>CM073573.1:146843463-147490963 GCA_037074715.1 Magnolia kwangsiensis
TCTTGGCTCGAACTTGACCGAGTTGCTGACCGAATCGAGCCGGGCTTGAAATGGCTAAGCTATATGTCATTTGGGGAGGGGGGAATAGGACTATGCCAAATTTAAGACAATTACATCAAAATCAAATAAAGAGAGATAGCCAAATAAATAAATCAAACCACAATGCTGAAAAGTAAGACAATCTCAAAATATTGATTGTTCTAAGGACAACCATGCACCATAAAAATGGCAGGGCAACTTTACTAGAACAAATAAAGAAATTGAATCTCAAAGCAATAAAGGAATAGCCAGAATTAAACTCTAAACTATTACAACATTCCTCACAGTGCTTGAATTAAAATGATTACAACATTCACATCCACATATACATCCTACAAATGAATACTGAAAGATATGAAATATAAATCACACGACCATAAAACATAAGGGATTATAGTGGTTCGCCTGTATGTACACCAACTGTTAATAAACAGCCACATAACTACTCCACTCCTAATATCCTCACACAGTGGATATTAACGTTCACTATCAAAATAGGTTTTCATAGGTTCACCCAAAACCTTCACAATTGTGTCTTTCTCTGTGGGCTTACACAATTAAAAACCCTCACGTCTGAGTTTTCTTGACTCTCCTCAAATAACCAATACAACGAGATTTTTCTGACAAATCTCAAAAGAAAACCAAATAAAGTAAATTACTTAAACGTAAAATATCTGAATATTTCCTTCGTTGTAACAGCTCAGAAGAACCAAATCGGAGTAGAGATTTGAATGTCCAAGTTCAATATCTAATACTCACTTTACAATGGTTTTAAGTTCTAATTGATTTTAAATTAAACCAGATGGGCTAGTGTTAATTGATTTTGATTCAAGAAAAAGGATAATTAAAGTTCCTCTTTTCATATTAGATTGGAATACAAGAAATAAAATCAATTAACAAAGCTAAACAAAGAGAATATTAAATATGCACACTTAGCTTAAATGGAGCACAGACTTATCTCTCAGAAGGCTGAATTAAATTAGCATCAATTGTATCTTTTATTCTGAGATTCGTACTCTATTTATAGGTGAGAAAATCACGTCTTCGACTGGTCTAAAGATCTCTACGACTGGTCGTAGAACCAACTAATATTTAAAAATTCGGGCGTGATAAGATCTAGCGGTTTCACGACTGGTCATAGGTCAGCTACGACTGGTCGAAGGTCTCCCATAACTAGTCGAAGCTAGCCGAATTTCAACGCTGTACTTTGAGTCGTAGGTCTACGACTGGTCGAAGAATCAGTCGACACTGTTCATACGACTAGTCGAATAGTCTCCAGGACTGGTTGGGGTTTAACAAAAAAATTTCAAATTTTGTAACAAACTTACGACTAATCCAAAAAATTCTTAGACACGTCGAAGCAGTGCTAGGACTAGTCAAACAAAGTCCAGGACTAGTCTTAGAACAGAACAAACTCACTTATATAAAACATATGAGTTATGTATTCAAAATGACCTATTCTAAAGGTCAACTATGGTCAGTCATACCTCAATTGTAAAGTAAGAACATTGAAACTTAAAGATGAGTGACCTTTGAGAATAATGAAGCCTGAGATCTTGGTGTAGCTTGAACTTGTTCTTGAGATCTTGAACTTGAAAGCTTCATCTTGATCTTGAATTATACTTGACTTGTATTAAGTTGTACATACTTGCCTTCTCGAGACTTGACTTGTGAACAGTACATGTCTATCGAAGCTGATGTTGTGAAACTTTTGTTGTGACTGTCTTGAGTAGAGCTTTGTTCTTCACATATGCAAGCTTCATAACAAGATACAAACAGTGTCTTTGGCACCATAAATTTGACAACAAAAAGGGCCATCAACTATAGCACTTACAATCTCCCCCTTTGTCAAATTAGTGACAAAAATACTTTTAAGATATATTACATAAGGCAAAATATCTGATTAAAGAATCATGCACTAGTTGTTATCAACTGGCACACATTAATAACATGAACCTGCAAATCAATATTCAACATACAGTCCACCTCTACACATACTCCTCCTGAGTAACATACATCACAGAAATAAAATAAAAAAATGCTACTCCTCCTCATAACATAACCAATCCTCCTCATAACATAGGCAACATTCTATCATTAGACATCCATTCTCCCCCTTTTTGTCACAATAGGACAGGAAGCACAAAACAGATGACCGAGGAGTAAAAAAGAGAGAGATATAAGAGAGATAACAAGACAAGATATTACATAAGCAACACACATAATTCATAAACTAAGCTAAGTCAAAGATAGCTACATTCGCAAAACTAGTTAAGCTAGCGCAAGAGTAATAAAGTTACTACAGTCCAGCAAGATAAAAAGAGCTAATCTGAGCCAGATGAAGGAGCAAGGATGGAAGGATCAAGTTGATGCAGGCCCTTGTTCAAGCGCCTTAGATATTTGCGCATATATTTGAACTGTAAATCGTGGGCAACATTCATGTTTTCCATCTTAATATTTATATTCTCAACTTTCTCTTCCAATGCACGTAAACGCTCATCAAACTCCAAAGGTTCAAAATCTGGATCATTAGCTGAGTTAGATTCAAGTTCTTCAAAAATATCATCCATGTCAATGTCATCAGGAGGAAGATCACTTGCTTCTTCCTCATGTCCAACTTCGGTACCACCAACACCATCACCTTGACCGGGAAGGTAATTGAACTTCATCTTATTGATATTAGAATTGTTAAATATAAGATGATGGATAGGAGCCTCTCCAACAGGCATATCAACTAACATATGCATAGCTAACACAGTCATTAGATAAGTAAAAGGGATGTCACTGTGACCTAGATGGAGTCAAAACTGAATAATGGAATAACAAATTAAGGATGGTAAACAGACATTAACACCTCTAGCAACAGTATGAAAAACACGAACCATAAAGGACGTCAATTCAGATTTATTACTCGATCGAGGATACAAGTTGGACACAAAAATCTTGTGAAGAACTCTGTATTTGGGTAACAAAAACCTTGAGATGAGTGTATTCCCTTTATGCGTCCATTGTACGTCCAAATTGCATAAGGTTCTAGTGAGCATACGTTTTTCAGTTTTTGAGGGCTTTTCAAATAAGGTATGGATAGAAATGCCCTCATCATTCACAGAAATTTTCAAAAGACCTGAAATCAAATGACGATCAACGTCAAATGGTCCTTCTCTTGTAGCTATTTTAAAAGTTAAATTTTTCAGTGAAAACTTACTTATACAAGTGAACATGGACTGGGAAATAGACCGATATGCTGGCCCACCCCAATGTAATAAGTTATCCCAACCTACAACTTGGAGAATAGGAAGGATATCAAAAGGAGCAACAAGATTAATATCAACAGGATGTTCAACAATAACATTATGCAATCTGATGTCCCGAACATAAGACGGATCATCCTCGGGAGCTCAAAGATGACGCTTAGTGATAGGGGCTGATCTGGAGGAAGATTGACCACGGGATGTTGTCTTTTTCCCTCTAGAAGCCATTTGCAACAAATATTTCAAGAAGACAAGGAGTTGCAAAGGATTGAGAAGAAAGTTTTCTTAAATCAGATTTTTCAAAAGAAAAACTCCAAATCACAATGAAATTTGAAGTAGACAACTTCAAGGGATAAATAGAAGTAATGTAGACACAAATCTACAAGAAAAAAATACAAATGAAGCATTAACCTTGAAGATTTTGAAAGATGGGTTCGACTAGTCGGGCGTCGGCTCGTTGGAGAGTGAAGAGGAAATGAAGTGTTTTCTCCAAATTTTAAGTGATTCACGCGATTCACGACTGGTCGTGGATGTACATGACCGGTTGTAGCAAGATTGGTCGTGTATACTCATGACTGGTCGAGTACTGGCCAAAATTTTGATTTCCTACATATTCACAAAAATTGAAATCTAAACTAACAAATATATACAATATGATACAAATAGGCATAAATAATCATTTTAGAATGCACATGCCAAGATCAAATTTCATTTTGTTAAACCTGTTTTTGTCAAGTGATTTAGTGAAAATGTCAGCACGTTGATTCTCAGTAGGGATATTTTCCAAAGATATAACTTTTTCTTCCACTAATTCATGAATATAATGAAATCTAATGTCGATGTGCTTAGTACGAGAATGTTGAATTGGGTTTTTTGAAATATTTATGGCACTGAAATTATCATAATATAATAACATAGAATCCTGTTTAATTTCATAATCACTTAGCATGCGTTTCATCCAAAAAAGCTGCATACATGCATTACCAGCTGTGATATATTCAGCTTCAGCAGTTGAAAGTGATATAGAACTTTATTTCTTACTAAACAAAGAAACTAAATAGTTTCTGATATAAAAGTAACCACCACTGGTTGATTTTTTATCATCAAGATTACCAGCCCAGTCAGCATCCGAATAACCAGCTAATTGAACACTAGTATCATGTGGATACCAGAGACCGAGATTAACAATACTTGCGATATATCGCATAATCCGCTTGACAACAATCAAGTGCGATTCTTTAGGATCAGATTGATATCTAGCGCAAATACCAACACTTAGAGCGATATCGGGTCTACTAGCAGTTAAATACAGTAGACTACCAATAATACTCTGATATAATTTCGGATTCACATTCTTACCTGCAGAATCTTTTGAGAGTTTCAAAGTTATACACATTGGAGTATCAAAGTTCTTGTCATTCTCAAATCCAAATCTCTTAATCAAATTCATAACGTATTTAGATTGAGAAATGAACATTCCATCAGGTTGTTGTTTTACTTGCAACCCAAAGAAATAATTTAATTCCCCAACCATGCTCATTTCAAACTGAGATTTCATCAAATCTGCAAACTCAATAGTCATGTCAGTACAAGTAGATCCATAAATGATATCATCAACATAAATCTGTACAATTAAAATGTGATCATTATATTTTTTAATAAATAGAGCATTATTAACACATCCCATTTGAAAATTATGGCTTAATAGAAACTTTGTTAGTTTCTCGTACCATGCGCTAGGAGCTTTTTTTAAGTCATAAAGTGTATTTTTAAGGCGATACACATGATCAGCATTCTTGGGGTCTTCAAAACCCATAGGTTGTTCAACATAGACTTCTTAATGCAGATCACCATTTAAAAATACACTTTTTACATCCATTTGGTATCCATTTGATAAATCTTAAACTTTCTAAAACATGCAATGGATATAAAAAGTCTAATTGATTCAAGACGTGCTACTGGTGCGAAGGTTTCATCATAATCAATACCTTCAATTTGAGTGTAACCTTGTACCACTAGCCTAGCCTTGTTTCTAATTATATTGCCAAGCTCATCAGACTTATTTTTGAATATCCATTTGGTTTTACTGATGTGTTTATCTTTAGGTCTAGGTACGAGATACCAAACATCATTTAAGCCAAAAACTTGAAAGTATTTGACAGTAGGCTTTTTATCAAATCACATTTCGTAAGCCATTTTATTATTACCTTTACTCATATAAACCCGATTTATTATATAACAAGCTGTATTGACTGCTTCAGCCCAATGATTCTTAAAGAGCTTCATGCTATTCAACATGACATTAGTCATTTCTCGAAGCACTCTGTTTTTCCTTTTAACTATTCCATTTTGTTGTGGAGTTTTGGGCGCTGAGAATTCATGTAATATTCCCTCATCGTTACAGAACTTCTCAAAACTACTATTCTCAAATTCGGATCTATGATCACTACGAATCTTACTTATTTGAAAACCTTTTTCAGTTTAAATCTTTTTGAGACTTCTTCACAAGCTACAAGTCAGGTGACTTTGAGACCGTGAAGATGAGAAATTCTAGTGTATCGAAGATCATAAGGGTCGGTGATATTTGTGTGAAGACTGATGTGGGCTACACATTGGTTCTCAAGGATGTGAGGCATATCCCAGACCTTGGCCTCAACTTGATGTCGACGGGAAGGTTGGATGATTATGGCTATGAAAGCCAGTTTGCTGGTGGGCGCTGGAAGCTCATCAAGGGTTCGTTGATCGCTGCTAGAGGAAAGAGGTATTGTACCCTATACAAGGTAAGTGTCAGTGTATGCAAGGGTGGGTTGAACGCAGTGAAAGATTCAGCTATTGACATATGGCACAGGCGTCTAGGCCACATGAGTGAAAAAGGGCTTCACCTACTAGCAAGGAAGCGACTCCTTCTAGACGTGACAGGTAAACCTCTCAAAACCTGTCTTGATTGTTTATCAGGGAAACAACATAGAGTTTCATTTGTTAAAACTGCTTCTCATGTTAATAAAGTGCATGCATTAGATCTGGTTTATTCTGATGTGTGTGGTCTTATGAGGATAAAAACCTTGGGTGGGGCATTGTACTTTATTACTTTTATAGATGATGCATCTAGAAGGGTTTGGGTTTATGCTTTGAAATCCAAGGACGAGGTCTTTGGTGTGTTTAAGTTGTTTCCTGCTATGGTCGAGAGAGAGACGGGTAGATCATTGAAGTGCATCCACACTGATAATGGTGGTGAATACATTGGCGACTTTCATGAGTATTGTAAGTCCCTGGGTATACGGCATGAACAAACGGTTCCCAAGACCCGCCAGCATAATGGTGTAGCAAAGCGAATGAATCGCACCATTGTTGAGAGAATCAGATGCATGTTATCTCATGAAAATTCGCCCAAGACGTTCTGGGGAGAAGCAATGCACACGGCGGTGTATCTAATAAACAGGTCTCCATCAGCCCCGTTGAATGGAGAAGTACCTGAGAAGGTGTAGACTGAAAAGGATCCATCGTACAGTCATCTCAGGGTGTTTGGATGCAAGGCATTCATTCACGTACCAAGGGACGAGAGGTCCAAGCTCGACATGAAGATCAGGCAGTGTGTGTTCCTAGGGTACGATGATGAAAAGTTCAGTTACAGATTATGAGATCCGACCGAGAAGAAGCTCGTCAGGAGCAGAGATGTGATTTTCTTTAAAGATCAGTATATTGAAGACATTGGTAAGCCAGAAAAGAACCAGCCTAGTTTAGGTGAGCTAGAGGACATGGATCCGATTATTCCTCCCGTGGTGCCTGATGACAGGAGAGTACAGCAAGGTGCAAAGGACTAGAGAGTTCTTATAGAAGATGGACCAGGGGAGCAGCCCCCACTTGATCCACCTGTTGAGCCACAGGTGAGGAGGTCATCTAAGGACAGACTGTCGTCCAAGAGGAACTCACAGCATGAGTACATTATGCTGACTGATGGAGAAGAACCAAAAGATTATTCTAAGGCCCTAGCCGACGAGCATAAGGAGGAGTGGTTGAAAGCTATGCAAGAGGAGATGGAATCCTTGCATAAGAACCACACCTATGATAAAGTGAAACTGCCTAAGGGTAAGAAAGATTTAAGCAATAAGTGGGTGTTCAGAAAGAAGGTTGATCAGAAGAATTCACAGACGAGGTTCAAGGCCAGACTTGTGGTAAAAGGGTTTGGTCAGAAGAAAGGCATAAACTTTGAAGAGATATTCTCACCAGTGGTGAAGATGACATCCATACGGGTGTTGCTTGGGTTGGCGGCTAGCATGGATCTGGAGATAGAGCAGTTGGACGTTAAAACTGCTTTTCTCCATGGTGACCTGGAAGAAGAGATCTACATGCACCAACCAGAAGGGATCGAAGTCAAGGGTAAGGAGCATATGGTGTGTAGGCTGAGAAAAATCTTGTGTGGGCTGAAACAAGCTCCACAGCAATAGTACAAGAAGTTCGATTCGTTCATGTTACAGCATGGGTATGATAGAGCGGAGTCGGACCACTGTGTGTTCATGCGCAAGTTCTCAGATGGTGATTTCATAGTTCTGCTCTTATACGTTGATGACATGCTCATCATGGAAAAAGACATCAAGAAGATCGATAGGCTGAAACAGGAGTTGGACAAATCATTTGTGATGAAAGACTTGGGCTCGGCTAAACAGATCCTGGGAATGGAGATAACCCGTGACAGAAGCAGCAGAAAGCTTTGGCTGTCACAAGAGCGGTATATTGAGAAAGTCCTAGAGGGGTTCAATATAAATGCAGCAAAGTCGATCAGTACTTCACTAGATGATCACTTCAGATTGAGCGACAGACAGTGTCCCAAGACGAAGGCAGAGGTGGAAGAGATGCAGAAGATACCCTATGCGTCAGCTATAGGAAGTTTAATGTATGCTATGGTGTGTACACACCCAGACATAACATAAGCAGTTGGTGTTGTCAGTCAGTATCTTGTCAATCCTGGCAAAGAACATTGGGCAGCGGTGAAGTGGATATCGCGGTATCTAAGAGGCTAATCCAGGTTGAGCCTATGCTATGGTGACGGTAAACCTGTGTTAGAGGGCTACACAGATGCAGATATAGCAGGCGATATAGACTCCAGGAAGTTTACATCGGGGTTCATGTTTACGTTTGTAGGGGGAGCGGTTTCTTGGCAGAGCAAGCTACAGAAGGTCGTAGCATTGTTGACTATAGAGGCTGAGTGCATTGCAGTCACCGAGGCATGTAAAGAGATGCTTTGGATGAAGAGGTTCCTATAGGAACTTAGCCTGAAGCAGGAGGAGCACGTGGTCTATTGCAATAGTCAGAGTCTATACACTTGAGCAAGAATCCAAGTCAGCATTCCAAGTCGAAGCACATAGAGATTCGGTATCACTGGATCAAGGATACTTTAGAACAGAAAGTGTTACAGTTTAAGAAAGTCCACACGGACGATAATGGGTCAGACATGATGACCAAGGCTTTGCTCAAGGGAAAGTTTGAGGTTTGTAGAAACCAGGCTGGCTTGAAGACGGTGAATTCCTCTTGAGTCGAAAAGGGAGAGATTTGATGGGATTTTCCTCCTCAGATCAGAGGAGAGATGGAGCAACGGGTGAAAAATTGGAGTAATTCACCGCGTTGCTCGACTGGTCATAGGAGATCTTCGACCGATCGTGGGAGGCGCTCGACCGATCATAGGTTCGAGCCCTAGCACGACTCAAAGTCCAGCGAGTTTGTGCTATTTTTTTTTATTTGTGTCGTTTTTTCTCCGAGGTTTACGACTGGTCGAAGAAGAGCTACGACCCGTCGTAGGTGGTCTAGGACCAGTCGTAGGAGAGCTACGACTAGTCGAAGCTACGCAGATTCGTTTCGCGATTTTACATAATTTTGTGGATCCGAGTCCTTTCGTAACTTGGATGCGGAAAGGAGTTTCCTAAAACTATAAAAAGGGGTCTCTAGGGTTTTTCTAAGGCATGAGTAAAACACAAGAGGGTTATTAAGGGTGAGAGAGAGAGAAAAGAGAGAGAGGAAGCTTATGGAAGGGAGCCGTCGTCTCAGCGCTTCTACGTCCTCGTGATCGGTGAGATCCCTCTGTTTTCTTTTATTCTCTTATTGTTTATCCGCTCCTGCGTGAGTGACGAAGGTTGTAACGTTCTACTTCACAGTGGATTGTTGATCTGGACGAGGTCCTGTGGTTTTTACCTCTCTGAGGGTTTTTCACGTAAAAATCTCTTATGTGGTGTGTAATTGCTGCTTTAATTTATTTCATTGCTATTATTATCCCATAATTCTGGTTTGTTCGAGAGGTAGATCCTAAGGTTTTGTGCAAGGCCCCCAACAGTTATAAGTGCCTTAAATCTACACCGTCCAACGGTTTTGAAAGCTCATTTTTAGCCGTGATCTCAAAAATGAAGCGGATCCAAATCTTATGTGTACCATATCATGGGAAATAGTAGTGATTGAATCCCCACCATTAAAAACTTCATGCGGGCCATTGGAACATTTATTTGGCATATAACCTGCTGATAATATCACAAAGATTTGGATGAAAAGACGACACAAATATCAGCTGGATCCAAAACTTTTGTGTCCCATGAGAAGTTTTTAATGGTCAATTACTATTGTTTGGTATATTATGGTCCACTTGAGATTTAGATATACTTCATTTTTGGATCATGACCTAAAACGAGCTTTCAATATGGATGGACGACATGGATGTAGACAAATGCATCACAATGGGGCCCATAGTCAGGGGGTCTCACCTACCTCGATGGATTTAGGGTCTCACCTAATCTTCTCCCCATTTGCTACGCTACCAAATCCGGCTCCGAAAAAAAAAGAGCACTTGGCTGCTACCCAAACTAGCGATGTGGGTGGAAGCCTCACCTTTGTGCCCACCTCAATGTATGCATTGTATATCTACACCGTCCATATGTTTTTCCCGCTTATTTTAGAGCATTTCTCAATAATAAAGTAGATATAAATTTCATGTGGACCACAGTGTTGTGTCAATTCCATCAAACACAAGGCCACACATGTGATCAAGGGCCAATATTCAAATTTTGTGTGTATGATGCACATGTGTACCAGATTTTACTCAACTTAATGTTTGATTGAACCGTAGGTGTCCCCCACATTAAGTTAGGCTGATTAGAGACTGGACGCAATGATTTACCATCTTCAAAACCATCAGTTATGATTAGCGATCATGCGATTTGTGAAAGTGTACGGGTTAACCCTTTGAAATGAATTCTTTTTGCCTTGTATTAGTGGACTTAAGGACTAATTATTTTACAAGTACTTTAGCTTAATATTTCTCAAAGGAATAGAGATAAACAAATAAAACAAAAGTAAGGCTCCACATTGCTGATTTTATTAATATTTGAATATATGGCCCATTGCAGCCAATAAAGTATCAAACAACCAAAGAAATAAAAATAAATAAGAGATAATTACTTGATGTCTATCAAAATAGACGATTGGGGTGAATGGTCAACAAGATGTGACCAAATTGGTATGATCACCTAAATCAGAACTTAGTTAATCATGATCCAACAACTTAAGGTTGTGGATATTTAATTTACTCCTATGGTACTATAGTGGGAACCAGTAAGCAGTTGTGATCTAAGCTAAATCTAGGCTATGCTATGTTATACTAGGATAAAAGATAATAAATAAAAGATAAAATTGAAAAGCAGATACATGTGTTTGGCATCTGGCCTCGAGTTATTCATCGTGTTCTTCTTTTATAGCTTGTCGAGGTGGAGAAACCTTGCTGGTTTCCTTACCGATCCTGAATCCTCCATGTTTACAATGTGCTTTCTAGATTTAATTTTTTTAATTTTTTAAATCCTGGATAGATCTAGAACTATTGGCTTTTAGGATTCTCTTCTCGTAGCTAATCCCTTTACAGAATTGTTTGTAGTCCACTAGTTGGATTCAAGATGATCAAGAGATCGCTTGATTGACCATGGACATTCATCAGTGGCCTACCTCTTACACTTCCGATCAAGGTGTTATATGATCTAGATCAAACCACCTTCTGCATTTAACCATCCAATCAATGATAGTTTAGAGTGTTGGAGAAGATAGATGGATAGGATTCTCTGGATACCGATCTATTATCAGAGATGGGTCAAACCAGATCATCCACCTAGTTCTCACATTCTCTTGATCCCAATCAAACCACGACCATAGGATTGGGTCTTTAGGCTCTTCCTTTCTTTTTCGATCCTTATATGACTTAGGACCTGATGTAGCCACTGTCCATTTCCTCTTAATTTTGGGTTTGAACCATAGTTGAATTTGCTTGAAAATTGGTCTACTCCCCCCATATTCGAAACCTTCTCGAATGTTACAGACTCTTCAAACGTCTCTTGGAAGATCTCCCATTTTAGAAGGATTGTGAGAGATGGCCTCGCTAAATGTATCATATCCAGATATGTGATAAGATTCGTTCTCTCAACGAGTCTTTTATAGACATGCTAGGTATGTTAACTCATTAATTCGCATATTTAATAGTGACCACTTGATATCTGTTGATTTGTTCATTTAAAGTATGAGTAAGGGTTTATGCCTTTATATTAACAACAAAATGCGTAACACTAAAGGAATATCAAGTAACGATACTCCCAGGTGTGAGTAATATTTTTGTTAATACTAACCCCTTAATGTCAACACGTGATGGCTCCCAATTGGTGCACGTCAAGCTGTTGAAAGCAAGTGCAAACACACATCACTGGAAACAATGGTTGTTGAACACCCACCATTAAAAACTTCCTAGGATCCATTGTAATGTTTGTTGACCATCCAACCTATTAATAAGGTCACACAGACCTGAAAGAAAGGAAAAATCAAATATCAACTTTGTCCAACACTTCCGTGGCTTAAAATAGGTTTTTAATGGTCAATAACCGCTGTTCCTAGGGTACAAATATTTTTTAAAGGATTTGTGTCTAATAGAAATATGAACACTTTATAAAACTTTAGACAATTAATGGTGTATATGTAGCCATTGGAATTAGAATTTAATAGTGTAAAACATTTCTTAGTGTACTAGTGTTAAGATGAAAGGTTTGTAACCGTAGATAAATGGATTCTTTATCTATTTTATGATGATGTAATAGTTCAAATTAAAATTGAATAGGTTGATAACTTAATCTACCCATAAGAAGTATTCTCAATGGTTGGATTGATGATTGATCAAGCGTGTTATGATATATAAGCTTGAGGTGTAGAAGTGTATATATGTATAAACACTCGTGAGTGAGGTCATTAATGGTGATTTCAACGATAGGTAAAGAATATATATAGGTGACTGATGAGATGAATGGATCAGAATCTTGGATGGATGTGTGTATGAGCAAATATAATGATCATGAAGTTGGTTTTCTATGATCAAGTGATCTAAAAGCGAAGTGGATTTGATAAACAATCAAGTATACAAAGATATATGAGGCTCGAAGATCATCATGAGGTGTGTATATGTGTATATCTAGGTAACATTATCTTTAAATTAAGTATTCACACTAAAAATTACATGTGGATGAGCACGTATGTACCTACTCATGCACGAAAATTTTTAGATTATTACAATTGCATACTCATGCCTCCCCCAGTAAATTATGCACTCGTCGTCTCTATTATTCTAAGAGGTGAGAGAAGAAAGATATGGGACATGTAATGTGGAGGTTATCCGCTCACAATTGACGAAGATATATCATAGGCATATCACTTTTTTCGTATAATCAGAGATGTGAATTAGCTCGTCTTTCCATATGTGGTTGATTTGAGTAGGCCACTGAGTTTTATGTTTCAACTCCCTAACTTGATCATATAATCATGTTGCTTATTCCATAATAATAAAATAATTAAAAAATAGTATAATTTCACATTGTTTACATGCACCCCTCACAAATAACATGATATAGTAAAGAGAATATTAGAGAGAGGTGAGGATAGAGTGAAAAACTCACTATAAAATGTGGAGGAGTCATTTTATTTGTGCTTAAATCTACTTGGGGGAACAAATAAGAACCCTAAAATAAAAAAGATATATCAATTAAATGCGTTTAACAAATGAAAATTACGATGGAGAAAAGAAACAGGTGCATTTTATTGAATCTAGTGAATTTAAATATTAGTCTCCATTCTAAATGCAATAATGCATTCTAACATTAATTTAAAAAATCACTCCAACGTTTACTAGAGAGAGAGAGAGAGAGAGAGAGAGAGGCAAATCTACAATAATATTGAGATTTATATTACATGATATTTTTGTTCACATGAGTGTATGTGTGAGCATGTTAGAGAGAGAAAGTTCCCTTGAATATAACTCATAAAACTATATTCTATTTAAATAAAAAAGCTACCATCAACAAAGAAATTAATCATAAACAAATAAATATATGCATGCATGTTCTTTATCTTTTTATTCTTATTCTATTATTCTTGTTCTTCTTCTTCTATTGCTCTTCTTCCTTACAAAATATGAACAAATGTATAAACTTTAGTGATCTTAATAAAAATTCATTATTGCTTTCTTCTCTTATTGCTTATGCTAAAAGTATTTTAGAAACATAAAAAAATTTAGAAGTAATGGACCTTAATTTGTCTTATTTTTAGGTACTCTTTTTAGTCCCACATTGGATAGAGAAGGAAAAAAATAACGTGTTATTATACATTGGCCCTTATAAGGGGTCAAGATGACCCGATGGAAAAAATAACCTGAAAACCAGTTTATTGGACATGTGTATAGGAATACTCATGTGTAGGGAGGGGATTTGGCACCGATTGGCTTGATCAAGACCCATTATACTGGTATTGATGGACTTGGTTTCCCACCGATGTGCATGAACTATCTCAAAGATAGTGACACCGTATGTGCCTAACCCCAGTAGTGATTATACGACATCAATTACATTGTTTCTAAAATTTATGATTTGCATCATACATGTGAAGTTCATTTATCGCACGGATTTATTTGCTTTCATTTGTATTTCCCATAACAATTGTATAAGATTCAACACATTCCACTTCTTCTTTTCTTATGTCAGATTAGTTTGTTTCTACTTAATAGAATCCACAAAATTATCTTTTAGTTAGAGATAGAGGTTTTATCAACCAATAAAATAAGAAAGAAAAAATAAATAAAATGTAGGCACATCTTATTCCTTCTCCTGATTAAAGAGAATCAGCAAAAGGAAGAAGACATGCATAGATTTTTATTTATTTTTTCTTTCTTATTTTATTGGTTGATAAGACCTCTATTTCTAACCAGAAGATAATTTTGTGAGTTAGTTTATTTCTTTTAAATAGAAATAGACCAATTTGATGTAAGAGAAGAAGTGGAAGGTGTTGAATCTTATAAAAAAAATGCTATGGAAAATATAAATGAAATTAAATAAATATGTACAGTAAAGAAACTTCAAACATTTGTTACAAGTTGAGAATGTTAAGAGTAATACAATCGACATTGATTAATCATTACTGGATTGAGTTACGTTACGATGTCATCGTCCTTGAGATAGTTCATGCCCCCCCTCTTCTTTTTTTTTTTAACACAAGCACCTAACACACACTCACACACGCCATAGTGGGATTTCACCACCTATGGGATTTTGTGCCCCATAGTGTGAAGAATTGGTGATATGACAACCCAATGGACAAATTCTTATAGTATTCACAAACTGTGAATATCCTAACACAAAGTCTCTGAAGTAAACACCACAAACACGATTAAGAAATGTCCTATTGAAAAATGTTACATCACACTGACCTTAGTAAAATAAAAAAGGCATTGTAAAAACTGGTAAAACTAAGCACATGAAGATCCCTATAATGGGTCTCAATAAGGCCAACAATTGTCGGATCCCCTCCCTGTGTGAGAGTATTTGTGCGCACATGCCCATTTAACTAGCTTTCTGCAGGTTTACCATCAGGTCGGCCTTGAGCCTTCATAAGGGTTAGTGTATAGTAATGCATCAATTCATTCCCTTTTTTTATCCAATGTGCAAGTAAAGAAGAGTACTTGAAATAAGATAATAAGATCCCATATTTCTATTTTTCTTGTAATTTTAATTATTTTAAATAGAATGAATAAGAGAATAAAACAACAATGATTTTTGAGCAAGTCTGTTGAAGTTTTTACATTCATCATATTTATAGAGGAGAATGAGCGATATAGAAGAAGAAGAGAATAAGACCAAGACGATAGAGAACAAGTATGTATATTTTATTTATTTATTATATATTTTCTTTGTTGATGGTAACCTTTTTCTTTAAACAGAAGATGGTTTGTGAGTTATATTCAAAAGAATTCTCTCTCTCTCTCTCTCTCTCTCTCTCTCTCTCTCTCTCTCTCTCTCTCATGCTCGTACCCTCTTGTATAAAAAAAGAAGAATGGAAGCTCAATGTTGTTATAGATTTGTTATTTTCTTAAAAAAAAATTTTTTATAGATGTTGGACAATTTTTTTAAAAAAAATTTATGTTAGAATAGTTATTGCATTTAGAATTGAGTCTAATATTTAACTTCACGATATTGATAAAATACACATATTTATTTTCTCCTTTAAGATTTTTATTTGTTGGGAGCATTTAATCAATTTAAGGATTTTGATTATAGTGGAGATTTATATCGCTTTGTACCATGATTTTTTCATGTAAAATTGATGTGCTATGTGTTCACTTGCTTTATTGTTTTGGGTATTTTAGTTATTATAAATGATTGTTCTATCTTTGTTGAGCGTGCTTCTACAAAGCGCGCTGATTAATGGTGATATTAGATATGAATTTCTGATACTTAGGGTTGATCCAAGTTTGTTAGGTTATGGGATTACAATAAAGTTATATCAAAGCTAAGCCCGATTGATCAAAATAGAGTGGTATTATAATGTCAAGTTTAAGAACATTCGGGAATTTAATGAAGATGTCAGGGTTAAAGTTTGACATACAAAAATTTGATGAGAAGAACAATTTCAGTTTGTTGCAGTTGAATATTAACGATATTCTAGTATCAATAATATCATAAGGGTTGAGCAAGGCGTTGTTGGAGACTAAACCGGAGAAGATGTTCAATAATGACTGGAGTAAACTCGGGGGGAAGGTGTTGGGGTGCGTTGCATAAAACTTTAGGATTTAGCCTCCCCAAAATATCACAATTATGGGATAATAAAGCAATGAAATAAATCAAAGTACAAACCACACGACACAAGAGATTTTTACGTGAAAAACCCTCAAAGAGGTAAAAACTATGGGACCTAGTCCAGAAAAACAATTCACTATGAAGTAGAACATTACAACAGATCACAAGCACACACTGCTTGAATCAAACCTTCTTCACTTATGCAGGAGCGGATGAACAATAAGAGAATAATGAAAAATGGAGAGATCTTACCAATTACGAGGACGTAGAAGCGCGAAAACGTCAACTGCGTAACAGATCACCTCTACGAGCAGAACCTCCTTTCCACAAGCTTCCTCTCTCTCTTTCTGTCTTTCTCTCACCCTTTAATAGCCCTAAACCCTTTAATAAACCCTTAAAAAGCTTTAGGAAACTCTCTTGCATTACCCTAGAATAACCCTAAGACCCCTATTTATAGTTTAGGCAACTTTTTTCCACACCTCTTACGAAACTGCCTTAAATTTACGCAGTCTGCACCAAATCCAGACTAAATCTGTGTAACTCTTGACTAGTCGAGCAGACTCCTCGACTGGTTAAGCATTGTGAAAGAATTAACACAATTAGTCGCTGGACTTCGAGTCGAGCCAGGCCTCAACTGGTCGAGCACCGCCTCGACTAGTCAAGTCAGGCCTTCGAGCGGTCAAGCCATGAGGAGAAATCCCATCAAATCTCTCCCTTTCCGACTCAGGAGGAATTTTCCTTCTTCAAGCCAGCTAGGTTTCTACAAATCTCAAACTTGCCCTTGAGTAATGCCTTGGTCATCATGTCTGACCCATTATCGTCTGTGTGGACCTTCTCAAATTGTAAAACATTATATTCCAAAGTGTCCCTGATCCAGTGAAATCAAATTTCTGTACTTCGACTTGGAGTACTGACTTAGATTCTTGCTTAAGTGTATAGCACTTTAACTATCACAATAAACCACGCGCTGCTTCTACTTTAGGCTGAGTTCTTGTAGGAACCTCTTCATCCAAAATATCTCTTTACATGATCGAATCGGGCTTGACGTTGTCGTGGCTCAATATTCATGTTGTTGAGAATAGTGTGGTTAATGAAATGAATTGGCGCAAGCCTTTCTGAGCCAAGTCTGTAGTCGAATTCATGAGTAAGCTTGCATATAAGTCAACCGAATGGGAGTGAAATGTCTGTCCTAGGAGAGCGTGCAGTCTGAACTATCTGTAGTAGTACATATGTAGGCAGGCACAACTTATCTCTTTGCCCAGTTCTGTATAGGAAGTCTATCATCAGATGCGTGCATTCACTGCGATTGCTCCACCTGGGACAGACATTGTACGTGAAGATGTGGTGGAGCAGACGAAAGTCATAAGTTATCTTGGTTGTTGAGAGGTAGTTGCCTCGATTCCATTGGACCAATCGGCCACAAAGAAATCACGTATGTCAATCTCTTTCACACATACTCTTGAGACTCTTCTCGCTAGCATGAACCTCCCCACACAACATCCCCATAACTCGGGCTATCAAGCCCACATTGACAATGGCTTCCTGCCTTCTCACGGGGATAAAGAATTGTAGAGGCTCCAGTAGTGGCTCTCGTATATAGGCGTAGAAGGCTCGGATAGTGCCCTCATTCGCATGAGACTTTTCCTCAAATATGAGACCCCACCTGGCGTCCAACAGGAGATCCATCACTGGATAAAGCCCAAATAGTTTCTCATCCACGTGTGCTTCAAAGAGAACCCTACAGCCTTGAAACCTTTCATGTGTCATATCCGCCAGTAGAGCTCTTTCGAGAGAAAGCTGGGGAATGAGCTCCCGCTTCATCCTTATTTCCCGATCACGCTTGTGCTAGCCTCGGTGCCTTTCTACATCCTTAAACAGGTAGGGCAGCTAGACCCGGCTTCATCCGTGGAAGCCCTCTTCTTCCCCATGAGAGAAAGAAGTGTAGAAAGGGAGAATATCGCCGCCACTAGCTCAAAAAGAGCTATGAGAGCGAAATAAGATGGAGAGCTAGGATGAGTTGTTAGACCTTAAGATTTTTGAGACACCAAGGAGAGTTTGTGTGCTCAAATGAGAGGAAATGAGGGAGATAGGAGATGGATTTAAAAGAAATGATGGGAGGTGTGTATGTAGTGATGAAGAAGAAGAAGATTTGAGAATGGAGGGAGGATTTGAGAGAGAAAAATGAAATTTTTGGGAGATTGGAAAGCTTGGAGGGGTGTGAGAGGAGGAAAGGAAGCAAATGGGGTGGTTATAGGGGTCCCCACATGATTTCATGGGCCCCACAGGTGTATACAAGGGCCAGCCCGACCAGCCCACTGCGGCCTGATAGGTTCAGACGAACCCAACCCCGAGGACTCGCGGGTGGCGTGATGCCATCGCAGTCCACTGGACCAAGTGTCACGCCCCTAACCCAAAAATTGGATTCACATGAATCCCGATTGCCCAATCCGATGCCGACTGCCTCCGTAGTGCCCCATTCTCGGATCGTGATAATCAAATGCCAGATTCCGATCCTGAGATCCTACAAGGAGGATTTTCAGAATGATTTTTTTTTAATGGAGCACAACCACAAGCATAACCAAGTCACAAAACAACATTACCACATATCCACTATAACAAAAATTTCAAGTACAATGCGGAAAGGGAACTACAAGGTAATCAAAAAGCTCCAAGAGGTCCTGATACGCACTCCTGCCTCAACGCTGCTGCTGTCCAATGCTACCTGCACGCAACTGTCGTGCATAAGCTTACAAAAGCTTAGAGGGTGGTGTAAGTGTGTACGTAAGGTAAGTGTCAAGTATACAGTATCAGAGCAATGTGGAAGTATGCAGTAAGTCCATAGAATTAACCATGCCAAGGCTATGTAATGCAAGACGTGAATGCTATCGGCCATACCAAGGCCATGCGATGCGAGATATGAATGTTATCGGCCACATCGATGCAATGCAAGGCCTACATAGCCGAATGTCATATGAGAAATGTAATCCAAGCAAGTCGGTACTCATCATGTACACATATCAGTACAGTTTTCCTCTTAATATCACCGGGGTCTAATACATTTCGCAATGACTGCCACCTCCCTAGCTGCACAGTCAAGCAAGCAAAATAGACCTCACTATCTGCCTGACCAGTAGTCTGTCAATACCTACCCGGCTCTTCGATAGAGGACACATTTGCGAGCTGGTTAAACTCAGCCTAGCTTATAGCCCCTCACTCAGGCGGATAAGGCCACACCCCCTTTCAATCGACCACAACACAGTGGGAGACGCGGCCTACTAGTATTTGACACTCAGGCGCTCATGTATCCACTCGGTCTAGACGTTGGAGCATCTCCTGGTACCAAAAAGGTTCTGAAACTTTCACCCAAGGACATCCTAAGTGCCCACAGTGCTAGAACTAAGTATTTTCAGTATCCGATATGGCCATCCACGATGTACCTATGGAGCCATGGCCCTGATGTCTCTAGGGCGTGCAGTGATCAAGTCACACATATGCGAGATGCATGAATCACACGTCAAATCATGCAGAAATCCAGCGCGTACTGCGCGATCATGTAGAGCACTCTGTCTCATAACAAGTCCCGAAAATGGTCTGTCCAATGGCGTATGCTATGATCAGTCACTACTCATATCAAGCATACATATGATGTGTATGGGCATGAGTCATGGGATTATACTAAGCATGTTATAAGGCGAAGAATATTAATAAGTATGGGCCTATCAATGGGCCCTAAGGAGAGTTATAATGCGGACATTTAACCAACATTGTACATACAATGTGGACGTCAAACCAACATTGTTCCCTAGGCATGGCCCGCCATAAATATCATTACATGAATCATGGAAAATCACACATTGCAATGGACCCTAAGGTCATCCCGTTGGCCTTGACCCATGGGCCTTAGATACATCAAATGGGCCATGTCACATGGGCCTTACATTCATCAAATGGGTTGCATTAATGGGTCTCACCAATGAGCCTTATGTACATTGCAATGGTCCATGACCCATGGGCCTTGAAATACATTAAAGTGGGCCTTAACAACGGGCCACAATCGAATGGCCTAATCACAAGGGTCTCATGTGTATACAAAGGTGGGCCTCAATGGACGGCCACAAACCAATCAAGATGGGCCCTATACACATACCAAGGTGGGCCTCAGAGTATATTGCATTAGGCCTCATACAAGGGCCTCGCAGTAGGTGGGCCCTGCACAACTAGCAGGTGGGCATGCACCTTTTAAATGGACCCACTAAATGAATAACATGGATGTACAACACGTCTATCAAGTGGGCCACAAGTCCAACGGACCAAAGGCGTGGTTAAAACACCTGAACCAAGGTGGACCCGTCAGACGGACGGTGTGTATAAACATCATAGTGGGGTCTACACCACCGTCTTGATAGGTGGACGGTGTGGGTACACAATACATACTCCAAGGTGGGTCCCACTTGATCAGACCTTGCTACTGTCCAAACAAGTGGACGACTTGGATACTGCGCACGTGCAGTGAGTAGAGTCCACGGAACTCATTGGTGTCCAAGGCAGCAGCAACTGCCTGCTGCGTGGGACCCAAACCAGATGGACGGCGAGGAGGGAGATCAAATACATCAGGGTGGGGCCCAACTGGGCGTCCAGCGACTGGACGGCCTTAATAGAACACATTCATCACGGTGGGTGCCACCGTCCACGGTTGTGGACAGTGTGGATGAAATACATAAATTATTGTGGTTCCCATGTGGGGCCCACCATAATACTTATATGCCATCCAATCTGTCTATAAGGTCACGCAGGCCTAGGTGAAGAGTAAAAATAAATTTCATCTTGATCCAAAACTTCTGTGGGCCCAAAAATGAGTTTTTCAATGGTATACGTTCAATCCCACTGTTTCCTACAGTGTGGGCCACCTGAGTCTTAGATGTGGCCGAAATTTGGAGGGGGCCCACTTCAGGGAGGGGCCCACCTCATGAACGGGTTAGATGACAATAAACATCAAGGTGGGGCCCACGGCTGGAGCCGTGGGTCGGTCTCTGACCGTCCGCCCGTCCCAGTGCAGGACACCTGCGCGTCCTCTTCCTGTCAGCACAGCAGCAACGCTGCTGTGTATGTATTTTTTTTTATTTTTTTTTAAAACCTATTTTTCGAAGGTTTTTCGAGTGTGGGGCCCGCGTTAGGCGAATCCACTCCATCAATTGCTTTCTACGGCTCAAGACAGATCAAATGAGTCCTAAATCTGGCGTGTTTCGTCGTGTAGAAAAAAAATCAAGTGGATTTAAACGGTTAAAGTCACTATTTTTAAGGGTATGGCCCGCCAAAAGATTGAATCAACTTCATTTCTCGGCTCAATGCCTAAAAGGAGCCATGGAAGGGAATGAACGGCATGGATTGAATTCATATATCACAGTGGGGCCTCTATGAGTTGGCCACCCCATTGGCTTGAAATCAAGCTAATATTTATGTTTTCCATGCACGTCCAGCGTCCCTGGACGCTGGACACGGTGTGGGCCTAACACAAGCACAAGGTGGGCCCTGTTTAGGTGGGCCACTAAATGGTAGGTGGTGTGGGTACAATACATATAAGGTGGGCCCCACTCATAGATGGCTTAGATGAAATAGTTCATGGTGGGGTCCATCCAAGTGGGCCACAAGGCCATATTATCACAAGAAAAGAATTGAAATAAAGAGAGGGAGAGAGGGAAAAGAGTGGGAGTGGGACACGCGTGATGGAGGGACCCCGGCACTATGGGCCCTCCGGTTCAAGCATCCAATCATACATCAATGGGTCTCATTGCATATGGGTCCTCCAAATAAAAGATCAACGGTGGAGATCCCTCTCCATCCAAAATGAACGGTCTATATGACCTCTTTAATGCAAGGAAAGTAAACATCATGATGGGGTCCATGGAGAATGGCCCCATCATGGAATGATATGGATAATTAAGGTGGGCTATCGGCCACCGAAGTGAGATCCACACCATTGATCAGTGGGCCTCACTTAGCCCATCATAAAAATAAGTAAACTACCCTATAGAAGCACCCACCTTATGATCTACTCGGTCCGTTGGAATGCCTATCTCCTATAGCTTCACTTTGATGGTGGAGATGGGAGATGGATGGCTCGGATAGAGGTTTTGGAAGGGAAAAGTGGGCCACACACATGCACACTTTCTCTTGAGAAAACATTAGACGTGTGATGCTCTTGGTTGCTTGAGAAGTGAGATGAGAAATGAGAAAGAGAGAGAGAGTTTGTAAGAGGGATGTGAGGTGAGTGATGGAGTGATGTGAGTGGTACTTGACATGTAAGGTGGTGTAAGAGAGAGAGAGGGAGAGAGTTGACTTTAGGTAAGGGTGATGTAAGAGAGGTATGGTTGCTTGTACTTAACATAAAGTGATTGATGGGATTGATTTGACACTTTGTAGAGATTCTCTTGGGAATGCAAACGCGTGACATTTTTTCAAAATAAACGCTGGCTCACATCTCTTAGTGAGGGTATCGGATCGGTACATGAGTCGCGGCGTTGGAACGGCGGCGATGGTACTGTTGCAATGATACAAGTCTTAGATTAAGCTGACTCAAATGTATAGGATACGACTTACGATCGTGTGCCATGTCGATTACAGGTCGCGAATTGCCGAAATTCGACGGGAAGGATCACGGGAAGTGATAGAACAGTACAAATTAGGATACGGGTCTTACACCAAGGGTGATGGCATCGCCCTAGGGGAGATGGTATCTCCCCCGGGGTGCCGTATGTGTGCAGGGATTGGTCCCCCCGATTTATGCCTTTTGGGCCCTTGAGTCCGTTTAGTGCGGTTTCGGGTTCCATCTATCGTATATTCACATTTTTAGGGTTATTTGAGTGTGGAATACACCGAACCATCATCTAAACCCATAGATTGATGGTCTGGGAAAGGATTGGGGTCATCTCGCATGATCGCAGATGCCTACGGGTCCGATTTCAACGGTCAGTTTCACTTTAATGGTCATATGATCACCGACGGATGAAACTGGGGATCCTACTACTGTTTTTATATTTTATTTTTCCCTCCTAGATCAAAGTACATTAGTGTGTGTCATGTTACCATAACTCAGGTCCAGTTTAATCTAAATCATGCTCTGATACCAACTTATAATGCCTTAAAAATTAGGGGTCGAGCAGAAGCTCAGTTCCTGAGTTCCAACGCATCACTTATGGAATATAGATAATGATGATTTGTCCGTATTAATGCATTAAACATGAATGAGATTATACCGAATCATCATATCATACTCTATAGACAATTAAGTTACGCAAGCAGAAGACTGTGATAAGTATATATAGCATATAAGTGATTGTAAGTCCCCAAAGTATGAATGTCACCAGGTTAAATAATTACATGTATAACTTCAAAAAGTATAAAATGATAAGGTGTAACGTTCAACTAGTTTGTATCCATGCGATCCCTGCGATACAACTTTAGGTCTACATAGACCCGCCAGAAAGTTGCATGTAGAAGAATTCCTCCTCGTTGTTATAGAAGGCTAGCTCCAACTCCTAAGCCTCGTCGTCATCTAAAACTACAACATAGTCTGGTTAGTGTTTTAAAACACTGTCCCAGAGTGAGAGTGAGTGATCAACTCAGTGGAGCTATAAGGCAAAAGTTAACATGTTATCAATTCAATCAAGCAGTAATGATAAAACAATACAACAAATATTCTTAAGTACTCTGATTAATGCAAGGATGGTATGTATTTATGATGGATACCTTCGCATGCACTCCCTTTGTGACATCATCTCACGGTTGCGCATACAAAACTCCCGCTGTGCTCAACTCCAACACCAAAGGCACATGTAATACAGTGTATGTGCGTGTTAGTCAAGTTATTAATTAGACCTATTCAAATAACAGATTTGGAAAGCTAAGGTACCTCCTTTTATATCATTTACCTAAACAAAGATCTATTTAGGGTTGTCAATCCTAATAAATCACATACGATATGCAAGTTCGAGGGTTTACACTCTAAGTCGCTACGAAGAGGCTCGTCACCGTCAACGTATGCCTATTCTGTACTCGAGGTCACACCATCAATGCCCTACCAACTGGCAGTCTATTTTCAAAGGCTCGTCACCAACCTAACTGGGGACCACAACTAGGTTGTGCCACTGTAGGCTGCTAGCTTGAATATAGTGTCCCATACCACCGTATTCGGCTCACGAGTTTGAGTTGCTCACTGGTCACTATGGGGAGGATCGTCACCCCAGTGTAGGCCGACGGCTTAACTGCGGTGTCCCATACAAGCATGCCCGGCTCATGAGTCTTAGCAGATCGTGGTACCATGGTTGAAGTGGGTTTTACATTGGTAAGTGGTACCTTAGATTCAAACAGTAGCATCCATACATGGTAAACACATAATAGGCCAATCAGTTTATTAAATAAGTTCGATTGGTATGATCGTACGCTGAATTAATAGACATGGTACCACTGTTGACAATCATCGTACAACTCAGATTCACCGAATGCATCCAATGTGGCAAGACTAATTTGGCCACTCAAGTAAGAATTGTTACCAATTGCCTAGACTACGTAGTAGTCCCAATCATACTCAAATGCAGCATGTGAAGATATGTAATAATCATATAGGTATTTAATAAACAATTCAAGTGTAACACTCATTTGAGCATTTTATCACCATATTGAATATACTGCCGAACATTTCGATTCATTCATAAATAACATAGTTGAAATTTAGATTATATGAAGGAAATTTAACATATAGATAAGGTAATTGAGAATTCTATCTCAACGCCCTTATTAAATACAATTCACCAAACAATATCTCATTCAGACATTTTATCAAACACATAGAACATGTTATTATATATATGCATTTTATACATAAATCACGTAGTTGACATTAAGACTACATGAAGGAAATTATATATGTAGATAAGGTAGTTGAGAATCCTATCTCAATGCCCTTAATAAATACAATTCATCGGATAATTTCTCATTCAGACATTTTATCAAACACTTAACTACACATTACTACATACATAGACTAGATTAATTACAGCATATATTATGGCAAATCCTTTCACAAGGAGATTGTAATACACACAACAAACATGAATTCTAGGTTAATAGTCAGGGCAAGCACAAATCAGGATTTTAAGTTCATTCAAACATTTCAACAAACACATAAAATGCATATTTGTCCAACATAGTTCATACATGTATAGTATATGGAAAACATCGTAACTAAGATCATATGACAGCAATCAAGTCAGACATAAATCATTAGCTGACATTGAAAGCCTTGAAAACCATAACCTAAATGTTTATAGTCCGCACCTTCCGTCAGTAAACTCGTATCAAACTCAGTTCGAACACTATGCCTTTGTCTACGGCACAACAGCTGCCTAAATCAATGAAATAGGTTAGCTATTTTACCAATTCCTCTATTTAAATCTCTAAAATAGATTAGGGTTAGGATTCCTTATTGAGTTTGAAGTTAGAACAGATGGTGTAGCGATGGTGGGGAGGCAAAACGGCGTGTGGAGTCGTGGGAATGAATCCCAACAATGATCTCCTTATCTCTCTCTCTTCTCCTCACTCTTCTCTCCTCTTTTCTCTCTCTCTTAGGGTTAGAGAAAATCGTATGAAATAAGAGAGGGGTAGTTTAAGGTCCTTATATAGGCCCAGAACTGGTCTCAATGGCCCTAGGGCCATGGTATACTTAGGTTCCAGCCAAAAGTTGTCTATTTCGGGCCAACGAAGCTCATCTGGAGGTCCATTACCTACATACGGTCCGAAGAAAGTTTCTTGACAATGGATCTATGTCAGGTTAAGGTTTTGGCCCGATTGAATTAGTGGATCAACTATGGAGGACCAGTTTCAGTTCAACGACTATCGTCACTCGATCAGGGCCACAAGTACATTGACCTGTGTAGAAAATTTTTTTTGATCCAAGAGTGTAGTTGGGTCAGAATCTGACAGTATAAAATCTTAAATTTGTCCTACAAGTGAACGGCCCAAATCACTTAAATCTGAGCTCATTTTCTAAAGATATTCGCGTTTCTCACACACTTCGTTCTGGGTTCAAGTTGTATGTTTCTAGATACTATTTGGGCTTGATTCCCGCGATGGTTGTCAAGTCCAGTAAGGCGGTCATAACCATATAGTTTCACGGTAATTGGACTTTTGACGCATGGTCCAGGTCCAATATAAAGTTTCAATGTGCTCCCAAGAGCAACTAGGCTTTGAGATCTATCATAGGTTTTTAGGTAATATAAAGTTAACAATTCTATTAGTTTTGGGTCTTGCAATTCATATAGAAAGTGGTTCAAGCTAATCTACTATTCAATTCAGTTTAGTACTTAATTAATTTTCATCTAATTTTTAAAGAATTCGATCCTTAATGATTTCTTCCTGAGGTGATACTCGGGTCTTTGTACAGATTTTTCAAAGACGTTACAATGTTGTACGGAAGTAGGAAACCCATGGTAATGTAAAGAAATTGTCAGTGTAGGTGGAGCAAGTTGAGCAGGTTACTAAAGGTGAAATTCAACAAGAGAAAGATGCTGACCAAAAAAATCAGCAGTATATTAAGAAGAATATAGTCAGGAACAGGGAGAGATGAACCATTAAAGCTTCGATTTGATAGGGGTTCGAGGATATGGTTTCGTTCGAATTATGCATACAGAGTGGAGATCCCACCACCTTTCAAGAGGATAAGTCTGGAAAAGATGGTGACAAGTAGATATTGGCCATGATAGAGGAGATGGAATCTCTACATAGGAATCATACATGTGAGTTGGTGAAACTTTCAAAAGGTTAAAGGGTTGTAAGGTGCAAGTGAGCATTCAAAAAGAATGAATCATTAACAGAAAAGGAGGGTGAAAAGTACTAGGTATGATTTGTGGCAAAGGGGTACTGGTGGAGAGAATGAATAGATTATAATAAAATTTTCTCTATGGTTGTGAAACATACATCAATCAGGTTGTTATTGGGTATAGTAGCGGAATCCAATTTGGAATTGGAGTAGCTCGACGTGAAGACAACATTCCTTCATGGGAACTTGGTGGATGTCTTTTATATGAGGTAGCCTTAAGGATTCAAGGAGCTTGGTAAGGAAGACTACATTTGTAGGCTGAAGAAGTCATTG
Source organism: Magnolia kwangsiensis (assembly GCA_037074715.1). NCBI lineage: Eukaryota > Viridiplantae > Streptophyta > Magnoliopsida > Magnoliales > Magnoliaceae > Magnolia > Magnolia kwangsiensis. Next base: position 146,871,024 of record CM073573.1, read on the forward strand.
TATGGACTAAAGCAGTGTCTGAGGCAGTGGTATGAGTGGTTCGATTCTTGCATGGTGGAGATTGTGTACATCGGATATGAGTACGATTATTACATATATTACAGGATACTTAAGGACAGGTCCTACATTCTACTAATGTTATGTAACATCCTGTAAAAAAAATTATTAAGTCCGAGTATGTCCACTGGCGGTATTATCAGAAGACCGTATAGTCTCGACAGAATGCCCTGATTACACTAAGACTATTGGAAGTACAAAGATTAAGACCTAATACTCATTCTCGCTAATCATGAATAGGTGTTGTCGTGAATCTAGTTACTATAAATACCGATCTTTACCCACGAGAAGTTTCATGGTTTAACTCATCCTAGAAATGCTCCTAAGATCTGAACTAGTTTTAGACCGCTCATTCGTGTTCCACTGAACTCGAAACTATAGAAAGAGATTCATCTTACTAGGCTTAGTGTCCATTGCATACATTAAGCCAAGATTGATTCTATGATCACTCAACTTGAACCCATAAGCCGAGTGCTTGGAGCGCAGTGCTCGTAGGTGAACTTAAGTTAAAAACCCATTTTCACTCTCAGGCCAAGCTATGGCTTTCGGACTGTTAAATAACAATCAAACTTAAGACACCAACATAGGATGTTATCCTGTAGTATCTGTATAGTTGCAGCCCTAATCGATCGTTGGTGACCATCAAACTGAAGTTAGAATTGTATCCGTTGATCGATGCATCTGAAGGTTAGAGCAATTGCATCTTTGCACATATCCTATGTAAAGTCACGTACTCCATGGTGTAAATCAACCCCTACATCCTCCGATGGACCCCAATAATTTAAATTAACCTCCCATAATGCTAATATCCCTAACCCTTAGCCATTATGGCCATTTACACCATTTCTAGTGCTATAAAGGGGGCCTTAAGGGCAGCCTTATGCTCCCATACGAATTTCATGCCCTAAGGAGAGAAAGAAGAAGGGAAGAGAGAGAGAGAGAGAGAGAGGGTGGGTGGATTTAGAGGATTTATGCACCCTGTTACCTTCTCCCCTTCAATCAAGGCCCTAACAAACTTCTGGATCTTCTATCGAAGTATTTTCACTGACGATATGAGATAAGAATCGATCCATTATTCTTAATTGAAGTCTTATTAGGTTAAAGAATATGAATCTAACAATTGCCATGTCATTTGATTAGGAACTCGGTGGTTGTCCATAAACCCTAACACTAAAAGTGTCATAAACTGGGTGAAGTCCTCCTAAGGTGTGTACTATTTTCCTAGGTTTCCTTTTATCAACCCTTAAAGGTGATAGACCATGACTCATCTTTGATTTAATAAAAACCCCTAAGCTAATCTTTCCTTGAATGCTTTACCTTAGAAATCTCTAATAGTAATAGTTTTGGTAGTTAACATGTATGATGAAAATGCATGCTCATTATATTGTCCAGATTGTTGGTGCTTGATTATGGTCATGATGATAATCGTTGATGCCAAATGGTGCTTGGTGTGTTTATAGACTTGGGCATGTGGCATGCCTTTATGTTATGAATTGACTATGGTCACTTATAGATTCATATCGACGTGCCTTAGCATGTATTGCTTGTATTGACATAAGCTTGATACACCTATTAACATCAGTATATTGCTATATGACTAATTAAGTATGCTTCATAAATTAAACTATTGTTAAGAGAGATCGAGTCTTGCCAAACTGTTAAAGCAAGGGGTGGCCGCTGGAGTTGGCCATCCTCGACTTATGTGGTTAATCAAGGTGAAACTTGGGCGATCAACACAAGTCGGAACTACATGGGATGCTTGCACCCAATGCTGGTTTGTCTAGGGTTTTTCCTGATCAATTAAATCGGTCTAATGCATGACTCGATTGCCTTTATGTTTCGTGATTATACAACACAATATGAAATTTAGGATACCCTATTACTGACGAATGAGGTTCATTCATAACCGTTAGCGCGATACGATCCGACAAGATTCGAAGGCTGGACATGGTGATACAGGATATCGTGCCCAAGTTGTCGCCCTATACTGGGGTGACGTGCACGCCACATTGACAAATATTGGGTAATAAGCTCGCCATGTTGGTAAAATATTGAGTGATGAGGCCGTCGTATAGGTAAAACTTTGGGTGACTAACCTCTCTGTAGTGATCTAGTACCGATAAATAGGGCTGAAGTCGAGCGGGTTGGGTTGGGTTGGTGCTTAACCCTAGCCCAACCCACCTCAACCCTAATCTAACCCAACCTAACCTCGGGTTAGGAATTCTCAACCCAAGCCCAACCCAAGCGGGCTTGGTCAGGTTGGTCGGGTGGATACATGCTAATATTTTTGTTATTATATTAGTCTATAATACTTTCAATACACGTTTATTTTTTGGACCTATGATTTTATTAATTATATATGTAATTATTTATCATAAAGAATTTCATTTTTTTTCTAAACAAACAAGCTAAAATATAGGACTACTCCTTTAAAAGTTATATCATGTAGCAGGCAATCTATTGGGAGAGAGAAATCTAGCATATTATTAGCTTAGGTCATTGAAAATGACATGGACCAATGAAACCTGATGACACTGGAATTTTATGCGCCTTTAACACAATCCATGCTCAATTATAATTTATAAGTAACTTATATATCAGTTGGGTTTGGATTGGGTCGAGCAACCCAAGACTTCAACCCAAGCTCGACCCAAGTTTTATCGGGTTGGTGTTTATATAGCCCTAGCCTGAGATTGAACCCGATACATCCTGTCCGAGCCCAACCCAATGTCGGGCCGGTCACGGGTCAGTCAGGTTGAACCTGCCCGACCTTTACCCCTACCGATGAATGCCGCAATCATAACATATTATAAATGGTTTGTGTGGCATACCTTCTCCACATTTGGGGCTTGGGTAATGACCTTTGCCCTGGTTGTGATTGTCCTTAGGCGACGAACCCTACTATAAATCTAACTGAGTTGTAGGGACTCTTGGGTGATGAAACTTAAATTGGATCAAGGGACACTGTTGAGGAGCCGACTAGTGTCGTAATGAGCCATGTGACATGGATAGAGATCCACCATACGATGATAGTATCCTAGCTTCGCCAATTGGTTGTTTGACCTTAAATTAATAAATACACGATTGATCATGCATATCACAACATTGTTGGGTTGTGCTATGGGCCAACCATTGTGCATATGTTGACGTCCTCATTAATAGTAGCGTTGATGTGGTTCGTTACTATTATTGTTGATCCCGATCCATGCATATGTATTTCATGTCATTCATGCAGTTAAAGAACTAATAATATGAATTATTTGTTTTGTAATGCTATCATCACCTATGCTTGAATATGTTTGATAGCATGTGAAACTTTGGTTAATAGTAGCATCGACTTAATCACTCACTCTCACCTGGGATGGTGTTTTAAAATACCAACCAGATGATTTCATCGATGTATGCACCCTAGAGGAGGATGCCTACATAAGAAAGTATGTGGACCCCAATGAGTTCTCGTACTTCCAGTATGTGGATGACCAGCTATAGGTCGGCATAGTTCGAGCTTCAGAGATCTTATTTTGTTATTTTGGGGGTAGGGCTTTGTCACGCCCCAAACTCAAAAACCGGGCTCACAAAATTCTCAATCACCGAATCCGCCGCCAATAACCTCCGTAGAATCCCATTCTCGGCTCCTAGCGCCCATTCGGCAGGTTCCGATCCTAGGATGCTACGAGGAGGATTTTCAACTTCAATTTGATTCGTAATAAGCATAACCAAAGTCATAACCCACAAACAACAACCAAGAACTCCATTGCATTTCCACTATGATCAAAAACTTTACAAGTACAATGAGCATAAAGGGGAAATACAATGATGATGAACAAAAACTCTAAAATGATCTGCTAAGCGCTCCTACCTCAACGCTGCTGCGCCCCAACGTCACCTGCACACAACGGTCGTGCATAAGCTTATAGAAAGCTTAGAGGGTGGTGAAAGTATGTGCACAAGGTAGTAATATGAACATGTAATATCAGAGAAATGCGGAATATGCAGATGGATCCATGAAAAACCATTAGTCATACCAAAGCTATGCGATGCAAGACATGAATGATATCGGTCATCCCAAGGCCATGTGATGTGAAATGCAACTCAAGCATACAGATCCTCATCTATGTCCACACATCAATACAACTCAAATCTGAAATATCACCGGGGTCTAGTACACTCTAAACCAGATCACCGCCTCATCGCACGCAATAAGGTAAGTAAAAGAGACCTCACTATCCGTCTGCCAATATCGGGCACGACTCATCGATAGCAGACCCATTCCTCGAGCTGGTCAGACTCAGCCTAGCATTGTCCCCTACTCTCGGGCGGGTAAGGCCGCACCCCCTTCCAACCGACCACGACACAGTGGAGAGCGTAACCATCTAGTAATCGGTACTCAACGCTCATCAACCCAATCGGTCTAGACGTTGGAGCAACCTCTTAGTACCATAAGGGTTTAGGGACTTTCACCCAGGGATATCTATAGCACCCCATGTAGAACGAGATTTCTGGTATCCAATCCTGCCAACCACGACCTATCTATGGAGGCTACGGCCCCAATGTCGCTAGGGCGTACAGTAATCATATCACACAATGCGAAATGCATGAATCACACTATCCAATCATGCAGCAAATCCTGCGCGTATCGTGCGCTCATGCAAGACAACACCGCCTAATCGGGATCCCATAAACAATTTGCCCTAAGGCATATGCTATGATCAGTCTCTTCTCATATCAAGCATACATATGATGCGTATGATCATGAGACATGGAACTATACTAAACATGTTATAAAGTAATGTACTATCCTTACAACGCAGGTGAGCCCAGATGACCTATACATAACAAGTACAAGCCTAATAATGGGCCCTAAGGAGAGTCGTAATGTGGACATCCAACTAACATTACACTTGCAATGTGGACGTCAAACCAACATTGCTCCCAAGGCGAAGTCTGTAGAGAATATCCTTACATAAACCAGGTTGAGATCACATATTGCAATGGACCTTAAGTACATCCCATTGGGCCTTAAATACATCAAATGGGCCATATCATATGGGCCTTTTATTCATCAAGTGGGCCACGTCAATGGGCCGTACCAATGGGCCTTACGTGCATTGCAATGGGTCATAACCCGTGGGCCTTAGATTTGCATCAAATGGGCCTAATCTCATGGGTCTTATATGTAACAAATGGGCCATACCAATTAGGCCCTATATGTACATCAAATGGGCCTCAACCCATAGGCCCTAGTACATCTCAATGGGCCTTAACCCATGGGCCCCAAAAATATCAAGTGGCCTAATTCCGTGGGCTTTACATCCACATCAAAGTGGGCCCCAATGAACCACTACAATTACATTAAAATGGGCCTAAAAACAGGCCAAGGTGGGGTCCACATGAGCTAAGGATCTAACTCATTCTTTTTGCTCAAGACATAAAATGAGCTCCCAAAATGAGTGGACGGACTGGATGCAGCACAGGCATCATAGAGGGCCCCATTGTTAGTGTGAATACAACACACACGTCTGGGGCTCCACCGTCCAGGCAGACGGTGTGAATAAAACCCATATAACTGGTGGGTTCCACCGTCCACAGCCGTGGACGGTGTGGATAATATATGCATCACTGTGGGTCCCACGTATGTGGCCCACCATAATGTTTATTTTCCATCCAGGCCGATGACAAGGTCGCACAGACCTGGAAGAGGAGGGAGAACAAATTTCACCTTGATCCAAAACTTCTGTGGCCCACAAAAAGAGTGTTTCAAAGGTAGAGGTTCAATCCCACCGTTTCCTGTAGTGTGGGCCACCTAAAATATGGATGGGGCTGGAATTTGGAGAGGGCCCACCACTAAGAGTGGGTCATCCCATGAACAGGTTGGATGACAAATAAACATCACAGTGGGGCCCACACGCAGGGCCGTGAGACCCTTGCTGACTGTCCGTGAAAGGCAGCAGCGGCCTGCTGCTGTGTCAGTGGCAGCAGGCGAAGCCTCTCATCTCTCTTTTTATTTTTATTTTTTTATTTTTCTAAGAAACATCGCATGTGGGGCCCGCTACCTGGGAATCCACTCCGGCCATAGAATTCTACGGCCCGTAACAGACGAAATGAGTCCGAAGTTCGAGATTTTTGGGTGTATAGAAACATCAGAAAATTTCTCAATGATAACCACCAATGTTCCCTATGCTATGGCCCACCAGATATTCAGATCAACTTCATTCTTCTACTCAACGGCTAAAACGATCCAAGGAATGAGATAAATGGCGTGGATTGATTACATACATCAAGGTGGGACCAATAGGAGTGGGTCACCCCACAAGCTTGGAACAAGCTAACATTTGTGTTTTTCCGTGCAACGTCCAGCGGACGCTGGACGTTGTACATGACAAATACGTTAGAGGTGGGCCTTGTTTAGGTGGGCCACCTCATAGGGGATGGTGTGGATACAACACACAAAGTGGGCCCCACTTGTACATGATTTGGATAAAATACATGCCTCATGGTGGGGTCCATCCAAGTGGGCTACACAATCATATCATGATCTCATAAAAGGAAAAAGAAATAGAGAGGGAGAGAGAAAGATAGAGAGTGGGACACGCTTAAGATGGAGGGCTCCGCTACTATGAGCCCTCCCTTGTAAAACAAATCATACATCAAATGAATCCCCTAGCATATGGGACCACTGAAATTGAAAATCAATGGAGGGGATCCTTTCCCCACCAATATGGACGGTTTAGATGACCTTCCTAATGTAATGAAATAAACATCATGATGGGGTCCATGGAGAATGGCCTTATCATGGATGACCATGATGATCAAAGTGGGCCATCGGCCACAACTTAGGGTCCCAAATGAGATCCAAACCATTGATCGGTTGGCCTCACTTGGCCCATCTCAAAAACATGGAAGACTAATATTATCAAGCACTCACCGTTCGATCTTCTTGCTCCTATGGGTTCCTTAGCACCTTAGCTTCAATTTCAATGGAGGAGATGAGAAATGGGTGGCTAGGATGGGAGATCTTCGGATGGAGAGGTGGGCCACACTTGAAGTTTTGAAAGAGAGGGAGAGGCTTGGAAAATTTTATACATATGGAGTCTTTTTTGTTACTTGGAATGATTTTTTTAAAAATGAGAGAGTTGTAAAGGGAGAGAGAGATAGATGGGTGATAGATGTGGTGAGTGATGGGTGTGTAAGAATATCTTAACTTTTGTGGCCATTTGTGTAAGAAAGGCATGGGAGGTGTAAGAACTTTTTGACTTTGAGGGTTTTTGGTGTAAGAAAGGTATGGGCTTTGTAAGAGATTCTTGACTTTTGTGGCTTATTTGGGAAAGGGTGAAAGGTGATGTGTACTTGACATGTACTTGACATGTGATGTGATGAGATTGATTGATTGATGAGATTGATGTGACATCTCATAGAGATTCTCTTATGTTTTGCAATGCGCGATATTTTTCTCTCACCGAAAGTTGGCCCACATCTCTTGACCAGGGTATCGCCTCGGCGAGCGAGTCGCGGCATCGGAACCGCAACGACGGCGCGGTCGCTATGGTAAAGGTCTTGGGTTGAGTCGATACGGGTTGACGGCATATGAATCAGGGTCGCGCGTTAATATCGGTTAAGGGTCGTAGGTTGCCGAAATTCGACCGGTAAGACCGCGGAAGTCTATAGAACGGTACAGTTTAAGATGCGGGTCTTACAGGCTTACACTTCTTTTTTCTATTCTTTTGGATGTATATTAAGAGTCCTAAGCTGGGTGGACTCGGTAAGGTGATGATTGTATGATTGTACATTTTGAATTTCTCAAAATTATCAAAATTATTCAATCTTCTTAATTTTTTTCAGCAAAATCTTGATTCTTATTAAGTCAGTTTTTTTTCAAAATATCAAATTTTCTCAAACATTGTTTTATATATATATATAAAATTTTTCAATTATTTTTTCCAAAATTATAATTTTTAAACCTCTCAATTTTCTTTTTCAAAATCTCAATTATATATCAAAATATCGATTCTTTTTAATCATAGTTTTTTTCAAACTTCATTTCATAAAATACTGCAGAGAATTTAAATATCAATTTTTTTTATGTGATATTGTAGAGGAATTAAATATTAGTTTTTTAAAAAAATTAATAATAGTTCCCACCAAATTGATATAAAAACAAAAATAAAAATAAAAAATCTTGCATTCAATTAATTAATACAAAAATAATCTTAGATACAAATAAATACAATTAAAGCACTGAAATTCTTTTTTTTTAAAAAAAAAAAAAAAACACTTCTTAGACTACAATAAAATAATTTTCCACCATATTATATATAAAAAGAAAAAAACAAAAATAGGGGCAAAAGTCAATTTACGACAGACCACGATCCGTTACAAAAACTAATAAAATATGTTGCTAGGGGAGGTGCTTTGCGACGGACCAAAATCCGTTGCATATTTCATTTTTGCGACGGATTGTAGTTCGTCGCCAAATCTGCCACGCATACTTCGTAAAAATTTGGGCGCGACGGACGTTTTCCACTAGAGACGGAGTATGTGCGTCGCTAAACCAAGCCTTTTTTGCGACGGACCAAATCCGTCACAAAATATGTAAATTCCGTACACTCCATCCGCCCACTGAGCATGCGTTGCATGGGAAGTGAACTGCATCTTTTTTTTATTTTTTTTTTGAGTTAGCTTGTTAGTGCACGCCCATGTCAGTACACACACTCCATGTTAGCCACCCCAGCTATGGATCAATACCAAGACCTCAAGTGTTGAAACGAGGTATCTCCACTCAGTCTGCCAGTTGAGCTATGGATCCAGGTGTAAGTGAACTGCATCTTGCCCTTGCCTTGACCCACTCATCCAGGCGGGGCTCAATGGCGCCATCTGAGTCTATGGGATTTATCCATGCCATTCATCCATTTTTTTCATATTATTTTAGGAAATTAGGTAAAAAAGATTAGTTGGATCCAAGGATTACGTCAACCACACGGTGGGGATTGAACATCCATTGTTAAAAACTTCTTAGAGCTGCCAAAAGTTTTGAGAAAGCTTATATTTTTATTTTCCTTCATGTCTATAAGACCTTGTGAGCCAGTTGAATGGCAAATAAACATCACGGTGGGCAATCTACTTGAGCCCTCGATCAACCTTATTTTTGGCTCATACACTTAAATGATTGAGAAAGTGGATGGACGGCCTGTATAAAACCCAGACATAGAGGTGGGCACTACAGATCCCCTGCCTCAACTGAGGAAGCGGATTGGCTGGTGTACGACACACCACCTGCCTGGCTGGTGTGTACGTGTTGTGCCAACTACTCTAGGCTGTATGGACGGTTCAAATGATGTATTTATTATATCCACGCTGTCCATCCATTTTGTGATATCATTTTAAATCATTATTCTAAAAATGAGTCATATCCAAAGTTCAAGTGAACCACACCACAAATAGCAGTGGGGACAATAATTCTCAACATTAAACATCCGTAGAGCCCATCATACCCTTTTTTTTTTCATTCAATCTGTTCATAAGGTCACACCGACCTGTATGAATAGAAAAAACAAATATCACATAGATCCAAAACTTATGTGACTCTTAAAAGGGTTTCAACGGTGAACGTTTAATCCCCACAGTTTTTTTTTTTTGCAGTGTGGTCCACTTGAGCTTTGAATCTATCTTATTTTTAGGCTCGAGCCTTAAAACGAGCTCACCAAATGGACGGACGGTTTGAATATAACAGATCACTGAACTTGGTGACGTCAACACACCAGCCAGGGCGGTGGTGTGTGGTACTGGTACACCAGCCAATCCGCTTCCCTCAGCTGGGTCGATCCGCCGCGCAGGAAGTAATCCGCGGATCAACGGACACATCTCTAGACCCCGTTGACCGAGTCACCACACAATCCGCATCCAACGTTAGCAACAAACGCGAATTGCCTTTGCACAGTTCATATGATTACAATGTGTGTGGGGGCTATGGAGATTCCCATTACAAATCCCATCCGTTCATCAGTTTTTCCAGATCAGATCACATCGAATAGTTCAAAAATCAGGCAGATACAAAACTCATTTGGCCCACACCACAGAATTTTTGTACGATGATGATATTTGTTTCAGGAAGGTTTGTATGTCTCCGGAAAGGTTTCAACGGTGGATATTTTCATTTTTACTGTTTCTTTTGGTGTAGCCCACTTGACTCATAGGTCTTTGTAATTTTTATTTTTTGTAATTCGAGTCCTATTTTAATGTTTAGAAACTGATGTACGGTGTGGATTTATCATGAGAATCTACGTGAACACCCAAGTTCCCATGTTCGTTTTTCATCATTTCAAAATTTTGGCGGTGACTCTCCAAACGTACACGTGACATAATCATATAGAAATCCAGGCCATATAAATCTCTGACCGAAATACCTATGGAGCATAACTTAGAAGATACCATTGACCGTCTGATTTTTTCCTCTTCAAACTTGGACCACTCACTGTTTTACTTTGGATCATACATTTTATAGCCATACATTGATAGTTTTGATTCATTGATCAGATTGATTTTAGAGATATGATCCATTCAAAATGGGGCCCACCACTTGGATGGTCTGAATATCTGTAAGTGATGAGTCACCACCATCCCTCAAGGGTGCATAACTAACGTTATAGTCTTTCTATCCTTGGTTCGTTTTGCCGCTCGAGGACGCGAATTTCGTGTGCCACGGCAGAAGCTGCCGTGGTCGTAAGCAATGTAGGGCACACAGATATTACTGTGACAAATCCACTCAGTGCATCAGTTTCTAAAGTATACAATAAGACAGAAATTCAAAAATCAGTTAGGTCAACGATTCGGGTGGGTCACACCACATGAAATAGTGAGAATAGGAAATGTTCACCGTCCAAACCTTCTTGGAGCTGACAATGACGTTTATATACCATCCAAGCCGTTCATACGGTTTTGAACATTCATATAAACTTCGGAAAGAAATATGATCCTGATACAAAACATATGTGGCCCCCACGAATTTTCCAATGGTGAACGTTCAATCCTACTCTTTTGTGTGTTATGGCACACATGCGATTTGGATGTGCTCAATTTTATTTTTGTAATTACGTACTTTTATAATATTTAAAAACAGATGGACGGAGTGGATCTGTCACTGGAATCTCTGTGGGCCCTGTATAGCTTCCGACCACAGGAACTTCATGCACCCGGCACAGGAAATTCGGGGTCCGAGGCCACAATCTGAGATGGTACGATGATCCGAACCGTCCACTTCCCGTTACTTCCAAGAAAAAGTTATTATCCCATAATCGCACTTCAGTGTTTAATCTAACCATTGATTTTTTAGAGTTGAATTCTAGCCTTTGAAACCCTTCTTTTCAATGTTCTCAATTCATCTACAGATAATGAATTCCACAGTATGGATGGTTCAGATCCCCGCACCATTGCAGAATGTGGGCCCCAGTAGGTGGCGACAGACTCTAGATACCTGTGTCGCGACAGAGGCAAAACGAACTCCTCTGTAATTTCATTCCCTCAGAGCGATGCGTTTGCTATTCTCTCTCTCTCTCTCTGTCCGAAGTCCGAACGATGCCGGTCTATCCCAGCTCGCCCCAATCGCAAAATCCAAACCGTCAGATCATCCGCCGCGTGGTCATTGCAATCATCTGCATCGTCGGTGTGGCCGTGTTCATGTTTATAATCTACATTTTATCCCTTGTGATCACTGCCCCAGTCGCCATCCCAATCTTCACCCTCAAATCAGCCTCCCTATCTCCCCTCAAAATCTCAACCGCTCATCTCTCCTTCTCTTCCAATCTCACCTTCTCCGTCAAAAAGGCCAAATATAAACTCTGGTTCGATTACGATCTCCTCAACGTCTCCCTATTCCACGGCTCGGATCTCCTATCGAAGGCGTCGGTCCCACCCTTCTTCCAGACTTTCAAAAAGATGACGATTCAGGCCCGGCTCGTGGCCGACGGGGTGCACGTGAGGGAGGACGTGGCTCAGAATCTGGCTCGGCAACTGGGATCACGTGATGCGAGCGTGGCTTTCCGCGTGAGAGTGGTGGCACGTGTGAAATACGGGCAGATACCGCCCACGCGCCACTTTGTCAGGGCGTTCTGCGAGGACGTCAGGGTCGGGTTCGGGTCCAGCACGGTCTCGGGTGCAATGTTGGGTAAGGGCGGAATGATGTGCGAGTAGGCTTTTTGCGACTCCCATTTGAAAGCTAGTGCTGCTTGTTTTAAAGCTAATGCTACTTGTTTTAAATCTATAGCTAATGCTACTTGTTTGAATGTTATATTTTCTAGCGATTAATAACAACATCTTTCTTTTTTTCTTTTTTCACTTTTTTATTAGTAATTTTACCGAAAGTTTAGCGGTGAGTTCTAAGTTTACCAAATAATGCATTTACAAATAGAAATAGCAAGGTGCATTTTGTAATTAAGCAGAAATATGGAAAAAATAAGTCTAGTTAAAATTTTCAAGAACAACATTAAGTCGTATACATCGTACCTATAACCATGATTGTCTTCTTTGTCGAAGAAAAAATACACAGAAATAAAATAAAGCCTATAAAAAATGTTGATCTTCAACCGTGAGGGAAGAAAATATTATACATTGCAATCTCTAAAAGGGATTTCTCTATAATCTGAAATTGGGCGTATTGGTGGGCTACAGGCTATGAATGGAAGCTTGGCGGAATTATAGAATGAAGGCTATATCCTAAAGGAAAAATGATAATGATTAAATAATTTTTGTTACCAATTAAACACATAATTGTTTAGTTAAACTAATATGTCAATCAAATTAAGTAAGACAATTAATTCTAAAGCTTTTTTTTTTTAACACACGCACACACACCCCCACACACTCACTTCATAGTGGGATTTCACTATGGATGCTCGAACCCTTGACCGGGTGTTGAAACTCCCAAGGCTTTCAAGCCAATAAAGGGTCCACTTACACAGACAACAATAAATATTTCAATGAAACAACTAGTTTATAAACATGATAATGTATATGTGTATGTGAAATGTACTAATTATCAAATCCTAATATTCGTCTAATCATGCATACATATAATTTATCAACTAATCGCATAAGAATAGTTAAAACAAGTTTTCAAATGATAATCATAAATACAAGCATATATAATAGTTCGGTTTTCCTACTCCACTCCCGGCGGATGCACTCAACCTATGAGTGTACCGAATTTTACTATTAAATATTTTAAATCATGTTCACGTCTAACCTTTACAAATGTACACTCCTATTAGAGGCCTACATAAGGACTTGCTCACGTACTTGTGTCGGTGGCCTACATAAGGATTTACCACATACACACCCGTATCAGTGGCCTGCACGAGGGCATAAACACGTACTAACCCGTGTCGGTGGCGATATGGTCCTATAGAAAAACTTACGCGAGTTTGGGTTACAAACTCTACACTCAATTCTACATAAGGAAGAAGTGTGTGGACTCTTACAATATGACAACTTGTTGAATTGATCTTCTTTTGTTGTGCATTATCGGGCTGCTTGATTGTTACTCTCTCATGTTTTAATCAACTCTCCTTGTGCTCCTCCCATCGTTGAAGTCGGTCTTCTTTCACTTTCTTGAATCAGTTACCTTGCAATTGATTATCCAATGAGGCTACTAAGGTAATGTGAGGGGTTTGGTTGAATCTCCTACAACTAAGGGCTTAGTTGGTTTTCAAATGAGGATTCACCTAAAGGGGCATTATAGATGTTTGAAAAACAAAGGTTTTCCTATTGGATTAAAATATATATAATCTAAATAATGCAAGGAATAAAGATCATCTTCATAGAGAGATTGGAATGCTCGTTAGAGTGATTACACACATACAAGATGACTTGAATCCCTTTGGGTGAGATCCTATATGTATTGAACAGTATTGAGATACACTGGAGATATAAACTCACTCAAAAATCATAAATTGTACAAAGATCCGAATGCAATATTTATAACAAAAAGACTCCAACGGATTTCCAACGGTTAGGCTCGATAGATCGAGCCTGGCTTTAATCGATCAAGCTTATTCGAAATTGGTCCAGTGAACTAGCTAGACTGTTTAGCCATGTTCCATCAATCGAGCTTAATCTCTTGATAGGAATCGAAGATTTCTCGATTGATCAAGCTCATGTCTCGAGCACCTAAACTAAATCATATTTAGGCTAGTTGCTTACTGGACATTTTTTGTCATGTTCGGTTGATCGAACTTCATTCAAGCATACCACCAAGATTGCTGGTTTGGGCAGTTTGATTTCCAGTAGCTCGGGACCTCTATAGCCTATCTTATCATGTTTTAATAAGACCCCTAAGGCTAAGGGATGATCATACAAAGTTTTCTATTGAGAAAAAGATCATGTAGAGGTTAAATGATTGTTTTAGATCAAAGCTAGGGTCACTAATGCACCTCACTTTTATGTCATTCACTTACTTGATGCTCCAGTCTTCATGTGTCTTAGGTATTCACCTTCCAAGGGCTCAACCGACTTCCTGACACATAGACGCACGTGATTGACAAATAAAGTGCACAAACAAGTGCACTAATAGAATTATGGTAGAAGATAAGAGTAAGCAATTTCTCAAACGAAAGAACTATACTTATATTTACTAACCTCCATCATAGATATCTTTCAATTAATGACTAACTTCAGTATCTAGTAAGTTATGGTGGTAATGGGGATACTAAATTGTCATAATCATTCACAATAAGAAAACTAAATATACACTACTCAATCAAGTAGATAGAACGTGAGAGTTCTGAGACTATAATCCTCAGTAAGGAAATAACATCACACCAAATCCGCAAGTGAACTAGAAATTTTTCATCCTAATTACTAATAGCTTGTCATAGATTGTTAATATGATTGTACTCAATTAAGCACGTTTGATTATATTTATGCATGCACACATTTTTCAATGCACTGATCGTGATATAAAATTATCTACTTTTGAGATCAAACAGATTTTATCCTAGTAAACTGTCTCACCCTCAGGCTGAGAAGCTGATAAGAGCACTTACGAATACCATAGGAGATCCAAATCATGCCCAAGTCCAAGCTAATGCAAGGCCCAGTTCAAACCCAAGCTTAGGCCTATCAACATATAAGACTACAATAAAGTAGAAATAAGGGGATCGTGACGGAAATGTCACCCCATAGGGGGCCCTTGTAAAAGATGGTGCCCATCCACATGTTGGTAAGCATGGAATGAAGTGTGAATCGTGTTTTTGCAAATCTAGCTCGAAAGCTAATGCTAGTTATTTGAAGTCTGCATTTTCTAAAGGTTAATAACAACTTCTTTTCTCCCCCATTTTTTATGGTATTTTTACAGAAAAATTGCCAAGGAGCTCTAATTTTACCAAATAATGCCTTCACAAATAGAAAATGCCAAGGTGCTTTTTGTAACTAAAAACACCCGAAAAATAAGCCTAGTTAAAATTTTCGAGAACAAAATTACCTTGTTTGTATAAATTACATTGTTCTCTTTGCTAAAGGAAAAATGAACGAAAATGAAATAAAGCCTATTAAGACGTCGATTCTCAACCATGAGAGAAGATAGCATCATACACACTACGCAATTTCTAAATTTTATGAACAAGGGCTTCTAAGATGAAAGTACTTTTGTAGAGTTAGGGAAAAAGGGAAGAGTGAGCATTGTCTCAATAAAAATGCTACACTTATATTTACAGACCTCTATCATAAATAGATTTAATTTGGAGAGTAACATTAATATCTCTTAAGTTATGGTGGTAATGAGGATACCAAATTACCAAATTCCTTCATAACAAGAAAACTGAAGATGCATCATTCAATCAAGTCGATAGAGTGTGAGATCTCTTCGACTGTATTCCTCAATAGGGGAATAACAGCATACCAAATATACAAGTGAGTCAGAAATGATTCATCCTACTTATTAATAGCTTATCATACACGGTTGATATGATTGAACTCAATCAGGCATATTCAATTCTTTATATGCACATGCACATATTCCAATGCTCTGATCATGACATAAAATTATTTATTTTTGAGATCAAAGAGATTTTGTCTTGAGAAGCTTGATTAATCAAAGTCGTTTGAATATATTAAGACAATATTTTGTTTTTTAAAACAATTCATGATAAAAATCAATTGTCCATTCAATTTGATGCCTCATATAAGTCTTTTGCGAATCATTATTACTGTACGAGCATTTATGATCTCCTCTCACCATTCTTCATAACTCAATCTTGATTTGGCCTTTTCCCGACATGCTTTCGAGCTAGTTAGAATTTATGTGCATGGCTTCGAGAATGTACACTTATATAACATCACCTCATTATGACATTTCCACATAGATGTTAATATATGAATTTTGGTACTTAACTAAAATGAGCCTCCACATATTCGATGTCATCATTGCACTACATTAACTTAGCTCTAACAGTTTTGAGTCAAAAAATGACGTCATCACATCTCAACAATAAAGTAAAAAATCAATGGAAGGTTGTGTCACAAAATTATCATGGTAAGCACAATCTTACACCTCTCGGGTCTGAAAAAATCAGGTCCACATGCCTATAAATACTCCCATTAAGCACTCATTCCAAGATAATACACAAGAGAGAGAAAGAGAGATGACATAAAAGAAACCAAAAAAGCCAACAAGTAGAAGGACTAAGTAGGAGTTAAACTTTAGAATTTCAATACGCTCATAAGAAGAGCCTTACTTGCTTGATCCTTCCACCCTCTTCATTGGGAGAACCATACTCTATCCGTTAGGTACCCCAATGAAGGTAAAGGCCTTGAACCATGCGCTAAGGCTTCACAAATGCAAGCTCCGATGCCATGCATCTCCCTAGGAACCCAAATGAAGGTAAAGGCCTTGAGCCATGCACTAAGGCCTCACAAATGCAAGCTTCGATGCCACATATCATGCACGTAGACCCTCCAGTAATACTCATGTCTAAATATAAAATTCTCATTTAACCTATCAAAGGGCTATATAGGTACAGACAACACAAGATGGACCTTTCACACAACTATACCCCAGATTGGACACATACTCTTTTATAGTTGATGCCCGATGCAAGTCCCATCACTTGATAATGGGAGATAGAGAAGCGTTTTCCACATATCTTTATCATATAAGCCTGTAACACCCGGAATTTCAGGGGTCGAGTACAAACTCGATTTCCGATATTCTGGATGTCATTTATGCTTTACAAAAGCATGAATTGACTTTACTTTAACCTGATATCTGACCAATCATAGAACTAAGTTAAACAATGAAGTATACTCTAAAATGAATGTATCTAAAGTAAGTAACAATCCAAAATATATAATGTTCATCCATCCAGAGCATATGATCCACAACTAGGGCCCAATATATAGTTCCAAAATATATAGAAAAAGTGTCATAACCATAATCTATCCAACAAAAAGAATATCCGCCAAGTCCAGCTGTAAGGTGAGCCAGCTACAACTGGCCATCAGAAAGCTGAAAGTAGAACTCTAAATCCATATACACATCCTCCAATGTGTCTGCCTCAGTAACTCTTGCATATATAATAATGTATCGTTAGTGTTTTAAAACATTATCCCAGAGTGGGAGTGTGTGATCAAGTTAGTGGTTCCATTTATTTCAAGTTGCATATGTTATCAATGCAATTAACACAGGTAATGATAACACAAATAAACAAATAATTTCTATATAATCTTGTTAGGTACATAAATGTTATAATGAAATGATGCATGAGCCTTACAATCTAACACTCCATCAACAAGCGACTTCAACGCCTATTTTATAAATGTCAAAAATCCCTCATCACGCCACTCCAACTCCATTTATATACTACCTATCTTAATGTAATGTGGCTCATCACTAATATTATCAATAAGTGCGAATGATATCCATGATTAGCCAGATACTTATTAGGTCATATTCATTCAACATATTTGGAAAAGCAAGAGCGCCACCATTATATTGTGAGTCTCATCTAGATCACAAGGCTCGTAACGGCCATAGTGACTACTCTCACCCGTGTTCCTTGATTTATTTTTGATTTCATCACCCCATTTAATCACACATGACAAGCATGTTACTTTCATCATTGCCCAACGGTCACTATGGGGAAGCTCGTCACCCCAGTGCAGGCCGACAACTCGAACAAAATGTTTCATACTACCATGCTCAGCTTATGAGTTTTAGGACCATATCGCTAACGATTATACGTAAACTCATTCAAGGATAATGGTGATATCGTAAATTCAATTGAGCGTTATCATATATTATGAATACAATATGATTATTCATATATTAGGATGATCCGATTGAAATGGAAAAACCTCAACTTAACCGAAAATGGGTGCAAAGTATCTCGTGTAGTCTAGCTATTATCGATCATTCATGTTCGACTTTGGTCGATCGAACAAGCCTAGAGTGGTCGACCCAATGCTAGCCACCCCTTAAACATTTTGTAAAACCGATTTCACAATAATAACAATTCTAATTAATAGGCAATATTTAGCAATTTGTAGAATAACAAGGTGAGTCAAACATTTATATTTGTTAACCAAAGCATTCTAGATAATCATTAAGTAACATGTCAATGTAATGTACAAGCCCTTAATTCAAGGATTTTATTCATTCATATATTTCATCAAATATGTTGACTACCAAAAGCAAGTAACAATAAGATTTGTAATAATGAAGTAAGTCTAGTAATGTTAGCATACAAAATTCTAATTACAACATAGATTCATTAATTGAGGTTTTTAAGGGTTGATAAAAGGAAACACATAAGGAAATGGTCCGCACCTTGTGATGGTTTGCCCAACTTTTGTGTACTAACTAGAAACCATTGTCATACTCATCGCTAATAAAATTTCATTCAACTCTTGTTGTAATTATACTCACTAATTTTAAAACCACCACCAGTGTCTCACCATCAACATGCAATCTTCATCACTGTTCTCGAAGCCCATTTTAAGAAAACTATATTTATAGTCACTCATCTTGTGAAATTGGCTATCATGCTCCACCATCATTAACATCTTCAACTATTGCCATCACCACTCGCATTATAATATCCGTTTTCGGCCATCTCTGTCAACTGCACATGCCTAATTGCACTACCTCAGTTGCTAGATCCAAAGATGATTTTCAATATTCCATTGTTAATTAATAATTTTCTCTCTTCAAGTTATAAAAGGAAGAAGAATAAGAAAAATTTAAGGATAAAAACACATTTCTCTTTTTATCTTCTTCTTGGTGCCTTGAGTGTATTAATTTTGGTGTACCTCACCTTTAACCAAGCTTATCCTAAACCCCGTTTAAAGTTCCTACACTAGCCTATCTAATCTATTCTTCATTCACAACCAATATGATTAAAAGAAATGGAAAAAATCCAGCTGATTTGACCATACATAATATATGTCACAACCATTCAAGTTAGACCACATGATCTTTATTTGTCACCATATTATCTTCAACCATTAACTGCTTAAAATAATAAATTTGAACATTGGCAAAATTTACCAAGTCATCTATACATCTCTATTGTATCATGTGTTCACATTGTGATGAAATAACTAAAAGTGTTGACCATCTCTATTTAAGTGTCAAATCATTTATAGATCGATTGCTCATTACCACTTGCATAAGGACACGAAATAGGTGTAAAAAGTGTTATGCATGTCTATCAAGTGATCGATGCCACAAACGATGTACTCTTAATGTAGAAGATTAGTTAAGAAATGATGATAATCATAAAAAAGATAATAAATCAATATCATTAACTAGCGAATAGAGTTATTGAAAAGATTGCAGCATCCAATCCCCATGAAAGCAATTTGACCTCCCTAAAACACCATAATGGTATTGTTCTCGAAGTGAAACACGATTTGTATAACGACATATTGAACCTTGATGGGATTCTCCAATTCAATAAGGACTTTACCAATGATATGTATTTCATTGAGGAAAAAATATTCAATGGAGAACTTAAAGAAGATGAATATGAGAAACAATTTACTTCTTCACATTCATCACGTGATATATGCAGTTATTAGCAGATAGAAAAATCATGGTATACTCTTTTATGTACTAACTAAAAGCATTACCTATGTTAAATAGAAGTCATATTGACTTTAGTATCATAGTAGGTAAAGTGGAGGGGGATGAGACATTACTTTAGGTTTTGTTGATTTACTATGTGATGATTTCATTGAAAAAGACCAGAGTCGTGGTATTTATTTCAGTCAAGATTGGGCCTCTTTGCCAGGTGTTCTTTGAAGAACCAATTTTCAATGAGGAACTTGAAGAATATGAATATGAGATTGTTGGAGTAGTAATTGAGCCCTTTAAAACTAATATATTAATTTAGTGATAATAGTAGTACGTTATGTAAGGTTTATGTTATCGTTGTTAGGCTACCTCATAATTAAAATTTGATGATATGTTTTCTCTAACCTAAAGAATATTATAGAGTTAACTTCTAAATTAAGATCTTTGAATAGCCCATGACTGGACCATTCATAATCCTATTAATAGCCCATGTTAAGATATTAATAATTCAATTTGTAATAAACAATGTGGTCGTTTTTAGTCTATTACTTTGTTTTAGTTCAAAGGTATTTAGAGACTTTAACATTATCATGGTTATGGTTTGTGTGGATGATAAATTATAATTTTCTATTTTTTAAGTTAATAAATTGAAGTCGAGTTTTCACCATACCCATGCATTTCTGTGTTCTAGAGTATGCGTTGAAGGAAAATATTATCGTGTTCCAAAACTTCTACTAGCCCTAACGATCTAGCAAAAATAATGGACAAAGTGGATGTCACATGAACATCCCCATGGGCCCACATAGATTTGGGTTACATAGGCTCTGTGTAGTGGGGTTAAACTTAATTCATAGATTTTATCTCATTTTCCAACGAAAAAACATCCACTCCACACATAAGCCTTTATCACCAAAACTCAGGTGGGCCAAATCACAACCTATCAGTATACAAGGTATGGCCCGAATGAGACATATGAGACACATATAATATACTCACCATGGTTCACTCCAAAATGTGGTTAACACTATTATATTATCTAAATTTCCAAACATACACGTTTATACTTCTCTCCATTAGGAGTAGATTAGGTACAGTCTTGTCCTTAGATGGAGCTTTTGTGGACACCAGATCTAGTTCCCTGATTGTGGAGCCCATTGTGATGTGGATCATACATTTCACTAGATTATTTTAGGGCATGAATCCAAACATGTTGCAGATCCAAATCTCTGGTGGACCACAGCGTAAGAAACAGTGGCGATTGACAATTAAAACTTTTTATATGCCATAAAAGTTTTGGATCAAGATGATATTTTTGTGGTCCTTTCATCCATGTCTATGTGACCTTATCAACAGGATGGATGCAAATAAACATTCCAGTGGCTCCCAAGAAGTTTTTAATGGTCGACGTTCAATCACCACTGTTTCCTACAATGGTGTGGTCCACCTGAGGTTTGGATTTGCTTCAGTTTTTTACTCATGCCCTAAAATGATATGTAAAAATATATGTACAGCATTGATATATGACACATACATCATGGTGGGCCCCACAATGAAGGATCCACCAAAGATCCCTCTCGGCCTCACCCAACACGATGTATCTAACTATGGGCCCCACCTTAACGTATGTGCAATATATCCACACCATCCATCCATTTTTCCAGATGATTTGATGACACAATAATAAAAATGAATCAAAACCAAATCTCAGGTGGACCATATTACAGGAAACAGTGGTGATTGACCAGTAAAAACTTCTTGTAGGTCCATGAAAGTTTTGAATCAAGTTGATGTTCGTTTCTTTTCTTTTGTATATGTCTCTGACATTGATTGTAAAATAAACTTTATGGTAGGCCTTAGGAAGATTTTAATGTTGGACATTCAATCACCACTGTTTTATGTAGTGTGGTTTACCCTTAGCGTTACGTTCTGAGTTTTAATGGCCCGAGTTTACATTCGTGCCCGATAATTTCTGCATGTTAATAAAGTAATCATTTTTATTTTAAAATCATATCTTAATT
Organism: Magnolia kwangsiensis; assembly: GCA_037074715.1. NCBI lineage: Eukaryota > Viridiplantae > Streptophyta > Magnoliopsida > Magnoliales > Magnoliaceae > Magnolia > Magnolia kwangsiensis. Next base: position 146,893,158 of record CM073573.1, read on the forward strand.
TTTTCTTTTTCATTCAGATCATATTCACGAATGTACTCATTCGTGAAGGTACCTAGATTTAGTCTCTAAATTTCATGTCTAACGTAACAATTTCAATGGGGAACCTAAATATAGGTTTCTAATTCCTTAACTTCCTAGTTCATTTGGGAATTAACCTAAATATATGTATCTAATTCATGATCCTATCCTAGTTGCGTAAAACTTATGGTCCCTGCCCTTGGGCCCAATTAATCTCATTCTCATGCTTTGATACCAACTGTTACAGCTCGAGTTTATACTCGTGCCAGAGAATTCTGAATGTTAATAAAGTAATAATTGATTATTTTAAAATCGCACCTTATTTTTTTCTTTTTCATTCGGATCACATTCATGAAGGTACCCATTCATGAGAATAAAACAAACCATACTATAATTGTTATTCACTTTAAACATAAAAGTTCAACTAATCATTTAATGCCCACTCATGTGGGAGCTTATTACAAATATCCAAATTTGTGGCATGAAACGTAAATAAAGTTAAATTAAAATGCAACCATCAACAACATAATCCCATGTCATTCGTAGTCTTTTATAGGGAGATCATGTATCTCCCATATCTTTAACGTGTGCATTATCTGCATCATCTATATGGTTGGAGAGGATCAATGCCCTACTCATAATAATGCTTATCCTTCAAGATTAACACAATTTAAGTAATTCCTCAAAGTAAGACAATATAAAGTTTTTGATACTTTTCGTACTCCACCACTGCGAAGGATATCAATATGCGTAACTAACCTACATGAATGCATGTCTAGTATAGTATGTGTGGCTCATCATACATAATGACCTATACATTGTGGAATATAATTCATAAAAATCTGGCTCGTTCTACATCTCATAACCTCAAAGATTTGTCGGCGTGTTCGACACTACCGTAGATTTACGTGAATACCTCGAGACGGCATAACATATGGCTTAAATGAATTATGTAACACGATTTGTTCATAGAGCGACTAATTGTGACATTCAATCCTAGAAAGGTAATATAAAATGCATTGTGAATTACTTACATCGATGTGTATACCACTATCTAAATCCAAGGATTTACGCATCGATCAAGAGAGGCACTACCCAGAGTGTATTATGTCCATAATAAATATGTATAAGTCACAAATTGTCATACCTTCAATACATCACTTGCATCAATAGAGAAATAAGTTGAACCATAAGAGTTTTGGAATTCTAAGATGTATGCCCAAGTCATAAAATAATAGAGGTAGCACAAGACTAACATAATAAAAGAAGAAAGAAGCATTAGGTTAACTCAATAAAAGAGAAGAATAACATTAGGCTAACTCAACAAAAATAAGGAGAGGTGAGCAAAAGCCAACTCAGTATGGAGTGAAAACATGCATTTCTCTCAAAATCTGTAAAGGGCAAGGCTTGTACCCATTACTCATGAATTCATAAAAAGTCCACTAGTATTTTCATGGACTAATTAATATAAAAATTATAATAAAATAAACCCCAATGGGGTAGAAAATAATCCTTACATTTTAAAGTGAATTCATGGGCACAGCAGTGCGATTTCAGGTCAAACGGGTTACTTCACTACAGGAAATTGCACTTTTACTGACAAAAAATTTGTCGGTAAATGATTTTTTTCGTCGGTAAAGAGTATTATTACCAACGAATTTTTCGTTGGCAAATTCGTCGGTAAAAGACTGTGGGTAAAGGCTTTTACCGACAAAAAATCATATCGTCAGCAATGGTAAGACTTTTACCGACAAGGTTTTTCGTAGGTAAAAAATATTGTCGAAACTTTTATCGACGAATTTTTTCGTAGGTAAAAAAATATTAACGAAACTTTTCCCTACGAAAATTTTGGCAATGGTAAGACTTTTACCTACGAAATTCTTCGTAGGTAAAAAATGTTGATGAAACTTTTCCTGGATGAACATTTTACCTACGACATGTTTCGTAGGTAAAAAATGTGGATGAAACTTTTACCTTTTACCTGTGAAATTTTTCTTAGGTAAAAATGTAGATGAAACTTTTACCTACGAAATGTTTCGTAGGTAAAAAATGTGGTTGAAACTTTTATCTACAAAATATTTTTTCAGTAAAAGTCTCTTTTTTTTTTCAAAATTCAGGCAAAAAATCCTAATATACACCTATGACAATAAATTTCATCATATTCACATTCACATTCATCCAAACACAAACTACATCCATACATGCACAAACCACATTCATACATACACAAACAATCTTATCTATATCATATTCATCTGCGCACAAATACATATTAGTTTAACATTCTTATATAAAAAAATCATAAATCAAATATAAAAAATGACAAAGATGAAGGCAGAGGTGATGGGGCATCGGTGGGTAAGCGTGCATTGAGAGCCTGAAACATCTCCACCATCCATCGCTCATGCTCCACCCACATCTCCTCGATCCTCCTCTCCTGCTCCTTCCTCTGCCTCTCCTGCTCCTCCCTCTGCCTCTCTAAGTGCTCTTTGATATCATCGACGATGACCCGTAGCTGTTGAACCTCTCTCTCTGCGATATCAACTCGACGTAGGGCACTCTCGCCAACGACGGATCGGTTGGAGGCAGTTCTAGCGGATGCCGTGAGCTTGGCACCATGACCAAACTCACACACATATCCAGAACGGGTGCCAAGCACCTCGCTTAAGATCTCTGGATCACTCCACTGAGTACCATCAGGAGTGGGCTGACTGCGTAAGGTGTCCATCGCCGCCTGTAATGAAAACATATGAATTTTCATAACGAATAACATTATTATAATTCAATGCAATTAAATTTTATAATGTCAGAATTTTTATCCAATTCTCACTGGATTTAGGATGTACCCAAGATCCCTTTGCGTACCGACAGTGAATCCCTCTGTAGAGGTCTACTAGTCCGGGCTCCTGGCCAGTGATGGAATCTCGCTGCACAATCGAAAGGACAATAGAGTTAATATAAATGCATTAAAAGAACATATCAACTTAATAATCACCAATAATTTTTTATCATGTTGTGACAAAGTTGTACAAATGACTTTAAACCAGCTACATGGGTCACTTCTAACCCATAGTGGAATTTCACCACCTATGGGTATTCGAACCCTTGACCAGGTGTTGATACTCAGTAAAGAAATAAGTCAGACGGGTAGCTTGATAAGTCCAAATTACTCTAAAAGTGAGTCCCGCTACTCTAAGGTTTAAAATATAGATTTTAGGTCAGATTACTGTAAGTAAAATCATATGATTTTCATAAGTAACTATCTGGTTCATTGGATGCACAAATTATGCACCGTATGGGACATAAATGCATGTAGTTTCACGATTTAAGGTATAATTTTGTGATCGACCCAAAAAATATGTCCAACATAATTAAAATCATATATTAAACATAATTTCAACATGGATAAATAATTTATAATTATCCAACAACTTATTAACATGGAAATCACATTAAAAATCAAACTATACACAACTTTAACGAGAAAATAAGAGAACTATATATAAATTTAACTTAAATTGGTAAAAGCTTAAACGAATCCCTCAACTTAGCCTTATATGCAAACCCTAGATAGATCTCGATGTAAGAAAGTTTTTACATGAACTACGACATCGCTCGAGCAAGAGGGAAACACCACACGTAAGGAGATTGAAAAAAATGGATAAGCGTCTAGGCTTGGGCATCTCTCTCTCTCTCTCTTCCTTGGAAATTTGGGAAGGTGGGCATGCGTCGGTTTGTAAGTGGAGAAGGAGCACACACCCTCTTTTGTAAAGGAAGGGGAATGACAGGGGCTGTGTCGCATTCCATTTGAATTGTGTTTCTCAAATTTGTCTTTTCTAGCAATTTTTATTCCAATCTAATTCATTCACAATGCCAGGGTTGTCGAATAGAGTCAAAGTATATAATTCTCTTGGTGATCCGAGACTTAGATTGACTTATCTTGAAAATTCTCCTAGCGGGTTTCAAAATGGACTTAATCTCAATTAACGGTCCACGCTTAATGATCAGGGCTCAATTTTAGAAAAAATGTAGTCAAGATAAATCAACAGATAAATTTTGGTGGTTGATCAATGGTGAAAAAGGCCTAAATCTAAAATTTCACTTGTCGCACCAAAAGGAAGGAATTGGCTTCAAGGCGGTCATCATTCAACGATGTAGGATCATAAATCGAAGTCTAAATTTTGTATGATATCTTAGTCATATGAGGCTAAAGTGGGATCTAAATTTTAGTTTTGATTAATGGTGGAAAGTAGATAATTTGGAAGGTCCAGATTTAGAAAGAGTTGATGAGCCTAAAATGGCTAACTTCGCACATAAAGAAAAGTCTACCAAAGTGGGGTTCTCACATTTCACACTTAGTTCATATGACGAAAAATCAAAGTTATTGATATGAAGGGAAATATTCTACTACGGTTACCTACGAACTTTCTTTACTTGATGAATACCAAAATCAAGGGTTAAGGGACTGATTTGTCAATTGGACCACTTATACTATGATCAAAGGGCTGAAAATTTTTGTATGGTTAATTTATATAGATAGGCATGGGACAAATTTTCACATGAAATGGATCATGAGAACCGTGTGATATAGAATTCAATGGTATTGATTAAAGGCATTTTTATAATTATTGTTGATTGAAGAGTTTTGAAAATTTTAATAATTTTACGTGATTATAGACACATTTCTAAGCTATTCTTACAAAAGAATGCATATCTAAATCATTACAAATAAATATTTATTTACCAAATAAGATAAAATTCTTATTAATTAAGGGGAGATATATATATCAAATAACGGGATGAATGTAGGCTAAAATGGTAACATCTGGGACGTTATGATTGGTCATATTTAGGTTAAAGAATAGATGTAAGGTTAGGATAAGCTAAATTAATAACATACACATGTATATACTAAATTAAATTGCATGGTAGTACTCGAGAAGTTTCAATACTCGAGTATTGAAAAGTTTTCGGAGTTATAATCTACCACCATTAAATGAAATTTTGTTCCCAAAATTTAATTATTTCTACCATGTATACTGATTCATTATGTTTAAGTTTTCACTGTATTCCTCGTAAGGTATATATATATGTCTAGGTGTGTATAAGTGCATATAATTGGCTACACGAAATCGAGTCACTACAGTTATAAACCGGAGCCGTCCAAACACACACACAATTCACATTAGAATCGTGGTTTACCAGTTCAGGTACAGAACTGTTCATAAATTACGGTTTGTGACAGTGGAACTGCGGTTTAATTTTTTATTTTATTTACCCCTATTTTTTAATAGAAATTAGGACAATTTTATCATTATCATAACAATAGAATCTCGATCGTCTCCAAAAGTCCAAGTCTATCAACTCGCTTCTCTCTCTCTCTCACGTCTCTTAGTCTTCCACTATTCCTCTTCTCATGTCAACAAGAGGTATATTTTCTCACTCTCCCACACACGCTCTCCCCTTCTCTGATTTCTCCTCCTCTTTTTTTTCTTTTTTCTTTTTATAATTCATAAAGCATACTTCGGATGCACGTTGCATTTTTTATCGCCAGCATGTTAAATTTGTAAGATGATCAATATAAATGATGATGATTATGGGGGAGTGAATTTAATATCGGTGGAGATTTCATTTGTAGAAGAAATTGAAGATGATTCTCAAGTGTTAATTCCCACCCCCTCAAAAGGTATGTAACTATTGTTAGAGATTGGAAAGATAGTAATGTTGGGGATTGTGCTACAGAAACACATAGAGATGCATTTAGGATAGCAATCTAAGAGCACCAAGCAAACACAATAGAATACAAAGATTTAATGTGAAGAACCCTTTTAAGAAAAAATCATGGTACAAAACGATAGATCTTCACTATGAAAGCAGAAATTACAAAGAGAAAGGACTTACCAGACTTGAGCAATCTTCAAATCTCTCCCTTGGTCCACCCTTTTAAAAATCCTAAAACCCTTTTAGAAAGCCTTAGAATCTCTTAGAATTCCTCCTAATCCCATTTACACTCATATATACAGTTGTAGAAAGAATCTGAAACAAAATAAAAAAGAATCCTAAATGAAATTGGAAACAAATCCCACACATATGCAGTTTTGCGAAAAAATCTGCACAGAATCTGATTATATTTAAGACATCAAATGCAACAATCTTCACCATGTTTTCAATCTTCAAATATGTAGCTTCTTGTCCCCTTCTCTTATCTCTGTCTCTCATCATAACTTCATTAATGCTTCTCGTGCACACTGTCCTCTTATTATGTCATCGCCAAGCATAGAGAAGTCTCACAGAACTTGAACTTCTCTATAGGAACAACCTTAATGAGTATGTCTACTGGATTCATGCTAGTATGAATCTTCTTCAGAGTTACACCTCCTTCCTCAAGCACCTATCGGATCAATGTGTTTAGTATGAGAGCGATAAATAAAATTTTTAGCCAAATTGATAGCGCTCTCACTATCACAATTAACTAGCATGGCCTCCTTGTGAAGTCTCAACTAATTTATCTTACCTTTTAACCAAACACCTTCCTTAAATGCTTCCGTTACTGCCATATATTATGCTTCCATAGTGAAAAGTGCCATTACGGGCTGAAGCTTCAACATCAAACTAATTGCTCCACCTGCTAGTATAAATAAGTATATTAAAATTGACTTTCTGAAATTCACACTGCCTACGTAGTCTGAATTCACATACCCTAATGATTTTATCACTATCTTCTCAAAAGTTAAGACGCAGTCTTTTGTACCTCGAATGTATCAAAGTAACTATTTCACCGCTTCCTAATGTTGCTTGCTGGGGTTTGACATGTATCTACTCACAACACTAACTGCCTGTAAAATATCTGGTCATGTACAGACCATGACATACATTAAACTGTCAACCGTATTTGAATAAGGCACATGATACATAACCTGTTTTTTCTCATTTGATTTAAGACATTGTTCTAAAGAAAGCTTGAAGTGAGCGGCGTGGAGAACACTCACCGGCTTTGCCTTGTCCATCTCATACTTAATCAGTACATTTTCAAGATATTCTGCCTGTGATATCTAAAGCTTACTCCTCTTCCTATCTCTATGAATATCTAAGCCAAGAACCCTCTTTGCAGCCCCTAGATCTTTCATCTCGAAAGTCCCTGATAACCGAGTCTTCAGTACGTTGATTTCAGAGATATTATGACTGACGATCAACATATTATCAACATACAATACTAAGATGATGAATTTACCATCACTCAGTGTCTTGTAATAGACACAGTGATCGTATTCACTCCGAGTAAATTTCTAACTCAACATTAAAGAATCAAATTTTTTATACCACTGCCTAGGTGACTGTTTCAGGCCGTACAACGATCCCATTAACCTACAAACATTTTTCTTTACCCCTTTAACTTCGTAGCCCTCTGGTTGCTTCATATAGATCTCCTCTTCCAACTCCTCATGCATGAAAGTAGTCTTGACATTCATGTGTTCCAGCTCGAGATCGTATTGGACAACCAGCGCCAGCACGAATCTAATGGATACTTGCTTAACCACCAACACGAATATCTCTGTGAAGTCCATTCATTCTCTCTGAGCATACCCCTTCGCTACTAGCCTTGCTTTGTATCCATCCTGTTTCCATCCGATCACTTTTCAGCCCGCTAGAAGCTCCACCAGCTCTCATGTATGATTTTGTACAACGAGTCCATATCACCATCCATAGCCACCTTCCACTTTGCTACATCAGGCTCATCAAGAGCCTCCTGAATAGTTGATGGGTCCCCCTCATCTGTGATGAGGGCATATGAGATATTAGAGTTATCCTTATTTCTCACCGGTAACTACGATCACGTGGTGGGTTTCTTCCCATGGGTGGTTGCTCCACCTACTCTTGTATCTCTGTTTGTGCATCTGTTTCTATCTGAGTATTATTTGTGTCAATCTAAACATCTACGATCAACCTTTCTGATTCCTCTTGCTCCTCTTGATCATTCTTGTGGAATAAGGAGCTTTCATCGAATCTGATGTCACGGCTAGTTATAACCTTGCATGCTACCTTGTCGAATAACCTGTAACCTTTCACACCAATGCTATAGCTAATAAAATTATAATTTTTAGTTTTATGGCCTAACTTATCACTGTCAATTAATGGTACATGAGAGTAAGCCTCATAACCAAATATACGCAAATGTGAATATTCCAACTTATGACTACTTCATACTTCCTCTGGGATTTTACATTCAATTGTTGTAGACGGGGACTGATTCACCAAATAGCAAGTCGAGTTAACGGCCTCTGTCCATAGGTCCTTACCCAACACAACATTACTTAACGTGCATTTGGCCCTCTCTAAGAGAGTCAGATTCATCCGCTCAACCACACTGTTTTGTTCAGGCATGTGACGTATTGTGTTATGCCTGATGATCCCTTCATCCTTGTAATATTTATTAAACTCAGTGGAAGTAAATTCTCCACCATTTTCAGTCCTTAAAACCTTTATTTTTCGTCATGACTGTTTTTCTACCATTGCCTTCCATTGTTTGAATATGGTGAAAACTTCAGATTTACGCATTCAGGAGACTATGGGTGTGAAGTTGAAGTTTAGTATTGCCTTCCACCCACAGACAGACGGACAGACAGAGCGGGTGAACCAGATTCTAGAGGACATGCTGCGGGCTTGCGTGTTGGATTTCAAAGACAGTTGGGATGACTGTCTTACATATGCAGAGTTCGCGTACAACAACAGTTTTCAGGCGAGTATCGGTATGGCACCTTATGAGGCCTTGTATGGGTGACCTTACCGAGCACCGCATTGCTGGACATAGGTTGGTGAGCGCAGATTGATTGGCCCGGAGTTAGTGCAGGCGACCTCGGAAAAAGTTGATATTATTAGACGTCGGCTTCTTACAGCGCAGAGCAGACAGAAGAGTTATGCTGATACGAGACGGCGCCCGCTAGAGTTCGCGGTTGGAGATCATGTATTTTTACGAGTTTCCCCTAAGAAGGGAGTTCTTAGGTTCGGGAAGAAGGGGAAGCTATCACTGCGATTCATTGGCCCATTCCAGATTCTTTATCGTGTGGGTGCAGTGGCTTATCGATTGGCTTTACCTACGCCTCTCGCGAGCGTACACAACATATTTCATGTTTCTATGCTGAAGAAATACGTTCCTGATCCTTCCTATATCATCAGATAGGAGCAGGTGCAGTTAGGTGAGGATGTTACATATATACTGCGATCGATGCGTATACTAGACAGGAAGGAGCAGGTACTGCGTAGCAAGGTCATCCCTCTTGTGAATGTGTTGTAGACGCATCACTCTGAAGAAGAGGCTACATGGGAGACAGAAGCCGAAATCAGAAAAAACTACCTACAGCTTCTCGAGGAGTACGAAAAGGTACAAATTTCGAGGATGAAATTTATTGTTAAGGGGGGTAGATTGTAACGTCTCAAAAAATCCCGTACTAAGACCCGAGTACCACCTCGATCAGAAATCACTTAGGAATAATTCCTTTAGAAATTAAGTTTTAGTTAACTAGCGCTACACTAGATTAGCTGCGAAATCAATACTGTTCGTTTTAAATACGTTCTACAAGACCTAAAACTTGTGGAACTGTTAACGCTATAACGTCCTGAAACCTAGGATCAAACTCTAAACCCGTTTGCTCTCAGGAACCCTTTGAAACTTTGTATTGGAACTAGACCGCGCGTCGAAAGTCCGATATCTACAATCTCAGACCATTATAACCGCTTGGTTGGACTTGACAATTGTTTCGAAAATCAGGCGCAACTGATGTACTGACGTTATTGTACTGAGGTCGGAGTGAAGAGAGTGAGAAAAGGAAAAGGATTTGAAAAAATAATTCAAATCTGGCACATGTCGTTGCGCGTTATTTTTAAGCGTTCTGACGGTCAGAATTCAGCCAAATTTCACCCTCGGATCAGGAAAAATTTCTCTTTCATGTCCTGAAACTTGTAGTCCTGATTTAGGTTCGGTGACCGCTGAACTGACACTGGACCGCCACGCGCGATCTGGGAACACTACCAGACTGAAAACTTGAGGTGAGCAGGATCCAATATACATGAGCTTAAGTCCGACCGCATTCGGCCAGGGGACCTCCCAAAATGCTCTTTTGGATCGGAAAAGACCCGATTTGATTATAACCCAAGTATACCTTGGTTCCAAGTCTAAATGGGTGAGTTTTTAGCCTATATAAGGACCTTAAACCCTCTCATATCTCTCACCTACGAATTTGAGAAAAACCCTAGCAAGGAGAAGAAAAAAAAGAGAGAGAAAGAGTGGGAGAATCCAGTGAAACTCCGTAGGATCCTTCTTCGTGCATCTGTACTCTAAACCGGCGTATTTAAATCATTCTTCTGGTGATTCTAACTCCGTTATTGGGTAAGTTAAGCTAACCCTAACCTGTTTTGAAGCCTAGACTAGCTGTAGTAGAGTGGTAGCTAATCTATTTCATGTAATAGGTTGTCGTTGGGCCGTAGACGAAGCGTGAGTGAACAAACTGAGTTCGTTACGCGTTTACCGGCGAAAGATGAGAATTGTAGATGCTTAGGTTGACTATTTTCAAAGCTTTCAATGTCGTTTAATAGTAGATTCTCGACAAGAACGTTGTTTGACATGCAAAACATGCTGTCTGTTTTCCATTTCGACTGCGTATGAAAAATATGAGATTTAGGGCATTTTAAGTATTTGTAGAAAATACTGTATACGTTCATATTTTGAAAAATGATTGTCACGTTTATTTGTCGTGTTATTATGCTGGTTATGCGTGCATGATCTGTTTGGAGAAGAGATTCACCCTAATGCGCACTTTGGGTCGACATACGCTATGTAAACTAAAGTGCGTAGACTAAGTGTTTGTATAAATGTTTGTATTAGTATGTATTGAGTACATGTTGTTGTAGATTCGTCTTGAGATTGAATTCTCAATCATTATGATGATATACATCATTTCCTCCATGTGTGCTACATGAAATTGATTTCCTTTTGTATATGAAATACATGCGTTAGGTTGTATCGTTTATGTTGTATGTTAAACATGTTGTTGACATGCTTTGATTGTTTGTATTTCATTCATGTTGTTCTCATATGATGACTGATGTAGATTACAAGTGCTTGGGGTTATATCCTAGTCCAGACAGTCGGTAACAGTTTGGAATTCGTGGCTGGCTTCTATTTGTCGTGAAGGATGCGTTGATGAACGCGAGTCGTGTTTTGGATTGGCAGCAGTGGTTAGGCCACACGAAGTGTTTCATGCACTTCATGTCGTTCATCTTGAGATGCACTCGTACTAGTCGATCTCGTCAAGTAACCCGACTAGCCATTGTATGTTCACCTTGTATGAGTCATAACTACTTGAACCTAGGGTACTGAACTTACCATTAAAAACCTTATTAACCATGGTACCTTGATCCATAAAGACTCATGAGCCGGGCATGGTGGTATGGGACACCGTGGTCGAGCTGTTGGCCTACGCTGGGGCCACAAACCTCCCCGTAGTGACCAGTGAGCACATTTGACTTGTGAACCGATTGTGGTGGTATGGGACACTACATTCGAGCTGTCGGCCTACACTGATTGGTGATGAGCCCTTTGTAGTGACCTCGAGCGTATTCTGAGTCTACGGGAGGCGATGACCCTTCCATAGTGACAAGAGTACATTAGGCTTATATTGATAAGGTGATGGGGGACCGGTGCAACGAGTGTGAGCAACAACCCGAGAGCCCTTGCAGCGACCTACAAATATAATATCGTATGAGATTACTAGGAGTGACGACTCTAGACAGGATCTGTGTTGGGATTGATATAAGCAAAGTACCTTAGTTTTTCAATACTGCTATATGAATGAACTAATAACAACTCGGTAATCATTATCCATATCGCACTGCATGTGCCTAGAAGATGTGGAGCACTAAGGAAAGCAAGCATACCGCGGGCGTAAGATGGTGCCGCATAAGAGAGTATGTCGGTGAGGGCATCCATCATGTCATTTTATGCTTGCATTAACAACAGTATCTAGGAATGGTTGATTGCTTGCATTACTATTATCGCGTGATTGATTTGATAACATGCTAATCTTTGCTCTATGATTCCACCAAGTTGATCACTCACTCCCACGTTACGGGATGGTGTTTGCAACACCTACTAGACTCTGTCTTAGATGCAGGTGACGAGGCGATACAGGAAGTAGAGCCGGACTTCTACGAGGACCAGGATGAGTTCTTGTATATGCAGTTTGCTGACGGCTTTGCGTAGGTGGCCTGGATCGGCGGGACTTGCTAGTTGGACAGTTATATGACATTTTGTTTTTGGTTTGATTTATGTATATATGACTCAGAGATGTATTCATACTTTGGAGACAGTTTGAGATTATTTTGTTTTCATACAGTGATATATATATATATATATATATATATATATATATATATATATATATATATATATATATATATATATATATATAGGAACGCTCACCTGTGAACCGGTCCGTACGTACTACGTACGAACTTTTTTGAGAACCCATCATAGGTGATGTGGATCCTAAATCTGAACCGTTCATGTGAAGCAGCACCCCGTGAAACCCCTCTGACCGAAGTTTTAATTTGATCCAAAACTTGATGGGCCATGAAATATGAAAACAGTTTCCTCCCTTGATTTGCATTTCTCTTTGTTATGGCCCACCAGCATTTTCAAAAAATAACTTCGGCCTTGGGGGTTTCACGGGGTGCTGCTTCACATGAACGGTTCAGATTTAGGATCCACATCACCTATGATGGGTTCTCAAAAAAGTTTGTACGTAGTACGTACGAACTGGTTCGCAGGTGAGCATTCCTCTATATATCTTTCAGTCTTCCGCTTACGTTTTATCACTGGATCCGGAGTATGAATTGCAGTTTTGGTATAATCTTACTCATGTGAATGCACTAACTCAACCAACATTGAAGCATAAGCATATTTGTTGCATAAGTGATGTCTGAAACTTGGGAGTCGGGTTCCTACACGACCCCCGATTTTCAGGGTGTTACAAAGAATTAACATAATTGGTTGTTGGACTTTGAGTCGAGCACAACTCGACTGGTCGAGCACCACCCTCGATCGGTGGGGCAAGGCACTCGACCGTCGAGCCTAAGGAGAAAATCCCCATCAAATCTCTCCTTTTTCAACTCAGGAGAAATTTGTCATCTTCAAGCCAGCCAGGTTTTTACAAACCTCAAACTTTCCCTTGAGCAATGCCTTGGTCATCATGTCTGATTTATTATCGTCCGTGTGGACCTTCTCAAGTTCTAACACCTTCTATTCTAAAGCATCCCTGATCCAGTGATACCGAATCTTTATGTGCTTCGACTTGGAGTGCTGACTAAGATTCTTGCTCAAGTGTATAACACTTTGACTATTGTAATAGATCACATGTTGCTCCTGTTTCAGGTTAAGTTCCTATAGGAACATCTTCATCCAAAGCATCTCTTTACATGCCTCTGTGACCGCAATGTACTTGGCCTCTGTCGTTGATAACGCTACGACCTTCTGTAGCTTGCTCTGCCAAGAGACCTCTCTCCTTGCAAACGTGAACATGAATCCCGATGTAGACTTCCTAGAGTCTATGTCACCTGCCATATTTGCATCTGTGTAGCCTTCTAACACAGGTTTTCCGTCACCATAGCATATGCTTAACATGGATGAGCCTCTTAGATACTACAATATCCATTTCACCGATGCCTAATGTTCTTTGCCAGGATTGGCAAGATACCGGTTGACAATACCAACGACATATGCTATATATGGGCGCGTACACACCATAATATACATCAAACTTCCTACTGCTGATGCGTAATGTATTTTCTGCATCTTATCCATCTCTGCCTTCGTCTCGGGACACTGCTTGTCGCTCAATTTGAAGTGACCATCCAATGGAGTACTGATCGGCTTCGTTGTATTTATATTGAACCGCTATAGGACTTTCTCAATATACCGCTCTTGTGACAACCAAATCTTTTTACTACTTCTGTCACGGGTTATCTCCATTCCTAGGATCTGTTTAGTCGGGCCTAAGTCTTTCATCGCAAATGACTTGCCCAACTTCTATTTCAGCCTATCGATCTTCTTGATGTCTTTTTCCATGAAGAGCATGACATCAACGTATAACAGCAGAAATAAGAAATCACTATTTGAGAACTTGCGCGTGAATACACAGTGATCCGAATCCATTCTGTCATATCCATGCTCTAACATGAACAAGTAGAACTTCTTGTACCATTATCGTGGAGCTTGTTTCAGCCCATACAAGCTCTTCCTTAGCCTATACACAATATGCTCTTTGCTCTTGACTTCGAACCCTTCTGGTTGGTACATGTAGATCTCTTCTTCTAGGTCACCATGGAGAAAGACAATTTTAACATCTAACTGCTTTATTTTCAGATCCATGCTAGCAACCAACCCAAGCGAGACCCATATGATGTCATCTTCACCACTGGTGAGAATATCTCGTCGAAGTCTATACCTTTCCTCTGACCAAACCCTTTCACCACAAGTCTGGCCTTGAACCTCGTTTGTGAATTCTTTTGCTCAATCTTCTTTCTGAACACTCACTTGTTACTCAAAGCTTTCTTGTCCTTAGACAATTTTTCCATATCTTCTTATATAAGAATTTCATCTTGTTTTACGTAGTTTTCAACTACTCTCCCTTATGCTTGTCGGTTAGGGCCTCAGAATAATCTACTAGCTCTCCTCAATCAGTGAGCATAATGTACTCATATGGCAAGTATCTCTTGGACAGTTATCTGTCCCTAAATGACATCCTCACCTATGGCTTAACAGGTGGATTGGGTGGAGACTGCTCCCCCGGTCCATCTTCTATAAAAACTTCATCGTCCTCTGCACCTTGTTATACTCCCCTATCATTAGGCACCACGGGAGGAATAACCAAATCCATATCCTCTAGCTCTCCTAAACTAGGTTGCGTCTTTTCTGGCTTATAAATGTAACGCCTCAAACATTTCAATACCCGAGTATTGAAAGTTCTCGATCGTTACCAAGAAATTTACTTAATATGTCACATGTACGATGCTAATCTAACTATCTTAGCCTTACATCCTTGCCCTGACACAAGCCTAACCATTAAGAATGATCTTCATTCATAGATCAAGCCATTTGACCATCAATTTCAAGGTAAGGCTCTCCATCATGTGATTTAACGCATGTGTTTTTCCTTAAATGAATTGATGAATAACTCCATATCCATAATGATGTAGATATGCGTCCATTTATAAGAATTACTTAGAAATATATCCATAACCATGTGGAGCCATTAGATTTCTCAAAACTCACGGGTCAACAATAATTACGAAAATGTCATTGACTTATGCCCCTGAATTTCAATTCACATGGTTCTCATGATTCGTTTCATGTGAAATTTTATACAAGACCTAATTATCATAAATTAACCGTACCCATCAAGTTTCAGCCCTTAGATCGTAGCAAATTAGCTGCTTGACCTCTACATCTGTTCATGCACTTATCAGCTCAAGATTTTGATCTGTTCATCTTATTCATCACCTATGAATATGCTTAACTCACCATCAGAACTACGATCTGAGAAACCTACACATGTGAATAAGACACTCTAATCTGGTGATACATATGCTTTATCCCTAATCCTCCAGAAACCCACTTTACATCTATCCGTTTAAGAAACTGACCGTATATCCACCTACATACATAGTAAGAGTGCTAACCATCAAGTTTCCTTATTTTTAGCTAGCCATCTGACCCTCCATCATATTCAGATCCACCAAACGAGCCACAAGAACATCACAATAAACCGATCATCATGAAGATCTTAGGTTCTAGGTTCAAAGCACCCAGTAACTTATCAATCAGAAGTGTATAAATGCTATTTTGAATTATAGATTGTGTTAGCCACTAAAAGAGCATCTTGGTCATCCTTGATAGATCAGGGCCCAAATTTAACCTGTTAAGAGGGTGTGAAAAATAATGATCGCCTATCAAATTTCACCTCGTTTGGATGACAAAGTTAGGAGTTACGAATGACAGAAGTTTAAATAAAATGAAGGGTAAATTAGTAAATAAGATATACTATATGCATGACTCTATGTGGAAGAAAATTTCAATTGAGTTTTAACGGTGAATGTTCTTGATACTCGGTTGGAGTCTATGGGCCACTCGATTTAGGGAATCACTTCATTTTCAACCTCGTATCCTAAAATAGCGTCGTGAATCGGATAAACGGAGTGGATTCCTCTAAAAATCATTGCAAGTGGGCCCCCACACAATTCAAACAATCTAACGTGAGTGAGAGTGAGAATTTTAAGTGGAGAGCACCTCCCGTACCCGGACCTATCATGTGGCCCATCTAAAACTTAGTTCCGCCTCATATTTTGGCCCATGGCCTAACACGACCCTACAAAACATATGAATGGAGTGGATCCACTGAGAGACCCCCATCAGTGGACCCCACTTACACCAGCAGGTGCGTACTTCGAACCCGTGCGCAGAAAGGAGTGGAGCTGCATCCATTCTTCACATCGCAACAAGTGCTGCGAAAGGATTTTCTGCAAGAAGGGTCTAGAAACCACTTGTGCCTATAAAGGCCCTACATCCGACCGAGAGTGAGGGAAAGAAAAGAAGAAAAACAAGAAAGAAAGCAAGAAAGAGAGAAAGAGAGAACAAGAGAGAGAAACGAAGAGAAGTGAGAAAGAAGAGAACGTAAGGGTGATCCTGGTCGACCAGCAGCAGCGAGGAGCCGAGATCTGATCTGACTAAACGGCAGCCTATCATAAACTGACCCAACCTTCGAAAGGCACCAGCAGATATACACAGCAATCAAGCTATTTCAACCCACAAACTTAGCAGGATTTCTTCCTTCCTGGCGTACACAGAGAGTTCTAGATTTTTGGAGCTTTACAAATACATCCCTGCCGTTCCAACGCTTAGAAAAGACCACAACACGAAAAGAGAAAATGAAGAAAGAAGGAGGAAGAAAGAAAGAGAAAGAAAAGAAAAGAAAAGAAAATAAAGAAAAGGAAAGAGAGAGAAAAAGAGGGAGAAGGAGAGTGAGAAGGCTTTATGTTGTGACTCGTTGAGTCACAGTCGAGTCATGAACGGGTCGGCTCAGTGAAAGGATATCGTCAAATCCGTTTTAGGCCAAGACTCAGGTGTTGATCAAGGTAAGTAGCCATTTACGTGAAAGTCTATTTAAAGTCTCGATTTAGATAATAATTAGTTTAAAAATCAAACCCGAAATTAAGCTCTAACCCTATAATTAGTATAATGTATAGGTGAAGTCAAATCTAACATGTACGCACTAGGTCCTAACAAGATGAAAGGGCACTTCAACCACAGAGGTGAGGGTTTTATCCTTTAAGCTTACACTAATTTAAGTTAGTGTATTTATCCTGCTTTTCCATGTTCCGCCTTTTCATACCTTTAATGATGTGATGCGAATTATCCTGCCTTTTCATACCATTAATGATGTGAATTATTTTGTCTTTCTATATCTTTAATGATGTGAATCATCCTGCCTCTCATGTTTATATTTTTTTAGGAATTATCCTATCAATTGATTCAATTATTATCATTACAATTATTGGCCCTGCTGGGATTATGACGTCATGTCAATTATAACTAATTTCTTTGAATTTATGTGAGGCCATGGATACAAGCCTTGCCCCTGCCTCGTCTCTTTATTTGAATTAGAACTGCCACTCATCTTAATATTGAGTTGACCATTGTCACTCTCCTTATTATTGAGTTGACCATTATCACTCTATTCTTGTTATGTTGGTCATTGCCACTTTTGTTGAGTTGACCATTGTCACTCTTATTTTCATTGTGTTGGCCTCGTGTTATCCATCTTTATGGCTTGGGCATATGTCTTTCCATTCCAGAACCTCCACAATTCAGTTGATATTCTTTATTACTCGGATTCTGTTATATTTGTTACAATTTAGTTTATATTCTCTATAAGTGCAAGTAATGTGTAAGATGAATCACAACTAGTGATTCAAATATTCTATCATGGACGTAATGTGCTCTGGGTAGAGACTTGCTTAGGGTACGTAAATCCTTGAGCCTTTGGATAGTGGTGCACAAATTGATGTGTGCAATTTACAGATACAGATTGGATGTCGCAAATAGTCGCTCCATGAACAATCGTGTCACGTAATTCACTCAGCCCATGTTACTGTGCGCTCTGAGGTATTCTGGTAAATCCACGGTAGTGTCAACCATGCCGACGAATATCCGTAGTTATGGGGTGCGAGTCAAGCCGGTTATCTATAAATCGTATTCCACTATGTGATGATCACTACGTATGATGAGCCCAACATACTTTGCTAGGCATGCATTTCATGTAGGTTGTTTGCGCATGCTGATACCCTTGTATTAGTGGAGCACAGGACGTATTAGACCCTTACTTTACCTGTTATAAACCTCTTGAATTATTGTTAATCTTAAAGAATAGCCTTCATTATGAGTAGGGCATTGACCCTATCCCAATCGTACAGTTAATATAGGTGGCATACAAATTGACGACCTAGATAACTACTGACCTATAGAAGATTATCTTGAAAGACTAAAAAGACAGTTTTACTACTTAGTTTTACACTTCCGCTGTGAACTCTGATGTTGTAATAAACTTCTTATTATGAGGTCACTTGCTTATTCTATTTACTCTGATGAAATGTAATCAAAACAGTTGATTTTATTCTCATGTATGATTACCTTCTTGAACGTATTTGGATGTAAACAAATGAAAAAAATAGGGTACAATTTTACCAAAGCATCTCAATTTATACATCATTAACGCCCGATTTCCTCGGGCACGAGTACAAACTCGGGCCGTGAAAATTCGAGATATTATAACAAATGTCTTTAATACATTAGTCTTCAAAAGAAAACCACATCTCTACTCTTGATGAGCTTCTTCTCAGTCGAATCCCACAATCTGTAGCCGAACATTTCATTACCATACCCCAAGAACACACATTGTTTGATCTTCGTATCCAGCTTGGACCTCTCGTCCTTTGGTACGTGAATGGATGCTCTGCATCCAAACACCCTGAGATGACTGTACGATGGATCTTATCCAGTACACATATTCTCGGGTACTTCTCCATTCAACAAGGCTGATGGAGACTTGTTTATCAAATACACTGTCGTGTGTATTACTTCTCCCCAGAATGTCTTGGGCAACTTCGCATTGGATAACATGCATCTAATTCTCTCTACAATGGTGCAATTCATTCACTCAGCCACACCATTATGCTGGGGGGTCTTGAAAACTATCTGTTCATGCCGTATAACCAGGGACTTGCGATACTCATGAAAGTCACTGATGTATTCAACACCATTGTCAGTGCGGATGCACTTCGATGATCTATATGTCTCTTTCTTGACCATAGCATGAAACAATTTAAACACACCAAAGACCTCGTCCTTAGATTTCAAAGCATAAACCCAAACCCTCCTAGATGCATCATCTATAAAAGTGACAAAATACAATGCCCCACCTAAGGTTTTTCTCCTCATAGGAGCACAAACATCAGAATAAACCAAATTTAATGCATGCACTTTATTAACATGAGAAGCAGATTTCACAAATGAAACTCTATGTTGTTTCCCTGATAAACAATCAATACAGGTTTTGAGAGTTATACCTGTCATGTTTGGAAGGAGCTACTTCCTCGCTAATAGCTGAAGCCCTTTTTTCACTCATGTGGCCTAGATGTTTGTGCCACATGTCAATAGATAAATCTTTCGCTACGTTCAACCCACCCTTGCACACACTGACACTTACTTTGTAAAGGGTACAATACTTCTTTCCTCTGGCTGCGATCAATGAACCCTTGATGAGCTTCCAGCGCCCACCAACAAATTGGCTTTCATAGCCATCATCATCTAACCTTTCCGTCGACATCAAGTTGAGGCGAATGTCTGGAATGTGCCTCACATCCTTGAGAATCAATGTGCAGCCCACATCGATCTTCACATAAATATCACCGACCCCTACGATCTTTGATATGTCAGAATTTTCCATCTTCACGGTCCCAAAGTCACCTGACTTGTATCTTGTGAAGAAATTCCTACGTGGAGTCGCATGAAACAAGACTCCTAAGTCTATCACCTAGTCGGTCCTGACTCGTAGCCGTGAGACAAACATCATGATCTGCTGAAAGAATAACTACAAGTCATCATCTGAAGCGACCACAGTAGAATCTGATTCATCTTCCTTCTCCTTTCCTTTTCCTTTCTTGTCATTCTTCTTCTTATGACATTCATGCTTGCAGTGGCCCTTCTTACCACAATTCCAGCATTAAACATATAGTCTGGATGGGTTTCCAAACCATCACTCAACCCACTCAAGCAAACCCATGCGAATCAGAGCCCACTGACCATATACTCCAGCAATACAGCAAGGTTCTTCTGAACCATTGCCTGAAGATCAGACCAACAGAGTGGTCTAAGAACAATTCATCTGAACCAACATCTGAGGAATAGATCAGTGCAGTGGTCTAATATCAGAATTCTTCTTCTCTTTTTTTTGGGATTTTTCCTTTTCTTTATTTTTGCCAGACTATGTAACAGAGTTCCATTAGTGGGCCTTTGTGTTTGTTGAACGCAAACGTACATCAGGCTCGTTGTATCTTAGAAGCGGTTTACTTATAACCTTTCAGCATACTCAATTCACTTGAGTAGGGGCAAATAACGCTTTAAGGACAGCGTCCCAGACGTGCTTCAACCTGTCCTTATTCCAGATCATTTGGATTTTTGGTTTTCATATTTTACAAAACAATCTATTTTGTAATTTTTTCGTAACAGATCTTGGACGTGTGAGGGTGGTCTCTATGGTCAATATTCATTAGTATAAATCCTGCGGTGCCCACTGCAACCTGGGGTCCATATTTTGAAGAAATGAACGGTTAGAAAAATGAGAAGGAAAGGGATGCATTTAACTCGCACGAACCTGATAAGGTAAATTGACTTTTAAATGCATTGGTGGCCATTGAATGAACGCTCAAGATCACCTAAACACAGTCCATGTGGTCATGCCTGCCCCGCCTTATCTCATCCTTCAAGTACTCACATGCCACCACATTCCACGTGCCGAATTTTGCCTTAAGAAATTTGTTGAGCCCGAACCAATATCAGTATATCACCATGTGGCACACGTGTGCCCCATGAAGCTTTAGGAAGCGGTTGCCTCTTATCTGGGCACACACATATTCTACAACCGAGGCCATGCAAAGCCCACAAAGATGTAGGTGACAAATTGACTCTGTACATTTATTTTGAAATACCACGATAAAAAAATATATGAAATCAGGCCCATCCAAAATTCAGGTGGGCTACACTAACAAAATAGTGGAAATAGAAATATTCACCGTTGAAACTGTCACGCCACGAAAATTGATACTTGCGGAGACTCTGATCCAAAATTTCCAGGTGTTAACCTAGTGAAAATATATGTGGAAGAGTTCTATGTGCCTGCACAGTTCAATTAACATTCACATATAATTAAAATCAGAGTGGTTTTAAAATCAGCGGTATCAAAAATTAAGCATGCATATATATATATATATATATATATATATATATATGCCTAATATTCAAAATGTAAAATTCTAAAAGTGGTGTTCGTCCAAATGAGAATTATACAAGCTACAATATATATGCCTAAAAATAATTAAAGTGTAAACTTATTAGTTTTGACCCAATCCTCCATAACATAGCGGTGGTGGTGCAAGCTGAGCTATGCCTACCCATTTGAGATTTCGATCGTACCTGCATCGATAATATTGCCTGGTTAATATTTTAAAACACCATCCTTAATGGGAGTGAGTAGCTAAATAAGTAGTTCCATTATTACACATGTTATTGACTCAATCAGTGCAGGTAATGATAAATAAGAAATAAAGCATTTCCTAAATGCTTTTGTTAAATGCACAAATGAGATTATAAAATGATGTATGCACCTTATCATATAACATTCCCAAGTAAGCGACTTTAATGCTTATTTTGCAAATGCTAACACTCTCTCATAAAGCAATTCAAACGTCAAATTGCAATATCTTATGCTAGTGCAATGCGACTGATATGCATGATTAATCGAGTAATTATTAATTCTAATTCGTATAGTAGATTGATGAAGATAGAACACCGACATTATATCATAAGTCTTTATTTAGATCATGTAGTTCGTTGTGGCATGTAGCGGCTCCTTACCAATGTTTATTTGTTCATATTTAGGTATCATCTATTATATCTCAGAAATTAACAATTCCGAATGTACAACATAATATCCAGAGGTATAAAAATCAACCCAAGATGGGTCGTCACCAAAACACCAAGTATGATCATTTAGTTACGAGATGTGGGCTTATTGCATAAAATCAAATCACCACAAATGAAAGGGCTTGTTACCTAATTCCATTCATGCCTGGGTTGTTTGAATGATACTCTGACATAGAACCATTGATTGAGTAATTTGATGGAAACGTTCAAACAATGATCTATCACCTCCATCAATGCTCATTGGTCAATATGAGAAGGCTCGTCACCCTAGCATAGGCTAACAGCTCAAATACGGAGTCTTATACAACGGTGCCTAACTCATGAGTCTTAGTGGGATTGTATCGCACTAACGGTTATAAATGAACTCATTAATTGGGAAAGATGTATCTTATATTCAATTTGATTGTAGCATACGTTATTAACATACATAATTAGGTGGTTGGTAGAGTAATTTGATTGGCCTGGGAGAATCCCGGCGCAACCGACATTATGGGCGTATTTGATTTTCTAATTCCTTGGGAAATGCCCTATAAATGGTAATAATTATTTCCTTATGTAATTGCCGCACTCTCCCCCGTATTTGATTTGATCGCCTACTTTTCTGATTTAAAAATGAAGAATGTTGTAAAATATTTGTGGGTCCTACCATGATGCATGTCACTTATCCACACCGTTTATCTATTATGTCAGAAAATTTTATGTTATGAGCTAAAAAATGAGGCATATCCAAAGCTCAAGTGGACCACGCCACAGAAAAAAGTAAATCAAATACTTACTGTTAAAAAATTCTTGGAGGAAATGTTTCTTTTGGTATGGGCCACTTGAGTCTCATTTTTTATCTAATGTCTTAAAATATTGTGGTAAAATGGATGGACGGAATATATGTGTCATATACATCACCGTGGGGTCCAAAAATTTAAACTAGCTCTTTTAAACCCGTTTCCGAGACAAAATTCTCATGGATATTCAAACAGGCAAAACAGTAATAATTACCCATTTCCAGGGTATTTACATGTCCACTGAAAAATCAAACAGGCCCTAGGTGTAAACATCTTATGTAGTTCGGCTATTATTGGTTATTCATGTTCAACCTGGGTCGATTAAACAAGCCTAGGGTGCCCGGCCTAACTCAACTACCACTTAGTTCGAGTGATTTACTAATTACCCAATATTGTAAGAAGTTCTAAATGCCACTAAGGACTAGAAATTCATCAGATAAACATAATGATATTTCGCATACACCTTAAATTTAATAACTAATTCATTCAATCATTTAATAACGTGATTTGCTATTAAAATCAAAATATAGACATGTTATCATGCACCGAGCCATTCATAACAAGTAATCATTAACTAAGACCCTCAAGGGTCGATAAACGGTAACCTATGAATAATGGTTCGCACCTTAAGAGAAAATTATATAATCAAATTGCACTAGGGTTGGGGTTTTAGAGAGAAACATCGATTCCTCTAGAAACACTAAGATTTTTGTGAAATTCATGAAATTAAATATAGGAATACCTATATTGGGAAGTGAGATATAATTCTTACATCTGATTTTCGATATATGTAATACGATGAAGAATTCAAGAGTGCTTGGGACTTTGGTTGAAACGAAGAATTACAAAGGGTGCACAACCTCACTTATACTATGTTTCTCTCATCTTTCTCTCTTTCTTTCACAATCTTAGAGCACAAATTCATATGAGGAGAGGGGGTACCCAAATGATGATCTTATATAGTGCGAGAAATGGTGCAAATGGCCTTAAGGCCTAAATTTTCATTATATTAGCCTTTATGGGAGGGTGTTTCTAATATTTGGGGTCTACTATGAGTTTAAGGGTCATATATACCGTATGATAGTTGGCCATAGTGATGATCTACGTATGGATATGATCGGTTTGCCATTTGAATGCGCTGATCGATGGGTATGATCAGAAGTTAGTTCGACGGTCACCGATTGTTGATCAGGGCTACAACTATACAGATATGTGCAGGGTATTAACTTAAGTTATTGTCCTGAATTTGATCGTGATCTAATGGTTCAAAAGCCATACTTGATAAAAAGACCGGATATAGATAATTAACTTAAGTTCTTGATTAATTTCAGAAATATTCATATATCTCATACACTAACATCGTGAGTCCAAATTAAGCGATTTGAGATGAGATCCTGGCCTCATATCTTGCGATGGATGTCAAGCCTGCTAAGACGAATGTATTTTTATATTATCGAGTTTAGTGGCCCACTAACTAGTGATGTACAGGTTATTCAGAAAATCAAAACATTTTTTGAATAATTTAGATAGTGAGATTTTTTTGTGCATGCTGATTAAGATTTGAATTAGCTGAGTTTATAATGTGGCCTATTCGCAATTAGCAGAAATGGTGATTCGATACTAGTTATCCAAAATCATTGGTTCTTAAGTTAAATGAGTAATTGGGTTAATTCAGTTTTGTTAATTAAGATCCGACCCTTAGTTATCTCAGCTTTTGATAAGTCTTTATTTTGTTGCGTTTGTCTTAGTTAGACAGTGATAAGTTGAATAGATTTGGGCCATAAATGTACGAATCACGGGGCTAAACTCTAAGTTTAAGTGCTTGGGTGAATTCGTTTGCTTCATATGGTTGATTAATTGAATATGTATGGTTCTTTACTAGTACTACCTGTATATAGGCTCGTCACGCTTGCGGGTTAGTAAATGAAAATGTAAGTAAACGAAAATATAAGGTAATTATTGTGAAAATTTTTAATTTTTTTTTTTAAATATAGAATACCAAAAATTCAAAACGTTAAATGAACCTTCCTGGAGCTGCACATAATATTTATATGTCATCCAAACTATAGGTAGAAAATTATCCTGATACAAGACTTCTGTCAACCTGGGTATTCAATCCCCACTGTTTTATGTGGTATGGTCTACTTGAGTTTTGGATCCGCTTGATTTTTAGATTTCTAACTCATCGAAATAGATGGACGGAGTGGATACGTCACGGAAACCTCTGTGGGCCCCACAGAGCCCCGGGCACAGGAATATATATGTGCCCGGGGTCGCAGGCAATCCGCTTCAGTTACTAGGAGTTGGTGAGGCCCACCTGATGTAAAGCTATCTGACGGGCGCGGATTGGGTACTTCATCGAGACCTCCCTGGAGACTAGAGGTGGGCATGTTGGACCCGATCCGGCGGATCCGACCCGATTCGACCCGACTCGGGACCGTTCCGAACAGAACCGACGGCATAGATCGACCTGATCGAGTCTGTCCATCCAGATCCGATCATTTTTTGGATCAGGTTCGGATAGTAGTGTATCCGGACAGAACAGATCCAAAAATCCGAACCGAAAGAGTCCGACCCGACCCGACCCGACTCGGGGATGTAAATATCCCTTTATTTTACAAAATATTCCTGTATTTTAGACATTTCGTTTGGTGTCGAAAAAACCCGCCCGATATACACTTAGCCCCCAACTCTCTCTCTCTTTTTATATCTGTCTCTCTTTATATTTGTCGTTCTGCAGTTAGATTTTTTAGATTTCTCTGTTAAAAAGATATGCCTGAGATACGACGGATAGCCATGGACGGAAGAGAAAGAAAAAGAGGCTGATGGCTGTGGACGAAAGAAAGGAAGAGAAAGGTCGGTGTACAGCTATTCACAGCCAAACCCAAAGACGGGAGGGGCTTGGCTAGTGTAACGCTAGTGAGTTCTGTGGCTTTAATCACGAGGTATGTGTTATATCCAAACCGTCCATTCATTTGGCAATATCATATTAAGGGTTGGGAAAAAAATAAAACAAATCTAACCATTAAGTGGACCACACTACGGAAAGCAGCGGGGTATTGAACGTCTACCATTGAAACCCTTTTTGGGTCCACAGAAGTTTTGGATCAACATGAATTTTTTTTTTTTCCACTTCATTCAGGTCTTTGTGACCTTAAGAACAGATTGGATGGAAAAGAAACATTATGGTGGCCCTAAAAATTGTTTAACGGTGAAAATCATCATCTTCGCTGCAATTTATGGTGTGGTCCAGATGATCTTTGGATTGATTCATTTTTTTTTTGGATAATGCTCTAAAATGATCTCTACAAATAGATGAACGGTGCAGATATAGTAAATAGGTCACTGTGGGGCATGTAACGTGGACCATTCATGCAACTCGGAGCTCGAGGAGCGTCAGTGCTCGTCTTCGCACGACACGTGCCCAGCCTAGATCAGCTAGCCCGTCCCTAGCTCCGAACGAGCAGTTCTGTGGGCGAGCCCACCCTGATGTATCTGTAAATCCAAGCCGTCAATCTCTTTTCTCAGATTTTTTGAAGGCATGAACACAAAAATGAGGCATATCCAGTGCTCAGGTGGACCACACCAAATAATAAGCTTGGTTGCGTTAAAATTTACAAAGCATTAAATGTCAGTTGCATTAAATGCAAGAGTCATCCATGGTGTGGTCTACTTGAGCGCTGGATATGACTTATTTTTGTGTTCATATCTTAAAATAATATTAGAAAAGAGATTGACGGTTTGGATTTACAGATACATTTGGGTGGGCCCGCCCACAGAACTGCCCGTTCGGAGCTAGGGACGGGCGGGGGTAGTACGCAATCAGCGTCCTCAAAGCTAGCTAGCTGGTGCTAGCTGTACTTGGAGGGAGACAGATCGGCTACTCCCCCGTGGCTAATGGTCGGTGCTCTGTGGGCCCCACCATGATGTACGTGTTTCATTCATTCCGTTCATCCATTTTTACAGGTTATTTTAGGGCTGGACAAAAAAAAAGTATAGGGTTATAAAACTAAGGTGGACCACACCACAGCAAAACAATAGTGAATGGATATTCACCATTTAAATCCTTCGAAGGCCCACTGTACTGTTTATTTGAAATCTAATCGGTTGATTTGGTCATAAAGACCCAGATGAAGGGAATAATAAATATAAGCTTAATCCAAAACTTTTATTGCCCCCAAAACGTTTTTAATAGTCAAAATTCATTCAACACTATTTCGTGTAATGTGGTCCACTTAAGGTTGAGATATACTTCATTTTTTTTCTTATATCATAAAATGATATATAAAAATAGATGGACGGCATGGATGACACACATACATCATGGTGGGCCCCACAGAACACCAACCACTAGACCTTGGGAGTTGCGAAGCTTTCTCGAGAAGCTATCCGTATGTGTGGTGTAAAGCTTCTTCAAGAAGCTGTGACCTGGTGTAAAGCTTCTTCAAGAAGCTATCTATCCTACCGTCCGTTAGTAAATTATGTGGAGCCCATCTTAAACTTATTTTGGTTAATCCACACCGTTCATCAATTTTTTATCCAAACTTTACTTAATCCGATCCGACTCGGTTTTCCTGACCGGGTCGGACTCGAATCGATTCAGGCCAGCAAGAGCTCGGATCTGTTCGAGTTAAATGCCCCGGATCCGGTGGCGAATCTGATCGGTTTCGGGTCAAGACCTACAAATTTCGAATTTGACCGAGTTGGACCAAATTCGATCCGACTCGGTCCGATGCCCAGCTCTACTGGAGACTGACGGTCAAGTCAGGGGCTCTGTATGGCCCACCGGGATCTATGTATTTTATCCACTCCGTCCATATAATTTGAAAAATAACTTTAGATTATGGGTCCAAAAAATAGGTAGATGAAAGGCTCAAGTGGACCACACCACATGAGGCAGTGGGGATTGAACTCTTACCGTTGAAAACTTCCTAGGGTCCACCGTGATGTTTATTTTCCATCCAAACTGTTCACAAGTTAACGTAGACATTTATGAAGGGAAAATATAAATATCAGCTTGATCCAAACCTTCTGTGGCCCCTAAGAAATTTTCAGCGGTAGACTTTAAATCCCTACTGTTTCACCTGGTGTGGTCTACTTGAGCCTTCAATCTGCCTACTTCTTTTTCTCATGCCCTAAAATAAATGGACAGCGTGGATAAAACATATAGATCACGGTGGGCCCCACAAAGCCCCTGACATGACCGTCCGTCTCTAGCTATGTCCTGGTAGTACCCAATCCGCGCACAAGCGCTCTTGATGTCAAGCGAACGCACGTGCAAGCAGGGCAAAAATAAATTCCAACCGGAAGCCGATCAGAATCCCATATTTCACTCGCAACCGAAGCTCGCATTCTCTCCTTTTTCCGCAGCTTCTTTGAAGCGTTTTGTCAAATGGTTAGTAGTCATCTCAATACTCAGCTCGATAACCTTTTCTTTCCTTAGATTTGATTTATTCTCTTCCTTCTTTTGATGCAGTCAGTTACATTGCATACCAATCTCGGAGACATCAAGTGCGAAATCGCATGCGACGAGGTCCCCAAGACGGCCGAGGTTTGAAAACCAATCTTTCCATTTACGGCTTTCTTTAATGGAATTTCGTTTTCGATAATGAAAAAGAGAAATGATCTATGATCACTTACAGCGACTGTAATCCCCCTCCCTCCCCCCAACATGTTACATATGTAGAACATCCAATTCGTGCAAAGGGTGGGCCGCTTGAGGAATTCTTCGAATTGCAATTACGTTTATTTCAAGTACGAAACATCATCAGATTTTGGTTGTTTCCCTCTATTGAACTGAATGTTCACACATCAATTCAGTCGTGTCATCCGAATGCAGCCTTAGAAAGCTGCTGAAATAGTGATTGCTTAGTCAATGTATCATCATCTATCACGCGGAGAATCTTCTTATGTTGTTCCTACTAATTTACGGAAGTTGGGATCTACACGTGTCAATACACGAGCAATCATGCCTCCAAATTGATGTGATTGCCCCACATGTCACACGTGCACGCTCCATATGTGTGCACAAGAAAGGGCCCACTTTTCATTTTTAGACAAATGTCTACATTAAGGAATATTCTTACTTTCCATTTTTTTTAAAATTCTAAATTAGGCGATTTCCTTTGATATCTTAATATTAGGCAAGAAGTAATCTTAGAATTTTCTTATTTAAGTGTTTTTTTATAATATTTAAATATCTAAGTAGTTTCCTATTTTTCAGATTTTGCTAGCTAGGAATTCTATTTTTATATTCCGTAGTTTTTATTGCAGATTGTAAGGATTTATTATAAATAAGGCTTAGGCCTAGGCCTATGGAATAAGATAGTTGAATGATATTCTCTTTTTATCAAAATTCTCTTGTTTTCTCTAGTTTAAGACTAGAGGATTGTTGAGCTCGCTCACAGTCTTGCATTTGGCTAGAGGATTGTTAGGTCCTTTCTCACAATCTCTTTCTTCTTTTCTTTGATCTATTTGCTTCCCCCTTTTGAGATTTGCATTACGAATTACATGAGAGGTGATTACTCAATTAATTTCCTGCTCTATAAACAGTGATAAAAATTTGGCGAGCAGCTTAGAGCCATTTTTAACTCATTTTGTATCTTTCAAAGAGCAAAGGATATTTTTGGATTATTTTTTTAGCACGGTTTACAGAGAATAAATCTTTGTAGCAGTTGCTACACCAACAATTTGGTGGGATAGTTCATACAACTATCCAAACTGCCATAACAACTGTCTCAAATCTTGCTACTATAATTACAACATAGGGCTTGTTTGGATGCCTGTAAATTTTGTAAGTGGTAAATGATTTGCAGGTGTAAATCATTTACAGCCTATCTTGTTTGGATTTAAGCTATAATTTGTTTATAGGTAAATGGTTATCTATGTTTGGATAGCATGTAAATTGTTTAGAGGGTTTCATTTGCAGCTAAAAGTTCAAAGTTATAGCCATTAGGTTGTAAATGATAGCAAGTAAATGAAATCATAGCTTTTCAAAGGGATTTCATTTGCAACTAAAAGCTGTAAATGATTTATAGCCTATAAATGATTTACAGGCATTTTTCAGCATTCAAACACTGCCTGTAAATCATTTACCTATATTTCATTTACAGGTAGTCCAATTTACAGTCTTCCAAATGACCACTTATAGCTGGAAGCAAAGTTAATATAAGTGCAAATATAAACAGCTATAGTGTGAATCTGTGCTTTGAAGCCCTTGACAGTTTAGTCTATGAATAAAATCCCATTATCTTTCATTATGAACATATGATTGGACTTTGGGGTTGGTGAAAAATACTAAGAAAATGAATGGAAACATGAAAGTTGAAAACAAGTGATGAAGTTATGGTGAAATGAAAGGGAAAGCTTGCATAAGTATTGGTAAATGCTTGGATTTTTTATTTTTTTTCCAGAAGTAACGATTCATTAAAAGAAAAGGGGACATACAAAAAGGATTTGCTGAGATGGCAGATCCAGCATTACATGCCTAAAAACAAGAGATTACAACCCTTAAGACTAGAAACATTTGTCACCCATTCGATTAGGAGATTTTTAGCCCGAGTTCCTACAGCTTGAACTGATGAATGAGTGTTGTTAAAACATCGGTCGTTCCTTTCCATCCAAACAACCCACCAAATAGCGAGAATCGCCATTCTCCAGATACGCGATTTAGTCTTCCCCAGATTAAACCCATGCCAGTGTGCTAATAAGGAAGAAGCAGTGTCAGGGAGACAACCACAAACATCGAACCTTTGAAAAAAATCCAGCATGATGAGAGAGATGAAAGGGGTAGTGAACCAATAAATGATCCGCCGACTCCTCATCATTCATACAGCAAAGACATATATTAGGAAGTTGCATGCTTCTCTTCTTCAGATTGTCGATTGTAAGAATCCACTTCCAAGCTGCCAACCAACCAAAACAGATAAACTTAGGAGGAGCTTGGTATTTCCAAATAAATGGGTGCGTCGAAGAAGCAGGGATAGTGGAGGGGGAGAGGAGAGTAAAGCGATTTCACCGAGAATTGACTGGATTTATCCCCCTTCCAGAATAATTTGTCAGGTTCGTCCCTGATTGGTGACACCATGGAGAGGCAATTGAGGAGGGCGGCGTATTCCTCCAACTACTAGCCGTGCAAATTTCTGAAGCAATTAATTTTCCACACTAGACTGGCATCGGTTTAAGAGAAAAAGTAGCGAATCGGACGATCTTTGAGGACAACGATGCAGTAGATGTTGTGGAATCTGTTTTTGAGGATCGTATCACAGATCCAATGATCCTCCCAAAACCTTATAGCAGCGCCGTTCCCAAGCTGATAACCGATATTCTGGATCACTGGATTTTCTGAAACATGTTATTAAAACCATATTGTCTTGGGGACAGTTTTTGTGTAGTTTTTGGTTCTTTTAGCTTTTTCCCTTTTTTGGTTTTGTTTCCTATTTGCTTTCGGTCTTTTGTTGTTTCTGCGTTTTTCCTGTTTCTTCAGCAATAAAATCCCTCCCTTTCAAAAAAAGAACAGAAAAACTCATTGTCTTAAAATACTCATTACCGAAGTACTTTGTATGACATATTAGTAAAAATTGTCAGAGGTCCATGAATGGGTACATGATACACTACTTCCTCCAATACAAGTAGGACCTCCCAACAATGCCGTGGATCAGCAAGAAGCAAAAAAGGGTTTTCAAGCCCAAGAAGCACCCCTCTTGGAAAGTTAAGACTCACCCTCTATATCTCTGCATGGATGGTCTCAATTTTTAGATACTGCTCCATCCACTCTTGTGACCTCAGTTGCCAATTCTACAATCTACACATATGATCGATTAATCTAGACAATCATAAATATGTACAGTTGATTATAGAATTGTTCAATCAAACAGTCTATTCAATGAAACATGCATGTTTTGTTGAATTATACCTGTTATGCTGAAATTCTGTTACTCGTGATGATGCGTGATGGGGTTGAGTGTAGGCAACACAATGGATCAAAGGCCCACTATAGCCAATCTCCAGCATTGGAGAGCACCTGTGTGAGACAGAGGGGTCGACTGGGTAGGTAGCTTTGGGTGTGGATGGCAACTATTGTAGTTATAGCAAGCGTGTGCAACACGCCAACACCACCATGATTTTTGTGTAACTCCACCCCATTTTCACCCTATAAAACAAATATCAGCACAATTTAAAACATAGGTAGGATACACTAAGGAAACAATGTGAAGTCACCCTAAAACCTCTAAAGTCAGTTAATGTGGCCTGCTTGAGTTTTAGGTTAGTTATATATTATTATTATTATTTTAAACATGTCTCTTCATCATGGTGAGTCTTGCTTGACAATGGCTCCAGGAAAGTTTCTATGGTGGGTTTCCTGTCACTACTATTCCTTGTGGTGTTGACCACTTGAGTTTTGGATTGGCTTGATTTTTGGGATCGAGTCCTAACATTACGTGTCTTAATTGAAAAACAGAGTTGTCACCAAAAAATTCAAAAGTAGTTATGGAACAATAACAGTGGGAATTGCTACGCATTATGGGCTTGTAATGGCCGTTACAAAAAAAAAGAAGGCCCGTAACGGCCATTACGGAAAAATGGCCCATAACACCCGTAACAACCCCATAATGGCCTGTTACAAGGCCAATGCAAGGTTTTTTTTTTTTTTTTTTTTTTAAAAAAAAAAAAAAACTTGTTTGAATACCTTGATTGTCACGGCTGTAGCTGTTAAGGCTAGTATTACAATTATTGATTACTTTGGTTGTCAGAAATACATCTTAGTGGGCCCATAGAGCTCGGATGTCGCATGCTCTTCAAAAAATTGCAGAGGACTGTTTGTGTATGAAGAAGGGATGGTACCATGGGTATTACGTGGGAGAAACAGAGATGTCGTTGATGGGGGAATGGTTTTCTTTTCCACCTTAGAAATAAGAGAGAAAGGTTATTATGGGAGAGTTAAAAAGAGCCAAGAGAAAAAGTAGGACAGATAGCAAAAAAAAAAAGAAAAAAAAGAAGGATAAAAATGATAAGATCCTAGGGGAGATCTGCCACATGCCCTCTCCTCACATGTGGCACTTGCGTAAGGCTATCCAGCAACCCATCCAAATTTTAGGGCATATCATGGGTGGAACATATCTAAAAAATAACACTTATGAAGCAATCCTTAACATCAAATTGATGGATATGAAATTAATGGTTGAAAGTAAAATAGTGAATGGTCCAAATTATAAGGGCAAATCAGATGGTTGCTATCATCTACTCATTGTGATTTTTGGTTCATGCTCCACACAGAATCAAGTCAGCAATTTGATTGGTCTTGATTTCATACAACTACACCATTTGCACAGTGGAAGAGTCAACATCGTTTCTACTCTATTGCTGAACTATTTTATAGGAGTCTAGCTCTTAAGGGAAAGAAACATGCTTAAAAAATGAAAGATATGTGCTTGAG
The DNA here is from genome assembly GCA_037074715.1 of Magnolia kwangsiensis. Taxonomy (NCBI): domain Eukaryota; kingdom Viridiplantae; phylum Streptophyta; class Magnoliopsida; order Magnoliales; family Magnoliaceae; genus Magnolia; species Magnolia kwangsiensis. The sequence goes on from CM073573.1 coordinate 146,926,699, forward strand.
TGGGAGGAAGTGTAGGGGTGTGAGCATAGAAGTTCGGAAGTTTGCTACAATAGGTTTGTATGTATAGTCCTGTAAGAAACATCGGCACTATGGCCTTTGGATTCGGGGTCATTCCATTCGCACGATGGACATGCCATTGTAAACTATTTTACAAGAGTCTAGCTCTTAAGGGGAATAAATGTGCTTCAAAAAAGAAAGAGATGTGCTTGAGTGGGAGGAAGTGAAGGGGTGTGAGCATAGAAGTTTGGAAGTTTGCTACAATAGGTTCGTATGTATATTCCTGTAGACACATCGGCACTATGGCCTTTGGATTCATGGTCATATTCTGTTCGCACGATGGACATACCATGGTACCTAAAAAAAAGAAAAAAGTTGCAGTTTACAGTTTAGTATGTCTCTACTAATCATTACCATCATCATCGATTGAAATATTTGCATCGTCATCCTTTAAACTGTATTTTTGCAATAGATTGTTTGATAACTCATCATCATCTAAGCCTTATTCAAAGTAATTTGGGTCAGCTACACAAATCTCGTCTACACTATGCCACTTTATCATGGACCACATCCTCAGTTAAACCACAAATTGTCAAGTCCTTTCTTAGTACCTCCACTCATGTCCTTTTCGGCCTTTCCCTTGCCCTTTTAGAGTGTTCAACTTGAATTGACTCACTCCCAACCGGTGCAGTTCTAGGAAGTGTTCAAAATATCAGTACCGTGTTGCGTATCGTACCCTTGGGATACAGATACGTATCGGTTATCGCATGGGATATATAAGTTGTATCGCGTAATGTATCGCTGTTGTTAGAAACATGGGGAAATTAGTCGAATTTTTCAATGAAACTTCAATGATTGTTAAAAGAGACATCAATACACACTTATAAATCAAAACATTACAAAAAACAAGTGTACATATTAGGTTTTCTTTGTATGGGGTCCTAATCTATGCGCTGTCAAACTGAATTGATGCAAGTCTATTAATATAATTTATAAATGTAAGAAGACGTGGAAACACAACTAATATATTCAAAAGCAAAAGAAGAATCACTAGATCAGGTTACATACATGTTCGATTTTATGTTTGGACATAAAGATTGCAACTGATTTGCGAGAAATTGGAAAATTTTGATTTTTTTTTTTTTAAATTTAAATTTTCTGCAACTCGGCCCATCTCCTCCAAGTCTCGAATTTGAAGCTCCCAATCCATGATTTTTCATGTAAAAACATGAAAAATCATGTATTTGTAACAATTTGACATTGAGTTAACATAATTTACAGGAAAAAAGGGTTGAAAATCGAAAATGCTCACTGGATCGAACATGTGGGATATATCCCACTACTTATACGTTTCGTATCACACAGATGGGATAAAAGATATATGGTGGGATATATTGGCTGATATCGTCGATACTTAAAACACTGGTTCTAGGTCTTCGTTGCACATTGTCAAACCATCAAAGTCTACTTTCCCTCGTCTTATTACCTATTGATGCTACTCCTAAGTTCCTTTGGATGCATTCATTTCCTCCTTGTCTTGTCACTCATCCATCTTAACATCCGCATTTCCGCTACACCCATCATATGAACATATAATTCCTTGACTACCCAACATTTTGTCCCATAAAGCACAATTGGTCTTAAAGCTATCTTATAAAATTTCCCCTTAAATTCCTCTCAAAAATAAAAAAATAAAAATTTCCCCTTCAATTTCGTTGATATGCATTGGTCACATGAAACTCCAGATGCACATCTCCACTTATTTTTTGAGCAACATCCTTCTCAATCGCTCCTCTCTAAGCTGGTTGTAATTTGTGTTTTTAGTCATTTTTTTTTTTCGGTCTTCTTAATAATAAATCTTCGTTACCTTTCCAATAAAAAAAGAAAAGAAAAGAAAAAGGACAAGAGAGAAGAGAATTGCATTGTAATGAGGCTAATCCCCCCCCCCCCCCCCCCCCCCCAGGTCAAAGGCAGTGAGTTGATTGACCAAGTCATATACTCTATTTTTGTCCAAGTAATTTTTAAAACTTTATATTCTAAAGCATTCCTTCATAGTTCTAGCTTTGTGTTTACCCTTACCTCATCACATCAATCAAAACCATGTCATTTGCAAACAATATGCATCACGAGATCTCTTCCTATAAATACCTAGTTAACTCGTCCATAGCCCAATGCAAAAAGGTACGGGCTGGATGCCGACCCATAGTGCAAGGTGATGGTAACTGAAAACTCAATTGATTCTCCATAGTACTCACATTTGTCACCGCTCCATTATACATAGTCTTAATCATGTTACATCTTGAAACTCCTGTCCCAACACCCACCATATTAACCCTCTAGGAAACTTATTATATACTTTCTCTAAGTCAACAAAGACCATGTGGAGATCCTCCTTCCTCTCCACATATTTCTACATCAGTTGTCTAAATAAGAAAATGGCATTTTCTTTATAACCAATGCTAATAAATTGCAATTATAAATATATTCACATAAATACTAGGCTTGTCTATGGGTCGGGTTCAGGTTGAGTATTGGTGTGTCCATATCTGGATCCAACAATTGAATCTTAAGTCCCATTTGGTTCTGATATAGTCACCATCTATGAGGTACAAAATCCGAATCCAATTGGATTCAGGTACTCTGTCGGGTCCAAATTTGAACGTGAATTAGAATTTGGAACGGGTTGGATCTAGAATTGGGCCCGTACTAGAAAAATGAGTTTTATGATTTTTAAATAATAAATATAAATATAATTAAATAAAGGATTAATCTAAAAGAAAATCATATATTTTGGTACCAGACCAGATTATTTTATGGATCCAAACCTGATCCTATTCATAATACAGCCCAAAATCTCGATTAAACTGGGTTGTATATTTCAGGTATCAACAGATCTTGTTACCTGTTTACCGCCCTAATAAATACTTCTAAAAAAACAAGAACAAAGTTAAATATAGGTGTTTCTGTAATAGCTGTGCTGATGTGCATGTGGCATGTCTTTCTTGGGTCGTAGACATGGTATATTTTTTAAAATTGGAGTTTCTATATGGCTTCTTGCAAATCTTATACACACACACACACAGTGTGTGTGTCTATATATATATATATATATATATATATATATATATATATATATATATATATATATATATATATAGACACACATATACTTCTTGCATATGCAAACATCTACAGTACTCATTTATCGGTTAGATTAAGTCATCAGTTTATCGCTTGCTTCCTGCTTTCCTTGGGAAAATCTATCATTTCTACTCATACATGCATGCAAAAACAACTACACAAGGGAGAATTGTGAAAGTTACGTCACTTACATCCCATGATCTCACAATCATTTAATATACTTTACCATTCTTGATTTTGATACAGAATTTCTTGGCTCTATGCGCTAGTGGTTATTATGATGGCACTATATTTCATCGGAATATCAAAGGTTTTATGATCCAAGGTGGGGATCCCACAGGCACAGGTAAAGGCGGGACCAGCATTTGGGGGAAAAAGTTCAATGATGAGATACGAGAGTCACTCAAGGTACTCCATGCCAGGCCTCTTAATCTCGAAGCTTCATCTTAAGCTGGTTTCTGTGTCTAAGTTATCCTAGCTGAATGAAAGCATCATCATCACCATAGCATTGTCCCAGATATATGGGGCCAGCTTGCCTAGCTGAATGCATGTAGGATGCAAAAAATAAGTTATTAAGGTACCACTTTGGATGTTCCTGAAATCACCAGCAGATCAGGCATACAGGGTGATTCAAATATTACATTTGGGATGGGCACTATTTCCAGTTTTGCATTTGTGGAAGGAAGCCTTTTGCATCCCGAATCACCATTAAGGTGGCATATAGTCTGGTGAGAAGCTATGTGCATGGAGAAAGAGGCAGAGAATTCTATCCACACCAAAAGGTGAAAACACCCAACGTGCCCTCAATCATAGGAAGACCAAAGACGGAACGGTGGAAAAGCTCTTATTCCTAACCAAATGTTTTATTGTCTTTGGACGCTTAGGCCGTGTTTGCTAGATGCCTAAAAATGAGTTAATCTATTTTAGTTAACAATAATTATGTATTCGAGATCTTGATCTCTAATACACAATTACATCCTGAACTCATCATTTAGAGATCTCAAGATCTGTAATACATAATTACTGTTAACTAAAAGGAAATGAACTCATTTTTTACTGTCTACCAAATGGGGCCTGGTATCTTTCGTTGTCTACCAAACGGGGCCTGGTATCTTTCGTTGGCTTTAATCAGCTTAGTAAACTGTTATGTTGGGCTGAGCAATACTGTTTGGCTAGCATGTACTTCTCATCTAACTAGCCTATGCTGATGCTTGAGTCCATCCTTCAGGCTGGCATACTAATCAGGGGCTGCACTAACAAATATCCTGGCTGGTTTTGTAGCACAATGCAAGGGGGATACTTTCAATGGCAAATAGTGGGCCAAACACAAATGGGAGCCAGTTCTTCATCAGCTATGCGAAGCAACCGCATCTGAATGGATTGTACACTATATTTGGAAGAGTGATTCATGGGTTTGAAGTTCTCGATCTCATGGAAAAGGTACTTGGGTCTTTATTGCCTCAACTGATCTATTTATCAAGCTCACACCGTTCCATTCTCCTGTTATATGCTTTGTGAAATGTAGTGACTGGTTTATTTATTGACAAATGCTCCGAGGTGCTCAGAACACTAATTTCTAGAGCTCCTAGTTGCCCTGGGACACAGTCCAATACATTGATCCAGACTGCTCATTAGGCACAAGGCCCATTTCATAGGCCACCATTCACACATCACAACAATTTGACAAATATTAGCAATTTCATCAATGGCATTAATATGGATGGCCAAGATTGTTTACACAAATAGGTCTGTATCCCAGATTCAGCCCACAATCTCCTATCTTTTTGGTATGGCTTCAGGCTTGGTAAATCCAGAACCACCGTTTGGAGAATGGCCATCTTGGCAATCTGGTGGTCTGTTTGGTTAGAAAGGAACGATAGATGCTTCAACGATTTTTCGTCTTCAGTTTTTGCTGTCAGGTCTAGAGCCAAGAGGTTGCTGGTTGAATGGGCGGTCAATGTGAAGGGATTAAAAGGCTATGATTTTTGTTTTTTACGGTCTTAATGTTGCTTTGCTACCTCAGCAGATCTCTGCTTTGTTTTTTCCTGTTTGTTTTTTTTCTCTTTTTCTGCTCATTAATAAAATTTACCTGTTGTTTTTTTTTTTTAAATAAAAAATCAATGCACCTACGATTCTCCTAAGAAACTCAAATTTCAAACCGTTGCCTGCAAAAAAAAAAAAAAAAAAAAAAAGGAGGTCCAACCAATGGTTTGATCCATCTATTTGTTGAGGCCAATTATGGATCGCTTATGGTTGTAAAGAATCACTTTTGTTAGGCAATGTAACCATTCCATCCATGGCCAGCGAAAGGGATGGGGATAGAAAATAAGGCCAAATGAGGGATGGATTGGATCATCCGATCAGTGTAATTTATGCATAACAGTCTGTGAAATGTGTTCTGGACTCAATAGGGATGTGAGTTGCGTGGAACCCTTGTTACATAGAGCCTGTGTAACCCAAAGCTCTGTGAGGCCCACCATGATGTCTGTGTGACATCCACTCAGTCCATCAGTTTTGCCAGATCATTTTTGGATGTGAGCCCAAAAATGAGGCAGATTCAAATCTCAAGCGGACCACACCACAAGAAACAGCGGGTATTGAACGCCCACCATTGAAACCTTGCTGAGGTTCACTGTGATCTTTATATACCATCTAACCTTCCTATATCCTGGAGGGAATCACCTTATGAGTGGGTTATGTGGCATATAAAGATCACGGTGAGCCCTAGGAAGGTTTCAATGGTGGGTTTTCAATACCCATTGTTTCTTGTGGTGTGGCCCACTTGAGTTTTGGATCTGTCTCAATTTTGGGCTCACATAAAAAAATGATCTGGCAAACTGATAGATAGAGTGGATGTCAAATGGACATCGCGGTGGGCCTCACAACTTTGGGTTACGAGGGTTACACGCAACTCATGTCCACTTATAAGTTATAATAGATAGTTCAAATCTATTGACGATGCAACTCGGATCACTGTAACTTAGAGGTGCTATGAGAGCACTGGAGCATTTCTCGTACTTATTTAATTTCAACTGAAATAGCTTATTTGCAATCCTCTTTTAATCTCTTTACAGACCCCAACAGGACACGCAGATCGACCGCTTGCAGAGATCAGGCTGAATCGTGTAACCATCCATGCAAATCCTCTTGCTGGCTAACTTCTTTGCCAATATTGTAAGCCTCTTTTATCTCTTTGGCTCTCAAACCTTGATAGATACATCGACTACTAAATCTGTTTGATCATGAAGGTGAAAAGGTAGGGCTTCCATGATGCATTTGGATTCTCACCCATTGATTTCTTGTGTGCATTCACTGAAACTGAGATAGCATACTAGGGTGGGTTTCTGTAGAGTATGTACATACCATCTGTTACTGACAATTCTTCCTTCCCAAGGTGCAAACACTAGTGTATTAGTTTGTATTAATAGTCTTGAGAGATGGGTTGTAGCATCTGTACTTGAACTAGTAAAATGCAGGTGGAACATGGCATACCCAAAAAAATCTTCTCATCAACAACTTGGTTTTGGACACTTAAAAAAGGTTATGGGCATCTGCATAGATGTATGCCATGCTGCTGGAGGATTCATTCACATAATGAGGCAGGGGATGAAACATTAAGATGCCAAATTCAGCATGGAATAAGCTGTTTTGTTTCACATGGATGTAGCATTCGAAGTATCGCTACAAGTTTTGCTGGCTGGGGATGCAGAAACAATATCAATTTCGCTGCTAATATCGCAGATAACCAGAAATGCGGAGAAACATGTGGACAATGGTAGATTTTTTTAGTGAAACTTCAGGAGATGCTAAAATACACATTTGTATATTTAGGAATGAATTTTTTATTTTTTATTTAAAAGAAGAAGAATGCATGCATAATAAGTTTCCAATTAATGGGAGCTTAAAAATATGCTATGTCATAAGAAATCAGGCCGACCATCCCATTCATCCAACCATCCAACCTTTCATCCAAACATGTATCAATATTTTAGAATATTGACCACACATGATATTTCGCCGAGGAATCGTTGACAATGGGTAAGGAAATGAAAGATTGTAGTTTCGACGTCGCCCATGTTGTGATAATGATAATATCGCGATATTATCGATATTTTCGTCGAAAAATTGAACATCGTATACAACCATATGCCCATAAATTTTTTTGAAATGGATATATATATATTTTAAAGTAGATTTTTTGGCTTTGTCAATACATTGGCGATACAAGCGACTCCTGGAATTTACATTGTTGAAAATATTAGCAATATAATGGTGATATTGATACATTGGTAATACTTGCGGCATCTGAAATTTACACCGTGGAAAATATTGTCAATACATTGATGATACTTTGCAATACATCGCCGATATCTGGAATTTCTGATTTTACCAGTGATATTGGTGTCGCTACCAGTGCTATCAGTTCTTAGTTTGTACAAGTCAGCTTTTAGTTTGTATCAAGGGGCTCCATGCTTCAGTTGTTAGTTTGCGTGAGCGAGCCACATGGTTTAGTAATTCAAACAATTGATGTAAGTGTGAAGCTGAACTGATGGCATCTTTCCAGGACATTCATGTGGGACCCATCATATCAAAAAACCATAAAAGAAAATCGACTTTTATAAGTAAAAGCGGGAGAGAGGGAGTGCTTCCCTTTGGTTGAATGGTACGCTTCTCCTCATCACTGTTCGATTTGGCTTGGACTACCTTAGTTATGGATTAGTCATGGATTTCCCGATTAGGCCTAAATCATAAATGTCATCTAATTGACGGTGTGGATGGTACTCAACACATTATAGTGGACCCTATGCAGCTTGAGAATATGGCGATTCACATGCATGTGATCATTCCATATTACGGTTCTTCTTGACAAGAAATTAGCAAGAACGATAAAATCTTCTCATGGGGATATTGTCTTTAAATGGATGGTATATTAGTTGAGTCGTAAAATTATAAGCGGGATGGATTGAATTTCTTATTTGAATCTTGGGAGGATTCGGCAGTGACCACTCTAGTACCCAGGTTGGTAGAAAAGTTCATGGCCCTACCATGATGTATGTGTTTCATCCATGCCGTCCTTCCATTTTCCCAGCACATTTTAGGTCATGAGTTCATAAATGAGTGAGACCCAAATATCTGGTGGACTACATCACAGGAAACGGTGGTGATTGCCCGCCATAAAAACTTACTGAAGGCCCCAAAAGTTTTGGATCAAGCTGATATTTGTGTTTTTACTTTGTCCGGGTTTGTCTGACCTAATCAACAGACAGGTTGGATGGCAAATAAACATTACAGTGGGCTTTAACAAGTTTTTAATGGTGGGTGTTTAATTGTGTGAAAACTCAATTGTAATTTCCATGCCTAACTCATGTGATAAACAAGACCTGATGCACCCAACTTGAATTATAATGGATTGGGTCTGGGTCCAAATGTCTGTTTTGATTCTTAGATGGGATAGATGCAAGGCTCCCTTCAACCAAACCCATTCGCAACCCTAATGACATCTATACGGTGGTGCCTAAGCTAACCGTAGTGACAAATCTTACTCTTGTCAATTTTTTCAAGAGAATTTAAAATTTTTAATGTTTTTCTTGCAATATTGTCGTAAAAATCCAGCTGAAAATAAAACTTTCCTATATATATATATAGAGAGAGAGAGAGAGAGAGAGTAACAAATTAATTATTTTAACTTTTAAATAATGTTTTTACTTAAAAAATGTGATGATTTTGTCATAAAATAGTGAAAAATTAAAAGCTTAAGAGATTTGAAAATCTTGTGATATTATAATGATAGCATCATTTAATCAAAATGTTAGTGAAAATTTATTTTTTTTTCAAAATCTTGGCATTATTTGTCACAATTTTATTGGAAGCCGAAGTCAGTGATCTTGTGGCCCATTTGAGAGCTCATATTTGGAATGCATGAGCATGCAAATCACAGTTACATTGGATTTAAGGTGATTTTGAATCCTTAGTTGTGTTTAGTTAGAATCTAATAGAAACCAAACCTTCTTTTTGGAAGCTTATATTTTAAGATGTATTGAAATTTTTTAGTATATTCAAGTGATCTCAATTTGATTAACTAAATCAACTTTAATACTTCAATTGAGTATACATACGTGATATTTGATAGCATTATTGTCATAAGCTTAATGGAATATATACTTTTGTCAAAAATGAGGAAATTTTAAGCCTCAGGTGGGTCATAAACGTAAGAATCACAAACAAACAACACATTAATGTTTTTTAACCATCCATTTAGATGTCCAATATTTAGATAGTTTAGATATTTCTATTGATATAATGTTAGTGTTGTAACCGATAGTTAAATTGTTTTGGGGTATCATCGTTGTGCTTATGCTGCATATATAATAGATTATTAGCCTTGGACCCCTTAAAAATGAGCTTAAAAAGTCATTTCACTTTGACTGCAAGCCAAACACAAAAAGTAGCTACTATATTTAAAATACACTCATTTATCCCCAAATCAAGGTGCCAATGGACCTTCCGCATGATCCCGTCCGTGGAGCCGTGGGGCCTACATCTTGCCTTTTTCTGCTGGGACAGATTAGTTTTACATGAGAAAGATACCGGGTCACATGCATTCTCTGATGAGAGCTGTTACTCCCACTTGCGCTTATAGCTCATTCCCTTCACGCATGCAGCACTAGGCTGTCAGGTCGTGTGCCCCACCTTCCCATGGCCTCACAATCATGCTACTCCTGATGGAAGGGAAATGATCACGTACGTGTGTGAATGTATGATGTGTGGGGCCCACCCCTGATGTTTATGCATAATCCAGACCACAGCACATGGAGCAATGTACGGTGATTCTCCATAGATGATGGCCCACTAGTTTTTTTTTTTTTTTTTTCTTCTGATCCTTGCTGGTTCTTGGGACAGGGCATCTGAACGGTGGAGCCCAGCTTGAAATCATCTCCATCAAAAACTCAGGTTGTCTTACATTGTTAAACCTTTAATAGTACCAAAAATAATAATAAATATATGGTAAAACTCGGCCACAGCACCAGGAAGAATATGGGAGGGAATGCTGACCCTTGATTTAGACTAGGGCCCACCGAGTGGCGAAATGGCCTGATTTTTGGCATGGCCCTTCATCCATGCCAGCTAAAGGTTTTGAATGCACTGGATTGCATAGAAACTACAGGCGAACTGGTTCCCTATTGCATGGGCCACCTGTGTGTTATATTACCGCATGGATCTTATGGACAGGTTAAATGTCCCGAATAGACCGCTTGGCCCCTCTTCTGTGGGCAAAGATTGGATACTACCCCACCGTGACCTAACTAGAGATGGACGGTCATGTAGGGGCCTCTATGGGACTCATCTTGATCTTTATGTTTTATCCACGCCGTACATTTATTTTCACATGACATTTCAGGGCAGGAGCCCAATAAAAGAGGCAGATCAAAGGCTCAAGTAACCACACCATATGAAGTAGCGGAGATTAAGCTGTTTCCATTGAAGACTTCCTAGGGCTACCATGATGTTTATTTGCCATCCAACCTGTTCATAATGCCAGTAGACTTGTATTTATCAGCTTCATCCAAAACTTCCAAGGCCTCCAAGAAGTTTTCACGGTAGGATTTAAATCCTTGCCACTTCACCTAAAGTGGTACGCTTAGCATCGGTCTGCCTCCTTTTCGAGCTCGTGCCCTGAAATCATCTTTTCAAAGTAAATGGACGGCGTGGATTAAACATGTAGTTCACGGTAGGTCTCACAGAACCCCGAAATGACCGTCCGTTTCTAAGAAGGTACTGGTGGGGCAGGACCCAATTCCCACTTCTGTCCGTTACAACCGGCGCGCCCTCACATGATTGCGGTGCGGACATTTTCGTGCAGACATTCCTGTAACGCAAAGCTCTGTGGGCCCACTGCAATGTCTGTGTGAAATCCTCTCCATCCATTTGTTTCGCCGGGTCATGTCACGATCATATCCTAAAAAATGAAGCAGATCCAAGGCTCACGTGCCCGCGCCACAAGAAACGGGAGGGATTGAAAGTTCACATTGGAACCTTATGGTGCTCACAGGAGTTTTGGATCACACTCATATTTGTGTTTTCCCTTCATCCTGGTGGGGACCACCTTATGAACGGATTGGATGGCATCTAAGATCACGGTAAGCCCCACGATGGAAACGGATTGGCTACTCCCCCTGCTACTACCCAATGGCTGGTGGTCGGTGCTATGCGGGCCCCCACAATGATGTATTTGCTTCATCCATGCCGTCCATCTAGTTTTTCAGATCATTTTATATAAAATATCAAAAGAGTCATATCCCAATCTCAAATGGACCGGACCACATTACAGGTAACAATGTTGATTGAGCGTCGACCATTAAAAACCTTTCCGGGCCATGAAAGTTTTGGATCAAGCTGATATATATATATATATATATATATATATATATATATATATATATATATAATTTTGCCTTAATCTTGTCTGTATGACCTAATCAACAGATTGGACGTATATTATTTCGCCTTAATCTTGTCTGTATGACCTAATCAACGGATTGAACGTCAAATAAGCAGTACAGTGGGCCTAAGGAGGATTTTAATGGTGGATATCCAATCACTATTGTCCTCCAGTGGTGTGGTCCATATGAGATTTATATCCCTTTCAACCCCTAAAATGATATGTAAAAATGGATGAAACACATACATCATGGTGGGGCCCACAGATCACTGACCACCAGCCACCGGGCTGGTGGCAGGGGGAGTAGCCAATCGGTTTCCCACCACGACGTTTTTAATGGTCAGCGTTTCTATCCGATCTGTTTCCTATGGTAAGGAACCGTGCCTGCCGCTTTTTCAACCCTTTAATTGTAACATGAGCGGGCTAAAATGATGGACGGAGTGGATTTCACAAGGGTATCTCGGTGGGCCCCACAGAGCTTCAGTTCACAGGAACTCGCGACCCTTGAATACCACCTTCCAAACCCTTCTTCCTCACCTTTCCTCTACCAAATCAAAACAAAATTCCTCTGCATCGGATACTCAGCCTTCGAATCTCTTCGTGAGAAAATGGCGTTAGATAATCCCGCAGATGAAGAAGAGAAGAAGTCAGAGTATCCTTCGGTTTCGAAGCCCACTCCAGACTCTAAAGATGAGATTCGCGGGCTTTCCCAATCCAATTCTTCTCAGAAGCAGAAGCAGAAGGATATTTCTCCCGCCAAACCCTCTCCCTCCTCCAAAGAATTCATTATCTCCATCGCTAGGAAGCTCTCAGCTCAGACTCTCCAGAATTCAGAGCCAGGCGCGTGGGGAGTCCTCACCGCCATCTCCGCCAACGCTCGCAAACGCCCGCAGGTATGTAACCCTAGCAGGGTATCGGTGTGTGCGGGTTTTTCTTGTTTTTCTTGAAAAGAATGTGCATTTTCCCCTTTTGGAAGGAAAATGCACAATGCTTAGCTATCATTGTCTGAGGATTCGAGCCATCAGGATTGTCGGCAGTTTAATATGGTAATGGTTGAAAATCCACCAGTTGATGTCTGGGGTTGACTGATGGGGTAGGATTTTGGTTTGTAACATGTCTGTGGTGTGGCCCACTTGATGAGCGGTTTGGATCATTGAAAAATGGGATTCACTGAACTGGATGCTGGCCTGAACAGGAAGTTGTATCGTCTCGGTCGAGCATTGTTGAATGTCTCTTTAAATTGTAATCTCATGAACCTTGTATACTCCTTTCACTATCTTTAATAGACGAACTTTGCAGTCTCCTTTTTTTTTTATTTCTTTGGTTTTTTTTTTCGTAAGGTAATGGATTTTATTCGAAACGAGCAATCATGCTGGCCAAAATCACTAAGGGCCTGTTTGAGTTAGATTACCGCATGATAGATACAGGTAAATAAGTAATAATTACTAACTTCGGTATTTCGTGCCAGCTGCCTCCACATGGCGTTGACAGCTACACATGTTTGGAAGGCTGTGACACTAAAATTGAGGAAGGAAAACACCATACCTGTAAAATCTGTGGGGCCCACTGTGATGGATATGCATGATCCATGCTGAATGAGGCATATCCAAAGCGCAAGTGGACCACACCATGGGAAACAAGGGGAATTGAATGCCTACCGTGGGAAACTTATTGTGGAGTTTTGGTTCAAGCTAATAATTGTGTTTTCTCTTCATCCATGTTTGCGTGACCTTATGAACGGGTTGGATGATAGATACATGCCACGTTTTGGCTTTCAATGGTGGATGTCATTATCCCCCCTGTTTCATGTGGTGTGGTCTACTTGAGCCTATAATCTGCTTCATTTTGAGGCTCATGCCCTAAGATGAGCTGGTAAAATGGAAAGATGGCGCTGATCTGACACATACATCACGGTGGGAGAAAGAGATTTAATCAGATGCAATTCCCTTCCGATTTCCATGCATGCAATCACTATTTTCTAGGCGTAATTTGTTGGGAGAAGAGATCCCTTCTCAATCACACCGAGAATTATCAATCAAAAGAAAAAAGAGAAACAATATGTAAACCACAACACAGATTTACGTGGTTCTTTTTTGGTACGTCCACAGATTCACACCGATCCACTTATGCTCAAAGAAAATAATGAAGTAGCAGTTCTCAATACAATGATGGCTCTCTTTCTTTACTGAATATATTACCCTAAATGAACTAGGGTTTATATAAAAACTCCATGTGAAATTACAAAATTGCCCTCCAGGGAGGGTGCGTAGCTCTCGGACCCCCAAATACCCTCCAAAAGGGCTTGGCGGATGCCACACCAAATTCTTCTTTTTCCCAATGAGGAGAGAATCAGAGATGGACTTGGGCATCACCCATGTCGTGTCAACGAATGCTATGACTTTCCTCCACACCTTACAATGAATAAACAAGTTATCCACCGCTCGTCTGCGCATCCCTACAACACATCATGCAACAATTAGGCAAAACCAAGGGCCTCTTTTGAAGATTATCTATTGTAAGCACCCGGCTCCTTCCCACTGATCATGCAAACACTGCTACCTTAGTTGGAGCCCCCGTAAGACCATACAAACAACGGAAAACTACTATTCAAAATCGGTGCAATTGACCAAGCAGACTATAAAAAAGATCGGACTGTGAAACATCTTGACTTAACCATTGACATTACAATCGAATCTCTCCTATCCGGAAGAGGAGAAACTCCATGAAGACTCTCCAACAATTGCATAAGCTCTTCAATCTCATCATCCTTTAAAGTCCTTCTATTAGGAGGGGCCCTCATCGCCAAGCTACCTGCATAGGAAAAACTCTTTAGTCTCCATTGTCTTTTTGGTGCCATAAAACAAAGGAACTTAGTTGTGGTTAAAATAGAGAAGTCGAAAGGGAAAGTAATCACAAGGTCTATATAAATTCAATTGTGATGGGTGTTCAAGTGGGAACCTAGACATAGGGTTGTTGAGGATGGGGGTAAGTGTTGTTACTGTTGGTCATGTGACCCCTAAGTGGTCATGTGACCCCTAAGTGGTGCCTATGCCTTCCCATGTCCCCTCCCCCCCGGAGCACGCGCGCACACACACCTATCTTTTACTCAAGTTGCTCCGTTAAACGGTGGCCGTAATGGTCACCATCGTTATCAATATAGAGTATCAGCGCAATGACCAATGTGTCTTGTATCGGTTGATTTTTTTCCTCTTTTTTTTTTTTTGGAAAAATATCCAAAAAAATTCAGAAAATATGCATTCATTTTTTGTTATTTTGAACATGTTTATGGTAGTATAACGATCCACTCTTTGGTGAGAATGTTGTATCGAGTTGTCTGATGAATTTATTAACCTGACAACTTTTGATTGATTGCAAACCTTTTATGTTTAATTTTCTAACTATATGATAAATTTATTAAAATAAATGTAATACCAAAACTTCTTGGCTTTACTTGATACATGTGGTTGTGGGTGATTGCGTGTATCCACAGGGATTAGTCGCGCTTCAAAAAAGAGGTGGGGACACCTGTGTCTTTAAAAAAAAAAAAAAGTAATACCAAAACATATTACATTTGCAGGTTTTACTATTATTTAAAGTATTGGTGTATTACAACATCGTGACTCACATACATTTCATTTCAACATACAGAGTCCAAAGACATTTGTGTCCTATTATGTAATTCATATACCAAACAATTTGATATCATTTCTCCGAATAGATCTTAATAAAAAATTGAAATTAAATTCGAGTTAATAGTGTTACCGATTTGGGGCTGATTTGGCAAACCACTCAATGCCCCCAAATAGCCTCAAATTCATGCAATCTATTGACACTTATCCCACTAATGGATCAGTGGACATTTATTGGATAATGAAGAATGAAAAATATCAAATGGTCTTATTTAAAAAATAATAATGTCCTCAAATTAATGGTTAAACCGTTTAAACTATTTGATTTTTGGATTGTGACTTAGCAAAAATGGTCCCATAATTTAATTGGTTAATTTTGAGTTAATACATGCCTTGTGTATAATTTTTTTAGGGTCCAAGACTCCGAATTAGGTGGGACTCAAATTGCAAAGTGTAACACACGTGGAAAAGTTCTGTGGGCCCCACCGTGACGTATGTGTTATATCCACACCGTCCATCAATTTTGCTAGCTAATTTTATGGCATGAGCCAAAAAAATAGGCAGATCCAAAGCTCAAGCGGATCTCACCACCAAAAAGCAGTGGGGACAATGATGCACCGTTGCAACCTTCTTGGAGCCCCCCATGATGTTTATTTTCCATCAAACATGTTCATAATGACACACAGACCTAGATGAAGAGAAAACACAAATATCAACTTGATCCAAAACTTCTTGGGGCCCCTAAAAAGTTTTCAATGGTAGGCATTCAATCCCTACTGTTTTTTGTGGTGTGGTCCACTTGAGCATTGGATCTACCTCATTCTTGAGCTCATGCCCTAAAATGATCTGACAACTTGAATGGATGGTGTGGGTATAACACATGCATCACAGTGGGGCTCACGGAAATTTGGCACATCAACACACCATTGAGGTTGGTGGTGTGTGCTACACCATGCAATTTGAGTCCGATTAAGTGTGGCCTTGAATGTGGGACTCACCATGATATGTGTTTTATCCTTGTTGTCTATCCATTTTTCCACCTCATTTTAGGCATGAGCCCAAAAATGAGATAGATCCAAATCTTAGGTGGACCACACTACAGGAAACAACGGTGATTGAATGCCCACCATTAAAAATTTATTGAGGGCTACAAAAGTTTTGGATCAAGCTAATATGTGTGTTTTCCTTTCATCCATGTCGGTGTGACCCAATTAATAGGTTGGATGACAGATAAACATTCGATCATTGTTGTTTCCAGTGGTGCGGTCCACCTCAGATTTGGATCTTACTCATTTTTGGGCTCATGCCCTAAAATGAGGTGGCAAAATGGATGAGCGACGTGGATAAAATACTACATGGTGGGGCCCATAGAGCACATGGCACTTGGACCAAAGTGAGCCACGCAGTACGTTTGGAATGAAAAGAGATAAGAGGGTTCTCAGGCGTCATTGCATGTTTCAGAGAGAGAGAGAGAGAGAGAGAGAGAGAGAGAGAGAGAGGCTTGGTACGCCTTTTGTCTCTCTTGGTATGCCTTTGCTCTTTCACTTTTCTTTTTTCTTCTTCTTTTCTCCCTTAAAGAAGAAGACCCCTTTTAGACCCGTATCACGCAACGTCCCGGCCGTTACCGTTACATATCGGTCATTACAGCCAATACCTAACCGATTTGGAACACCTTGCTTTCACTCTCCAATACACACATATGCCTCTCTTTCACTCTCTCCCACACATTGTTCACAACCTGGAAAGAAAAGAGAAAAGGGAAAGAGGATGCAAAACATGGTATTCCATAACGATAATGGTGGTGGTAATGGCCACCATCGTTACTGGTATGACATGGGCCATAATGACCGTTATGGCTTTAAAAAAGAAACAAAACAAAAACTTGTATTGGCCCCATTACAGGCAGTTTTTTCTTTTTCTTTTTCTTTTATTGTAATAACCGCTATGACCCCATAATGTTTAATAGTGTAACCGTTTTTTTTTCCGCCCCGCATACCTTGATGCAAAAGAGAAGAGGAGAAGGAGAGAGAGGTGGGGCTCTGTCCACTAGTTGCTCAAAGTCATCCCTGCTAGCAAACCATTGCCATCGAGGGTTCAATAGAGCAAAGAGGCTTTTCCTCTTGGATGTACAATTGATTTGAATGAACTGTGGCTTTGTTGTGTTTTAGCTCCTTGAATCAGTCCTCCATTGATTTCCATAGATAAGTCAGAATTGTTTTAGATGAATAAGTTGTACTTATTTGCTAGAACCCATGGAAAGTGAGCCTCATCTAAACGACAACATATTTGTACAACATACAACATAGCGAAGAAGAAGTATGACAAATGGAAGAAACACGATAGAAATGCATGCAATATCCTCGTGAGCACCATGCACAAAGAATTATTCCCTCCTATTATTTCTATGGGGCACGAAGAATTATTCTCTCCCATGAGGTCTATGGGATGGCCAAGAATATGTGGGAAGCATTGACTAGGAATTACACCACCTTGTCTGGTGCAAGAATCCAGTTCATGGAAATGGAACTCGAGGCATATCGAATGTCATGTCAATAGGGTCCAGTCATGGACCATAATAAGAAAATGGATAAGATGTTTGGAGAGCTCCACAATGCGGTATGTGTTTTGTAAGAGATCCAGATCATAGTTGTGTTCAAATCCTTGCCTGATTACCAGTCAACCATTGATACAATCCTGAACCACAATACATCAATAAAGATTAAAGACTTTCAAGGACGTGGCTTGTCGCTTGCAATATAGGGTGGATACCAATGCCCATCCAGTGTAGGGCAATGTCTCCCTTGCACATTGAGAACCATCAGAGAGGACTACCTGCTAGGACTAGAAACAAGACAATTGGCTGGCCTTTCCACCTTTGCAATCAGGGCAATTGCCCTTTCCATCAACCAAGTGTTTCTAGGTACCACCCTTATCCTTCTTGTAATGACCAGCAAACGCACCAAAATCGGCCAATTGGTAGCAACATCTTGTTTGACCCAAAGGTGATTTGGCCTGTCCAACACACTCCAGTGAAAGAATAAAGGACAAGTTGATGGTTCATGTTTTACTCGTTGTAAGATGGGCCAAGGCTAGGAAATGCCCCGAGTAGAAATCAATAACTCTTAAGCCACCTTTAACTTATGTTTGTTATAAAGTTTTGATTGTTGACATGAATTTTAGTAATTGGATAGTGGATTCAAGGGAAACAAAGCTTATACCAAGGAAAGAGAGGCTCTGTTGGGTTTTGGATCACTCTGCTGGAGAGTCCCAGGCTTTAAATGGGGAACAATGGTTCAGAGGGCATGATTGGAGACTTGGAGCTGATACCTATTTCTTGGAGTCAAGCATAGGCCACACCCTACCATTAAGGGACACATTCCTCACCCAAGGAATGGGAAGAAATCTAACATCTGTCCCATTTTTAGGGGAGGAGAACTCTGATTTAAGGTTAGCAACCATTAGGTCTCATTGAGGAAAAAACAATGTGGTAGTTGCATTGGCAGACATTTTCAGTTGAATATTGTAAATAACTTTTCATCAATGCAAGCACTTCTTTTGTTGGGATATCTTATGCAGGTATTATTTATGAATCAATTAAATGTCACATCAGATTATGGCACATAGTAAACGAAAGAATGACCAGATTAGAATGAGATGGAATGTTGGAAACTTATAAACAAAGTGGACTTGGAACTTTGTGTTTTTATTTTTATTTTTGAATATTCGAAGTTTGCGAATATTGCGTAATAGGAAAAACAATTTGGAAATTGTTTCCAAAAGCAACAAGATCTAATGAACTTTTGAATATGTAGTGCAACCCGGTTATAGAGTCCATGGGATCTTGACACCCAGATCACGAATCACAAAAAAGGAACATAATATGCTCACAAGAAATATTAGAGTAGAGAGGGAGAAATAACTTTATTGATTTTCAGTTTTCTTCTCTGACAATACTTGAGAAAACTCACAACTCAGAGAAATGTAGAATGCCTACCTCCTACACCATCCTCCCCTTTTATTAACCCTAAAATAATTTCTTATGGATTGTTAATGAAAATCCCCCAACTATTAGATTGATTTCAAATCAATTAATAATTTATTTAAGATAATAAAAATTCCACCAACAAAGATTTAGCCTAAAATATAAAAAACACTACTAAATACCCTCAAAATCTTCAATCATATCTTCCACATTAGCCTTCGTATTTTCACAAATGGCAAATGTAATATCTGACATTTAGGCCCCAGAATTGGCAACAAACAGCCCAAAATCACCACATGCTCATTGTCTTATATGTGGACCACTTAATGTCTGAGCATGAAATGGTTGCTAGCATTTTATCTCATTCATTGATGACTTTTTACCGATATGGGGCTTTAACTTAAATTCTCATAAGTTGAGCCACTAGACTCTTTCCAAAAATATGGAATAGAAGTGGAGAACCAACTAGGCAAGAGAATGAAACTGTTGAAAATGGATAAGAAGGGTGTGACAGAAAGGATAAACAAAAATTTGTTAGATATGGTGAGACCAATTATGACCCATAAGAACCTGCCAATAACTTTCCAAAGATATGTTGATGTAGATCCAATCCCTACTATGGGGTGCAGCATGTGTTGAATTTTTTTATCGTTTGCTGTTTTGGGGGCTAAATCTTAGAGACTACATATACTATTTTTGGATAGGGGTGCTGAATTGAAGATATGGTTGTTAATTTGAAGATTGTCTGAAGATTTTGGGGATGAATTTGCTAGATTGACTCTTCTATCTTTAGGCCATTTTGCCATATCTTTATAAATAGATTTCTTGCTATTTATTATTCATATTTATTTATTTTTTGAAGGATAATGGAATTTTATTAAAGGCTCACTGGAAGAATCGACAAGAAAAGAATACAAGGAGAGAGAAAAAGAAAAGAAGGACAATCAGTCCTTCACAAGGGAAGCTGATGGGGACATCATGCACACATGCATGCCCCCCACCCTACGCACGTACTCAAGGAGGAGGAAGGCCCCACTATCGATTTGGATCGACGACGACATCTATGGAGGACCTCTTAGTTAGGGGGCCGCGCTATGGATCATTGGAGTGGATCCGATCATCATGTGGATCCCACCATTGGATCTCATGATTGTGGCCTACTACCCTAGATGATCTAGGATTTTAAGCTTTGATTATTATTATTATTAGAAGCATCATGAACGGTTTTGATTGTATTGATTAGTTGTTATTTTTATTACTTCGTCTCTAAGTATTAGTGTGCTCACATGGCGTGGCTTTTGGGGTCGAGGGTTTTCTTATAAATAGGCAACCCCATGTAGTTTTTTTTTTTTTTTTTTCCAATGAAGTTTATGAATAAAATTCTGCGTTTTTCTTCTTCTCTATCCCTCTGAGTTGAAGAAGCTAATTGGGTGCGAAACCCTCCCTTCCTCGAAAGGGCTAACTACTGTGGTGCTAAGCCATAACCATCCCAAATTGTCCCCATCTCCTCCACCCCACTTCCACCATCTTCCATAGCCCTCTCGTCTTTAGATTCACCTTTCTTTTTGCCCAAGTTTCCCTCCACAATAGATTTTCAGATTCTGGCCCACCAAAAGGGCTGAAACTTCGGTGGAGCACCACGCACACACCGGGCGGTGGATCATCACGAAACTTGGTGTGAGAGTGGGCCTCCCCGGCCGACCAAGCACTAGGTGGCCTTTTTCAGTTTCGTGGGCCCCACACATGTGCGGCCAGGCAGTCATGCACGTGCACCCAGGTCGGCCTGCTGTCCACACGCAGAAATCATCTTAGGTTTCATATTTCTTCTGTTTTCCTCTCACTCTCTCACCTTCAATTCCCTAACCGTAACCCTAGATAATCCCAAATTCCAATTTTTTCAACTTTTGCAAAGACTAGATTTTCCCCCAAATTGAAACATGGTGAATCTCTTGAATTGGGGAGCAATCCTTTGCAAGGATGGATGAATCTTACACTCCTTTGGGCATTGTTTGGTTTATAATTTTATCTAATCCAGCCCTACCTTGTATAGGCTTGGACCCCTGTAGATTCCCCTTGTTGAATGTTTGATCATATGTGGGATGTGGATTTTTGTGATTGTTTAGAAATTGGTATGATCTAAAGCTTGAAATTTTGCATATCATATTTAATTTTATGTCTTGCATCAGAAGCCCAATTAGAAATGAGGGCTGAAAGATGGCGTATATCAGTGTTGACAGAAGAAGATGAATTTATAAAGCAATGACTTTCCCTCTTTGCCCAAACAGCCCATCACACTGCCAGTAGGGAAATGTGTTAGCAAACCCCATCCTTGATAACCAAACCTCCTTTATGCCAAGCCCACAAGAAGTCCTTAACATTATCCGGCATTGACCATGAGGGAATGAAGGAGGAGATGGCATACGACCACAGATTGGAAGTGAAGGGACAAGAAATGAAGAGGTGATTGATTGTTTCCTCAACTTGCTAACAAAGGTAGCATTTGTTTGAAATGACAAAAGACTGCTTTTGGAGGTTGTCTATTGACAAGACTCTTTCTTCCCACCAACCATGTAAAGGCCGCTACTTTGGGGGGGAATGATTGTTCACAACCCCAAGTGTAGGGTCGCGATGTAGTAATAATCTCGGTAAGACCGAGGTCGAATCCACAGGGATTGAAACTTGTACGTTTCTGAAATTAACTAGAAGTAAAACCAAAAGAAGACGAGAAACTAATTTCGAAGTATTTGAGAGAGTAATTGTGAATATAGTAATTAAACTTAAGAATTTAAAGGTGGGAACTAGGGTGCCAAGGATCCGCTTGTAGTGATCAGGGAGCCCTCTTACTTGATTCAAGTAACACGATTAAAATTGGAGTCCTATCATATCCAATTGGAAAATATATCGATAAAACCAAATCTGAACTTTCATTGACCTAATTCTTAATGAAGGAGAACTATAATAATTGGTAGGGATTCCATCACCAAACCATGCTCAGGAGACAATGACAAACAACAGGATTTACTAATCCCATAATCTCAAAGCAGGAGAATTGTGAAGATTAAGAAGGATTCAATCACCCTACCATGCCCAAGGGACGATGGTGAACAACAAGACTTATTAATTTCACAATCTCAAATCAAGAAAAGAAGATACTCAAAGCTATTGCAGATCTACTGTAATTTGAGTCATAATAAACCATTAAAAAGTGAAAGCATTCCTTAAATATCAAATTAGAATCCATGGAGTTCAACATAAACATGAATCAAATCAATAGAAACATCCCATCATGCTACAAGCTTCACCTCTTAGCCCTAACTAAGAGGTTTAGCCAACCATAGACATGATTGGACCAAAGTCTCTTAAGAAAAACATGAAAGCAACTAAGGAAGAAGAAGAAAAACTCTTGGCGACGACTTCTCTACCATTTTGCTCCGCTCCTTAAACCCTAGAAGATGCTTAGGAACATCCTAGGGAGTCTTATTTATAGTTGTGGAACTCCAACTTTTGCACTTAGTTGGAAAACTCCAAAAATCGCCTCAAATTTATGCAGTTAGCTAAAATAGACTTCACTCTGCACAGTTTTTCAAAATAGACTTCATTCTGCGCAATTTCAAAAAATGACCCAGAGTTTCAGAATATGTTTTTTCAGGGTGATTTCAGGATTCTTTTTCTTCACTTCAAATCTTTGATTCTCTTCATCCTCACTTGGTTTTCTTGGATATTTGGCATGCGAATTCTTCAATCTTGGTCTCCTAAGATCCATCCCTTACCTTGGTGATTCTTAAGCATCAAATCCATGCTTTTAGCACCCTTTTTAATCCAGGCTCTTAAATTCACCTTGCAACACAAACATGAGTAAAATAGAACATTAAGTATTATCATGTTCATAAAACTAAGATAAAAATGGGAGATACTATGCAATATTTGACCCTTAACAATGATGATGCAGGACATGAAATTAAATATGACATGCAAGATTTCAAACTTTAGATTATACCAATTTTAAACAATCATAAAATTCCACGTCCCACATACGATCAAACATTCAACAAGTGGAATCTACGGGGGTCCAAGCCTACACACGTTTAGGGAAGGATCAAATAAAATTATAAATTAAACAATGCCCAAAGGAGTGTAAGATTCATCCACTCTTGCAAAGGATTGTTCCCCAATTCAAGAGATTCACCATGTTTCAATTCAAAGAAAGTCTAGAGTTTGCAAAAGTTGGAAAGCCTTGGGATTTTGGATTATCTAGGGTTAGGGTTAGGGATTTAAGGCGAGAGAGTAACTTATGGCAGTCCACACGTGTGGACAGGAGCCCAGACGCACTTGCGTGGGTTCCTGTCCGCACGCGTGCGGGGCCCACGAAACTGGAAATGGCCAGATAGGGGTTGGTCGGCCATGGGAGGTCCACCCTCACACCAAGTTTCATGTCAATCCACGGTTCGATGTGTGCGTGGTGCTCCGCCAAAGTTTTGACCCCCTGGTGGGCTAGAATCTGAAAATCTGCTGTAGAGGAGAATTTGGGTGCAAAGAAAAGATAAATTTGAAGATGGGAAGGTTGTGGGAGATGATGGATGTGGGGTGTAGGGGGTGGGGACGATTTGGGATGGTTGTGACTTTGCACTACGGTAGTTAGCCCTTCGAGGAAGGGAGAGTTTCACACCCAATTAGCTTTTTCAACTCCGAGGAATAGAGAAGAAAAAACGCAGAATTTTATTCATAAACTTCAACAAAAAGAAACCTACATGGGATTGCCTATTTATAACAAAACTCTAAACCCCAAAAACTGTGTCATGTGCGCACACTATTACTTATAGACGAAGTAACAAAAATAACAACTAATCAACACAATCAAAATCGTTCATGAGGTTTCTAATAACGATAATAACCAAAACTCAAAATCCTAAATCATCTAGGGTAGTGGGCTACGATCATGAGATCTAATGGTGGAATCCACATGATAATCGGGTCCACTCTAATGCTCCATAGCACGACCACCTAACTAAGAGGTCCTCCATAGGTGTCGTCGTAAATTCAGATCGATAGTGGGGCTTTCCTCCTCCTTGAGTACGTGCGTAGGGTGTGGGGCGTGTGCATGCGCATGATGTCCCCATCAAATGACATAGAAGAAAAAATGAAATGCACGACCCCATTCTCTTCAGTAGATGGAGGACACAGAGACTTATAGAAAGGGCATATTGAAAAGCGCCCAAATCGATGTGGGTTCCAAACCATTATGTCTTCCCCACTTGAAGGAGAAAAAGAGACGAAGCTTGTCCTGTAGAGCAAGGAATTCTGTTTTTTCTTGATCCGAGAGACCCCTTTTGCCGCGCGCGGGGGGGGGGGGGGGGGGGGGGGGGGGGGGGCGCTAGCAAGCAAGGGAAAAACTTGAGATAGAGGAAGCTCATCACACCATACGTCCTCCCAAAATCTGACTCTAGTCTCATCACCAATGGAAAAGGAAACACCTTTTTGAAAGACATTCTTAAGCGCCATGATCAATTTCCATGTATTAGAAGCCCTGTAAAGTAAAGACTCTTTAGTCACCCAACCCCCCATTTGAGTGCCATATTTTAATGCAATAATTTCCTTCCAGAGATTATCTTCTTCCGTGGCAAAGCGCCAAAGCCACTTCCCAAGAAGAGCCTTATTCATAGAGCTATGGTCTCTTAAACCGGCCTCTCCTTCGTTAAGCGGCTTACAAACCTCTTCCCATTTCAATATATGAAACTTATTATCGTCTTCTGAACCTTTCCATAAGAAATTTCTCCATAGTCTATCCAATCTTTTCCGAACCAGAGGAGGACACAAAGACATGAAATAAAGTAGCATATTTGAAAAAGCTAACTTAAGGAGAGTTACCGTCCCTCCCAAAGAAAGACACCGACACTTCCATTTAGATAGTTTTCTCTCTATCCTTGTCCCAAAGATGAGAAGCAAGTTTACCTATACATAAAGGAAGACCCAAATAAGAAGATGGGAGAGATCTTGCCTTGCAACCGAAAATGGACGTGAATAAAGCTACCTCTTCTTGAGATAAGTGAATACCCAACATCTCACTTTTCCCCATGTTTACCTTCAACCAGGAAACCGCCTTAAAACGTACAATGATCTTGCTCAAATTATCCATCATATTGGGGTTAGCATCGCAGAAAATAATTTTGTCATTGGCAAACTAGAGGCGGGGAATGGGATTCAACAACTTGGAAACACGAAATTCAGAAATAAGCTTAGTCTCTTGGCCTCTAGATAGCATCCGACTAAAAGCTTCCGCCACTATTAGAAAAAGAAAATGAGAGAGCGGGTCTCCTTGTAGAAGACCCCTAGATGTTTTGAAATGACCTTTGGGGGGATCCGTTGATTAGCACCGAGCACATCACTGATCCTATGCAAATCTGGATCCATCTCCTCTATTTTTCTCTGCATCCCATTCTTTAGTATAGTTGGAAAATCTTAATTTAAGATTCATAGGATTTTGTGGTATCTTTTAGGATCTATAAAAGTGCTTGTTCTATGAGGTAGAAAATCTTTTAGGATTTTGTGGTATCTTTTAGGTTTATTTAAGCCTTTTAAAGAAGTGAATAAGTTCCAATTTCTATGTTCTTTATTCCTCTCTATTCCAACATTCTTGTGGGTGTGTTCTTCATTCATTCTGCAATTCAGGTATCAAGATCTCACTGATTCGATAAATGGATTGTGTCGGATTTGCTGCCTGTCACAGTATGTGTGGAACTGAGTGCCTTCCAAGTGATTTCCAAATATCCCATATGTGCTATGGAAAGGAAGAAGAATGTCTTCATGTGCTATGTGCCTGTGGGGATCCCTCAACCATTTTTTTATTCATTCTCCAGATTAAAGCAAAATGGAAGAGAACTATTGAGTGCATGGTCATTCGATATCTAGTCTAGTATAAGTGACATGTGTCGGCATATGATGAACATGGGAGGCAGATTGAAATAGTCCAGAGATTGACTCGCATTTTTTTACAGTGTTTCAGATCTTTCTGAGCATGGTGTTGGACCATAAAGAGATTTGCTTCAATTGACTCAGTTTATTTTTGTTTCCTTTGGTCCGAATCCATGGTAGTACCCTCATTATTTGGGATATTCTGGATGGTTCAAGAGGTTTTTTTTTTTTTTTTTTTTTTTTTTTTTTTTTTTGTGGATTTTTGGGTATGTTTTTCAGGGTTGGCAAATGGGGTGTGGGAGTTTTTATCCTGCCAAGGAATGAGAGTATAGTGGGGGCGTTAAATATTGGACCAGCTCTGTCCCTCATGTAGTTCTGTTGTTTCATGAAGCTTGTGAGTTATGAAAAAGAAAAGGTAATCTGAAAAAACTATGTTCATGACATGTGCACGTTGGTAAACATCTATGCCAATGTATTCAATAGCAGTAACAGTGGTCGTAATGACCACCGTCATTACCATTACGATACTGTCTATAACATTTATAATAAAAAAAAACCTGTATTGGTCCATTTTTCCTGTAACAGTTGTTATGGCCCCGAAAAATGCAACTGTTTTTGTGTACCTTGGTCTGCACATACTGAATATGCACTCCTATCGTAAAGATTAGTTTGTTGTTGTTTTTGTTGTTAAATGTGATCCAAAGCTGATCAAAGCATTGTACTTCAGGGTATGAATATTCTTTTGAGTGCCGATGAACATTGGCTGGGCCGATTAGTAGGGGACACACGTTTCCAAATTGAAGGAGGTGCTGTCAGTGCAAATCATTGCAAAATTTATAGGAAGCATGTTGCAGCCAAAGATGTGGAGCAGACTTCCAATCTCACCACTGTCTTTTTGAAAGATAATAGGTTGCATACTGCCTGAAAGCTGGATACATGCAACTTTATCAATTTCTTTCTATCAGATGATTCATTTAGGTTTTCTCACCACCACGTGCTTCTGCAGCACTAATGGAACATTTCTTAACTGGGAAAAGCTGAAGAAACAAAGTCCTGAAGCTCAAGTCCAGCATGGAGATATCATATCTTTTGTTGCTGCTCCTCATAATGGTAATACACATTCTTGGCTTTTATTTAACAGTAATATTCGGATTCATTTGTTTAGTATTTGTGATAGAGGCCAGAATGAATGCTTAAGTTGATTGGTTGCTTTCCTTTTTCAAAAGAACCCCATAGGAAATGCCTTGTAAAGTTTCATGAGTCTTGTTCACATTATCGTCTAGTTACATAATAGTTGCAAGAAATGTGAAGCGGCAACAGATTTGGGTGCGAATGTGGTGAAGCGTCTATTTCAAAATGTTTTCAAGTATAAACAGGTAGGAAGCAGGAGCAGAAGTACAAGTCTAAAGCATGATTCAAAGCAGGAATGAAACCTAGTTCGAATGATCATGCAACTAAGAGTTCCTTAAAAGGATGTTTAGCTTCTTGTGATGGTCTTTTGGAGCCTATTAATGCCACCAGACTTAAGTATGATCTTATTTGGACCTGTGATATCAGGTAGGAAGGAGGTGCTAATGGCGTTTTATGATAACTGAGTATGCTCTTTTGGGGGTTTAAATTTGTGAATCGTACTTCACATTCTTTAATAAGCATGGTTTGCCTTTGAGTATGACTATGCTCCTTAATATTGCTTCTGAAGAACATGAATCAGATAAATGGCTCCATTATTATCTCAAAAATTTACTGTGTTTTCCTCTCAGATGATACAAAATGAGATTAGAAAAGAAGGGCATCTGCATATCGATTCTGATTTCAGGTCTGGATACACGTAGTGCACTAAATTTGGATTGAAGCAAGGAAGATGGAGAGGTTCATCCAGTAATTTTTTATTATTTTATTTTTTTGAGAAATATGAGGTTCATGCAGTATAAGATTTAGGTTGCTGGGACTCAGGCTCTTTATTAGATCTTGGGTTCGTTTGTTTTATTTATTTATTTATTGTGAAGGATGAAGAGCTACATGGTTAGTTTCTTTTTAATCCGTTTCTTTCTTCTTCTTCTTCAGGGTCTTGTTTGGATTTGTGCAATTTTTATTTTTTTGGGATCTTCACAGTCACTGATTTGGGTTAGGGCAATGAAAGCGGAGAAGTGCGGCATCTATTAGCATAGAGAAAACGATGGAAATCCCACAATACTCAAATTCATCCACAAAAGGAAATCCCAAATATTTATACTCTGTAAGAAATCCCATATATTTCCTAATAATCTTAATGTAGCTAGGAAACTAAGCACAAAACGAAACTACTTTAAAGGAATGAGTTTCGTTGGTTCAAGTTTCGCTCAAGTTTCTAAGTTTGAGATCATTATTTTGAGAGGGCTTTAGTTTCTTGTTTGTTGTTTTGGTTTCTCTGTGGCTTTTTTCAATAAAGACTTGAGTAGATATTTGAGGACTACTTTGGCATGACATAAGGTTCATTCATTAAAAATAAAAAAATAAAATTAAAACACTAACATTACACCCTATGGAACTAAGTCTGAAAGGTTCTCTAATAGTAAGAATAACTTCACCAAAATGTAGCCTGACTTGAGTAGTATCTGAGGACTATGGCATGAAATTGGATTCACTAGCATGAAGATCATATCTCCTTTTATGGAGTCCCATAAAATGGTGGATAATCTTCCATGCTTTTGGAGAAGTTCTTCAAGAGTGACATTTCATGGGACTTTAGCAGTTGCTAGCATGTTGAAGTCAAGCCTGCATCACATTGATGGACATGCACCTTCATGCTCCTCCCCAATACATGTTTGCTTGGAAGCTTAATTTTTCAGTAGGAAAAAACTCCTCAACTGCATCATAGTATTGCAGCTAATGGGTTTCCCGTATATTGGTGGATGAGTTTTGCTTTCTCTCTCTATTGCTTTCAATGGTGATGGGATTTTATTAGAGGAACCAAATGAAACAACAACAGCAACAGCCCGCTGAAGAGAATTTATGAGAGAACATGAGGAAACAAAATGATACAACCAATACATATTCCTCCAAGACAACAAGAAGACCACCTGCCGCATTAAATGCTTTTAAAAGGAAATATTGCTCTTGTTACTCAATATCCTCATACGAGCAGCCCTTGTACCTGGTCGAGGAGTCTAGATCAAGTTATTCTATAATGGTAACAGCCACTGCCGTTACTCTTACAATATGGACCATAATGGCCATTACGGTCCATGAGCCATTTTTTCTGTTGCGGCCCTGTAACATGTAACGGCTACCACCTAGATAGTGCCCAACTCGCAAGCAAAGAGAATACTTTGCTTAATTGATTCAACCAACACTTCTTGACTTTCAAGAATCCTTCTATTTCTCTCCCACCACAAGCCCCTCCTAATGCCACAAGGTAACATCCAAAGAATACTTGCTTGAAATGCTCTCTCTCTCTCTCTCTCTCTCTCTCTCTCACTCTCTCTCTCAAAATAGAGATTTTGGTACATAAACTTTGAATCAAGAAATGGAAATAGGATATCCAGTTACTATTTTAGAACTCTTTGGTCTTAATCTCTTTCTTCTTGCTTGGCTCACAATCTGTGGGAAATTGTAAATATGGACATTTTTCATTTATGCATAAAAAACCTGCAAGGTAACATCCTCCAAAGAATATTCGCATGAAATATGCTCTCTCTCTCTCTCTCTACATTCAAAGTAGAGATTGTGATACAAACTTTGAATCAAGAAATGGAAATAGGGTATCCAGTTCCTATTTGAGAATTCTGACTCTTAATCTTTCTTGCTTGGCTGTCAATCCATGTGGGAAACTATAAATATGGACATATTTCATTTATGTGTTGATGTGTTGAAATGTGTACAAAGGATGTTGGTGTCTTTCCATCAGTAACCCTGATGTAAATTAGGAGAGGCCAATCATGAGCAAGCTGGATATACTCTTGCATCGACAAAGTCAGAGACTCATTTCGTGTGTGTGGTCTAGTTGGTTTTTCTGAAGCCAACGTCCGATCATGTGCATATGCTTGGAGTTGTTTGGCATCTTAGTGGGACCATCTCCTTTCAGATTTCAGAATTGGTGGCTGAATGACCATGATTTTTTATTTTTATTTTTTGAGAGGCAACATTTTTTTATTAAATTAAAAGGCTGAGGTTGAAAGAATTACAAATCAGACCAAAAAGGAGGAAAGCAAAGGGATTCAACTACGACATTCGAGGCAATCACCCACCCCATTACATTTTCTTTGGCCCAATTGAACACTATCTCTACCTAGCTATTTTTGTTCTAAAGCACCGATTGTTCCGTTCCCCCCAAAGGGACCAGATTCCTGACAATAATGTCATTTCTCCAAATTGCCTTCCCCACCTTTTCAACCCCTCCCCCATACCATGCCCTTAGAAGACTTTGAGTTATGCCCGGCAACACCCACTAAACTCCAAACAGTTCAAAGAAGTTGTTCCATACTCCTTTGGCAAAAGGATAGTGTATGAAGAGATGGTCTTCGATCTCCGCGTTATGCATATAGATGACACATCCAAGAGCATCATTTCTCTCTTCTTCTTCTTCTTCTTCTTCTTCTTCTTCTTCTTCTTCTTCTTCTTTTTCCAAATTATCGACTGTGAGCACACCTTCCTCTCTACTAGCCGCACCAAAGATGCTAACTTGGTTGGGGTGCCATACCGCTGCACAAAAGCTGTTGGGCTCACCTGACCTTCCAATGTAGAACTGAAGATAGTTTTGTAACATGATTTTAAATAAAAAAAAATTTTTTTTTTTTTTTTAAGTACAAGTCTGATTTCTCCTTATTCCACACCATAGAATCCTTTTCCCTCGCTTAAGTGATAACAGGACAGAGCATCTCTTCCGCCTCTTCGTCTGCCAAATTCCTTCAACAATTGTGCGGGGGGGGGGGGGGGGGGGGGGGTTGTCACACTACCTCCTTCCTTAAATAAGGAGTAACATTGTGCTACCATAATATTTGCCTCCACCACATGCCTAGCTGGCCGAGGATAAACCTCCTACAGTCCCTTTTTTGCCACCCAAACATCCTTCCAAAAATGAATGCTCCCCTTGTCCCCTAATGAAGAACTCGCTCCCCCCATTAACTTGGGCCTTAGCTATGGCACTTCCTTCCATAAAGCCATTGCCCCATATAACGTTGATGCCTTGCTTCACCACCCCCTTCCTTGAACCCCGTACTTCCTTTCTACTACTTCTCCATAGGTTTCCGTCTTCTGAACCAAACCTCCAAATCCATTTCCCGCAGAAGCGCATAATTCATGACCTCCAGCTTCCTTATGTAGGCTCCCTCTTCTTCTAATGGTTTGCACACTTCCTCCCATCTCATAAGATGATATTTATTCTTCTCTTCTGCTCCTCGCCATAAAAAGTCTCACTTGATCTTTTCCAACCTATCCAATACTACTTTCGGGCATTGAAAAGGGACAAGGAATGTGATGAGGACATCATGTAACGTACACCCTTACGTACATATCAGAGGAGGAAGTGGGCCGCACCGATTTCCCTATGGCTAGGCGAGTACCCGTGATCGTGTTGAACATCCCATGTTCATGTGCGAGCATCTGGAAGACCCCACTCTGGGAAGATGTACATGGGCTGCTTTATGGAGTGATTCAGGCCGTTGGATCAGAGGGATGCAACGATCGGGCCATTGGATTGCATGGATTACATGATCGGGCCATTGATCGTTGATTGTCCACATCAGTTTTAGACTTTATCATCTTTTAGGATTTAATTTTTTATTATTTTATATTTGGACACATTATGAGTGTTTTTGTTGATTTTATTTATACTAGGGCTATTTTCATTAAGATTCAAAAGACAAAGATTATTGTAAATTTTGAAACTTCTTGGATCTATAAAAAGAGGAGGCATGTGATCTCTCTCCCATTGGATTTTTTGATTAAAAAAAAAAAAAAAAAAAGAAGAAGAGAAAAGCTCTTGCTTTCTTCTTCTCTCTCCATGCGATTTGAAGATACTTCCATGCGATTTGGAAGGAAGATTGGTGCGAGTCTAATCTGAATCAACAGAGGTGCGAGGTCTCCATCTATCCCCAAACCATCTTCTCTTTCCCTCCCCCATCCAGGTATTTTATTCAGGTTCTTCATTCTCTCTATCCCAAATCTTTGTCTTCTCCCAAACCTAACTTTCTCATAACCATCCACAATCTAAACCCTAACCGACGTAAACGTACGGCCACATGTGTGAATCCCACCTGCCCCTTTTGGTTTCCCACCATCATTCTATCAAAAATTTTTTATTCCATCCCGGAAACCCTAACTCTAAACCTAAAATTCCTAGTTTTCCTATTTTTCCAAATTATCCAAACCCTAATTTTCACCTTAGGTTGTATTAGGTTTCCTATTTTGAAATAGACTATACCCTATGCTAATTGGATGTCCCTACATCATTAGATCCTAGTTTCTTTTTATTTAATGATCTCGTGTTACGATGTTGATAGCTTAGGCTAGGATTATGCATGGTTTTCTTTTAATTTTTCATGATATTTGTAATGATTATAGCGATGTTAGTGTTTTTTTGTTAAACATCTTAATTTGGCTACTTGATCTCACATGTTACTTAGTTCATGCATTGGTCCTGCATCAGAATGAATTGGAAGATTAGACATTGTCGCCTTTATCAACGTAGCCTACCCTTAAAAAAAAATATTTGCTTTTCCATCTTGAAAGTTTTCGCTCGAATCTTTTGATCACTTTATCCCACAAATGTTTGGTCAGTTTCCCAATACAAAGTGGAATACCCAAATTAGTGGTAGGAAATGTGCCGGCATTCGAAGATATTTGTATGTCTATTCTCTTCCTTCTTTAATAAATGGATTCCCAACAACTCACTCTTGCTTATATTCACCTTTAGCTCGGATACTGCCTCAAAACATATGATAATCTTTTGTAGATTGTCCACCTTGGCCTCCTTCGTCTTGCAATAGGATCGTGTCACCTGCATACTATAAATGAGTGACTTGGAACTCTAATTTATCCACTCTGCAACATTCTATAAGTCCCATGGCCACCCCTCTATTAATCATTTTGTTTAATGCTTTTGCCATTGTCACAAACAAATATGGAGAAAGTGGATCCCCTTGCTGCAAACCTCTAGTTGCCAAGTACCCTTTTGGAGACTCATTTACCATAACTAAGAACTTGGCCAACCTAACACACCCTCTTATCCACCTTCACTTCTGATCACACTCCAGCCGTCCTAGCATGTATTTAAGGAAATCCCAATTGACATGATCATATGCCTTTTCATTGTCTAGGTTGCAAATGACCCCATTTTCCCCTTCTTATGACGATAATCTATACATTCATGTGCAATTAGTGCACCATACACTATTTGCCTTACTGCCACGAATGTCCCTTGGGATTTGAAATCACTCCTAATAGTACCGCACGAATGCCAAAACTTTTGCTAATATCTTGTACGGGCTCCCCCAAAAAGAATGATTAGCTTGAAATCCCGTAAACATTCCACGCCTTCTTTTTTCGGGATGGGAGTGATGAATGTAGCCCCAAGCTCTATCGCAATGTATCTTCTTTCGTAAAATTCATTAATAAACATCACCACATCGCCTTTAACTGTCTCCCAAATTTTTTGAAAGAAAGCAATGAGGAAACCAACTAGGCTGGGAGGCCTTATCACTACCCAAATCTTTTACAACCGCTACTATTTCCTCTTTAGAGAATGGTTTTTCCAACACTTTGGCCTCCTCTCTTGAAAATATATCAAAATCCGGCTCATCCAACCTCAACCTTTCCCATCCTTCCCTAGTTAGAAGATTCTTATAGAAGTTCATTACAACTTCCCACACTTTTAACTAAGTGGTGGATGGGCATGATTGTGTCTATCGTATTGCTAAGTAGTGGATAGATTGCTAAGTGGAGGGGTGGGCTTGGCTACAAATGTTTGAAAAAACTCCAATTCCTTGAGGTAAGGTAGAGGAAGTGGTGATCGTGGGTATTCTCCCCACAGACGTGAGTTTGATTCCCCTCCCCATGATTTACCCAATGCACGTGGTTTGTGGGTGATTGCGTGCATCTGCAGGGAATAGTCTCACATTAATAAGGGGCGGGAACACCCCATCGTCATTAAAAAAAAAGAGGTTAAGGGAATGGAGTAAAAGCTAAAATTTTTGGCAGATGAGCGAAAGAAAGAGGAAATCTTAAATTGCATTGCAGTGTATCAAGAGGGAGGAGGAAGAGTTTGTCATTGATGAAGCAAAAGCAAGTGAAGGGGACAAGCTCTAGGTAGATTATTTGGTAACGTCAAGAAAGGACAAAAGTGTGGAGGAAGAAATCGAGGGTGACATGGTTAAAAGAAGGGGATAAAAACACGGCTTTTTTTTTTTGATGTGATGGATAACGGAAGGCACAAAGTGAATCACATTCATAAATTGAATTATATTTACACGAAGTGTGAATTGAAGCGGACAATAGATTTAGGTGTGGGAGTGGAGAAATGTTTGTTTTGAAATGTTAATGAGTCTAAAATAGCTAGGAAGCAAGGGTGTCAGTACAAAGTACCGTTAGAAGCAGGAG
This sequence comes from Magnolia kwangsiensis, assembly GCA_037074715.1. Lineage (NCBI taxonomy): Eukaryota > Viridiplantae > Streptophyta > Magnoliopsida > Magnoliales > Magnoliaceae > Magnolia > Magnolia kwangsiensis. The sequence continues at coordinate 146,961,371 of CM073573.1, forward strand.
TGACACCTCAGTGGAAGAATCATGCAGCTAACAATATTCTTGTGGATGATCAAATCCATATCTAGTACACAATCACAATTTCTATTCCAAGCGGCATCCGAAGGACTTGAGGAGACCTTGTTTTGGTGGGCTCTCCTATATATTTTTGCCTTCAGGCAAAGATTGGTTGAAAAGAAGCTCTAGTGAGGACGAGATCAGAAGAGTGGTCCAATTGTAACACCCGGGCCAAATTGTTAATGCATCCTAGGGTGTCTACTAGCATAACCGCCACAGGACTGCATTAGGCAGCCCATATGGGGCACATGTGCGAAGCCCTAGAAATTAAGAATAAATGACGTTGGGTGCCACTATCACCAAGCTATGAAAGGATGACGTCACAAATGTAGCTAAATCTAAGTATGACCGAAATCGGAAATGGACCACGGGGCCAGCTCTTCCAACAATCCACTCCGACAGACCAAAGCGAGCTTAGGCCGCTCGTTGAGACCCTGTTAAATCCAAAACTATAGGAAATCGACAACCTCATTGGGCTTGAGGCCCATCACGGGTGGTGACCCAAGTGGGTGCCTAGAACCGCTCAACTTGAGTCGAAAGCTAAAACGCTTGAAATGCGTGATTCCCCTAGGCATGAAAACTGAAATTTAAGAGAAAATAGGCCCCCTTACCCTTTTGTGAAGTTGCGACTTTCCAACCGTCGAATTTCGACCAAACTTGGGGGACGAGTTAAGGATACCTTTCCCATCGTATCTGTATAACCGCACTCCCGATCGGCCGACCATGATCGGCCATCACTGATGGGGCCCTCACGGTCAATTAGAGCATCCGATCCCCACCCAAATTTGACCAATCAAAAGATCCTACGATGGGGCACCTGCCCCTTGGTACAGATGAGCCAGTGGGCCAGAAAAGGGGCCCTGCATGCCGAAAACAGCCCACTAAGGGCATAATTATTAGAAAAGAGGCCCCCAGGGCCATTTGTACCCAAATTTGGGACTATAAAAGTCCTAAAAATTTCATTTCCCCACTCCCATAGAAATTTCAAGCTGAAACTGAGAGAGGGAGTGTGCAAAAAGGGGGGAGGGAATTTGGGAAGGCTGATTTGGGCGACCTTCCCGCCTCTGCCGGCCGCAACAGAACCCCCAACCGCAACAAGTCGTGGGAAAATAGCCTTATGACGGACAAGAGGTAATTTCCAAACCGCCCTTGTGGATTAAACCTCATAGACTGATTTGCATGCGTCCTTACAACTGATTTCATCGGCGCAGGACGCTAACATGCTAGCCTATGGATCCCGACCTTAGAAGCAGCACCACGAACTGACAAATCACCCCTAGGTGCGGCCCATTACCCTTAGGTTGCTGATTCTCGAACCTGTGTCACCGTTAATGGTTTATGTAAATGAATGGACGATCGCATGTGAACCAGTGTGTTTTTGCTTGATTGTTTGTTTCATGAATTTATGAATTTGAGCAATTTAGATCGAATATTTGATTGCATGTTAGACCATAGTAAAATTTACGAAATTCTCGTAGATGATTTACTGTTTTCCCCCATGAATGCTCTCGATTTATGCCTGCTACATGCTAATTTTGACATATCTGGAAACTCCGCCTGCATGTTTGAAAATTTCCTAACACATGTACAACCCTCCTTAATTTACTACGTCAAATCATTTTTGGAACTGCGAGGAGTAAAATATGAAATGTGTTGTTTAACTTGAGAAAACTGGTCAATAAGGTTGGTCGGCGAACTGTAAATTTACGAGGGCAACCCCATTTGGTTGGCTGCCCCGAGCCAGTCCGACTAATCTAGGCCGAACACGAACAACCGATGGTAGTAGGACTACGCGGCACCCAGTGCTGGTTGTGCCGCTGTTCGCTTGGGCCAGCCGAACTAGTTTAAAAGCCGATCAACTATGTGTGTTACGCTGTATGATCACGCTTACTTGAATCCGGGGCACCCTACACCCTCGGAAAGTCCACTTATAATAGTAGCAATGCGATCCCTAAGTCTCAAGAGCCAGGCATGGTGGTATGGGACACTGTGTTCGCGCTGTCGTCCTACGCTAGGGTGACAAACCTCTCCGATGTAACCGCAAGCAATCCAGTTCACAATCTCGCCTGTCGTATGAGTTTAATTGGGAGTGACGAACCCAGATGGATCAAGGATTGCAGGAACAGGGCCGCTACGGGCGTAGCGATCGGGTTAGGGCCATTGATTAAGTGGTGGTGTCCCAGCTTCCCCAATCTGGTTGGATGAACGGAACTAATTTAAACACTTAGCTAACACAACCATCTAACACATTGCATTAGCTTAGGTTGTGGCGACTTGGGAGTTGCGTTTGCGTGACGAGGGAGTGTTGGTATTCGCAAATGAGGCGTTGAAGTCGCGATGAGGGAGTGTTGGATTATAAGGGCATGCATCATCTCATAACAACATACATGTGCATTAATAAGAGTTTCTAGGAACTGAATGTTTAAGTTACTTTATCAGTAAGTGTGCTTGTGGAATTGATAATTCGTGTAACTTGATGTTAATGGAACCATTTAGTTGATCACTCCCACTCTGGGATGATGTTTTAAAACACTAACCAGACTCTATCATAGACGCAAGTACCTTGGAGACTGACGCGTTGGACGAGGCATCCGTGGACTCAGACGAATAGCTTTCGTAATTCCAACTGCTAGGCGGACCACCGCAGGCTACTTTAGGGGTAGCAAGGAGACCTGGAGCTAAGACTCTCGACATTTTGGGGTCACACGTATTTTCCTGGGATACGGTCCCATAGATCGGACTTATAAATTTCCTTTTGATTAGTCGTATTTTGATATAGAACTTGTTTTTATCTCAATACGTGCCACATGATCCATTTTAATTCCTTAAGTACTTACATGCTAAACAAAGATGAATCACATAATGCGCTTCCTCAAGATATAGTTGACACCTGGAATATCGGGGTCGAGCTTTTACTCGACCCCTGAAATTCGGGGCGTCACACCAAGTTATGAGCATAGATCATGCCCCGAGGCTAGATGGATTCATAATGGTGTTTTACTATAAATGTTGGGGGGTCATCAAACATGTAGTTATGGATTTCTTCTTCGAGTTCCATATTAGATCCATAGTAAGCAAAGGTTTGAATGTAACGTTCATTTCTCTTATTCGAAAGTTCAGGATGTGGCTGGAATTAGGGACTTTAGGTAGAGCCTTGTTAGAGCTATTTGTAAAATATTGGCTGAAGTTTTCTCGATCAGGCTAAGGGAGTCTTTGACCTTTGTTCTCCCTCCTTCCAAGGCACCTTCATCAAGGAAAGATAGATTCTAGATGGTTTGTTGGTGGTAGCAAACAATCTTATTCTAGAAATAAGTGGGTGAGGCTGGAATCATTTGCAAATTGATACGGGAATATGATAATGTGGATCGGATTTTGTACTCGTTCTCTTTACGGAATGGGTTTCAGGGAAAGATGGATAGGATGGGTTACAAAAAGCATTTCCATGGCTTCTTTTTTAGCAATTGTGAATAGGACATCAACTGGTTTCTTTGCTAGCTCGAGTGGTATTTGTGAAGGCGATCCATTAGCCCCCCTCTTGTTTTCAGTGATGGCAGAAGGTTAAGCTTGCTTATGGAGGAGGCGTTGGCTTTTGGTATTGTGAAGGGTTTTCGGATTGGATCCCTAAAAAGGTGTTTTTCGCATCTTCAATTTGTGAATTACACCATCCTGTTTTGCGATGCTAATCTAGGTGGCAAATATAAAAGGTATTCTTAGATGTTTTAAGGCTGTGTGTCTTACAGGTGAACCTTAGAAAATGTGCCATGGCATGTGTGGCTGTGGATGATGAATTGATGAATATGTTGGTAACATGCATTGGATCTTCCATGCTCTTACCTGGATCTTCCCCTTGGCAGTAATGCAAGGGCAACCTCTTCTTGGTACTCCATTGTGGAGAGGATTGGGAGGAAGCTTGCTAGGTGTAAAGGAAAGTTTTCTCCTTCTTAGGGAGAATCGCTCTTATCAATGTGGTTCTTTTAAATCTTCTGATGCCCGTCACTTCAAAAATTGAATGCACCTAAAGGGTTTTTTTGTGGGAATGTTATTAGTCAAATCATAAGTTCCAACTTGTTATCTGGAAGGAAGTTCAAAGGCCCATGAGGTACTGGGGTCTTGGAATTTGAAATATTACCGGGAAAAATTGGTCACTTTCGAGCAATTGGTGGTGGAGGTTCGGGGAAGAACCAAATGTTGTGGAGGAGAGTCATTGTGGGAAAATATGGAGAATTCCCAAGCTCGAGTGCTAGTAGGAAAGGTTTGGTGATCTAGAAAGACATCAACAAATTGGGCCATCAAGCTTGTAGTAGCATGGATATCACTAAAAGAACAAGATCAAAGTCGTGCAAATACTCAGAATCTGGGTTGGTAAGGGCGACAAAATTCATTTTTGGTTGGATGCTTGGAAGTTACGATATTTCTTAGGAGGGCATTATTGGTAGAGAGGAAGCAATAAATTGGGGTTTATCAGGACCAATGCTACAAGCTTTCGGAATCCAATGAGATCTTCGTAAAGTTGATCATTATGAGTGTTACAATGAAAATTAGGCGGAGACAGTGGATGAGGGCCATATGGCTCAAGGGGGCAACATGAACACCAAATTCTTTCACGACATTGCTAGTGCCAGAGCCAGGAAGGATAAGCAACATTTCGGTAGATACAAAGGGTGGAAGGAAAAGACCTAGTTTGTTAGGCCATCGTACAATTCTATCCCAAAGTGTTATTTGGTGAAGGGTGGAGGCCATTGCTGGATAATCTACCTTTTCAAACCATCTTGAATGTGGACAGGGAATCCCTAAAAAAGAAATTAAAAACACTATTGATTCCTTGGGTAGAGACAAAGCCCCGGCTTGGATGGATTTTCCATGGCAATTTTCCAAGTTTTTTGGGACGTGCTCAAGAAAGATGATGTCGATTTTATGCAAGAATTTTGTGCCAAGGGTAAACTACCTAAAGGGATGGGGGCCTCATTCATAGACATCATTCTGGAAAAAAAAAGAAGAAGGTGCAGAGTCACTATCATCAGATTATCGACCCATTAGTCTTATTGGAAGTCCCTACAAGATCTTAACAAAGGTTTTCGCAACCAGGTTTAGGACGGTTTTATCTTCAGTTATTCTGAAAACCAAAGTATCTTTGTTGCAGAAAGACAAATTTTAGACAATGCATTGCTAGCCCATGAATGTATCGATTCAAGACACAAGGGAAGAAAGGGGTGGTGTGCAAACTGGACATTGAAATGGCATATGATCATGTCAAATGGGGTTTCTTACAATATCTGTTGGGCAGAATCGGTTGCGTAAGCAAATGAAAAGATGGATTGTAGAATGCGTGTTATTGGCTTCTTTTTCTATCTTGATCAATGGTTCTCCAAAAGGATTCTTCCAAGCATAGTTAGGCCTAAGGCATGGCGATCCGTTATCCCCCCTTTTCTTCATAGTGGTAGCAAAGGCATTGGGTAGAATGCTTATTCAAAGCCAAGCAATGGGTCTTATCTCAGGTTTTTCAGGTGCACATGACGATGTTGGTATAACCCACCTTCATTTCACAGACGATACCCTTCTTTTCTATGACACAAATGAAACCATGGTTGGTAATCATAGAAAGATATTGGGGTGCTATGAATAGGTCTTGGGACTAAAAAAACGAGATGCTCAGCATTAATTTACCCAACGGAGAGGTATCTATCTTTGTGGGGATCTTTGGGTGCAAGGTTGGATCCTTTCCATTCTCATATTTGGGTCTCCTGCTTTGTTTGGGCAAGCCTCACAAACATTTATAGAATAATATTATTGAAAGATTTCATAGGAAGTTATCAAAGTGGAAGAGTAGGCACATAACCTTGGTGGGTCGCATTGCTCTTATCAAACTAGCCCTCTCTAACCTTTCTATTTGCTTTGTCTCTCTACAAATGTCCAAAATCAGTGTTGGATAAGCTAGAAAAGCTGTGGAGGGATTTTTTTTTATGGCAAGGAGCGGAAGACAAACATAAGTTTCATTTATTGAAATGGGAAGATGTGTGCAAGGCTTTGGCTGAGGGAGGTGCAGGAATAAGAGGATTGGAATCTTTGAACGTTGCTCTCCTTGGGAAGTGGTAGTGGAGATTTGGCACCTAAGAGGGCAAGCTTTGGAGGGAAGTCATTGCCTCCAAATGCAGAATCCGAGAGGGGGGAGGGATTGAGAGGTCCTTGTATTACAGAACATCTGAAATTTGGAAGGTTGTCATTTCAGTAGCACCTTTGGTTAAATCGGGCATAAGGTTTGCCCTAGGAGATGGTAGTAGGATTTGCTTTTGGTAAGATACTTGGTGCGGTGAGAATTCTTTGGCGGCAGAATTCCCATCCTTGGTACGGATATCTCATTCGAGGAACACATCAGTGGCCTTCCCCTGTAGGAGAGGCCTATCTAATGAGGAGGCAGAAAAATATGCTAAGTTATTAATGCAGTTGCAATCCATCCAACCAATGCCAAACTATACCGACTCCCTAGTTTAGTCCAAGGCTCCATCTGGCAAATTCACAATCAGATCACTTTCCTAGATACTTCTAAAGGCTGCTGCCTCTTCTAATGTCCAAGAATTCTTCCATGCCTTTTGTTTTTATGGAGCCCCACCCAAGGTGGCTTCTTTTGTCTGGCTGGTAGGTAGAAAGTGCATCCTATTCCTAATTATAGATAATCTACAAAAGAGGGCCGTGGTTCTTCCGAACATCTGCCTGCTATGCAAGAGGGATGTGGAGTCGATTGATCACCTATTCCTTCAATGCCCCTATGTGTCTCTAGTGTGGACTTCCTTTCTACATATCTTTGGCATGGCTTGGCTGTTGCCACAATCAGTAGTGGACCAGCTTTCGTTGTGGCATGGCGTCCTGCTCGATGAGCAGAACATCGGTGTGGCACCTGTTCATCCTTCCAATGTTATGGATATATGGGGAGAGCATAACACGGTAGGTGCTTCCGCGACAAGCAGGGTATGTGGGAAGAAATGGTGTGGAAGTCAAAGAGGGACATAGATTGGGCTTCTGGGTTCAAACATGTCAATGTTGTAGGAGTTTCATCTTTTAGGGGGTTGTAATGCTGTCTCCATTTTGTTGTTTCATATGTATTCTTTGCTGCCTTGGTCATGTCAAGAAGCCTCTGAATAAAAGCAATTCATTATCGTTCAAAAAAAAGTGTTACGATGAATTCAATTGGGAAGTCTAGTGGCAAAAAGAAGGAGACTCATTAGCTCACTATTTAGTACGAATCAATGAAATGGCAGAAGGTGGCCAGGAGCCACAATTCACTTGCCATTTCGAGTCGACTTTTATGGAAGAACTGTAGTTGCACAAACCTGTTGCCCAGGTTCTGCTTCCACTTTGAATCATGCTTCAGGCTCTGGCTCCCACTCTGAATCACATTTTGGACCTGCGCTCTTGCTCCCGAACTGTTTATACTTTCTAACATGTGAAAAAGTTGAACCCCCCCTCCCTGATTTTGTTGCGCTTCCCTTCACCATTAAGCCAACTTCCCACGGTGACATTGGACATCCTCAAACATGCAGAAATGTCAGCGCCTTTTGCTGGCCTATCAATGTTGCTCTATGCTATTTTAGCTGCATTGTGAATGGTCCAAAGTATCATTTAATATTCAACTGGTTTCACATTGGTGAATTTGATATCTAATTATGTCTCAATATTAGGAGCAATTGTTATGAAGTTACTCAAACATGCATATTCTCGTTGTCATTCATCTATACTGGTTACATTATATGCATTGGAGTTATCAGTGTGGTTTGCAAATAGCATCTTAGTATCTACTCTGTCATGATTTTATGAAGTTGCTTGTGCTTTGGTTTGTTTGTATTTATAGCATTGATTCATCAAATGCTTCTTAAAAGGGAACTGATCCTCCTCTCCTGTTTTCTGCATGGTTTACAGAACTTGCTCTAGCATTTGTATACCGAGAAATTTGCAAATCCAGTTGCTTGGAAAATGGTTCAGCTTTGAAAAGAAAATCAGGTATATATATTTACACCATTAGAATTCAATAATCTTTTCTAATTTTGTTTCTTGTAGTCCATCCAGTCATGAAGTTACTGATGCAATTCTGATTTCCAGAAGTTCGTTACGTGTAATTGATACTGACATTCTGTTTTATTTTGTATTAAAAAAAATAAAAAATCTTTTTTTCCCCCTTTTGCATTTTAAGCATGAGGTAGGCATTGATGGATTGTTAATAATGAACAATTTATCTGTTGAAGTTGTTGCATTCCATAAGCCAGTGTTCTTATTCTATTTTATATATATATATATATATATATATATATATTGAAACACACTAGCGGGAGTTTTGGTGCTCTCGTTGCCGGTCCCAAGCCCAGATAAAGGAGAGTTGCGTCAAGTTGGCAGCCATTGTTCGAGTTCTTGATATCGCTACAAGTTTCATTGCCCAAGGATATGAAAATAATATCATTATCACCCATAATATCGCCGATAATCGGAAATGCGGGGAAACATGGGGAAAAACAGTGGATTTTTTCAGTGAAGCTTCAGGAGATGCTAAAATACACATTTGCATGTTTATGAATAAAAAAAATTGCAAAAAAAAATAAAAATATGCATACACAATAAGTTTCCATTTAATGGGGGCGTAAAAGCATATGCTGTCATAACAAATCAACCCAATAGTAACCAAAATGAGTTTATATAATACAAATGCAGGTACTATACAATAACGAGGCCGTGTAAAAGTACATGAACTCAAACATGCATCCATCCATGATCTATCCAACGATATATACAATATGAACGCAGTACCATACATCCATCCTTCCATGATCTATCCATCCATCTGTGCATGTATACATATTCACACAAACAAACATGCATTTCATCATACAACCATGCACCCATAGAAAAAATTGGAATGGAATTTTTTGAAGTAAACAACTTTTTAGTGATATCAATACGTTGGTGATACATTGGTGATATTATCGAAATATCACCAATACACGCAACGCTTGGAATTTACATAGTTAAAAATATCGACGATACAAGCGATGCTTGGAATTACACGGTCGAAAATATTAGCGATACATTGGTGATATATTGTCAGTACCTGGAATTTCTAATACTACTAGTGTTATCGATATCACTACCAGTGTTATCGTTATCGCTCAGCTGGAGATACGGATAATATTGGGGATATTATTGATATATTAGGGATACTCTGAAGTCCGAACAATCTTGGCAATCGGTGTCAAACTTCTCCTACAACTTTTATCATTCATGCTGACAATTCGACATTTTAATCTCATGTTAGGGCTTTCATCTATAAGCAACAAGCCGCACCGACACCTAGATGTAGTAAGAAATGTCCAAGGGTTGGCTAGGGTGTTCATCTTTAAGCGATGTGCCGCACTAGCTCCCAGGTGCAATGAGAAGGCAAGTGTTGGCTAGGGCGTCTCGTAAAAGTATGCGTTGCAATAACGAACGATTGCGGTAAGAAGGGTGGAAAGGTTCCTGCATCATTTTGGATAGTTGCACGTAAATGAGCTAGTCCAAGAGAATAAGATTCGTGTGGGAAAAGATAGTAGAGGATATGAAAGGGTACATAAAGGAAATGCTTTTAGGAGAAGTGAGATGGGGGATGCTATCCTTTATTTTGGTATGGATACAAGCTGGCTCTAGCAAACAAATACTTCAAAAGATTAGATGAACATTTAAACTTCAAAAGTGATTATATTCAAGCTAGATTGACTTTTTTCTATTTGGCAAGATAGGTTGATCGATACGTAAAGACTATAAGGTTATACCAGTGTTCGAAATATCGGTCTTGCGTTACGTATCGCACTCTTGGGATACAGATACGTATCAGTTATCGCATGGGATATATCGGTTGTATCGCGTAATGTATCATTGTTGTTGGAAACATGGGGAAACATTGGAAATTGGTCAAAGTTTTCAATGAAATTTCAGTAATTGTTAAAAAAAGATATCAATACACACTTACGAATCAAAACATTTCAAAAAGAAAGTGCACATATTAGGTTTTCTTTGTATGGGGTCCTAATCCATGCGTTGTCTAATTGAATTGATGCAAGTATATTCAAAGTTTATTCGTATAATTTATAATTGTAAGAAGATGTGTGGAACAAAACTAATACATTTAAATGCAAAAGAAGAATCACTAAATTAGGTTACATACATGTTATGTTTGGACATAGATTGCAACCAATTTGCGAGAATTTTATTTTTTTCAATTTTCCGCAACTCGGTCATTCTCCTCCAAATCTCAAAATCGAGGCTCTGTATCCATGATTTTTTATGCAAAATATGAAAAAACATGGATTTGTAACAATTTGGCATTAATTTAACATGATTTGCAGGAAAAAAAAGAAACATCGAAAATAAAAAATGCTCACCGGATCGAACATGTGGGATATATCCCACTACTTGTGGGATATATCGGCCGATATCGTCGATATTTTAAACACTGGGTTATACTAAGGGAGAGTTTGACTATGCAACATATGTTAATGGCTATGGATGTTTATATTAAGAAATGGAATAGAGTGAATGAAATTAATAGGTGTCCAAAAATGAGGCACTGGAATTTAAAAAAGGAGAGAAAATCTTGTTTAATAATAAATTGATGAAGGAAAGTGGAATGCTGAGGAAGAAGTTAATATTATGTGGAATGAGATGACTAAGTGCATTAACAAATTGGAAAAAAAGAGAGGCATATTTAGGGGGAAAACTACTCATATTAGGGAACTTGGCGGTGAATGAATGGTGAGGATATCCGAGCACCATACAAGAGGATGAGGGTTGAGCCAGTCTCCGTATGGCTAGATGACCATTACATAGGGCCCACTTGGCCCAATTCACATTCCCAGCCACGTTAAAGACCCCATGTGCATGTTTGTGCATCTTTGAAGACCCCACACAAGGAAGGTGCACGTGGGCTGCATATAGGAGCTTGATGGACACATCGGACCATTGGATTGGGTGGACAAAATGATTAGACTGTTGAATCATCATCATCAGACATCTTGATCGTGGACCTCCATGAGTCACGAAATAGTTTAGTTGTTGTTTAAATTGTTTATATGCTTCGTTATTTTTGGTATACCTTATATTTGTGTTGAGATTAGGGAGTTAGGAACAACTTTTAATTTATTAAGCATCTTTATGGTGAGGATCTTATCTGAGAGTGTCTATTTGTAATAGGTCTTTTCTAAGACAATAAAAGAGAAAGATGGGTGTGTGAAGCCCTAATGACATTATTTTGAAGAATAAAAAATTGTATTTTCTCTTCTTCATGTGATTTAAAGAATACTCCATATGATTTGGAGCTTGAGTGTGGTGTGATTCTATTCCTCATTCAATGGAGGTGCGAGACTTCTATCTACCATCTTCCTTCTCTCTTCCTTTCTATCTAAAAGAGGTATTTTCCCCAAACCTTCATCTCTCTTCTTCCCTTCATATCCAAGACCATCCAAATCATATTTTTCTTCAACTTTTCATCATTCAACTTCAATCCCAACCGAAATCAACTATTGAGGACCCAAAAACCCTAGCCAACGACCTACACGTGCGAGTCCGTCGGTTGACCGTATGGATAACCGCTCAATCCTTTGATTTCTTCTTCGTTCCCTCATAAAAACCCCTTGATTCCTCATTCATAACCCTACCCTAAACCCTAGATCCTCAATTTCTAAAATCCCAAATTCCCATCAACCCTAATTTTTCAAATTTTAGATTTTCTCCTTCCTAACCCTAATCATAAAACCTACAAATTTGTCCCTTAAGTGTGAAACATGTCTATGCTAAATTGGAAGTTCTATTCTTCTATCGAGCCTAGTTTTAATTGATTTATGTGATTTCTTAGCATGTGGGCATGTGATTTAGGTTAAATCAGATTTTATTGCCTATTGTTTGCTCTTAATTACTCAATGGATTAACATCTTTTGTTAATTGAATTACTTTATAGAATCTTTCATAATCTCTACATTGCATGCTAGCATTAAATTATGTGTCCTACATCAATGAATTTATCGAAAAGAGATGACTAAGTTCGATTCCCCTCCCCATGGGATTACCCGATGCACGTGGTTGGCCGGTGATTGCGTGCATCCGTAGGGAATAGTCTCCCCTTAAAAGGGGCAGGGACACCCTGTCGTCGTAAAAAAATTTGAATTTATCGAAAAAGGCTATTAGTGAGAAACAATCTTGTTTCAAGGCCTTGCAAGCAACTAGAAGTGAGGAACTTTTGTAAGAATATAGGAATGCCATAAAGGAATGGTAAGAAAGTAGTGAGTGTCATGTTCATTAGATGAGTTGCTATCGAGTGGAGTGTGTGTGAGTGATCATAAGTTCAATCCCTGGTAGTGTGACCTTTCAAAAAAAGAAAGTAATGAGTGAGACTAAATTCGCATGTGATGATCTATAGAATAGATTGGGAATGAGAAGGTGAGAAAAAAGGTGCCTTCAAACTTGGCGAAAATGGGAGAGGATGGGTGTGGACATAGATCATGTTAGATCCATTAAGAGTGATGACCATTGATTAAGGACAATGAGGTCAGTGAAAGGTGCAGAAGCTATTTTCATTACTTGTTAGATGACAAGTGACAACCACCCTCAGAGCATGGGAATAGAAGGAATCATAGACTCAAATGAGGTGGAGATACTAGATACTATTGTAGGATTAGGATTTTGAAGTGAAAGAAGCTTTGAAAAAGATGAAGAAAGGAAATTGCTAGGACTGAATGGTATTATTGGTAGAGATTAGCAAATGCACCAGAGATACCAGTTTTTTTTGATTGACAAAGTTGTTCAACAAGATTGTGAGATAGAAAAAATGCCAAATGAATGGAGGAAAAGTATAGTGGCACATATTTACAAGTATAAAGGAGACATACAGAGCTGCAATAACCATCATGGGATTAAACTTTTGAGTCATACTATGAAACGTTTGGAGAGAGTAATTGAGCAATGGTTAAGGTGTGAGACGAATGTATCAGAAAAGCAGTTTGGATTTATGCCGGGAAGGCCAACCTTTGAGGCTATCTTCCTATGATGACAACTTATGGGGAAATAGAAGGAGAGGATGAAGGATCTCCACATGTTCTTCATTGACTTGGAGAAAGCATATAATAGGGTCCCTAGAGAGTTTATTTGGTGGCTGTTGGGAAAGAAAGGAGTCTCAAGAGGATATATTGACATGATTAAGGATATATATGAGGGAACAGTAGCAAATGTGTGGTCCACTAGAGAGGCAAGTTTCCAATTACTGTAGGCTTGCACCAGGAGTAGGCATTGAGCCTATATCTTTTTGCATTGATTATGGATGAATTAACAAGGTGTTATAAGAAGAGGTCTCATGTTGTATGTTGTTTGCAGATGGCATAGTTTTGATTGACAAGACAAGGGAGAGGGTAAACACAAGGCTAGAACTATAGAGTGATGCTTTCGAATCTGAAGGTTTTAGAATTAGTCAAACTAAGAGTGTATGGAATGCAATTTTAGTAATAATAGGAGTGGACATGAGGAATTAGTTAAGATTGCGGACCAAGAAGTACCCCGTAATGAAACATTCTCGGTATCTTGGGTTGATTATTCATGAGAGTGGAGAGATTGAGAATGATGTTAGTCATAGAATTCAAGTTGGGAAGAAGAAGTCGAGATGTGCCTCTAGAGTTTTTTGTGCCACGTGCCGATTGAACCGAAGGGCAAGTTTTATCAGATAGCTATAAGACCAGCCATGCTTTTATGGGACAAAATGTTGGGCAATTAAAGAACATCATGTTCATAGGATGTGCTTAGCTGAAATGAGGATGTTGAGATGGATGATTGCAAGACAGGATAGGATAGAATTAGAAATGAATGCATTCGAGGAGACTTAGTAGTATCACCAACAGGTAATAAGATGAGGAAAAGTAGACCAAGATAGTTTAACCGTGTGCAATGCAGACCAAGAACTATGGTGGTTAGGAGTGAGTCGATTCAAGTTGAAGGCTCCAGAAGGGAAAGGGAAGACCCAAAAGAACGTGGAGGAGGTATTAAGAAAAGACTTATTTTTGCCAAAAACAAAAACAGAAAGAAATGACTTGAGCTATGGATATGGTCCTGGATAGAGTGGAATGGCAGAACTTGATTTGTGTAGCCGACCCCAATTAGTTGTGATAAAGGCTTTGATGATGATATAATTAGTTATTAGGAAAGGTCCTCTGAAATATGCAGTCCAATACAGCAATACCTGTCATGTCAAGAGCAGAAGTAAAAAATACCCAAATCCTGAAACATATTCATTATGTGGTCAATGCTCTTTAGTACTCAACCCACTCATGTATGTAGTTCTGTTGTACTCTATTTTTTGTTTCATTTCTAGATTTTGGTTTGACTTTGTTTCTTTTATACTGATATTCCTGCTTCTATGTTTTTTTTTTAAAATGTAAAGATGAATTTGTTTCTGAAAATAAGAGGTTAAAGGGCCTTGGCATTGGTGCACCTGAGGGTCCCATATCACTTGATGATGTTCGAAGTCTTCAACGATCCAATACGGTATCTTTCCATCTGAATTCTGAAATCCCTTGGGACTGCAACTCTAATTTTTCTCTTACATAGATAGTCAAGAAAACATAACAGTTATCCATTTTATGTGGTTTCCATATGTTACGTATTCCTATTAAATGCAGGACTTGAGGAAGCAACTAGAATCTCATGTTCACACAATTGAGACATTGCGCAGTGAAACTCGGGCTGCTGTTTTTCGTCATGAAAATGTACGCTCTATTACTGTATGGTGACTTGGAACATTTTCTCTCTTTCACATTTGTGCATATGGTTTGTGTTTGTGCATTGGCACATACCATCACAAGATGTTTCGTCTTCTTTCCTTCTTGATGAGGTTAGTATCACAATATATTTCCAATATTGCAAAATCTCCAAATGACTGGAAAATGGTGAATTTTAATTTCTTGCCTAAGGCTGTCAGCAGGCTGAGCCTGGGATCGGCATCTGCCTGGATTTTGAACTGTTTGGGCTGGTCCTGTCAAGCTATCCTATTCAAAATTTTAATTTTGGTGCCAGCTATATTCTTGCCAATTTCTCAGCAAACTGAGTCAGTACTGTATCTTTTGGTTTTATTGAAATTTGACAATTTCTCATGATACCTCATGACAGTTTTAGTGATAACTAATTGAAACTTAAATGAAAATCATATGACAACCATTCAATGGCTATGCTATTTGGGAATTGTTGGGCTGTTAGGGCAACATGAGCAGAGGATCGTTTGCAGAGACAAGGATGTTGCGATTGATGCGTGGAAACAGTAGGAAGGGCGGAATATAAAAAGAGGACATCCAAAGCAGCCTGAGTGTAGTCCCAATAGGAGATAAAATGATTGAGAACTGAGTATGATGTTTGAGAGGCCATTATAATGCTAGAAACTTTTATTATAGTTGAAAAGCCTGACAGGAGGATGAGGAGTATTAGATAGTAACATATGCACATGATAAACTACTCTAGCATTTTTAAAGGGTTTTAATAAATTACTACTATTACAATGTTAGAATATAAAAATTCCTGATTTCTAGAAATTGCAAGTGAAATATTGTCATTTTTTGTTGTGATGAAAATGTAGTGAATTTAAAGACAAAGAAACACTTCTTATTTACTAGATTTAAAGTGCCCCACAAGGTGAGTTGCATATTAGGACTTGTGAAGCTGAATGAACCTAAAAAAAATAAAAATAAAAAACCTTCCTGCTTTTAAAAGAAGTTTCTGTTAGTGATTTAGAGGGGGAAAAAATGTTGATGTATTTGAGGGAAAAGGTTGCTGTAAACTTTTAGTTGCGAAAAGCTTCTGCCTAAGGTGTTGTTCTTTATGGTTTGGCAATTTACTAGTATACTTTACTGCAGCTAGTTGCTTCAAGCAGAGAATTACCATTCTTAATCTCAGCGCTTGCTTTTCTTGTTAGTTAATAACATAATTTACTTTTGTAGGAGGTGAAAGAGCTGAAGGAATCAGTTTCACTATCTTACCTTGATAAAATTAAGGAGTTGCAGCATGAGTTGGAGGTTAAACAGAAGGAACTTGCTGAAGTGAGTACCATATCAGCTGAACGACAACATGCTGTTGAGGATCTCAGTGAAAGACTTAGTGCATCTATCCAATCACGTGTAGATGCTGATGAGATAATTCATAGGTAAGGACTTGAGATTCTAGGAAAATTGTGTTTATAATTAGTCTTCAGGAAAATTTATTTTTTACTCCTTTAGTTAGATGGTACTCAACTGATAACATAAACATCATGGGAGGCACAGAATACCATCCAACTGAGCTACGAACTTGATCCACATGAAGTTGTCAATCAATTCCTGTTTCTCTAGACATTACTTGGTCATATGATCATTGTTTTACCATTTGTACCAATCATCATATACACAACAATAATGTAATGCATTTTTTTTCGGTGCTTCGAGGGATGCAATGCTCATTTCAATCAGGAAGAAGATTCGTGGATCTGACCCCAATTAATTAGGATATGGTTTAGATGATGGTGGTGGTGTTGATAATGATGATGTATTTGTTCTTTCCTTTATATATAATTTTGATTTCAGTGAAAAGCACATGACTTCAGAGGCATTGATTATTGAAGGCCATGGGTTGAACGTCTTCCATTGGGCTGTCTCCAGGTCCAAACCATGGACCTTGCAATGCACATTTAATGACATTGGAGCCTCTCCTCTAGATTAAATATTTTGTTTAATCACGTTAATACAGGCTCATCCCAAGGCATGTATCACTCTTCTGTTTGTATTGGGACTTTTGCCCCCTTTGAAATTATTCATATAGTCTTTTGTCGCTTGCTCAAAAAAAAAAAAAAAAAGTAATAAAGGCAAAAGAGAAGCTTATTTTGTACCAAAAGGAATTTATGTTTGGCCAGTATTTTTTTTTCTTTGCTAGATTTGTGAGTCTGG
This sequence comes from Magnolia kwangsiensis, assembly GCA_037074715.1. Classification (NCBI taxonomy): domain Eukaryota; kingdom Viridiplantae; phylum Streptophyta; class Magnoliopsida; order Magnoliales; family Magnoliaceae; genus Magnolia; species Magnolia kwangsiensis. The sequence goes on from CM073573.1 coordinate 146,978,383, forward strand.
CTTCTCAAAAAAAAAAAAAAAAAGTAATAAAGGCAAAACAGAAGCTTATTTTGTACCAAAAGGAATTTATGTTTGGCCAGTATTTTTTTTTCTTTGCTAGATTTGTGAGTCTGGCTTCTCAAATTAGCAATACCATGTAGCGTGTGATTGGTCTCCTCCTTATTTTTGATAAGAAAAAGTGTGAGTGGTCTTTTAACAATGAGGTCGGTCCTCTTGGTTAGTGCTACCATGTGTCATTTAAGATAATATTATCCCCGACTGCAGTATGTACTTGTTTTCTTTTTTCTTTCTTTTCTTCTTTTTGAAATATTGACCATAATAAGTTCTTTTGAGGTTAAGCCTCCAGCATGTTGCCGGGGATTTTCCTTTTTGTTATCATTATTGTGTATAACTTATCCATGTTTTGTTTGCGGACTGAGGCAGAAATTAATTATAGGTTGATGTCTCTCTTGTAGTCAGAAGGCAACTATCTCTGAACTTGAAGGACAGTTAGATGATGAACGAAACCAGAGAAGGGAAGAGCGGGAAAAGGCTGTGTCAGATCTAAAAGCAGCATTACAAAGAGCTCAAGCAGAAGCTCGAGAGGAAATAAAGCGACAGGCTGATGCTGCCTTAAGACAAGAAAGAGAGCTGCAAGAAGTTATTAGTAAGCTTCAGGTCTGAAAAATAAACCTGATTTTTTCCTACAGTATGGATGTGACGAACTACAAAAACAAACTCTAAGACCAGTCTGATGTGGACTCTTTTTTATTTTCCCTGAACATTGTTCAGGAATCAGATAAAGAAAGCCGTGCACTTGTAGAGACTCTGAGATCCAAACTGGTATGATAAGCTGGCATTACCTTCCCTTTATGAATAAATGTACTCTTCTCTAATCTGCGGATTTCATCTCCTTTCACATAATTCGAAGCTCTAAGCATTTTCTTTCTCTGCAACAGGAAGATGCTAGAGAGAGTGTTGTTGTGTCTGAGAAGAAAGTAAGGCAACTAGAAGCTCAGCTTCATGAAGAACAACTAGCTGCTGCAAATGGCAGAAAAGTATGCCCAACTCCCACTAAATGGTTACATATCTGCCTTTAGTTTATGAATTTCCAGTTTATATTTCCAGGTCTTTACCTTTTTTGAGTTTGGTTCAAGTCATGTTTGAATTTGGTACTTAGACATAATATTTTGGATTGGTGGAAACCAAAACATGGATATGGAAAACCAAACATTGCATCAAAAGAAAGGAAATGTGTGGGAAAAAATTCATGTTGCTGTTTTACATGATTTCCATGGAAATTTTGAAAGGTCAACAGTTGTTTCTGTAATTGTGGAAATTTCCATGTAACATGTTTCTTTAAGGAAATGAAAATTCCCTCTTTCAAGGAAAACTTTGGAAATGGAAATCAATTTCGACAGTTCGAAGTGTTTTCTCAAACAGGGGAAAAGTCACATATGAGGAAGTCATTTTGATTTCCATGGCTGAAAATAGGATTCAACCAATCCAAACAGTAAGAAGAAAACATCTTCTATGGCATGCTATTGACATTCGGCTCTGCTGATAGCATATACTGCAAACAGAAGCCTGATATTTTTTGGACTTTATGCCTGTTGAAACAGAAAGCAGAACTTCTGGAGTCAGAGGTAAAAAGATTGAGGAAGGAACTCGAAAGTGAAAAGGTAGACAGTGCTCTTGTATTCTTTGACTGACCTTAAGACAGTGACAAATTTTGTTCTCAGCCATTTGCATTTATGCATGTACATTAATATATTAGAAATATCATTAAGAAATTATTAATTCTTATTGTTTTATATTATTATGTCATAATGAAATAACATGAATCACATGAATTTGATAATATATTTAGCTCTCAATAGATATATTATAAAATTCATGATATTCTTGTTATTTCATTAGGACATAAAATATACAAAGATAAAATAGAAATTTGGTCGCCTTTTATTTTTTATTTAGTTACACACGTGCGTGCGCACACAGCTTTTTTCATATTGTTACTTTTTTCCTTATTTATCTCACTCTTGGCAATGCGCTGAGAAAACTGGAGATGACCACATGAGGGGGCTTTGATCAGTGTTGAAGGCCCAAAAAAGATGATGATTGTAAGACCAAAAGGACTTTGATCAAGGTTGTGAGAAGGGATATGAAGGGTTGCAGTTGCACACTTAACAAGGATAGGGCCTTAGATAGGAACGATTGTTGAATAGGATTAGTAAGGCCGACCCATGGGACAAGGTGACAATGATAATGAGGATGATGGACATGGCTAATGAGTCTATAAATCAAAATTCCTCTTGACTCACTTACACCATCGTCCCATATTCCCAATAAGTCTCTAGCACCCTCAGCACCATCTTTTTCCATGCTACGTTGATCAGAACAATCATACAAGAGTGTGTTTACACTGTTTTCCTGTCCATGATTCTCTTTTCTAACTGCAAGGTTTTTTTTTTTTTTTTTTAAATAATTTGTATGTGTATGTTAATTAATTTGCTGCTTTACTTCAGTAGTGGCTTCTTGCTGTGTTGTTGAAAGTACCCTGCTCATTGTTTGCTTTTGGGTGTAACATGCTCTTGTATTTTATTGGATTCGCTGAAATGATTTCCAGCTGAAAACTTACAGGATGATCTGTAAGAGTCCTGTAAGCATAACCATATATTTTTGTATGCTTTATGAATCCCAAATAAATCCTTGCATGTTCATTCTTCTCTGCACTTCTTGTTTAGCTGAGAGTCCTCCATACTGTTGTTAGCAGGTGGCCCGAGAAGAAGCCTGGGCTAAGGTTTCCGCCCTTGAACTTGAAATGTCTGCCGCAATTCGAGACCTTTCTATGGAGAAACAGAGATTTCAAGGTGCCAGAGAGAGAATCATTCTCCGGTAAGCATAGAGAAACCCAAATTCATTGTCCGTTATATTGAAAATCATAGTCTGGTTGTGGCAGTGAACCCCGCTGCATATTTCACATATTGCGACTAGATTAGTACCATGGTTTTAAGACTCAGTCAACTCGGACTTGGTCGGACCTGATCCAATTTGATACCAGGAGTTGGCCCCAACTCAGATGAGTCATAAGACTCATAACTCAACTCAGGGTCGAATAGGTCGGTCGAGTCTCCAAGTCTTTTATCCATGATTAGTACCAAATTAATACATCAAGCCATACAAGCCCATGCTTCTCTATGTAATTTTTGTTATGGCATATGTATCCAATACTCAATTCTATAGGTGACTTGCTGCTATTTTTCCTGCCTGCTTCACTTTAAGCATTTCCATTGAGGACTGAAACTTGGGTTTGAGTTTACCCAAACCCGATTGACCCAACCTGAGTTTGGGTCAGAGTGTCAAGGTCCTTGGGTTGGGTTCGGTTTGGAAAACGCCAAGCCAATTTGAGTTTGGGTTGGGTTCAGGTTGAGCAAATTAAGGTCGGGTTGGGAATAATGACATCTATTTGGGTCAGGTTGGGCACCTCAGGTTGGAATTTGGGTTGGGTCCTCTTGTGGTCAGGTTGGGATCACGTTGACCCTCAACCAGACCAAACCCACCCAAGTTGCACCCCTATTTCCACCACCTTCGTTGTACACCGAGCGTTCCAGTACAGTTAAAAGATTTTGTATGGGGCCAATCCAAAATGTTCTTTTTTGTTCATTCACATGTTGGATGCCATGCAGGGAAACCCAGCTGCGTGCCTTTTATTCGACAACTGAAGAGATTTCTGCTTTGTTCACGAAGCAGCAAGAACAGCTGAAGGCAATGCAGAAGACTCTGGAGGATGAGGAGAACTATGACAACACATCTGTTGATGTTGATCTCAATGTGATGAAAGAAAACATAAATGGATCCTTGTGGAGGAAAAGAGAGGAAGCTCAACGTAGCAATAACACTGCAATAGAAGCTTCTGCCGCTTCGACTCCAAAGAACACTGGTGCAGGTGAAGATAATGCTAGCGACGACGCCAGTGTTACTGAGAAGCATGACTGTGATATCAGAAGCCAAGAAGATGGCCACACACAGGATGTAGAATGTACAAGTGCTGATAGGTCGGGTAAGGGCTTTGGTTCCGACATTGACGGTGTCGGTACAGCACCCATCCTGGATGGAGACCCCATCGACACCGAGCGGGTGCTTGGAACCGAAAGTGAGGCTGTTGATATTGGATTCGGTGAACAAAATGTCATTTTACACAAGTGCAGCAATCTTCTACTAGCTGGTGATACTATGCAGCTTGATGATGAAACCAATGAAAACGGTGAACAGCTTGGAAGGGTCAATGACGAAAATGGCCGCTGCTCCCAATCAAATAACCAGGTTGAGGTTTCAAAAGCCATGGAAGATACGGAAGCAGGGACAATCAGAACAGCTGACCTTTTGACCTCTGAAGTTGCGGGGAGTTGGGCAATCAGCACTGCTCCTTCTGTCCACGGAGAGAATGACTCTCCGAGGAGTGGGGGCCACACAGGTGCTAGGAGTGACGATGAAGCTGCCGCTGCTCCATTAATTAGCTCTTTCGATGGTCAAGCAGCAGGGAGTCAGAATTTACCATCTGCAGCAGCTGCCACCAGATTAAATCAGGAGCGTCGGGCTTTGAATGCCATGATTGGAATCGTGGCCCCTGATTTCATGGAGCAGTTCCGTGGTGGCGAAGAGAGAGATGAGAGTGGGTCCACATCAGATGTAGACACTGAGGGGAGTGACCATGGCAATGATGATAACAGAGACGATGTTACAATGAAGGAAGACGAGGGTGAGAACATGTCTGATGCAGATGTTAAGGAGGTCAGAAACCGCGGTGATGATGATGATGATGATGATGATTCAACCGAAGAAGATTCAGTTGGATGAGAATGTTGGCTAGCAGATGGGGCAGAAGATGCTTCTGACAGTCAGATGCAGGTGAGGATGGACTGAAGCTGTAGATACATGGAGGAGAGCTTCTCTCGGTCTGTTGTATATTTCAGGACACTGATCATGGAATGAATGAAGCTCTGTTTGCCATCTAGATCTGCCAAGTGCATTCATGCCAGTGTACTTTCGAGGTATCTGTGCCTCACTCATGCTGCCATGGCAAACATGAGATGCGCCCCATCATGAACGTTCACTAGCCCGAAAATCAAGCTAGTCCACTGATACATGTAGATGACAATTGACACGTGGCCAGCAGTCCATGATCAATGTGCATTTGTGGCCCACTAGATCAGCAGACGAACCGATTTTGGGGCTAGGGCATGAATGATATAGGTCACTCAGTCGGAGTAAAAGAATGATTGAAAGTTGTCTTATTTTGTGTTCCGCCCCACCACGTCATGATGTAAGCTGTTCACCTAGGTCCCATGACACATTGCTGGCATTCTGTATTAAGGTGAGCTGGAAATTTTTCTCTTGGATAGCTGTTCCTTATTCATTTTATGTGAACGGCTGTAATCGGATCATTGAGATTTCTTTTTTCCACATGGGCAATATATCAGGGAGCTTTCCGGATGAATGGCCTGGATTATCATGTGGTGGGGCACATCTGTAAATGATTAGCAGAAGAGCTTTTCCCGCGACATTCCAAAATCACATAGAGCGAATCTTAAAGATGTTTGAAACAGGCCCAGCCTCACCCAAGAGAGTGCGGCCTTTAGGGCCCGTTTGGCCAGGCGGATTGAACGGTTTTACAAAGGATTGCACATGTTTTAAGGGAATGATTGCAGCGTCAGTGGATTGTCGTGGATTGTCAGCAAAGCCATGGGATTGCTATATCCCGGGATAAGTGCACCGAGTCTGTTTGGCATGCTCGACCAATCCCGGGATTTTACCTTCAAATCCCTTCCAATCCGTCCAAACAAACACACACTGGGCAAAATTGAATGGATTAGGAGGGATTGTATGGATTTTAAGGTAATGATGGTGATGTCAGTGGATTAGTTAAAATCCATGGGATTGCTATAACCTGGGAGAGGTTCACCGAGTCTGTTTGGCACGTCTTGCCAATCCGGGGGTTTTATCTTCCAATCCCTTCCAATCCGCCCGGCCAAAGGATCCCTTACTGTGGGACCCACCTTAATGCATTCTATATGCATGCTGTCAATCCATTTTTTCCGTTTCATTTTAAGTGCACGAGGCGAAAAACGAAGCTGATCCGAATCTCAGGTGGACGGTACCATAGGAAACCATGGTGATTAAATGCCCCACAATTAAAAACTTTCTAGGGCCTACCTTAATGTTTATTTGCCATCCAATTTGTTGATAAGGTCACATAAACCTGGATGGAGGGGGAAAAAATAAATATCAGTTATGGTATGGTCCACCTGGGATTTGGATCTGCTTCAATTTTGGGCTCATGCCATAAAATGATATGGCAAAGCGGATGGACAGTGTGGATATAGAATACATGCATCAAGGTGGGCCCCATGGTAAGGGCCACACCTTCGTGGGTGAGGCACTAAGCCGCTCCCCTCTTGAAAACATTTCACTTATAATTGGGGAAATGGCGGAATGCACTCTAAAAATTTTCAGGGAAAAGAAAAGAAAATGCGTATTGTTTTTTCAAGTGAGAAATGCTCTCTCGGAGCACTATAAATGGTGCTCCGACGATGAGGGCATGAGGCCAGATCCTCGTTGAAACAGGGAGCGTTGTATACACCATCAGGATGAAAATCAGGACATTTCAAGGCTAATGTGGGCCACAACATGTGAAATTAGAGTTTGACGCATGATTGATTTTTTGCGTACCCGATGGTGGTGGACCGCCTAAGTCTTGAACTAGGCTAACTTTTAGATTCCAAAGTGAAAATGTGGTGGCCCTCCTGATGGACGGGGTGGATCTGATGGAGGGAACTACACCTAGTCGACTAGGCTAGTGCCATCTATAATGTTTCTTTTCCTCTTTCATTCATTCAAAGTATCCAACCATCCTCCACGTCACAATTGACTATTAGACTAGCCTCATTAGTGCTGATCACTCAAGTTCATGACAATACCCACCTAATGAACGGAACGGATCTCTTCGCTCGCTTGTGGCATTGGCACGTGTGTGGTGGGGACCTCACTTTCTCCAAGGCTCGCGCGCGCCCGTTCGCGTACATCGTCCAAAACCCGGACGCGGTTTGCGTGGTGAACCCAACACCATGTAGCTCCGTGGTATAAATACTCTTACGGGTCCATCCTGATTCATGTATTTTATCCAAGCCGTCCATCCGTTTTTCCAGATCATTTTAGATAACATATCCAAAATTTAAGTATATCCAAAGCTCAAGTGGACCACACCACTGGAAACAGTTGGGATAATGACGCTCACTGTTGAAATCTTCCTAGGGCCCACAGTGATCTTTATTTTGTCATCCAACCTTTTGATTAGGTCACACACACCTGGATAAAGGGAAAGCACAAATATCAGCTTGATCCAAAACTTCTGAGGCCTCCAAAGAAGTTTCCAACTGTAGGCGTTTAATCCTCATTGTTTCATGTGGTGTGGTCCGTTTTAAATTTGTATTTTACTTCAGTTTAGGTATTATTACCTAAAATGATCTTTGAAAATGGATGGAAAGATTGGATAAAACACATACATCATGGTGGGCCCCACAGTCTTGACAACACGGAGCTGCTTGGTGTTGGGTTCACCACACAATTCGCTTCCCCAAAACCCCACTCGTTTGTGCAGAGGTTTCTCTGCTCGTATTTTTCTGAGAACTGCTTCCGGATGTGTCTTCCACGTAAATCGATTTGAGGGGTTTGATTTTAATCGAATCAAATCTCCCTCTCTCTCTCTTTCTAGAAATTCTATCCAACAATCCAGAGGCGATTTGAATCGAAGCGGGTATCTATATGTATACATTTTTCTTTGAATTTCTTGGTGTAATCGAAATGGGAATTTCCATGTAGTTGTGGTTATTGTTGTTGCCGTTGCCGTCGGTGTCGTCTTGAGGTTTGTAGCCCCACAGGGGAACTCTCCACACGTGCAAGCCAGGCAAGTGTGCGGGACACCCCAACGGTGCGTAAGGTGGACCCTACTGTCAATACGACCATAGGAAAACTTCTGGCCGGACCATTCATCAGGCAGTCCATGCATTTATAGGAATGACCTACCTGATGAGTTGACTAGCTTGATTTTTGAGTGGTCATCTTCACGGTGGGGGCCGCCTTATGCACTGTTCAGATGTTCTGCTGGGCTGGAGTGAGCAATGTGTGGAGAGGTTGTGTGTTTGGCTTGCAAACCTCTGATGTGGTTGCAACGATTGGTGGAATCTCAATCTTGTGTTTAAGACATCAGTTTTCCATTTCATGGTTGCCTTTGAATTTTATGGCTGCATTTGGATGAGCAAGTGATGTTTCATCGCATTCATAATCAGGAAGTGGCCCGCAAATTGCAATTGGATTTCTTTGAGGTCCATCCTGAAAGTATCATTGCTGCAATTTGGATCTGGGCCTTGTATATGGATGCGCAAGTATCTGCTCTTTTAATTTCTCACTTCTAAGGTTTGGTCCACAATTGCAGAAATTAATTTTATGAAAAAGCAACTTTAATCCTTGCTCTAGGCATTTTGTTCTAATCTTCTCAAGCTGAGATTGGTGTTATACCAGGAAGATCTGGATTTTGAGCAAATTTGAAGGTTGAGAATCTATGAGCTTCGAAAATGCACGTGGAATAGAAAAGGAAAACTCAAGCGAATTAAGAAAAGAATTTGGATGAATTTAGAGGTTACAATTGTATTTGCTATATTCTTGGAAAATGTAGATCGGTTTCCAAAAAACGTGAGCAGGTTTAATTGGATCGATTTGGTGCACGTAAAAGTGTTAAATGAATGTAGCAACATGTTTCATTCTTTAAATTTGATACCATCGTCATTGTCATTATCATCATCTTAGCCTTTCTACCAGCAATTTGGTGATGCACACTAAATGTCAACCTTCCACTTTTACATTGGCTCTTGGAACTGGCAGATGCTGACATTGATACCACTCCCATGCCAGCATGACCATGGCAAGTTTCCTATTTGAGTCAAATTAAGCCACATGCTTCATTCTTGGTGTTTCCCTTCCATTAATTCTTTCAACCTTGCAACCATACCCCCCCCCAAACCTTCCACTTTTACATTGGCTCTTGGAACTGGCAGATGCTGACATTGATACCACTCCCATGCCAGCATGACCATGGTAAGTTTCCTATTTGAGTCAAATTAAGCCACATGCTTCATTCTTGGTGTTTCCCTTCTATTAATTCTTTCAACCTTGCAACCATACCCCCCCCCCTTCTAGAATCTGAAACTTTGTTTTCCTCTAAGGTATTGGTGGAGTCCTCTAAGAAGGTACCTTATCATGTTTGAGCTCCAAGCTTCCAACTTTCTTTCTTGATTAATGGAAATATCATTGTCAAATGCTCTCACAGTGGTTTATCTTTCATTAGTCCAAGAATTTCATCTTTGACTGTGAAATATGGATGCCCCTGTTTTTTTATTAGTAATAAGAAATTTTATTAAAATAAGCAACTAAAAACAACACAGAAACAATAATGCAGCCTACACAGGCTGAGCAGAGACAACATGGATGCCCCTGTTTTTTTGTTGGTAATAAGAAATTTTATTAAATGAAGCAACCAAAAACCAACACAGAAACAATAATGCGGCCTACACACAGGCTGAGCAGAGATAAAAGGATGATGATGACGACGAGAGTGATTCAGGGTTCAATCCCTTGTGGTGTTACCTTTCCAAAAAAAGAAAAAAAGAACAGAGAAGTTACATAACTTAACAATACGAATACCTCTTATTGCCCTCAATCATTATTCCAATCCCAAAAGGCTAACATGATCGAACTGGAATCTTGTTATTTTATTCCAATTTTAGGAGATCAGAATTTTGGGTGCAGCAGTTAGTGCCTAGGAGGCCCGAAGCCCGAACAACTCAACTAAGTTTTGAATCCATCAATGACATATGGACTATTGAGAAGAAGTACATGGAGAGGAAGGTTACCTTTCATATATATATATATATATATATATATATATATATATATATATATGGATAGGAAGGCTAATCATAGATGGATGATGTTTCCTAGATAGAAAGGCTTAGTGGGAAGGAAGTTGAATTAGAATGCTAAGAGCTCTGTGTTATGCACACCCTATTTGGATAGGAATGCTAACCCTATATGGATGATGTTTCCTAGGTAGAAATGTTTGGCGGAAAAGAAATTTGAATAAGAAGGTGAAGCCCTTGTAATAATGTGGCGTAGTTGGTTCCAAGGTTTATGCGTCTGCCAACATTGCAATGGAGTCTATTGATGAGCTATGGTTTGTATCATGGATGCAATTTACATCTTTTTTTTGCCTTTTGTGTTTCACTTGAGCATGTTTCCTGTTGATTGTATCTGAAATTTGCCCCTGGAGTGCTCATCCATGATATTAAAAAACAGTTATGTTACCATCATATTGACAGTGACATAAAGCATACGATCATCCCTATTACACAATATGGGGGTCAATCGGTCAGTTATGAAAATAAAGGGCTGTATTGGCCAATACATGCCCCATACCAGCCCCGTTACAGGGCTGATATGACTTTCACAGGCCAATACGGTGGGCCCATTATAAGAGTTTTTATTTTTCTCTCATTTTTCACTTATTTATTTTAACCATGAAGGAAGCCTAGAAACTAATTTTAAATTAGATCTAGACTTTCTTTCTTTTTTCTTTTTCTTTTTTTGAAGGATAGATTAGATCTAGATTTTCAAGGATTAAAACACAAAATTAGAGTGGGACTTGATGAATTGAAGCGGATTGAACCATTTTGGAAAATATCAAAAGCCACTCTTTTTTTTTCTCATCTTTCCACCAATAATTTTATTTATTTATTATTATTATTTTTATTTTTTAAATGTAATGGGCACTTATCCACCAAATCATGCTTGATTTGTGTTCATTAGGTCCTTGTTTGTCAACTTTCAGCAGGTCAAGCTGACACTGCCCGACAGACGATTTTCTTATCAAAGAATGTCCCATTACACCCAAAAAAGAAGAAGAAGAAGAAGAAGAAAACATATTTGAGATCTTCTCATTTTTTAGAATTTGTATTGAGATTTTTTATCCCCAAAAAAATTTCAAGGCCTTATTGGCCGAAATGGCTGATACGCTGGCCTATACCATTATGTAATACCTTGGCTCATCAAGTTGACTACAAAGTTAATCATAGTGCCCAAAAGAATAGCATAAAATTTCCTTGATCACATCAACTTTGGGCTAGATTAATGACTGTTTCCATCATAATCACCATTGACTTGTCCCATCTATTCGGGGTTTGTGGTTGCCGGTATCATTGCATATGAAATTTTGTATCAAGTAATCTTTAATTGTCTTGGATCTGTTTTTCATTCTTATTAGTGATATTGGTGCATATAAAAGACCTTTTAACTCAATGCATCCTGTCGATAATTGATTTGGTCGAGGGGGAGTTTATGAGCTCCAGATGCCCTAAAAGATTTTAAACATGGCTTTTCCTAACAATATTTGAGGAAATACGACAGTTCTTACGTCAGTATGAGTGGTCGAGCATCTCCCACCCCATGCTAAGCAATTCACGAGGCTGATAAATTATCGGGATTTGGTGTGGAAATAGTATTAGGATTTGTGGCTGCATCCCCCTCTTCTAAATCCATTTGACCTTTCTTTTTTTTCCTTTTCAATAATTTATTCATTAACTGTTAAAGAAAAAAAGGCCTCTTGACTGAAGGTCCTTTAGCAGCTTGCTATTTTGCCTATAGTAGTGAGATACAATCAAAATGGAAATCTCTTTAGTGCCACTATGCTAACATGGCTGACCCTTATTTGTTCGATCAGCGTTTTACATAGGTACCCTAATTTGTTGGATCAGCGTTTTACATAGGTATACTATGTAGCTTGCAGCTTAGCCTTAACACCATGTAGCTCATGAAAATAGCTTAAGTCGTGTGTAGCCAGTATATGATAATTTGCATACGTTACACACTACATAGACTATATTACACGATATGTGGCTCACGTTACAAGTTATTTTACACTACAACATTAAAATCAATTAATCTTTTTTAAGATTTGTTTTTAATTTTCTATTTTCAATAAAAATTAGTTAATCTTTTCAATACTTTCAGTAAAAATAACATAAGTAACAGTATTAAATCAGTTTTACTTCTCTTTCTTTAATTTATGCTTAATGATTACCCTTCCCTATTACTTCAAGTTGCGCTTGGTTGCACCAAGTATTATGAATTTTTGTTAAATTTTATAATTAATCAATTTAATTTGATGAATATCATGAAATTGGTGCAACCAAGCGCAACCTTGATTAAAAATCTAGAAGTAGCATGTAGCGTAAGCTTACGCCTCACTCTTTAGAGGGGTGAATGCTATGCTACCACACTATTTGTTATTTAAAACACTGGTTGGCATAAGGCTTAGATGATGATCATGATCATGATCATGACAAGGATTGTTAACATGATTACTGTCATGAATACAGACATGATCTGTAGTTTCGGTTTTGGAGCAAAGGCATTGATGGGAGGTTTTTTTCATGTTTAGATGACAGCAGCTTTGATTAAAAATAAAAGGAGAGTAATGCCTCTCAAAATAAAAAAGAAAGGAAAAAGAAGAAGAGAAAGGAGGAGAGTAATAGTCTTGTCCTGTGATAGTGCTGGTGGAAGGGAGTTGGTTGTAGCTTGTAGGTCATACTGGATATTTGGGTAGAGTTCAGAAAGTTAGAAGACCTGAGAGTGAAGTGAATTAAGGGTTCTTTAACAGTCTTTCATTTATGAAAGGAGAGACTTAAATGGTCCGTTGGATAAGGTTTCTGTTTCTAAATGTTGGGGTCTGGATATATTGTATTGGTTGAATGATTGCCTCTTATAAGAAGTTCCCATTTGGTACTGTGTGACTCACTCAGTTTGAATTTGGATGCTACATTGAACTGAATTGTGATTCATTAAATGATTATACAGGAAATGGCCCAAGTTGGGTGGCACCTTTTTCTTCTTCTTCTTTTTTTGAGAAGTAATAAAATTATTTTATTAAAAAACCATTTTTAAAAACAAGATGAAGAAAAATACAAGGGCAGTTAAAACTAGCTATCTCTAGAATAGGTTGGCACCCTTATAATTAAGAATATCAACTAAACTCCCTATTGCAATTCTATGATGTGGGGGATCGTCATTTATTTGGAACGCAATGGGGATAGCAACCTTTTTACTTCTTGTACTGACTGGTTGCAATTTGTTTCAGTTGGATGTTTAAATGTACCCTAAAATTAATTGTCCATGATGTATGTCTAAAATAGAGTGATGGAGTAGAATTATTGTTAGTGCAGGGGTGGGTGGCTCATGGCGTGTGATCATTGTCAGCTCACTAAGATGTCTGACCTTTGTTTAGCGATTAACCATCGAAGTCCAAGTTACGGTACTACACTGCTAGGTAAGGTAATGGCTTCTTAAAAGCTAAGGAGAAAATCCACATGTCCTGGAATAAACACAAGCAAAGGAATTAGAGGAATACTACTTTTTACTGGATAAAGGAAGGTTTCATTTCACTGCATTGGTGTGATATTTCAAGCACACTATTATTTAATCACTTGTTTGCATACCATTTTTTTCTTTTCTATTCCTTTCCTTTTCATTGGCTGCTTTGTATGCTAACTTCTATAATTATAGCTGAAGAAATGAGTCCACAACTATAAAACATAATGCCTGCCACCACCCTTCGTGTTCCCTCATTGACTCTGTTTCCAAGTTGTAACTGGATGACACAAGATAAAGGAACACTGAGTAGTTCAATTATTATGAGAGTCAGTAATTCATCAATACACACAAACATATATTTACATTATGGTAGTCACTAGATGATTACTGCACTTGCTTGTTTTCTTTTTCATTGAAAACTTCACATCCAGGCCATATGTGTGGTCTATGAGACAAGACCCTTGCTATCGCTGCTTGGCAGAGTAGCCATCCAAATCCCTTGCATATATGCAAGATCTGGTCTGTTAATCAGATGATGCAAGATCTGGTATGTTAATCAGGTGACCCCAACATGCATGTTTGTGGACAAATATCATGCCGATCGACAATCAGGTAGCACATGCTTGAATGTGAAATGTGGATCATTGGTTTTTTTATTTTTCATACAAGTGTGACCTTCCTGATAACCAGACTGGCCTATTGCCATGGCACATAAAGGAGGGCTCACCTGATGAATGACCTATATCTCTCACACATGTGCCACAGGAATGTGCAAGAACAATAGGATTTGGCTACTCATGAGTAGCCATTACACTTCTCGTCTTACTTATGTACCCATGACTGCGATTGAATTATGGTCATGACTCATGAGCAGCGAGTAGCGATGATGGAGCGAGCACTTCCATTTCTCTTTTCTGAGAACCAAGAGGTCTAGGTTAGTACAGTCATTTCTCAAGATGATATTGTTCTCATTTCAGGATCAATGTATAATTGCTGATGAAAGAACAGCACAGCATCGCATAACTTTGCAAGTTTGCCAGTATTTGTCCTAAGGCTCTCCCTTCTACTGGATACAGCCCTTCCTCTCTTCAAATTTTCAATCAGCCTGTAATGGCTACCATGGACCCATCCCCACCTTTGGAGATTTTAGGTACAATTTCATCATGTGCCAAACGATTTCTTTCATACTTTGTTTTTTATTCTTATGACTTTTCCTCTTCCAGTTCGAGAACCCGAAGGATTCTCTCTCTGGACTGGACCGCCATTCAGCAATGGTCAGCCACGCATCAAGCTTGAAAGAGTTTCCTGCACTTCTGTAAAATTAAGCGAAAATGGATCCAGGCTTATGGTGATGAAAAGCAACTCTGTTATCAGCATTTACGACTGCTGCAGCTCTGCCGAGTTAAGATCCTTTGAAATCCCTGCTGTTCTTGCAGCTATCTTGTCCCCATGTGGAACATATCTCCAGACATTCCAGAAATCCTCAACACCACAGGAGAAGAACTTGGTTTTGCGGGAAACGGAGACGGGTACTGCTGTTTATCATCAGTTCCAGAAGAACATGTCAAAAACCACATGGTCTGTTACAGGCTTATCAAGATTTTCCTTTCCTTGTCCTTTTTGGAAATCAAGGTTTTTAGTTGAATATACGATGCTCGATTAAGCAATTTGCTCCCCTGAACAAACTGTGGGCATTGGTTCCTCCTTTTGGTGATCCAAAATCATTCATGTATTGAGCCATGTTGTGGATGTGAGATGCCCCAAAAATCCCTCCTGTTGAATAATCCATCTGATAGTCACCTGTCAGATTTAGTTCATAGCCTGTACTTATTCAATTGCAAGCCACCAACTGGATGGCAAGGATTATCTGATAGAGGAGTATTGTGGCATGGCCCATACCATGCAGGGGACCAGCAGTTGACCAACTTAGATTACTGAGCTGAGCACCCACTGTTTGAACAAAAATGCAGCGTCTTTCAAGCAAGCAAATATAATACTTATTTATTTAAGGGAACCTCTATTTTCATTAACTTGGTTAATATGCTCACATCCATTTGCAAATTTGGAAATTGAAATAGTACAAGGTACATGTACTATTTCAATTCCCAAAATGGAAAATGGGTGTAATAAAATCTATCAGGGTAGGTGTAGATGTCAATTCCCTTTATTTAATTATTAGATTTTGGTTAATCCTTTAGGCCATCAATCCAATTTAGCTCCAATGAAGCTGTTGCATGTCGCTTGGCAACGAATGAGATACAATTTTTCGATGCGAAGGACTTCACTAAAGGCATTCTTTATAAGCTCAGAATTCCCGGTGTAGCTGCACTTGAGCTTTCCAAGGAGCCCGGATCACACATTGCAGCATTCATTACCGAATCTAAGGTAATTTGAATTCCTAATAAATTTCCAAGTACTGTCTCAGAGAAACTCATTCAAACTTTACTCTTCTTTTTCTTTGTATAGGGAATTCCAGCTAGTGTCCAGATTTTTTCCTGTGACAAGGATGGACAGGCTCAGCCTGTTGCTCGGCGAAGTTTTTTTCGGTGCTCCACAGTGCAACTGCACTGGAACTATGGTGCAACAGGACTTCTGGCAGTGGCACAGTCTGATGTTGATAAAACCAACCAGAGTTACTATGGTGAATCGAAGCTGAATTACTTGACAACTGATGCGAGCCATGAAGGACTTGTGCCTCTACGTATGATTTTCAAGTTAATTGGCTGACCTTATTAATCTATCATTCTTTATTTGCATCTGCAAGTGAAATTACTGATTTTATAAATGGGTTGCAGGTAAAGAAGGGCCTGTTCATGATGTTCGGTGGTCTTCTTCTGGTTCGGAATTTGCCGTTGTTTATGGATGTATCCTTGTCATTGCTTTCTTTTGTTATTCTTCAGAGGCTCAGGAAATGCTGCTTACAGACACCATCTGCAACCACCAAAAAGAAGCACGGGTCTGCTTGCCAAAATGGCATATCCATGAGGTTCAGGCTGTTTGTCAGGTGGGCCGCACTGTGAATGCCTGGTCTGAATATCAGTCCGGTGCAGTCATCAGTGGGTCACATGTGTATGAGAAATGGACTTTTAGAAAAGGATAACCAAATGTCCTGCTTAATGTATATTGGTGGGCTGCCTGATAAGT
Organism: Magnolia kwangsiensis; assembly: GCA_037074715.1. Classification (NCBI taxonomy): domain Eukaryota; kingdom Viridiplantae; phylum Streptophyta; class Magnoliopsida; order Magnoliales; family Magnoliaceae; genus Magnolia; species Magnolia kwangsiensis. The sequence goes on from CM073573.1 coordinate 146,994,985, forward strand.
GGGTCTAGGCTATTTTTGGGCTAGAGAACATTTATTGAGGGGCTGACATGTCATTTTGGCATATCTGGGTGAATCTTTTTGGTGATTCCAGATGTGTGTCCACAAGTACCATTCATCTTGTAGGCTATGTTTTTTTTTTTTTGAAAGATGAAAGATATCATTAAAAGAAAAAAGCAGAAACAAAGAAAAACAGAGGGGCTGCTGAGAAAGCAGACCACAGTTAAACGCCTAAAAAGAAAAGATCATGGCCATAAAGATCCTTGACATTAGAGGCCCATTCTATCATATAGCGCTTAGCCCTTGTAGCTATTGTCCCAGCCATATTAGAAATATTCCTGAAACATCTGCTATTCCTTTCTCCCCAAACCGACCACCAGACTGCGAGGACAAACATCCTCCAGATGATTGTCTTTTCCTTTCCCAGATGCACTCCGTGCCACGCGAGAAGGAACTGATTCACTTCGCCTGGGAAGCACCAAGAAAGGTTAAAGCTGAGCATAATCTGCGCCCAAATGGACTGAGCGAAACGGCTGTGGAGAAGCAGATGATCGGCTGACTCTTCTGCCCTCATACAGCAAAGGCATATATTTGGGACGATCATCCCCTTCTTCCTCAGATTATCCACTGTTAGGATTTTCTTTTTCCCTACTAGCCAACCAATTGCAAGGATTTTCGGGGGAGCAGCATATTTCCACAGAAAAGAGAGATTAATCTTTGATTCAGACTTCTGCTTGTGCATCAGATTGTAGAGAGAACGAACTGAGAAGAGAGACGATTTGTCTAGTTTCCAGAAAATGTTATCTTCTGATGAGAGAGAGGGAGCAGAATCGTAGAGACATTCGAGGAGGCCCGTAAAGTCTGAGAGTTCCCAATCTTGGAGACTTCTTCTACAAGTCACATTCCAGACAATTTTTCCACCGACTACCGAGAAATAGTCAGCAACGAACAATTTTTTGGAATTGGCTATAGAATAGGAGATGGGGAATCTGATTTTGAGTCTTGTAGGCTATGTTACAAGGACACTTCACGTGTAGTGTTGAGAAACATGAAACCTATCTTACCTGAGTACGGGTATGGGTCTCATATACGGCAAGGGTTTGGTTCTATGGATCCTCAATCCAAATTATCAAGATACAGGTATGGCAAGGACCTGCGCTTACATGTAATTATGTTAGAATATTCTTCCCTAACAATATCGCAAGTTAAATTTGTTGCCCAAGTGGTACTATTGACTAAGAATTCTAAATAGCTGAAAACCTCAAGAGTTTAAAATTCCAGTAAGTCTGGATCTCTGGTCTTGAGAAAGTTGGATTCTTTATCGAAGTATCCAACATGGATACTCCATTTTAACAAAGGATTCAAGCATCATAACATTGGATGCACATATGTCAGACATGTTGAGGATTCGATCCTCTTTTTTTTTTTTTGGTGTACATGTTGTTCCCGTATACTTTATCTATTTGGATGTGTGTTTCTTTATTTTTGCACTTCGATGAACTAATATTTACAAAATAACAGTGTCATATCTAGATGGGTGTACATATTGACTTTGTGGGCTTTCTAAGGTCAATGTGATGAACACCTCATGCCTACTTCATGTCTAAGTCATGTGGGTTGTTAGATTACATGATTCTATATCTATTCCTTGACTTGTCTCAGTTATGCCTGCAAAAGCAACAGTGTTTGACAGGAAGTGCAACCCACTACTTGAACTTGGAACAGGTCCTTACAATACAATAAGGTGGAACCCAAAAGGAAAGTGTATCCTTTGCACCATTTTACTTCATACTTCTTTTTTCATAGATATGGGCTATCCTGTTTTTTAATTGCTAGTTCATTAAATGCATTATATTGCTCATGTAGTTTCGTTTCCCATATGTATGCTTGTAGCCTTAATTCTCAGGTAAACAGTTCTATGTCTGGCGGGTTTCGGTAACTTACCCGGTGATATGGTAAGTTGGCTGAAATTTTTATTGATGGTATTTGAATTTTAAGAGATGATTGTTAGAACACGAGTACTTCCTTTTCACCTGAGTTCATGAATTGTGGTATATGGGTGATTAACTGCAGTAGAGGACCACCTCATCCATAAAATCCAAGGATCTAGATGGTCTCTTTTACTACTCATTTTTCTAATTATTAGATGATTTCTCATCTCGTTGTTCCTGTTGGGTAGCTTAGTCGCGTGCCTTGTTCATTACCTTGTCCATTTTCCGACATCAGTTCATGGAAATTCTTATTTCACAAACCGATAAAAGAAAGAAAGAAAGAAAAAGAAAAAGAAAGAAATTCTCTTTCAAAAGCTGTTTTTTGTGTGGTCGATGCAGGAGGACGGTTCACCAGGGGCTCACCCTTATACAGAGCTTTGGGGGTTTGGAAGGCTATCTTCAGAACTATTGAGCCTTTGAAAAAGAAGATTATGTTTAGAGTGGGGAATGGTTATTAACGTTCGATTTTGGGATGATGCTTGGTGCTTTGAGTAGCCCTTGAAATGAGTTATGAGAGATTAGTATATGTTGCTGCCAAAGGAGAATCATTCATTTTGGGCACTTGTCCATTCTGGGGGGCCAGGTGGTTCAGGCACCCTCTTGCGCAAGAATTTGTCGAATGACGAATTGTTTGATTTGATGGGTTTTCTGTGTCCTTCTTCAAAGTTCATCCCCTTCGATGCTTCAAAGGGATTCATGAGTGAGGAAGCTTGAGGGATCTGGGAGATTTTCTGCTAAATCTTTTAGCATGACACTTACATTCATAACCCACAAGGTTTGGGTTCCGACAAAGCATTTCTAGACATGCCACCCAGAGTCATTGCTTTTGGTTGTTTTGTGGGCAGGAATGAAGTTTTAACAGTAGATTTGAAAAGGACAAATGATCGTCACGAATGTATGCATCATGTACCTGAGGGATCTCGAGTCGGTGAGTCACTTATTTATGCATTGTGGTTTTACCAGGGCAGTTTGGGGAAGACTCTTAATCTCTTCCAATATGTTTGGTCGATGCCTTCCTCAAATGGTCCCTTTTTTCTTGCCATGGCATGGAGTGGCTTTGTCCTTGGAAGAGAATCTTGTGGAGATTCTTCTTGTGGGCCTGTGTCTATTTGGGTTGAAAGGAATAACAAATGTTTTCAAAGCTGTGAAAGCGGTCTAGATAAGGTGTTCAGGAAGGCCAAATTAAATGTGGTTGTTTAAGCATTGGTGATCATGCATTTTGTTTCTTGCACCCTTTGTGTTTTGGTTCTTGTTGGTTTGCTCTTGTTTAGCTTTGCATTGTGTTGATTGCTTGCCTTTTCCCTTCGCTTTTTAATGAAATTGTGTTACTTTCCAAAAAAAAATAAAAAATAAAAAATAAAAAATCTTTTATCAATAAATAATGTAGCCCTTGGTGTACTGTCAAACTGTGGTCGGGTTTTCAAAGCATACTTGATTCGCTTGATGTTTCGGTCAACACAAACAATGTCAAGCAGGCTAGTGTTTTCCAGTTGTTTTGATTCTCGTCTCAACCACGATTTGGCAGTTGGCACCATCACAGTCTATCAATCATAGAAATTGCAAACACCCAAACGTACCCCGAATATCTAGGTTGTTCTATTCTGTTATATCGGGCTTTACTGACTCTCTTCTGAGGATAAGCTGGAACACATTCTATAAATTCAAATCATGTATCCCATACCTAATTGAAACGGAGGACAGTTAACATAGCTTACATCCAGAAGATCAAGTGGAAAGGGGCCAAAACTAGAGAAATTGATAAATATAAACTCTAAACAATAATGGAAATGGGGTGGGGATAGTGGTAGATAAACATTTAAAGGAAAAAGTTGTAGATTCTAAGAGAATTAGTGATAGGATTTTATTAATAATTCTTGTGTTAGAAGAGGAGATAATCAATGTTACTAGAGCGTATGTGTTGTGGGTGGGGTTAGAGGACGGAATTAAAAGACAATTTTGGGAGGATATGGATGGACTAATGTAAGGAATTCCGAATGGAGAGAGAATATTTTTAGGAGGAGATTTAAATGGTCATGTAGGAAAAGAATGTGGAGGATATGAGATCGTACATGGGGGATATGGTTTTGGGAGAAGAAACGAGATGGGAGACGCCATCCTTGATTTCACTATGGCATACAATTTAGCTCTGGCAAACACATTTTACAAAGAGGAATGAACATTTAATAACTTTCAAGAGTGTATCATATACAAGCCAAATAGATTTCTTTCTACTTAGGAAAACATAACGATCAATATCTAAGGATTGCAACGTTATACCTGGAGAAAATCTAACTATGCAATATACGTTAATAGTTCTAGATGTTTCTATTAAGAGATGGAAGAAAAGGAGTGAAATTAATAGGAGTCCAAAAACTTGGGGGTGAAATTTAGAAGGAGAGAAAACAATGTTGTTTAGAAATAAATTGATGGAAGGAAGAAAGTAGAATGTCGAGGAAGAAATAAATGTTATACGGAATGAGAAGGCTAAGTGCATTAGGAAAGTGGCAAAAGATGTTTTATGAGTATTTAGAGGGAAAAGCCAATTATATAAGGAAACCTGTTAGTGAAATGACAATGTACAAAAAGCTATTTGCGAGAAACAAGAAATAATGAAAATTGTGAAAAGCATAAAGATGTAAAGGCTGCTAAGAAAATAGTGAGCGTGGCTAAATGTAAGGCTTATGATGATCTTTACAATAGATAGATGGTGAGAGGAAGATGCCGTCAAACTCGCAAAAATGAGAGAAAGGGTAGGGGCCTAGATTGTTATAAATAACATTAAGAGGGATATAGATGGTACTAATAAAAGACAATGAGATCAATGAAAGGTGGATTAAGCTATTTTCAGAACTTATTAAATGATAATCGCTCTAAGAACATAGGAAGATATGGAACCATAAATTCAAATGACGCGGATACCATATATACATACATAGGATTAGGATATCTAAAGTGAAATAAGTTTTGAGAAATATGAAAACAAGAAAGGCCTTTTGACCAGATGGTATACCAATAGAGGTTTGGAAGCGTATGGGGGATACTGGATTATTTTGGTTGACAAAGTTGTTCAGTAAGATTGTAATATCGAATAGAATACCAGACAAATGGAGGAAAAGTACATGTTACATATTTATAATAACAAAAGAGACATGCGAAGTTGCAATAACTATCATGGGATTAAACTAATGAGCCATACTATGAAGCTTTGGGAGAGAGTGATTGAGCAAGGACTAAGGCATGAGACGAATGTATCAGAAGATCAATTTGGTTTCATGCCTGGGAGGTATACCATTGAAGTTATTTTCCTACTTACAATTGATGGGAAAATATAGGGAGAGGAGAAAGGATTTCCACATGGTCTTTAACTTAGAGAAAGCATATAATAAGATCCCTAATGTGGCGGGTGTTGGGAAAAAAAGTCTCAAGAAGATATATTGACATTTTTAAGGATATGTATGAGGGTGGGGTAACAAATGTGAGGACCGGTAGTGGAGAGACAAGTTCCCAATTACTGTAGGCTTACACCCTTTGTTGTCAAATGGCATAAGCGAACCCCTGAACTTTTTTATTCTTTATTTTTTGAAAAACAAAATCTGAAAAATAAAGGGAAAAATGGAAAAAAAAAAAATATGTAAAAATAGTACAAGTGTAGGGAAGTGCTTTTTATTATCAATTTCATTAAAATTTTGTTATATTTATTACATCTATTAGACTATTAGACTATTAGATTATTAGGAGTCAACTAACAAGCAGTGTTCGAAATATCGATACTATCGGCCGATATTATCAGTATCGCAGTTCAACGATACGATATCCTTCGAAAGATACCAATAAGTTTTAAAAAATAATAAATAAAAAAAGGCCAAATATTGTTCGGGATAATGTCATTATCCGAAAAAATCAGAAAAAAAATAAAATAAATAAAATAGATGATGGATTTCGATACATGTAGAAGAGATCGCCATGATCGGAAGCTTCCGTTTGGTGGGCCATTTGAATCGAAGTAGGTTACCGTAGATAAAATCTCCGATTTTGAAGAGAAATCTGTCGAAATCCTCGCCAATACTTGAGATATGGGAGAAATTTAAGGGTTCCGGCCTTTTGGAACCCTCTTTGCTTTTATATATATATATATATATATATATATATATATATATATATAAAAGAGTGCACAAGCCCTTTTTAAGGAAAGGGGTACCGTACCACACACGACTAAGCTGGTGTGTTGACGTCACAAAGTTTTGTGGGTCCCACCATGAGCTATGTGTTATATCCAGACCGTTCCTCCATTTGGCGAGCTCTTTGTAAGGCTTGAGCCGAAAAATAAGACAAATCCAAATTTCAAGTGGACCACACTGCAAACAGCAGTGGGAGATTGAACGTTTATCATTGAAACCCTTTTGGGGGTCACAAAAGTTTTGGATCAATATGATATTTATTTTTCCTCTTCATCCAGGCCTGTGTGACCAAATTAACAGATTGGATGGAAAATAAACATTATGGTGGGCCCTACGAATGTTTTAACGATGACAATCAGTCCCCATTGTTATTTGTGGTGTGGTCCACTTGAGCTTTGGATATAACTCATTTTTTATTTCATGATCTAAAATGATTTCTCCAAATGCATGAACAATATAGATATAATAAATACATTATTGTGGGCCATGTAACATTGAAATGTTTGTACAGCTCGAGCTTGAGCAGCGTCAATGCCGGACGCGGATTTCCTGTTAAAGCCTTTCTAAGGAAGTTCCTGCTATTGGAACCTTAGGTGGGGCCCACTATGATGTTTGTGAGGAATCCACTCCGTTGATCTGTTTTGTGAGATCATTTTAGGGCTTGGGGTAAAAAAATGAGCAAGATCTGATACTCGAGTGCGCTGAAAACGTGAGGATTGAATGTTAACACTTGAAATATTTAGGGGGCCATGATAATTCATGTAAACTTTGTGGGACCCATTATAATTCATGTATTTTATCTGCTCCATCCATCCATTTTACCAGATAATTTTATGGTTTTAGCCTAAAAATGAAGCATATCGAAAGCTCAAGTGGACCACACCATAGAAAACAATGCAAAATGAACATTTACTGTTAACAAATCCTTGGGGCCAAAGAAGTTTTGGATCAAGCTGATATTTGTTCTTTTCCTTCATCCATGTCTTTGTGATCTTATGAATAGGTTAGATGAAAAATAAACATCACTGTAGGTCCTAAGAAGGTTTCAACAGTGGAAATCATTATTCCTACTGTTTTGTGTGATCCATTTGAGCTTTGGATATGTTTCAAATTTGTGCTCAACCCCTAGAATGAGCTAGAAAAATGGATGGACGACGTGGATAAACCATGTACATTCACGGTGGGCCCAACAGAGTTTATTTAATACTATAAGAGCGTATTTAAGTGCAAAACTTCTTTGGCCCACTAATATTCAATCACCATTGTTTCCTATGGTATGGTCTACCTGATTATTGGATCTACTTTATTTTTTGCATAATGTCTTGAAATGATATGGAAAAATGGATGGACGGGGGGTGGATCTTGAATATAGTTGTATTAGTTCAATCGAACAACGCATAGCTTAGGACCATATACAAAGGAAACCTATTATGTGCACTTCTTTTTTGAGACTTTATGATTGAAAAATGTGTATTAAGATCTTTTTTAATAATCCCTGAAGTTTCATTGAAAAATTCAACCATTTTTCCAATGTTTCCCAAAAAGTGTGATAAATTATGCGATACAAACTATATATCTTGTGCGATAACCGATACATATATGTATCCCAAGGGTGCAATACATTGCGTGATACCGATATTTCGTACACTGCTGACAAGTACTCAAATGAATACATATACTCAAAATTGTGAAAGAGTGAGACAACTTTCTACTTAGCCTTCTAGACTTTTGGCTTTGGATAGAATAAGAGATAAGGGTAAGAGATTTGAGAGAATGAGAGTATTAGACAGAGAGAGAGTAAGGGATTGTATATTTGTATTAGAGTGAGAAAGAGAGGAAGAGAGCAATAGTAAATAAATAAATAAATAATAAAATAAAATAAAAGGAAAAAGGAAAAAGGTATAGAAATGGAAAAATAAATAAATTTAAGTCCTGATGGTCAGAAATCTAATCATTGGGGCATTATGTCATTGCATGTTGAGTATGCGATGTCATAATTGCATAATCATGGCTTATGTGGTTGCATACTTCTTTATACATTGCATAAAGCCTAACGGTCTAAAAATCGCATATGCCACTATAGCATATGCGGTCGATCCTCCCAAAATGGCATTTGTGATCAAATAATCAATTATGCAATCACATATGACAACACTACTTACACTAGGGGTTGGCATTGAGCACGTACCTTTTTCACATTGGTTATGTACGAGTTAACGAGGCATTTGCAGGAAAATATTCCATGTTGTATGTTGTTTGCAGATGATATGGTTTTGATTGACAAGATAAGGGAGGGTGTAAACACAAAGGTAGATTTATGGAGGGATGCTTTAGAATCTTAAGGATTTAAATTAGTTGGATTAGAAGAGAGTATATGGAGTGCAATTTTAGTAATAATAGGAGAGAAAACGAGAAATTAGTTAAGATTGTTGATCAAGAAGCTTCCCAAAATAACCACTTTCAATACTTTGGGTCAATAATTCATGAGAGTGGCAAGATTGAAAAGAATTTTGTGAATAGAATTCAAGTCGGGTGGAAGAAGTGGAGATGTGCCTTTGGAGTTTTATGTGACCATCATGTACCACTCAAAATAAAAGGGAAATTTTATAAGATATTGTAAGACTAGCCATGCTTTATGGGACAAAATGTTGGGCAATTAAAGAACATGTTCGTAGGATGGGTGTAGCTGAAATGAGGATGTTGAGATGGATGAGTGGTAAGATGAGGAATGATAGAATTAGAAATGAATGCATTGGAGGGAACTTAGGAGTTGTACCAATAGGTAATTAGACGAGGAAAAATAGACTTAAATGGTTTGGTCATATGCAAGGGAGATCAAGAGCCATGCTGGTTAGGAGGAGTTGGGACAAGTTGAAGGCTCTAAAAGGGCTCCCAAAAGGACATGGATGGAAGTAGTAAGAAAAGACTTGATGACCTATGGTCTAATTGAAGATCTGGCCCTTGATAGAGTGGAATGGCAGAACAGGTTTCATGTAGCCAATCCCAATTATTTGGGATAAGGCTTAGATGATGAAGTATGTTTTATATTTCTTTCAGCATCAGCATGGGCACTTAAATGCGTAGTCTTGAAGTCTTGTGCAGTTTCTGGGAATTAACTATGCACTGATCTGCATAATATAATTGAAAAGCATAAGATATCATGAACAATTTTTTACCTATGGATGAATTACATCCAATGTCATTTTTACTGGAGCCAAAATCGATTTTGCTGCGCCAATACAATATCAACTTTGGTTTGAGCCATTTTTCCGGTGGTATCTAAGGCTTCTTCAGTTTTACCTCTCAACAATTTACCTCCAAAATAGAAATAATAATAATAATAATAATAATAGTAAAATGGACATCTGCAAATAGATCAAGGTTGTGGAGCATCAAGAGAAGTCAAATAACGAAGTAGGGGTCTGTGAAGGATATAACAGAGAATGCATATTGGAGGAAGTATGTGATTCTTGACCAGAGAATGTCTTTGGTTTTCTTGTCTTAACTACCTATCTGTACCTCATAGGTCACCTTTGCTTTCTTTCTAAAAGATAACTCAGATTTTATCAAAGCTAAAAGCAAAAAAAATTAAATTAAATTAAATTAATTTTTTTTTTTTTAAAAAAAAAAAAAAAAAAAAAAAACAAAGGCCTAAGGAGAAGATGATGGGCAAAGAAAACCTTTTCCCCCAATATTCCACAATCTGCCCTTAGTTACGCCCCAGGAAAGCTTTTGAACATCCAACCTAGCTAATGTCTCCTTCCCTCCCTCCCTCTGGCCTTTTGAGGAAGTAACAAAATGTGATTCCTACGATCAATTGTTTGTTGAAGTTAGACCACAACCCACTCTGTCCTTTGGTTGGTGTTTGCATTGGTCAGTAGGTGTTTGCTTGAGTTGAAATGTCTAGAGAGTCACTTGCTATTGGCACCTTGGCTGCTATATATTGTATTTTACTGTGTATAAAGAAAGTCATCTTTAAGGAAAAAAAGAAAAATATTGAGAAGATTCTTGGGCCATGCTCCAACCAATTGGGCCCCACCAGATCAACTATCTAGATCATAGAATCCATGGTCACAATTGTACAGACTCAAGGCCTGACCTTAAGTTGATGATCATGTAATTCCTTCAGATATTGCTTGGTAGAAAGAAAAAAAAAATGGTAATTAAATGCCATCAGATTTTACCATTTCTACTAGCGTGGGCAGCCAAAGAAATTTTCTCGTCATCGAGAGCTCTTGTTGGTATTTATAGACATATAGGGAATAATGCGGGGACATGTGATAACCTAATCCTAGATGCATGTATAATCAAGTTAAAGAATATTCAAATAAATACACGAATCAACTAACGTTTCCAATCAAAGGGATTAGGTAAAGCTTAATACAAAAATGGGTCATTCTGTCATGATCATGCCCCTTAGCATAAAATCAAGTAAACAGTAAAAAGGAAGGACCTAGGGATATGAAAATATCTCATATCTAACATAAGTCAGTCCACGGTTAAGTTTGGATATGATTCTACTGACTAACCATCGCACTTTTCCGTTCAAAATAGAAGGGGGGATATCCAGAGAGGAACGAAAAGGGTGGAGAATGAAGGGTTCGAGATGAAGAAAGTACAGGTTCTTTGTCGTCAAAAGAAAAGGAGGATGATTCTTACCTTTTCCCACACCTCGAAGATTTATAAAGAATGAAACCTGAAATTAGGGTAGAATCCTTAACACCCAATGGCTAATCCTAAAACCTTAATCTCTTAAATAAATATGAAGAAAATATACGAATTTCTATTTATTGAATAATAATGAAAATAGGGTTTCTCACAACGTATATATAAGCTATGGAAAAAGTAAAAGTGCACTAAAGCTCCTGAAAATAAGAAAAATAACAAAGAGACGAAAAAAATAAAGAAAGTGCAATAAAGCCCTTGAAACAAGAAAAAGAATAAAAAAACGTCTAAAACTAAAACATCTATGTGGTAGGGTGTGAAATTCAACCCATGAATCTATGGTCAAGGTGCAGTCATGCCGCTCCTGTACTTGTAGTGCGTCAAAAAGTGGTTCCGATGAACCCAGCGTCCATGCAAATCAACTCCTCCACTCCGGTACTCTGTCGGCGACACCTCCTCCTTTGGTACACTCTAAAGGGTGCACCACTGATGTCCGCGTCAGGGAAGTTGCCATTCATTGGACGCATGTGTGGTACAGCTCTTGTAGAAGCAAATAGTTGTTACTACATTCTCCTTTTTCCTCTCTTTTATATTTTGATTTTATAATTTCGGGCAGTTCAGCTACCGATTGAAATAATTCTAGTTTTCTTGGTGTGCCTTTGAGTCATTTTATTGAAATTTCTCTGTTGTTACCTAATACCTGAAATGGATATAGCCTATATTTACCCCTGACTGCTGGGCAGATCTTGGACATATTATAGAATCAGTATCATTCTATTTTGGCCAAGAGGTTTTCTGGCAACACTTATGCCTGATTTTGCATGCCCATTGCTGGCTCTACATCACCTTTCTAGAGGGCATTTTAGTCACCCAAAGTGCCTTGTTAAGAGGGATATGGAAACAAGCAGTGGGTGCATGCACAACACCATGTGTGAACCTTGTACTATTTTCCTTTGGTTGAAGGTGCTAAATCATTAGTTGATCTTTGCTCAAAAGCTGCCTGTCTTCCCTCTTTTATGTTATAGGATTTTATTTGCAATATGTCACTTGCTGAACTGTGGATATTCTTTTCTCAGTTCAGAATATCTATCTGTCAATGTTTTTCTTTTCCTTTGTTATTGTATATTAATTCTGTTTTTTCAGGCTTTTTGGGACTATTCTGAGAAAAAGTTGCTTGGAACAACAAAGGCAGAATGCTCTGTTACAAGCGAATGGTCTCCTGATGGACACTACTTCATGACTGCAACAACAGCACCCAGGCTACAGATAGATAATGGGTATTTATATTGGAAGTTCATATTGGACTGAAACTTCATCTTATAAGGTGGCCAACACAAATGTTCCCGTCTCTTTGATAGGATAAAAATTTTCCACCACAATGGATTATTGTACTTCAAGAAGATGTTCGACAAGTTATACCAGGTCAGTGAGAGCCCCGCGAACAGAACTCATGTGAGTGAGATAACAGGAGCCCTTGCAACACATGCTAACATAGCATGCATGTGGGATCCAGGCCTTCATCTGGTGCTGTCCTCCATGGACGGGCCCTGGCACAAAAATCAGGCTGGTTTGCTCATTAGTTGGGTCACATGATGAACAAAAACTGATCATTAGAAAGAATGGACAAGGGTCCACATTTGACAAAAGAACCGGAAGCTGTACGCTCAAATGGAAAACCATCTTGTATTCACTCCCTATGGCTCACCTGATGTGTAGCTGCCCATTTTTTGGGCAAGGACATGTTCATGGTAGGCTGCACCTTAATGAATGGCCCAGAGCATTGGGATGCTTGTCACAAACCTCATTCACACAAGTACTGTTTCATTCCCCTTAACGCCAACAGTTCTCATCTCATATTCACTTGTGCTTTTTGCTTATTTATGCAGGCTGAATGGAAACCAGAAGCACCTGAAAATTTTGGTGATATTGCTGAACTTGTGAAGTCCGTCGAGACATTAAAGATCAATGAACCTAAACAAGGTGATCCCATTTCGTTTCTTCTTATTTTAAAAAATAAATAAATAATAAAAAATTTAGGATTTGATTTTCCATGCATGCTTCGACTCATGGGTTTCATTCGGATGTTTCAGTGCAAGCTTCGAAATCTTCACAAGCATCCACAAAGGCTGCCACCCTGCCCACACAGAAACCAGCTGCATATCGCCCACCCCATGCAAAAACTGCTGCTGTAGTTCAGGCAGAGGTATGCATGCATGACCTATTTAGCAATCACGTGGCTCAATAACTGACTGGTCCAAAAGCTTATCAATTAGAAAATTCATTCTGGTTTTTTTTTTTTTCCTGAAATGGTTTGTATTTTGTCTGTGGCCTTGATTTCTATCACTGTCATGGTGTGCTGTAATGCCTGTTACGCGTTACAGGGTCGTAACGGCCTTTATGGAAAGAAAGACCCGTTACGGGACCAATAAAGGTTTTCTTCGGGGAAAAAAAGTAACAGTAACGGCGGTGGCCATTACAGCCACTGTTACCATTACGGAATACCTTGATCACTGCCCTAAGCAAGATTTGCTTTCTTTTTCACCTTTCCTAGAGGATGTAGAACGCCCACGCATGCATACGTACAATCCTACGAATATATGTCTGTACATATAGCACACTTTACATGTAGGACCTGTCTGGATTCTCTGAAACATTAATTGTGGAAACACTTGCTTTTTTCATTTTTGTAAATTTTCTGGAAATACGATTTGCATTTCCCTTTCATTTCCTGGACAATGCTCCTTTTTCATCTCCTTGCCCATACATAAGAACTGTAATTTCCAAGAGTTCTAGGAAAAGGAGAAGAAATGACCCATCCCTTTACAAGAGGCCACATGTTAGAAACATACGCCACCAGCCATCTTCAGGTGCCCCACATGTTAGCCATATATGCCACCGCCCATCTTCCAGTGCTCCACATGTGCCATTGACCATCTTCAAGTGCCCCACATGTCACCGGCCATCTTCAAGCATGCAACTGTGCCACTCTTATCTTCAAGCGCTCCACTTTTTCCAATGTCCCACATGTACCTAATGTGCCACATGTGACAATGTTGACACATGCCATAGTCCATCTTCAACTTCACACTTGTGCCACCTTCCACCTTCAAGTAAATTTTCCATTCAAAAATAATAATAATAAATAAATAAATCTGTTTTAACAAACAAACAGATTTGAAATTGGAAAAAAATAAAAATGCAAGATCTTGTTGAAAAACAGTTGGGAGAAGCAACTTTCCCTTTCAAACGGTTCCCTCAAAATGGTGTTTCCTGGAAACGTGCCCTCCATTCTTTTCTGCAAATCCAAAGAGGCCTGCAGTAAAAATTAGAAAATCATCTTTGAAAAAAAAAAATCTACTTAAAATGATGACATTATAATTGGATAAAGTTCCAAAAACGGAACTTAATTTGGATGCATGTTTTGCATTTCACCTCTGCAAAACTTGCAGAACGCACATTGTTTCTTGGTTGGGATAATAGCAATTCAGGCAGGACGGGCTGAGAATTGTCACTTGTGCCAACCGTGGAACATGATCCCACAAAACTCCCTGTGCCCAGGCTTGCTAACTACATGGACATTCAAGGTAAGAAGCTACATTTCGAAATCTTTTGGAGGATCTATTTTGTATAATAGCAACACCATTGAGATGGTGTTTGTCACTTGATCAAGTTTCTCAATTTGGTTTATATACTATTTTGATGTTGTTAACTCCAGCGGGCCTATAAGAAAGAGAAAAAGGTGATCGTGTTTTCTACTCAATACTGCTTGGTAACACTGTGCACGTCTAAAACTTTATTTTTATTTTTTACCATCCTCCATAATTAGAGAAATAGTTAATGCCCATTTGTGAGAGAGAGAGACAGAGTCGATCAGGTACAGACTGCGCCTCAAGCCAATCTGAACTGAATTTTCTGTTAGCTACAAATTAGGTTTAATGAATTTATTTTATGCTACTACGATGACCATTTTATACTTTTGCAAATGGCAGCTATTTGGCGGAAGTGGCCCTTCCGAGTGAGTACCCTAATTTGTAGTTTCATCATATCAATGTTTTCTGTTCTTTAGCGTTTCAAGCTGAATTACTGACAAGTCATTAATGCATTCCATTGAATCAGAGAAATGAGCAAAAATGCATTGAGAAACAAGAAGCGGAGAGAGAAACAGAAGGAGAAGAAGTCAGCAGAGGCATCATCTGGTGCCAATGGTACTTGATCAGTGTTCTCCTATTTTTGATCCTCTGCATGGTTTCCGATAAACTTACTGCAGGCTGAGATTGTTGAATGAAATTTATTGTGGAAATCTTAAGAGATTTCAAGCATAAAAGAAGAGGAGCAACGCTTGCCCTGTATCTGCTGTTGTTTTGGTGTCCTGGGTGGTTTGGGTTCTATTCATCTTTATTGGGAATCCCAATGTTTGCATGCCACCTGCATCAAATTGCTGCTGTTTTCTTTTTTCCTTTTTTACGTTTCTTGTTTTCTTTCTTCTTTTTTTTTTCTTTTTTTCTTTTTTATGTTTCTTTGTTTGTGTTATTTCCCCCCTAGAAGAGCACAATAACATGTCTAAAGATACCACCAACTTTGCCGATCCAAGTTGTGTGAGATTTTTCAAAGTTTGTTCAAGGCAGTCCCCTCCTTTTTATATATACTGAACATGAGACTTATATAAGCTCTTGTTCAAATCTAAGTTTATACATTCGGACTGTTGAGAACATTGTTTGGAGTGGATTATATTCGAACATTGCTAGGCATCTTCTGGAGCCATTTGAGACTATTCATGTGTATCTGGTAATTATCTTTTTCCCCTGGGATTTCCACGATGGATAGAAATGAAACACGTAGGTTTTAACAATTCATTCATCGTGGAAGAATGACATTCTCATTGCTCGTCTTTCTAATTTTGTAATAGGATAGCACAATTATTTTACTGTTTTACCAGAGTAGAACAAAAGAGGTTCAAAATGTTTTAAAAACCGAAGCAGATGGTGAACCGGTGGAGCTGATAGTTTGGTCTGTACCCATTAGGACCATGACAAAATCACTATATATCATGAATTCCTCACTGCAGTTTTTTCTTTTTTAGTCACCAAACTGCTACTGCCAGTTTCTTCAGCCCAGTTTTTACATGTTTAGTCACCAATTTGAACAGTTTGATCTCTGGTTTTTAAGCCTTGACACTGGTTTGAATCTGACACAAGTCAAACCTGGTCAAACCTATTAAAATCCAGGGCCTATTTGTCAATGTAGATATCAGCTATCCTCCGTTAGAAATTGAGAAATAGCATCCGCGGAGGTAATTTTGAATCATTCCCATGAGCCGCCTGCCCTTAAAATGACCTGACCCATTAGGGAAATCCCAATTCATCATCATTCCCTCGAAGGCCATCCTCTTTATGATAAATGAGCTGCTTGCCCTGAAATGACCTGACACAATAGGGAAATCCCAATTCATTAGTCTCTTTCGATACAATCAAATAGATCGTCAAAAGGGCAACATATTCTCGGAGCCTAAACTATGTGATTGAATGGATCTTCCTCTTATATTATTACAGGTTGAGGGCTTTTCTCCCTTCAAACTCCAATTCGTATTTTTTCATATAGAAATTTCTGATTAACAATAGAACAAGATGATCCATTTTGCATCACATCTAGTTGATTCCTTAGTTGGGGCTCTAAATGTCCAGAATTGAAGATTTTTTGTAGCATTCAAAAGACATGGCTATTGAAATATAAGGGTATAAACCATAAATACAATGGTGTGTCCACTTGAATTAAAATGACAGAGAGCAGAAGAGCAGTAATGCAAATGCACTTTAATTAGGGCTATCAACCAGATGGGTTTGGATTGGATCCTAGAGTACCCATAGCCGGGTTGATTGGGTTCAGGTTTCAACATAAGACCTTTTGAATCTTGGTCGTGGATCGGGTGTGGGTCAAATAAGGGCTTATACATGGCATGCCCACCCCGATGGATGGATTTGATCACACGTGTGTAGCTTTGACACGTGCCTGGTGTAAATCAACTCTCTTACATGTGCATGGCTTAGCAAACCTCATAGCATTTCTAGAATAACTAATATGTATACTTAGCATATGAGGATTGTAATGGGGTGCATGATGATGGATCAACCCAGACCCAATGGGTCCTCGCTCATGCCTTAGTGGTGGACTCAACAACTTCAACATGCGGTCATGGGTTCCAGTACCTATTTTGTGTGTGTGTGTGTGTGTGTGTGTGTGTGTGTTGGTGGGTGTTGAGTATGTTAAAAAAAATAAAAAATAAAAAAACCAACTAGACCTGATTTTTAACTGGATCTGAAATGTTGGGCCCGAATCTGACCTGATTTGCAAACCGATCCCAAATTTGGATGAAGACCTGTTAAAATTGGTTTAGATTCATTGGGTAACCACAGGTCCTAGTACCAGCTGGCAGCCTTAATTATCATGGAAATGTCAATGGACCGCCAGGATTCAATATAGGTGGAAGATTTGCAATTTGCTGCATGAGTACGGTTTAGGCTGCCTTTGGATGTAGTATACGAAATCAACATTGGAGGGAATGGCTGATGAATTGCAATTACCTTCCTTTCAAGCCCATCTTGGAAGTAAGATCATCCTAATTCGATAAAATGGTAATTGCAATCCCTTGATTTCCACTCGTTTCCAAATGAAAACGGGGAAATAACCATTTATACAGGATGCAATGTATGCTAGTTACCAAGTAAAACCGAAAGAAAGGCACAATCAAAAGTATCTGATTTTGGGGAGGATTGAAACCCATGCGACCATATCCCAGCATTACCACTACACATGACCAGATGGGATGGGTAAGGCTCATTCCAGATGATGGTCCAATTCAATCTCTAGCAACATAAATCTAAGTGGGCCAGTTCACTTCCATCTGAACTTCTTACTGCAAATGCAAACAACAAGATCAATCGATGGAGTGACGCCTTGTGCTTTGACGCAATACATGATGACGAGGTGTGCAGCCTAAACGGAGGGCCCAAAATCCTTAGAACTTGAGATCAGTTGTCCAGGTACCTTGCACACTTGGATGCTTGGTGACATGCCTCGTCTTCAGCTTTATCACCTTCCTTCCTAGCGCATTCCTTAGCCGGGTTGCATGTAACAGAACGTCTTCCGGTGTTAAATTCTTCACGCAAACCACACGCTGATTTTTGTTTTCTGCAAATGAATGAGATCTGTCAGAAGTTGTAAAAATTACATTCAGTTGTCTCTTAAAAAGTGGGGTGAGCAGAATGCCTTTCCACCAGCTATGCATTCTCTATGTTCCATGTTGGACCTGAAACAGTGGATGTTGATTTTGGACGGGCATCTGTTCCACCAAAATACATAGGCAGATATTGATATCTGAATTAGTGGCGAAGATATTAAGGGCATGTTTCGACATCACCTATTCCATGCAATCATGGAAATGGAAAAGGTTATCCATTGATGTGGCAGTTTGAGACGTTTGGATAGCAAAGAAAAGGGAGCATTTCACAAAGAAATCATTCCAGTTTTCCATAGTTTAGATTCACTAGCATAAGAAACTAGGCAGTTGCTGTCTCACAAGTATGACATTACTACTTGTTATCCAAACCATAGTTTAAAAACTAGAAAACTTGACTCGGTATCCAGTTGGGTCAGATTGCCTTGAAGACTCGATTTGACTCAATATTTAATAACTAGGAATCTAACTGCACTAATAATCAACACTTAGAACGGTATGAATATCCAATTATGCAGTTTAAAACACAACGGCAGAGTCAGCTGGTAGATCCTGCCTGATATCTTGGTTCAGGTCATGAGTTCTAATCACACCAATTGCACTTTCTTTTTCTTTTTAATAAAAAGTATCTCGACTCAAGTCAAACCGACTGAAAATCCTCAGCAAATTTCAGTGATTTGGCTCAATTTCCAGTCAAGTCAGGTTGAATCAGCCAAGCTGAGTCAAGTCATAAAGTTTTAAAACTATGATCCAAACAAGACCCCTAAAAATGGAATCAAAGTTTCAATAGTGCTAATGGAAATATGCCTAATCATTACATTTTCTTTTACCTTGGAATACACGTGTCCAAACAAGAGTTCTGAAACACCAGCTCAGTCATACGGTTATCTTCTTGTTCATGAAATTTTAGAAACATTTCACATAATTCAGGTGCGTTTGGATTCCCTACCAAATTGGCATGAGTCTAATGAAGTGGAAGTAACCAGGTTATGTGTAACACCCCGGATTTTTGTCAACCTGGAGTTAGACGTCCTTAGGCAATGAGTCAACCATAACACCTTGGTAATCTCTTATAACTCAATTCCAAAGCCAAAGAAATCATTTAGAATGAAATTCTTTAGAAATTTAACGTGAATTAACTAGCGCTACACTAAATTACCTGTGAAATAAGCACCAACCACTTTAAATACGATCCGTAAGACCCAAAACCTGTAGAATCAGTAACGCTACGCTATCTTAAAATCCAGGATCAATCTCTAAACCCAGTTGCTCTCGGGAGCACTTTGAAACTTCATATCGGACCTGTACCGCCCGTCGAAAGTCCGATAGCGATGAACTTAGACCATTATGACCGCCTAGTTGGACTTGACTACCACCACAAAAATCACGTCCAAACGATGCTCTGGGACGATTTCCTTGAGGCCGGAGTGAAGAGTATGAGAAAATGAAGATTTTTAAGAAATTAAATATAATTTTAAGTAATCTGGAACGTGTCACTTGCGCGATAATTCTAAGCGTTCTGACCGTTAGATTTCGACCCAAATTTACCCTCGGATCAAGATAGGTGGCCCATACATGTCATAACACTTGTGGCCCTGATCGAGTTTCGACGACCGCTGAACTGAAACTGGTCCGCCACGGTCGATCTGGAAACCCGACCGGACTGAAAACTTAGCTTGACCTAGATCCGATAGTAGAAAGCTTAAGTCCGACCGCATTTAGTAACAGGACCTCCAGAAGTGCTCCATTGAGACGGAACAGTCCGTATTTGGACATAACCGAATTATACCATGGCCCTGAGTCTAATTTGGAGAGTTTTGGGCCTATATAAGGACCTTAAACCCTCACTCTCTCATCCCATACGAATTTGGAAAAACCTAGGAGAGAGAAGAGAAAAGAGAGAAAAGAGAGAGAAAGTATGAGAGAAATGGGAGGATCTTCCTGCTATCCTACGTGTTTAACCATTATGATCTAATCGCTTTTCCGACGATTCTAACTTCGTTCTTAGATAAGAAGGCCTAACCCTAACCTGTTTTAGGATTTCAATTGGTGCAAGTGGTGAAGTAGCTAACCTAAATCATACTGTAGGTTGTCAATCAGTCGTTGACAAAGACTTAAAGTCTCTATTGAATTCGTTACACTTCTACGGCGTAAGGTGCAAATTTTAGATATTTAGGTTACCTGTTTTCAAAGCTTTCAATGCCGTTTAATGATAGATTATTGACAGGGATGTTGTTTGACATGTAGAACATGCTGTCTGTTTTTCATTTCGAATACGTACGAAGAATATGAGATTTAGGGTATTTTAGGTATTTGTAGGAAATACCATATACGTATGAATTTTGCTGATAAGATTGCCATGAGTAATTGTCGTGTATCTATGCTAGTTATGCGTGTATGATCTGTTTGGCGAAGAGATTCGCCCTAATGCATATTTTGGCCGACATATGCTATGTAGACTAATATGTGTAGTCTAAGTGTTTGTATAAATGCTTGTATGAGTATATACCTAGTAAATAATGCTTTACTTGGGTGTTGAGATAGGATTCTCAACTACCTTAGCGATGTTTATGATTTCCTCCATGCAAGTTGTTTAACTTAGTCGCTTTACTTTGAAATGCATGCGTATGGATTCTTGTTCATGTTGTATCTAATAACATGTTGGGAAATATGCTTGAATTATTTGATTATTTCTATTCTGGCTACTGTACATGTTTACTGGTTAATATGGAATGTGTTTGGAGCTATGTTATGGTCCAGGCAATCGATAACAGATTCAAGCTCGTGGTTGGCCTCTATTCGCCACGCAAGACGTCTTTGACGAACCCGAGTCGTGCGTTGCTTGTCGGCAGTGGTTAGGCCACACGAAGTGCTTATGCACTTCATGTCGTACAACTCAACGGGTGCTCGTACTAGACAAACTCGTCAAGTAACCCGATTAACCGTTGTATGTTCACCTTGTATTGGTCATAACTGCTTGAACCTAAGGTATTGAACTTACCAGTGAAAACCCTGATAACCGTGGTACCTTGATCCATTAAGACTCATGAGCCGGGCATGGTGGTATAGGACACCGTTGTCGAGCTGTCGGCCTACGCTAAGGCCACGAGCCTCCCCGTAGTGACCAGTGAGCAATCCAGACTCGTGAGCCGATTATGGTGGTATGGGACACTATATTCGAGCTGTCGGCCTACACTGATAAGGTGATGGGGGAGCGGTGCAACGAGTGCGTGTAACAGCCCTGACAGCCCTTTGTAGTGATCTCGAGCATACTCTGAATCTGCAGAGAGGCGACGAGCCTTCCCGTAGTAAACAGAGTATACACTAGGCCTGTACTGATAAGGTGATGGGGGAGCGGTGCAAAGAGTGCGTGTAACAGCCCTGGCAACCCTTGCAGCGACCTAGAACCGCATCATCGTATGAGATTAATTAGGAATGACGACCCTAGACAGGATCCTTGTTTGGGAATGATATAAGGGAGGTACCTTAGTTTCACAATCCTGCTGTATGAAAAGGACTAATAACAACTTGGTAATCATGCCCATATCGCATTGCATGTGCCTGGAAGATGTGGAGCACTTGAGGGACGAAAGCATGCCGCGAACGTAAGATGTTGTCGCACGAGGGAGTATGTTGGTAAGGGCATGCATCATTATTGCATCTCATCCTTACATTAATCACAGTATTTAGGAATGTTTAATTGCTTGCTTTACCATTATCGCGTGATTGATTTGATAACATGCTAATCTTTGCTCTATGATTCCACTGAGTTGATCACTCACTCCCACGTTACGGGACGGTGTTGTACATACCAACCAGTTCCTGTTTTAGTTTCAGATGATGGCGCTGCTTGTGAAGCGGAGCCAGATGATGAGGAGGGTTTCTCCTATAGGCAGCTATCAGGCGGGTCTATGTAGACCATGTTCTGATCAACAGGGTTACAGGGAGGTTGATTAGACGCCATGACACTCGTCATTTTGCACTTTTGGAGCACTCATGTATATTCTTTTTGTTCATTTTTGGAGCATACATGTATATATTTAACCTGGTAACATGTTCACACTCTGGAGACTTACAACAGTCTATATATGTTATATATACTATCACAGTCTTCCGCTCGCATAATTTAACTGTCTCTGGAGTATGATATGCTGTTTTGGCTTAATCCCACTCATGTTTAATACACTAACATAGACAACATTCAATCATAAGCATTTATGTTGCATAAGTGATGTTCTGGAACTCGGGAGTGGAGTTTATGCTCAACCCTCGATTTTTGAGATGTTACATTATGTGATTTTCATAGCATTCAAAAAGGTTTGGGCTCTCATTGTTACTTCCAAGTTGGACTTGAAAGAAATACAGCTGCAATTTGAGGGCTAGTTACTCATTGTGAGTACTAGGAGCAAGGTATTCCGTATCGGTAAAGGTGGCCATAACGGTCACCACCATTACCAATATGGGTATCAGTTGCAACAGCCAATACGGGGGGTGTAACAACCGTTATGACCCCTGTAACAATTGGAAATTTTCTTTTGCCAAAATATTCTGAAAAAATATCTAAAAAATCCATAATAATGTAAATATTCCAAATACATATTCTTTTTTTTCTTTGGATATGTTTATGGTAGTGTAAAGGTTCACTCTTTGGTCAGAGTGTTGTATCGAGCTACCTAGTGAATTTGTGAACATGATTATATGTCTCTAATGTTTACTTTGCACATCACAATCAAACATTAGAACTAGAAATCATAAAAAAAGGCATAAATACTACCTATGTCTATTTTTATTTTTAAAAAGGCCTTTGAAGCTTCTATTCACTCAAATCACTATAATTTATTTATTTCTATTAAAATTCGTTTTGTTTTTATTTTTATTTTGTACTTTTTTTAATAGAAATATAAAGTGGTTGTTTTTCGACAATTACAGGGGTAACGGTCATTATGCCCCGTAACAGCCCTTACAGTCCCAAAAAAACAACTGCCCCGTTTCACCCCTATATCACATAACGGTCATGGACATTACCTATACGTATTAGCCTATATGAGCATATCGTAACGGATATGGAACAACTTGACTAGGAGTCTCAGACACTTCATTAACTTCTGTGGTCTCACTTCTAGAGCCAAACAAAAGCTTAAGTTCTGAGATTTTTTTGGTTGATGATATCTGTCTTATTAAAAGTGAGAGAGAGAGAGAGAGAGAGAGAGAGAGAGAGAGAGAGAGAGAGAGAGAGAGAATTAAGGGCAAAGAGTTAACACGCTAAGCCCCCAAAACACTAGCCAGACCAACAATCCAAATTCCTCAAAGAACAATGAGCTAGTAAAGCAAAAGAGGAACCATCACGATACACTCGCTGGGGAGGTGTAACCAAAGAGCCAATAGCAACCCTCTTGTGACTCCCATTTTCGCAAGAGAAATCTGCTCCCCTCTGAATAACTGAAAAAAATACTCAATGATCATTACACCAATTTCCCATCTCAGAAATACAAGGCAAATTCCACCAGCATATCAGAACATGCCCGTCAAATCTTGAAGCTAGCACATATCGGCAATTTAAAGGATGTTTTAATTGTTCTAAAACTTGGTGACTTGACTCAAAACTCACCCGAGTCAGCTTGACTCGACAAGATTTTGAGCAAGTTAATAGGAAACACACTCATCAGTGTGATTCAGTCTTAAACTAACAGGAGTCATTGAGTTGACATGCTTACTCGGTCAACTTGATATGACGTGCAGTGAATTGGCTCCAGTCAAAACACGGTTTAATGAGTTGATTAAGTAAAACAATACAAGTAGTGAGTAATGATTAAATGGCTGATGCTGGAATTTAAAAGAAATTCGGCGGATGAGGAGATAGTTGATTATATAAGCATTATCTTCTTACATTCTCTCTTGTTGAACTAACGATGTCTGGAAGGTGGGGCCTTGAGGGAAGCAACATTTTATCTTTGTCGATATCCCTTACAGCACACACTTGGAGATCCTGGTCCCACCTCAAGTGGTGGCCTTTGGGTGGCTGGGAGGGAGATGGCATTCTCAACATTAATCCCTTGAAAAGTAGAAATACGACCATGCCTAACATTTGCATCCTCTGCCTTTGGGATGAAAAGACCATGGTGTGATGTAACGCCCATTACAGGGACGTATCAGCCGTTACTTAATGGTAACGGTGCCAATCGTTACATGATCGTAACGTGCACAGTGGCAATTAGATAGATAGATAGATAGATATAGAGAGAGAGAGAGACTGTAACGGCATGATCGTAACATGCACAGTGGCCATTAGAGAGAGAGAGAGAGAGAGAGAGAGACTGTAACAGCCGTTACAGCCTGTAGTATAACAGTAACGGTAACAGCCACCGTTACGGTCACGGCACACCTTGGAAAAGACAAGGATCACGTCTACATTCATTATAGTTTGGGAGGATTTTATCCCTTTTTAGGTTAGAATGGGTAATGATATTAGGATTCAAGCTCTATTTCAAGCCTGGAAGGAGAGGGTAAAAGAGGAGGCTTCTTTGGCGTCGTTCCATTTTGGCCTCTTCTTGGCCATTGTGGAAGGAATGAAACAATAGAACTAACTATAATATTGTTAATTCACATCATGCTGTTTTTCAAATTACTAGGAACAGAGTTGTGAATTGGGGTTCAGGTCAAAAGGAAAATGTATCGTACAACAGCAAATCAATTGAGGTTGTTTGGAGAGAGGAATGATCTTCTTTTTCCCCAGATGACTGCTTGTCATCTGTTTGCTCTATTTTGGCACTTGCCCTATATTTCTTTTTAATAAAAATTATTACCTTTCAACCCCAAAAAAGAAAAGGGTGAGATTCAACTCACAACCCTCAACTATTCAAGCAAACACCTGCGATCACCACACCAGTGTCCATGCAATTCATGTCATTTTATGTTCTTTAACAGTCTATATCTATGTGTAAATATTCATAATTATTTTTAATATATTTAATTTAATTGTTAAATACCAAGTTGAGTCAACTGAAGACTCTATAGAGTCTTCTGGTTGACCTAACCCCGCTGGAGATTGAGTAAGTGTTCTAATCACTACCTCATAAACAAGAAGCACATCAAGTAATTGTAATTGTAGCTCAAACAGGACTATTATCTCAACAAGTCATCAATACACAAATCTCCATGAAGTTTTCAAAAGGATAAAAAGAACAAAGAAACTTACTATAATAGCCTTTTAAATGTGGATGCTGGCCACGAATGAGTTCAGTAACCACCTCCAACTGAGGATTTCCTTCTTTGAATGCTGGCAAATGAGATTCCATAAATGCCCTGCCATGTTCAATGTAGAATTATTATAAGAGAATCCTTCAAGAACTACAAAATACAAAGATTCTTTAAGAGATTCAATTAATAAGCATGTACAACTTTCACATGTTATCTAACCCAAGATAGATGGAACAGATTCCAAAGTAATGTTTTTTAAGGGTCCAATGTGCTTAACTGTGTTTGCATCAGATAAAATTCCAATACCTTAATACGAGATAGCAGCCAATTGTCTCAAGTCTCAACTAACAAATTGCAGCCCTTCGGAGCATTTTGGCAACACCAGTAAGCAACTCACAATAGCGTCCCTAGATACCCAGGCAGGCCTAGTTCTTTTCTTCCCAAACCATAGGTTGCAACATTCAAGCTGGGAGTTAAAAATGTTGGACTTGCTCTTGAAGCAGAAAAAATTATGAAACAAAAGCTCACCCAATGCACTCCTGTTCTGCACTTCCCAAGAATGTTCTGTGGATCTGACCATCATCCTACCCACAAAAAATATCAGTGGGAGTTGCAATTTGGGGGACATCCAGATGCACCCACATCAAATTAGATGAAATTACTCAAAATAGAGTTGCAGTGTTGAGCACTTCGAGTTTAATTTCCATTTTGCTTGATGATGGCTTATGTAGGATGATCATTTAAGGGTTAATAAGGGGACAATAATGGGCTGGGAGATCAGCCCAAGCCTGACCCGGTAATACAAGACCTGGGCTCAATAATGGACCAAGCTTGAGCCCATTAAAATTCTCTCTGGCCAAGCCCTGGCCCAGTATACTAATTTTATACGGCTTTAGTCATAAACATAAAATGCAAAAATGATTAAAATATGGTTTTATCATGGCCCAGACGACCCAATCAATGCGCCAAGGACCTTGACCCAAGCTGGACAGAACTTTTAGACCTGGCCAGGCCTGGCTCACCTGACTGGCCCACAGTACGCCAGCCGACCATGTTTTTTATTATTCTATTTTCATACAAAAGAAATTCTTAGAGGACAAACGCCCGAGTTGGGAAACAACACAGCCTTCAAGGAACACTAGCACTCACATAAACTACAATAGGGACCTCAGCCCATTCTCTATAGAAACTATCCTTAATATAACCGAGAATTCATTTAAAGATCTCGCCCGTGAGCCATCATAACTCTTAATTTTGTCCATCGCCTGGATAACATATTTGTTTTGTTATTGAAGATCCTATTTTTCTTACCTTCCAAACAGACCACAGAATTTGTAAGAAGCAAAGGTTGCAAAGCAATCTACCCTTGCACCCTCTAGGCCCATCCAACCACACCAGCCTGACAACATTAATCAAATATGATAAACAAATGCACATTTAACATATATTGTGATTATCATGATCACTGAGCCAACTGCCAAGGCCTTGACCCAATACCCCCAATTAGTAAGCATGCCAAACTTTTAGACTTGGTATAGCCACCGAATATAGGCCTGAGCCCAACCCATGGCAGGCCAGCCACAGACGCGTTCCTGCCCAGCACATGGAGGCGTGGACACAGCTAATGTGATCGAGATTCGCATACTATAAGTTGTATAGATATGAGTCAAGGGTCACCTAGTAATGTGCGCATGGAAAATTTTATGTTCCACGGAACCAATTTTTGGGTCGACTAGTCTCCACAAGCCACAAATATGCCCGAGTAAGTTCATGTTGCCTGCCCTTGCACACAAATTTGAAGATATCCAAACATGTATCATCTGGGGCCTTCCAAAGCTGATCTCACAAGCATCCCCTAGCTTCAATCCAAGTTCATAAAATCTGTTGGCAGGCATCATGGTCTCAGCACAAATATTTTGGATATACAGCCTTCTAAAACCGATCCAATCAAGCATTGCTTGGCTTCATTCCATGTTTCGTGTTATGGGCATAATTCGGTTGGTGTATATCATGGCCCCATAGCCACTCTCCCATGTTTAAAGTGCACATATCCAGAAAATGTAATACAGAATTACACCTAAACATCCAAGAGGAGCACGAGCCCCGGACTGAGAAATACCCCATGCCATAAATAATTATCTAAAAAAAATCCACATTTTCCTTTAAAATGATTCTTACAGTGGAAAAGGAAAGATTTTCCATAATATTCCTTTAACACCAAAAGACTAGCCTACCCTTTTGAAAGATGGGCACTTTTTTACCCGAGAGAAATGCTCGAATGCAGCTAGCATCTACAGCTCCCTCGTCATGGTACACATTGCAAAATTGCAAGGTGACTGAGACTGTTTATCTGGTGGGGCACCAAATGGGCTATATGCCAAAGAAGCAGTGATCGGACATTTTTGACCATCCAGTCATTCTGAGTTTTTGTGGTTGAATGTAGATTATTTTTCTAACAAGTGTCTAGAGTATCAGTATTATTACATGTATTTTATTTTTATTTTTTTAATTTTATTTTTTTTTTATTTTTTTTTAAGACACGGGGTGTCCCCACCTCTTTTTTGAAGTGAGTCTCGGAAAAATATATCTGACTAAGAGAAACATAGGGAAAAGGTGAAAATTTTCAGTGAAATTTCATGAGATGTTAAACAGCACATATTTACACATTTAGGAGTCAAAATAGTGCAATATATATATATATATATATATATATATATATATATATATATATATATATATATATATATATATATATATATAGAATGATATAAATGAGTTCATATCATTCAAAATAAAATGAATCCATCAAGCCACCCAAACAAAGTTAATGTATACAAACATGACACATCAATGATACAACCATCCATCCATCCACATATGCATGACCATCCATGCATACATATGTACATACGTACACCATCCATCCATGCATACGTACGTATGTACATACACCATCCATCCATCCATGCAATTGATACATATATAGATACATACATACATACATCATCCATCCATCCAAGCATATAAACGTATATACATCATCCATCCATGCAACCATCCAAAAGGAGTAATCAAAATCACCCCTGGCATGGGCAATTTTTATTTTTTTATTTTTAAAGCATAACTGGAAAGAAAAAATATATAAGAAAAGGGGGGGGGGGGGGGGGGGGGGGGGGGAGGGGAGAAGATACAAACCAGAAAAGAACTCTGCTGAGATAGCAGAAATCATAGGAACCTAGAAATAACAGATCATCTTTTTTCATCCCGTTTACATCCCATTCAAAAATCAAATTTTGCGAATTTTCAGTGTTCTATGGAAGCATCCCTGGCATGGGCAATATTATCGCTAGTATTGACTTGGGAACTTTTATATTATCTTGAGACCAAAATATCGGTAGGTTGATTTTAACATATATCACCGATGTTATCAAAATTATCAGCAATATTTGGAATTTTCTATAGTACTTGGGGTTTCAGTATCATTAACCCAGCAATATTGATAATATTGGCAATATTATCAATAATATTGCAGATATTCGGTATCATTAACCCAGCAATATTGATAATATCGGCAATATTATTAATAATATTGCAGATATTCGGAACATTGGTTCTAACCGTTCCACTTGCAAGCCACTGACTGGGTGACCACCACAGTCCAATCTTTTTGCTTTATGGGATATGACATGTTCATTTAGAGGCCCACTAGATCGAAATTCCCAATCACCCCATGGATTTTCCATGTTACCACAAGGAGGGAGCTTAAGGCAACTAGAACATAAACTGAATCTAAGTTGCAAATATTAAGTAGCATTGAGAGCCAAAATTCCACATTTCCACTGAAGGACAATGCTTTTCACTCCCACGTACCACCCACCCACTCATAAGTCAAAAGCCCGGGGCACCTTGGGCTTCAAAATCCCCCAAATTCGCTTAACAATTCCGTCAACCACGCAATAAGGAGAAAACCAAGCAAAAGGAATTGTTGTCTAAACTAGTTTACACAAGGCCTCCCACCCTGTTTTGTGTACTGTATAAAAGAATCATGTCAAAACTCTATTCAATAAAAAAAGTAGTGCAATTTGTTCAACCTACCCAAAAAAAAAAAAAAAAGTATAACCTACAAAGCTGTTTTAACATTTATAGGCCAGTACCCATAAAAAGGCATACTTGGGTTCAAACTGGCTCCAATTGGCTTGAGTGCATCAAAAATAGTTCTAGTCTCATTCGACCATTGGATAAGAACATAAATAGAAAAAGTAAGGGCTTGTTTAGCTTTGCTATAACATAAAATGTTTTTTTGTGATTTTGATTTTGAAAATCACCTTTCTAGGTTTTGAGTGTGTTTGGTTAGCCACTTAATTAATCAATTTTAGAAAAACAATTTTTCAAATTAGTGTCTTTTTTTTCACAACGCCTAGCCCACTGTTTCCTACAATCGTTTCCACTTCTACAAAACTTGCCAAAAGCACTCATAAAATCAAAGATCTCTCTCTCCCTCTCTGGTTGGAAGGAACATGCCCTAATCAACTCAACTAACAAGTGGTTTTCCAAGTTTATATAGCATGCCCTGATCAACCCAACTTGCAATCCATAGACTTCCCTAACTATACAAACAATGAATCTAGTCACCTGTGATTCTATAAACCACATCTTACCTATCATCGGTACTATATACATACTTTACGTTGGAATGCTATCTTTATGACTGAACATGCGGACACCCTTCTGAAAGAACTAACAAGATGGGTTCTAGATTTAACCAGTAATCCCCAGAGGTTTTCAGCCCATCTCCCACTCCATAAACATATTTTGAAAAAAAAAAAAGTACAAAGAAAAAAGAAAAGATCAGCTCATTACCGGAAAAAATTGTGCTCGTTTTTCTACGGTGTAATGGAAGGAGTGGAGAAAATTGTATGATGGTCCTCCATCACATTTTAAGGTTGAGTTCTTCTCTCAGGCCAACCGAGATGGATGATGTTTTAGAGATTCAAGGATAAGGCGGTAGGGGTGCAGCTTTGGGGTGCCTAGTGGGAAGGAATAAGGTGCAAATTGTAGACAATCTTCACTAGAGATAGATGATGCTCCTGAATGTTTATGTTATGTGCATGCGTAGCGAGGAGTTTGTTGTCCATCTGAGTCTGTTGTTCATCTCTTCATTCATTGCCAAGGTATTCAAAATCGGTTATGTAACAGCTATTATAGAAAAACTATACTGTAAAGGCCCTGCAACGGTCCCATAATGGTCCGTAATGATCTGTAACAGCCCCATAACAGTCCTGTAACAGTTTTGTCAAAAAATAAAAAAGAGCCGTAACGAACCATATCATAACAGTAACCGTGGTGGCCGTTACGGCCACCGTTGCTGTTTTGGAACACCTTGTTCATTGCCCATTTGCCAAAGTAGTCTTGGATAACTTTTTTAACTTGTTTGGAGAGTCATGGGTCATGCCGAGTTCAACGGAGAGCTTTCTATTGGCTTGGCATGGGGAGGTGTGAGCAAGATCAGCAAGGCAATATGGAGATTGGCGAATGTTGGCTGGAATTTGGTCTTTATGGGGAGAAAGGAACAATTGTTGTTTTAGGAACCAATGCGCACGAATACTGGAGCTGTTCATGAGGGCTAAATTGAATGTAATGGGTTCGGCTGTAGCGGAAAATGTTATGGATAGAAGTTCATTTCCTAGCTTATGGTCTGAGTAGTAATTTTTGAGGCTTCGAACTTTTCTTAATAAAATTATCACACTTTCAAATAAATAAATAAAACACTCAGGCAGATTGGGTCAGGTTGGGGGTCAACATGAGCCTGACCCAGCCTCAAGAGGACCCAACCCAACCTCAAGAGGACACGACCCAAGTTCCAACCCAAGGTGCCCAGCCCGAATTCATCTATACTTAACCTGACCCGACCCAAAGACATCAGATTATTCCCAGCATGACCTAACATGATCTATATTTGTTCAATCCAAACCCAACACAACCAAGAGCAACACAAGGACCTTGACAACCCAACCCAGCCCTACCTGAACTCCGGTTGGGTTAATCAGTTCAGGTTGACCCAAACCCAAGTTGCAGACCCTTAAGGATTGACCCTTCTCAACTTTTATTACTTGATGTTTTACTTTGCATTGAAAGGAAGCTAAACTGCCTGCCTGCCTTCAAATATTAAACAGACAAACGATCCATTTGTGAAACTTGAACCACTTTGCAATTTTGATTTCATATTATAACAGAAGGCAACAGAAAAATGTTCATCGCAAGGTACATAGTCACAGAAGATGCAAGCCTCACAATAAAACTTTTGGTAAGGTGGATGGCCTTCTGGTTCCAAAAGCCCAGTAGGGAAGTAAACTGTACATGAGAGGTTCACCTTTTGGTTCCAAAAGTCAAGTAAGAAAGCAACAGTCCAATAAGCATATCCAATTGCCCAAACCAGAATATTAATGGATGGAACCTCAGTGTTGATACTTAGGAAAAGGAAATATACAACGCCAAATCAAGCATTTTCTCTGTGACCCAACAAACTCTACAAAGTAGGGCCCAGCTTTTGGTAATGCAGATCATTCATATGGTGGCCTCAGTGGTGAATAGGAGATATCCAAGTCTCTTTGGAGAAACCCCAAATATTCCACCATTAAATGACACTAGCCATCAACTGGGCCCCCATCAAAGTTAGACCGTAGGTTGTAATGGAACAATTTTCATTGGATAGCTAGGGTCATCTGATGAGGCCCAAGGGAGACATTGAGGCATGGAGTCTCATAAAATTTGCCACCCAATCAACAAACTGTTGCTGGGTTGAAAAAAGAAAAATTCAATCGAGTACATACAGTACCTCGTATGGGAATATGTTATTAAAATACAAATCGTACAACTTGATTAAAGTTTCCCTATACTTTTATAATCTGCCTGATATCATTACACCATACAATTTAGAAAACTCACCTGATACCCCTGCTACTTCCTCCCCAGTCACAATAGCTCACTATCAACTTTTGAAGTTGCCACACACCTCGCAAAGCCATCAGCCAAGAAGCTTGCTCCGACTGCAAAACGTGAATCCTATGAGCATAGCCACAGAATTAAAAAGAATATCTTGAACAAAGAAATTGTCATACACATCAAACACCCAAATCCAAAAATTTGAAATGGAAATGAACCTCTCCAAGTACCCTAAAAGCATGCTTGCTTCTAATAATGAATGAGAAACTTCATAGAAGCAATCAATAGAATTGACTGAATAAACCTATTCACAGCTTCAAGAAATCAAGACTATCACTGCAAGTATGCTGCATTCTACAGATAAGTTGTTGGAAATTCATTTTCTAGAACTACCTTACCTAAGCACCCAAACTTCCCATTAACATAAACAAAGGTCCCTCAACCCAAGAAACACGTTATTTTGGAAAACAGAAATGAACATTGCAATGCACAATATATGAATTGTTATAAGATATTATCACCCTATCTTTTGACACCAAACTCAGTACCTTAGTAACTAAGCATGCAACTCCCTCGGGAGTAGATAAAGCTCCCTTAATCCATTATTGATCCAAAATAAACCAAAGGTTGCGTTCTACAGCATACAAATTTGTAAGGAAGATGATTTAAACCTGCCCATTTTACCAAAGAGCTCATCCCATCTAAATTGCACCCGATACATTGAATCCGGTAGGTGGAGAGATGGATCCAGACTGTCCATCTAGTGACCTCCTATCAGTGGATCGTCGAAAGTTGAAAATACACCAATCATGCGATCCTAGCCATTTGATCGCTGGCCTTCAAAAGGAAAGTAAGAAAAGTAAATGGTTGACTATGATTTTCAACCCTGTGCCACCTAAGGAAGATCTGCTAGATGTACAGTCTAAATATGTCGGCAGCCCACTATCAAACAAGGCTAAATCTTGGCTATTAACTTCAGATTGGCCCCAATCAAAGAGCATGCACGGCTAAAATCACGCCATGAAGATCGTCCCACACTCAAAACTGGCACAAAACCCACCACTGAATGGCCGGTTTTAGTCCAAACCTCAAAAACTGCCACTGGATGACTGATTTTCATTGGCCATTTGATGCATTGGACCAATCACAACCCCACCCACTGCCTCGCCTCTTTGCTTCGGTTTTTCCAAACCTAACTCCATGCCAAGTCGACAATACTCGATTCGAGGCTAGGCAAAACCGAACCTAACTCTCAACCCCTACATGTCATCACCAAAGCGTCTCTCAACTCTCACTGCCTATTTAAAGGGGCCCCACACTCACAAAAGATAACAAAGAGAGGGCAGAGAGGCAGAGAAAAAAAAACGGAAACAGAGAGCAAAGAGCGAAAGAAATAGAAAAGGAAAAAAAGAGAGAACCAAAAGTAGAGGCAGGGACATCTGCTCTGACCAACCGTCAGTAGTCAACAGCTCTACGAAATCCCGTAAGCTTTCTTTCTCTATTCTATTTTCAAACCATTTCAACCTAGAGTTGCTCCCTGACTCTATTCTGTCTCTGTCTCTTTCAATTGAGAAGTCAAAAGTCAAAATAACGTTGAAGTCAATAGAATAGGGTTAGGATCAGGGATATCCGACCACCCCTTTTGTAGAAAAGGGTGTCAGGTCTCCCCTTTCTTTCTTACATCTCAATCAACTTGCATTTCAATCCACACATCCCTACACACCTACACCCACTTTCACTTTATTTTGTTTTCGTTTTGTCTTTACACACACTTCTATTAGTAGGCTCAGTTCCGACGTCACGTGGAGTATGCTCTATAGTTGGCCCTTGGGGGGATCTTTCATATCAGAAAACATGATTTGAAGTAGTAACTGAAAGTTCAGTGCCGCATCTATTCACACTTTCATCTTGCTTAAGTTTCTTATCCTATATACCTAGGCCTTGTAGGCTAATATAATACTATGTATTTTCTTATATTATTGGAAGTTCCCTGAATCCTCTTTGAAAACAAACAACCTGGCAAAGTAGATACCGCTCTGTGCAGGGGCGGAAAATGGTGCCTAATCCCTTCCCTTTTCATAATCGAGACCTGTACCAAGAATCCACGACACAAATCAACTCAAGAGTCACTCGATTCGGGAATCCTTCAGATTTCCTGCTATCTAAGCAATTCTACAAATTCTAGCCAACCGTGGATTCTGATGCCTTTTTCTTGCTAGTGGCGACTCCCTAAGTGCTCAGACGAGCTATTTTGTTAACCTTCAGAAAAGTTGTATACAACCAGGGAAACCAAATCAGTCACGCCCTTCCCGGGGGCTCCGCGCCAAAGGATACGAGTGGGGTGTATGTGATATGAGCAGCATTCGTGACATCATTACTTCTCTCCTAACCCCTCTCACGAAGCTTTTCATGGAGGTCTAAGCTCTAGGACTTGCCGGAAGATCTTGTCCTATCAAATGGCTCGTGGCAGCTTAGCACTCATTCATTGCATTATAGATACGCAAAGGACATATGCTCTATGACCTGCTGGTATCCCAAATCCGGTCACATCATAAATCCGAGTGATTCTAGTCCTAATTATTCTATCATATAACCATCCTCCACACATGCAATCATGACCAAGGTGTTCCGTATCCGTTACGATACGCTAGTAAAGGCCGATATGTATAGGTAACGGCCATGACCATTACACGATACGGGGGTGAAAATGCCCTGTTAGTTTTTTGAGACCGTATCAACCGTTACGGTGGCCGTAAAGGCCATTACAGGACATAACGACCGTTACTCCCGTGACGATCAAAATAATATCATTATTTTTTCTAATTAAATTCCTTTTTTTCCTCTTTTTCACTTTTCTCATTCCAAAAACTCACTTATATCATTTTACAACAAATTTCGACCACTCTTACTATAGCTTTTAAGATTAAAAGTGTGGATTGAAGTGATTTGAGTTAAAAGATTCTCTTTTCAAAAAATTGAAAAGGTTGTATTTATGCCTTTTTTTAGATTTCTAGTTCTAATGCTTGATTGTGATGTGTAAACATTAGACATGTAATCATATTAAACAATTCACTAGACAACCTGATATAACACTTTCACTAAAGAGGGGACCACTACACTACCATAAACATGTTCAAAACAAAAAACGAATACATATTTGAAATATTTACATTATTATTGATTTTCTAAATATTTTTTCAGAATTTTTTGGGCAAAAGAAAATTTTCAACCATTACGGGGGTCGTAACGGTCGTTATGCCCCCGTATCGGCCGTTATGGCTGATACCTGTATTGGTAATGGTGGTGACCACTACGGCCACTGTTACAAATACGGAATAACTTGATCACGACTGGTCCGATAGGGACGCATGAATGCCCACGTGATGTTTTCCCAACGTTCACATAATATAATTCCCCATTAGCCACATATACAGTTTTGAGTGGCATCTTTATATAACAACTTGCAAGAATACATCCATAAACCACCATACTTCCCATGATAAATAAGGTCCCTTGATATGACAAACAAAGAAACAGAAAAAATAAAGAAAGAAAAAAGTACAAGAAATATACAACAATTATTTCTTGACACCCATCAGAAATATCATAATTACTTACATAGCTTGAAACTAGATATTTAGAGGAAATTTGCATGAGGATTGAGGAGAGATTTAATATGCAACTTCACGGCAAACATACCAGCATGATACACATGTACGAGGTCCAGGTCATTCATCAGATGGGGTCCACTTTAAACATGCCCCGGCTCAACAGTCACATTATATGGATCAGGTGAGCCACATGTCTATGTTGAACATAGAAATTTAGTCATCCTTTTCCCCCTCTAACCACCCATTTTTCGCATCACATGCGGCCCACCTGATCCGATCATCATCTAAGCCTTATCCTGACCAAGTGGGATCAGCTTCTTTATTGACAAATGGATAAATTCAGGTTCACCCTGCATCCCACCTGATGGATGATCTGGATCGTTTACAGTGTGCCATGTTTTTACACATGCCACAAATCACTTCTTCTATCTCTCCTCATGCAAATCACCCTAGCACTTGTTATCACTGATAACATTACATTGCAATCAAGAACAAAAATGCAAACTCCCATGACAATGCACTCCACAGAATTAATCTCAACAACCTAACAAATAATTATAAATAAGAAAAGCAGTTTAAACATATTCCCACCTCAAAACAGGGTATATATAAATACCCATGTACAATCATCGAGTTTGTGAATAACCACATTATTAACTCCCCGTTATTGAAAATACCCAGTCTATTTGTTTTTTTCCCAACTTTTGTTGACAACCATTAGAAAACGACAAACATGCTTAAATGAAATATGACACAAAATTCTCCTCCTCGGGACAAGCAAAAATCCTCCAATTTGATAGTGGGAGAAGAATTATGGAACCAGTCCTCACACTAAGAAAAACCAAAGTGTGGATGACTAGGATTCTCATATCTTGGAGGTTCCAGTTCAGGTTTATCATCGGCGAGGCCCAGATGATCGACGG
Source organism: Magnolia kwangsiensis (assembly GCA_037074715.1). Lineage (NCBI taxonomy): Eukaryota > Viridiplantae > Streptophyta > Magnoliopsida > Magnoliales > Magnoliaceae > Magnolia > Magnolia kwangsiensis. The sequence continues at coordinate 147,031,720 of CM073573.1, forward strand.
CTGGATCAGTTACTGGACTTTTGACATGAAGATTCCAACCTGGCGGGTTAGTGCTTAGGTTTTCAGATTGGATGATTCTATCGGATGAACAATGCTGATCGCATCCATTTGATAGAAATAATTCTCCCAAATTTGAAGCAGGCAAGAAAATAATAATAATTTAAACCTCTCTTTTCTTCTTCTTCTTCTCCTTTGTTCTCTTCTTTTCTCATTTGTAAGAGAGAGAGAGAGAGAGAGAGAGAGAGAGAGAGACTTTGATATTCTAGCAAAGCCTGATAGATGATATACATGCACTTGGAAATTACATAAACCCTCTTTGACAGGAAATTTCTTTCCAATTTCAATCCACCAAATGCTTAAGGGTGCGTTGGTGCATGAAATTCTCATGATTATTCAATCTCAATTGGTGCAAATTATCATGATATTACATGAAATTTGGATCAACCAAACACACAATAAATCAATAAAATTGAAAAAAATATGTGGAAGATATAAATAAATAGATACCCATGGAAATGATAAAAATTACCAAGAATATTCGAGGAAAAAAAAAATGCTGTTGTTCTTGCTGATGAGTTCTTTGGAGTGAAAGGAGAAGAGTGGAGGCAAGGAAAGATACAGGAATGGGGTTTTGGGTTTGTGTACAAAATGACAAAATTACCCCCACAAGTGGTGACTGATTGTGGTTAGTTTCGTCATTTTAAAGGAAAGAAATACTGCGAGAGAGTGTGTGTGATGATACGCAGGCGACGCGGATTGCGTCCTACCCTCCGTCCGGGCAGGGCTCTGTGGGGCCCACCGTCATGTAAGTATTTTATCTAAGCTGTTAATCGTTTTTATCAGATCATTTTAAAGTAAATTTTAAAAAATTAGGCAGTTACAGGGCTTAAATGGACCCCAAAGTTGGGATTGAACGCTCTTCTTGAAAATCTTCTTTTCCTTAGAGCTGGAGGAGTTTTGGATCAAGCTGATATTTGTTTTTTCATTTCATCCGCGTCTACATGACCTTACGAGTAGGTTATGCATATTTTTGGCAGTAAAAAAACATCACGGTAGTCCTTAGAAAGGTTTTCATGATGGGTGTAATCATCACTGCAGCTTCCTTTAATATGGACCTATTTCACTTTTATGCTAATATATTAAAATGATTTAAGTAAAGCAATGAACAACGTAAATAAAACACTTACATCAAGGTGGGCATCACATAGCCCCGCCCGGACGGATCTCCATCCGGGCGGGCGTAGGACGCGGATTGCGTACTGAGTAACTCAGTACGCGTACTGAGGAACTCCGTGGGGTCCACTGTATTTTATTTATTTTATCCAGTCTGACCATCCTTTTTTACAGGATAATTTTAGCACTTTAGTTCAAAAACGAGGCATGACCATCTTTTTTTACAGGACAATTTTAGCACCTTAGATCAAAAACGAAGCATGACCATCTTTTTTTACAGGATAATTTTAGCACCTTAGTTCAAAAAAGAAGGCATATACAAGTTAAAATAGACGGCACTACAGGAAAGAGTGTGAATTTAATTCATACCGTTGAAAAATTCTTGGGGCCATGGAAGTTTCGGATCAAGATTATATTTGTTTTTTCACTTCATCTGTGTTTTTGTTGATCTTATGAACGGTTTGGATTATAGATAAAGATCACTGTAGGACATGAAAAGGTTTCAACGGTGAAAATCATTATTTTCACTATTACCTGTGATATTGTCCACTCAAGATTTTTATAAGTTTGAATTTTGGGCTCAACGCCTAAAATTAGAAGGAAAACCGATGAAAGGTATGAATACATCATATATATATATATATATATATATATATATATATATATATATATATATATATATATATATATATATATTCACAGCAGGCCCAGCTGAGTTTACTCAGTATGATAAGAGTATACTGGATAACTTAGTAAGCAATCCAATTTCGAAATTGCGTACGTGGCATACCAAGCATATCCGATTGATCAAGCGCACATGGCATATTAGGTGGATCCAGGGTCCCACCGGAAACGGATTGGCTACTCCCCCTGCCACCAGTATAGGCTGGTGGTCAGTGATATGTGGGCTCCACTATAATGCATGTGTTTTATCTATACTGTCCATTTATTTTTCTATATTATTTTAAGGTACGAGACAAAAAATGAGTTATATATCAATCTCAAGTGGATCACATTACATAAAATAGTTTTGAACGAGCATCAACCATTAAAAACTTTTTGGGAGCCATAAAAGTTTTGGATCAAGTTGATCTTTGTTTTTTTCCTTCATCTATGTCTATATGACCTAATCAACGGATTGGATGTCAAATAAACAGTACATTGTGCCTTAGGAGGATTTTAATGGTAGATATCCAATCACTATTGTTTTCCTGTGGTGTGGTCCAACTGAGATTTACATTCCTATAATTTTTTGGATAAATCCATAAAATTATCTGTAAAAATGGATAAACGGCATAGATGAAACACATACATCATGGTGGGGCCCACGAAACACTTATCATTAGCCACCGGTGGCAGGGGGAGTAGCCAATCTGCTCCTGGTCTCACCTAATCCGCTCCCCGACGGAGTGCATGCGTATCAAGCGTCAGACGCTGCCAGAGTATCAAAGAGCTCCTCCCCTTTTAAATTTCAATTGACGCGTGATATCTGGGCCGCTCATCAAGGTGTGCCCTGCCAGATATCGTGGCCAAAAGATCAGGGCGGTCCGTTCATTTGGGGGAGGCTTTGGGGCTTGATCTACCAACTCGGATTCCCCAGTGACCCCTCCAGTAGCGAGCTCTTGATAATGCTGGAGGCTCCGGCCATCATAATGTATATGTTTTATCCACGCTATTTATTTATTTTGAAAGCTCAATTCAGGGCATCATCCCAAAGGTAAATCCAAAGCTCAAGTGCACCATACCACAAGAAACATTAAAGGTTAAATTCTAACCATTGAAAACTTCAGATGGTGCACAGAAGTTCCAGATGAAGCTGATTTTTATGTTTTCCATCATCGCAGTTTATGTGAGTTTACCAACGTGTTATTTTCTGGTTGGCCTTAGGAAGGTTTCAATTAGGCATTACTATCCCGAGGCTTGAGACGGAAAATAAAACAGATATAATGATCAAGTGCACCACACTAAAAAAAGTAATAGAGGATTGACTGTCTACTCATGAAAACCTTTTGGGATTACAGGAGTTTTGGATGAATATGAAATTTGTTTTTCCTTTTCATCGAGATTTTTGTGATGTTATGAATAGATTGAATGGAAAATAAATGTTATAATGAGCCTTATGAAATTTTTAACGGTGAAAATTATTATCTATTCTAAATTGATCTTAAAAAATGGATGAACAAGTAAATATAATAAATACATCATTATGGGCCCATGTAACTTTGATTTCCTTTGAACTTGTTGTCTACATCAGAGCTCGAGGAGCATCAGCTCTTGTCTTCACACTACATGTATCTACAACATTGTAGAGGTGGTGTGTGGTACACCAGCCAATCCTAGTGGTTTAGCTAGTGTACCACACACCAGCTATATAGTTGCTGCAAGTACTTGTCGTGCGAAGACGAGCATGACCACTCCTCGAGCTAATGGTTTAAAGGAGATCGAAGTTAAATGGCCTCCATAGTGATGTATTTATTATATCTACACCGTTTATCTATTTTTATAAAACAAATGAATCATATCCAAAGATCATTTGCACCACACCAAAAATAGCAGTGGAATCACCACTAAACAAGTTGTAAGGCCCACTATAACATTTATTTTTCATCCAATTTGTTCATAAGGTCATCAAGACCCGAATGAAGAGGAAAAACAAATTTTGTATTGATCCAAAACTTTTGTGACCCCAAAAAGAATTTCAACGGTAAATGTTCAATCTTCCACTACTTTATGTAGCGTGGTTCACTTGATAGTTAGATTTGTCTTATTTTTAATATCAAGCCTTAATAGGAGCTTGCCAAATAGACAAGCTATTTGAATATAACACATACCCTGCAACATACCCATGGAATTTATTGGCATAAATACAAGAGCTATATAGTTGGTGTAAGGTACACCAGCCAATCCACTTCCAGGTACGAGTATGTAGGATTAGCTACCGACAAGTTGGGTAGCCACACTTAGAAATTGGATTGCTTAGTAGGTTCTTATTGTACTGATTAAACTTTATTGGGCCCAACGAGATGCATGTAGTTTATCCATGATATTTATTCATTTTTCCAAATCATTTTAGGGGTTTAACCCAAAATTGATGCATATACAAAGCTTAAGTAAATCATACCACATGAAAAAGTGAAAGTATTGATTGCCATTGTTGAAAACTTTCTAAGGCCCCCAGTGATGTTTATTTGTCATCTAACCTGTTCATAAGATCATATTGACATTGATGAAAGAAAAAAATAAATATCAACTTGATCTAAAACTTTAGTTGCCCCCAAGAAGTTTTCAACGGTATATGTTCAATTCACACCGTTTCTGGTGGTGTGGTCCAATTGAGATTTTTATATACTCCATTTTTTATATAAAGCCGTAAAATTATGTGGTAAAACAGATGGACGGAGTGGATACAATGAATAAATGACAGTAGGGCCCACATAATTTACTCAGTATACTCGGTACACAATCTGCTTCCCCAGACTTACTACTGAAGTGACGTCATTAGGTTATGTGGGGCCCACTATGATGTATGTGTTTTATACATACGGTACATGCATTTGGAGAGATAATTTTAAAGCATGATCCAAAGAATGAGGCAGATCCAAGGTTGGAATGGACTCCCCAACAGAAAACAGTGGGGAGATTAACACACACACCGTTGAAACCTTCTGAAGGTCCACCATGATGTTTATTTGAGATCCAATCTGTTCATGTGTTAACGCAGAAATGAAAGAGTGGAGAACACAAATATCAGCTTGATTGAAAACATTTGTGGCCATTATAACTTTTTAGCATTGTGCGTCACTCTCTCACTGTTTTCTGTGGTGGGATCTGTTCTAACTTTGGATCTTACTCATTCTTTGAATCGTGCCCTAATATGATCTCTACAAATGGATGGACGGTGTGGATACAAAACATATATCATGGTGGGGCCCACATAACTTGGTGACGTCACCTCATTAGGGAGACTCGCTACACAACCCGTCCGTAGCTAATCCGCGTCCAGGGTATCATCGAATGGAGGGCCATGTATGTTAGTTGAATCCAGACCCTTTGGTCAGTTCTTTTTAACCGTCCATTTCTATTTTGGACCTGATGAGTTGATCCGCCTGATAAGGGCGGTAGAAATGTAGATGCCAGGAGCATATGATCCCATGAACTCCATTGCGTCCACACACGTGTATAAGACAGCCCATGTCCATGCCACCACATGTGCCTACGTGACACATGTGTACGAGATCCAATCAATCAATCTTAGTGGTCCAGATTTGATGATGCACGGTCCAAGATTCGGTCAGTTAGGCGGGTCACGTTTTATTAAACAAATCACGGTAGGAAAAACCAAGTTTTATAACCCGTCTACTCCTTATATCATAACCCACATGATCAGTGGACCATCTTCAATTTTTTGCAAAAACATCTACAATGGTCCTAGCTGTCCAATGGATGGCTTGGATACTGCACTAATCTCCCATGCTAGCACGTGCGATGCCATGGAGATGGTATACCGTGCACGTGTGGGTAGGCTTAAGGGGAGCAGATTACACGCGGCTCTCATGGTGGGGCCACTGTGATATATGTATTTTATATTCACCTCTTCCGTTGGTTTTGCCGAGTCATTTTAAAGCATGGACCGAAAATGAAGCAAATCTAATTAAGGTGAACTATTCTTATATAAAATAGTGGTGATAGACCATTAATTCGCCGTATAAGTTTTGGATAAGCTGATATTTGTTTTTTATTTTATTTTAAGTTTATGTGACATTATTAACATGTCCTATGGTCCTAGGAAGTTTTTGATGGTAAGTTGTTCAATCGCACCACTATTTCTATAGTGTGGTCCATCTGAGATTTGGGTCCCTATGGAACCCACGCCATCATAGGTGAGGTTGGGCTGCACTCCGCTACCGACTTAAGGAAGCTTTGGATCAGATTCATTCATATCGGTAGACTATGGATTTACTGTAAAGGAATTGGTAGCAAGGCCTCCAACACCAAATTTAGTACTGGTCATTGGTGTCACCCTCACAAGTCACAACTGTATGTGTTTTATCCATGTTGTCTATCTACTGTTAGGTTAAAAGAATTTGATAATGAGGTTGGAAATTTAAGAAAATGAGATTTACCTTTGTTAACCAACTTATTTCAATTGAGTTTAATTTTCTCTACCTTAAAAAATTGTTAAGAAATCTAAACATTTATATTAAAACCTATCAGTAATCTTTGTATTGAAAGATAATGGTATACCATGGAGAGCAAATTCACACACGCCCATGTACTGTGCTTGTGGACATGGCAAGGTGTGGTATGTCTGTGATCAGGCACAACATGCATTTATCATATTGCTCGCATGTGGCTCAAGTTCCGGCAATTATATGTTTATATATACACACACACACACACAATGACATCTCCTCTTTATTATAAAATCATTTGAAAATCTTCTTCCCCATTTATTTTTTGTGTACTTTTTGGATAAATAAATTCAAGTATTTTTGAGTTCATAAGGTTGTAATGAAGAATGCACCGGATATAAACAATTCATCTTGAAGGAGAGTTGTTATACTCTAAGGGTAGATTTGCTGTGACATAGCGCATTAGGGAATGTCTTCCCATAGAGGAAAATATGTCTTTAAGAAAGTAACAATAACATACTTTAGCTCTCCAAACTTTTTATTTTTTATTTTTTATTTATTATATTAAATTTCCTACTATATTTCTATGTTTTAAAACTAATATCTATTTTACTATCTCATTTTAAAACACACAAAAATTAGATCGATACAAATCTCAAGTCAACCACACCACAAGAGACCATGGTAATTGAACCACCATTAAAGACTCAAAGAGAAAGGTGGACACAAACGTTATGTATAAAAGCTAATGTTTGTGTTTTCCTTTCATCTAAGTCCACGTGGCTTAAATAATGAATTAGATGACAAATAAACATAACAATGACATATAAGAAGTTTTTAAAAGTGAGCATTTAATTACCACCATTTCGTATAATGTGGTCTACCTAAAATTTAGATTTGCTTCATTTTTAGGCTCATAAAAAAGAAAAACAAAAAAAAAAAAAGAATCGCATGAACAAAATAGATGCATTATGACGAGGTCACAAAATTGATTATTACCAACACCTTCGTATAAGGTAACTACCAAATCGAGTCGAGTGCTAGAAAAGCTCTATGGCCCCACCATGATGTATGTATGTGTTTTATCCATGTTGTCCATCTATTTTGTCATCTCATTTTGTGAGAAAAAAAATGAGTAAATCCAAAGCTTTAGTGAACATGTTTATTAGTCAAAAGGAAAAACACAAATGGCAGCTCTATCCAAAACTTATGTGCCCTTGGGAAGTTTTGAATGATGGGCGTCCAATCACCACTATTTCCTAAGGTGTGGTCCATCCGAAATTTAGATCTACCTAGCTTTTGGACTCATGCCAAGATGGAAGGAGAGTCCTTGGGCAAGAGAGACTTTTCAGCACCGACCAGCAACAAATGTCACTACCGAATCCGAGTCTAGATCTGGGTCTAAGGATTCAGATCCGATGAGAAATCAAGTTATCTTATGCATCGTCATCCAGGCCATGGGTCAGGTTCGGCCTGAATCCTTGAACCGGCCCGGACCCTACCCATATACATTCTTAATGGGATTGTTCTATGAAAGAGATTCCTAGAGCATGGTCCATCCATTATAGGGGCCATCAGATCAATGGTTTAGATCATAAAGCCATGTGTTACTTCCAATCAAGAACTGAGAAATCAACTCCTTTTCATGTCTAAATGGGCTACTTGATATCCTGAATTTAAATAGGCCGCTTGACTAATGTACAAAATGTAAGTGGCTCATTTTTATAAAATCAAATTTTCTCACATTCAGCTCAATACATATAAAGATAAAACAACCATCTATATTGCTTAATTCAAAAAAATTGAAATTTTCATGTACAATTCACATGTAACAAAACCATACTACAACTACTCCCGTCGACCGACTCCGCTACGTAGACCGCTAGTGCCCGGGCCCATTAGGGCTCGACCCAGACGATAGCCGGGCGAACCAACACTCCATGGTCGACTTCGCCGTCTCATATACAGAAGGATATGCCATCAGGTGACTTGAGTTTGTGAAGTCCTCCGACAGCACTCTCGCCGCATCTGCACCGTCGAATTGCGAGAAAACAACACAAATGGCCAAAACAAGCAAAAGGGTGCATGTCCATCGTGAATTTATCGCCGTAGATGCCATCTAGATCGTCGAAAATGGGAAGGTCTTAGTAGGGGAAGAAGAAGGTTGAGTGTATACACTGAAAGTTTGTGTATGTGCTTGAAATGTATGTGGATGTGTGTTTGCTGGGTGTTGGTATGTGAGAGTATTTATAGTGTAAGGTTCACGTCGTGAGTCTCGACTCTTGCAAGTGGTATCAATGTGCCGGGTCGGGTCTGAAAATCAGAAACCCGAGGCCCGGCCCGTTGACAGCCTAACCTAGCTGCGCTCACGCTCTTTCCCGGGAAAATGATACGGTAGACTAGGAATATGGTAGAGCACGTGGGATGGTGATGCAGCAATCGGATCCGTTCATCTGATTACACCCACCGTGGACGGTCTACATTTCAAAAATCACACATATAAGAAAAACCCATCATTAATTCGCTGCATTTTCAAGTAAATTTTTTTTTTTTTTATCGCCGTCACTCTTTCATGGACACTAATCAATAGGTAGAATAAGCAGATGGATGTTTTTATTTAGTAAATGTTCCATACATAGTATGGGGAACTAGATGGACGGTTCTGATTGATTTTTCATTCTTCCATGAGTTCTGTCGAGAGATGATCTACCATGTTCCGGTTCTTCCGCGTGTACAGTAGCATCTCCCTTCTTTTCATAGGATTGATTACTTTTGGAGGGTTTTTGGGGTTTCTGGTTGACCAAGGCATCTGGTTTGAAAAGGTCCACTTCTGTAACAAAAGGGGATGGTTTACCACCATCTATGAGTTGTTAGCTGCATATCAAGTGAAAATGTGATACTACAAAGTTTCTTTTGGGCCGTCCAAAACGTAGTTGGTACCTCTCATGGGTGTATTTAGCCAAAATTCATTCGATTGGAGAATTTTAATTGATTGAAATGTTGATTGGATGGTTAAAACCATTCACTCAGCTTGAAGTTTGTACTACGATATATTGACGCTGGGAAATATGGTTTTGACGGTCTGGATGACGTGTATATGTGTTATTTCTACGGATGATAAAAATCCACGACTTGAAAGTATGTGGTGAACTATCACCTTAGTCTTCGGTAAACGACGGTAAATATACGACGGGAAATATACCAAAATGTCCCTGACCTTAGAGTCTTGACCAGGGAAGGTATCTGGTGCTTGGCACTTATCACTTTGTGAGCATATGTATGATATTTAGACCGTTCACTTGGTGGGGCCTACCCTCTACGGGCCTTATGGTGAAGATCGCATGGGTTGGATGATCCTAACTATCTGATGACGTAATAAATTTAAGGATTACGAATGAACGGTCAAAATGGTAGATCAATGGTTGATTATTATAAAAAGGTCATTTGAACGGTTGAATGGGATTCCCAGAGTGATGCGATTTGTGGGGGCAAGGGCCATGGACGTGAATTTCCTGGAACAAAGTAGGGAGCCTGCCCAACAAAGAGCTCTGTGGGGCCCACCGAGATGTCAGTGTAACATCCACTCCGTTCATCGTTTGCATCAGCTCATTTTCCACCCTGGTTTTAAAAATCAGGCCAATCCAAAAATCATGTGGCCACATCGCAGAGCGCAGTGGAGATGTGGAGGTCCACCGTTGGAAGCCTTCCCGGGGCACACCACGACATTTATATGTAATCTAACCCGTTCAGATGGTGATTCCTGTCAGGATGAATGAAGAACTCAAGTAACACCCTAATCCAAAACTTGGTGATCGAGACGGTTGCTGTGCCATCCACATTTTCCCCTGTGGTGTGGCCCACTTGAATTTTTCATCAGACTTATTTCTGCAATCACGATCTAACGTGAGTTTGAGATATGATGGACCGAGGGATATCACGTACACAACGTGGTGGGATCCACAGAGCTTTTTTTTTGCTGCATATACCCCAGCACCAACTTTCGTGGAAAATTCGAATCCGTCGGCATAAAGACAAGAGTGGTATCTCCGGATAATAAAAAATAATAAAAAAACCTGTGGTTGGACTATATCTAGGACGAATTATACGATCCTCAATCATTTTACAATGGAGCCATTCACTTGGTGATCCAGACCGTTGGTTTGTTGCTGATCCAGACTGTTGGATGGACCACCACCCTGAAATCTCACAGATTGGAATATGGTAGCCCTACGGTTGTCGCATTCTCTTCTTAAATTGTTCATTTCAGGCAGGATTGGCCGGTCAAGTGGGTTTTGCGGGCATGGTCCACCTACGCTGGCCCCATGGGCCTTGATTACAAACCATGGCCATAACTTGGCCAAACTGAAAGAATAAGTAAATAAATAATTAAAAACTCAAGTAAACTGTCCACATCCGTGGGTGAGTGGTTATTAATATTAGGGCCGTATGAGCTCGGTTGATTAGCTCGCTCAACTCAACTTGAAAAAGCTCGTTTCAGCTCAGTTTCAATTGAGTTTATTTTTTAGGCTTGAGAAAATTTCAAATTGAGTTCAAGCTTGCTTGAGCTCAACTCAACCCAGATCGGATCAGTTTGGTGATTTAATTACTTTGATATTAATATTACTCATCAAGTATACAATAAAATGATTAAATGAAGTGTCAATTGATAGCAATGAATGTTAGTATAAGAAATAAATATTATTTTTTCTTAATTTTAATGCCGCCTACAAGTTATTCGGGGAAATATTTATAAATAGTTGTTATTGATTTATATACAATAAGAAATTGAAAGAAATTGCAGTACATACTCAATCTTGATTCAAATTAACCTGAGTTGACCAAATTAAGTCGAGCTGGCTAATCAAGGCTGAGGATCAAGCCAAGTCAGTTTCGAGCTAGAGCCAGCTAGTGGCTGAGCTGACTCAGAGTTGTGCCAAGCCCGGCTTGGTTCCACTCGTGTACGCATCCAGTAACTGAGCACTTCACAAAAGGGTAATATAGTAATAATTGGGAGTGATAGGGGCGTAAATGTGGACGTGCCAGGCCGAAAGATTTGAATTGACCGGAGCCGTCCTTGATTGACTTTGGATTATGCGATTGGAGAAGCTACGGAGATATCACTTACCTACTAAGTGACCAATATCTTCTTTGACGATTTCGGCTTTGAAAATGCCGCGCCTTCCCAGAACTATCGAGTGCGACTTCACTGCGACATGGAAGCAGTGATGTTGGTGCGGCCCTGATCGTAGGTCCCACTTCTTGTATATCCAAGTCGTCCATTTATTTTTATGTTTTAGTTCAACGTATGGCCTGAAAAATGAATTATATTCAAGTTTCAGGCGGACCACGTGAGAGGAAATAGTGATCTTTGAATGCCTACCATTTAAAACTACTTAGGGCCCACCATAATATATATTGACCATCCAAACTGTTAATAAGGTTATGAAGATCTGATTGAAAGGAAAAAATAAATATAAGCTTGATCCAAAGTTATGAGAGCTCACAAAGGGTTTTTAATGGAAAATAATCATTGGCTCCTGTATTGTGGCCCATTCGAAGTTTTGATCTGTTTCGTTTTTGGTAGGACTTCATAAAATAAGCTTTCAAAACAGATGGAGGGATTGGATATACAATTTATAGAACTATGTGGGCCCTACTGTCGGGGCCACGCCAGTTCTCAGCCAAGTACGGCTCAGCACTATAGGTTTGTCGTCATTAATGACGTAGAGTTGTTGCACGTGCGGCCATGTGGAGTGAGAGAAGGGAAGGAAAGAGGATGCGGGTTGCGTACTGCGCCGCTGGACAGAAATAGGTCCAGACAGAGGCTCCGTGGGGCCCACGGTGATGTAAGTATTTTCTCCTTTTCTACAATTTTCCAAATCTTCTAAAAATACGAGCTAAAAAATGAGGCAGATCAAAGGCTCAGGTGGACTAAACCATAGGAAGTAGCAGTGATAATGACATCCACCGTTGAAAACTTCCTAATGTTATGTTTATTTTTCATTTAAACTGTTCATAAAATCAAACAAACGTGGATAAAGGGATACGAGGTGTGGATAAAACTAATACATCATGGTGGGGCCCACAGATGCCTTGAATGGACAGAATCCGTCCAGGCGGGGGCAGGACCATCGAAAGAGTTGGTGAGAAATTCGGTTTTGAAGGGGAAAATGGAAGAGAGACGTCAGGAGACCCGACTCCTCTGCGACACCAGATATACATGATGAGTAAGATACTCAGGTTTGTGGGGCCCACCATGTTCTACGTGTAAAATCCTCTCTATCATCAGATTCTATTCTCTATGTTAGACGTTGCTTAAAAATCCATTAAATACACGACTTAAATGGACCACACCACGTGAAACAGTGTGATCGAATACTATTCAATGCTCATGCATAGCCCAACATCTAATGTATTTTCCAATAAATCTATTAAGATGATAAAGAAAGAGGACAGAGAATATAAATTTGTTAAGTTCTGTGTAGTCGTCAATTTGATGCAGTAACTTTTACCTGTAGTCTTTTCACATTGTAAATAATTTTGTAATAATAACCCCACTTGAAATGAGTGTAGTCGTCAATTTGATGCAGTAACTTCTAGCTGTAGTCTTTTCACATTGTAAATAATTTTGTAATAATAACCCCACTTGAAATTATTTAGAAAAATCAATTATAATAACCTTAATTTTATTTAAATTTGTCAAGAATTTTAAAATTTTGAGGAATAATGATTTATTATCTAATATATTAAAGTTGAAGTATTTTGCTATTAAAAGTTTACTGGGACTTTTTTCTTTGACCTTGTATTTAAACTCTAAGGTGGTCCAAATTTCTTTTATTTACCATTACCGATAATTCATCTTCGAATTGTTTGTTGCATGTGCAGTAATTTATTCGGGTGTGTCTTCGTCAGTGACTTAAAAATTCAGACTCAACATATAGTAAATTTTCAATATTATCAAGAGAAACTTTATCTTATCTTACTATCTTATAAAGTTAGTTCATGCAGTAGCTGAAGATTTTCATTAGTTAATAATGCTTTAAGAATGTTGAAAATTTAAAATTATTAAATTATAAATTATAAGATAAAGTTAGTTCATGCAGTAGCTGAAGATTTTCATTAGTTAATGACGCTTTAAGAATGTTGAAATTTTGAAATTATTAAATTATAAATTTATAATTTTTATAAAAAATGATGAAAAAAATTAAAAATATTAAGAACATGTTGAAGCAAGTGTGATCACGCTATCCTTAAAAAGTTATTCGCTCATTCTTAAATTAACTGAAACTGCTGACAAGTTGATGGCAAATAACTACTAAGATACAACGAGCTTGTATGTGATTATACATTCAGCAAGAACAAAGAAAGCACTATTGTAACTCTATAAACATAGTTTGCTAATAGATGAAAACTCAAAAAAAAATCTCCAAGCAAGAGATAAAAATAAAAAAAGAAATTGCCAGCTTAGACGATCACTATATTGTTCTGGTTCTTATAGACTTGTTAACTTAGGTTTGTATTGAACCTTGCTGGCTTAATAAGAGAACACTTAGAGCTTTATGACTTCATATGAGAGAGTGAGTCAAGTGGTTTGTGTTGTTGCAATGGACTAGCCAGGCTTAGTTTATATAGGCTAGGATAGCCCAAAATTTTAGACCAAGGTCATAACTTCGATCAACTGTTTCTCATTGTTGGTGAGAAACTAGCCATTATTTGATACTTTATGATCGTTTTGCATATGGAAAAACCAGTTGCATGCTAGCCGTTTCTAACTGTTGATCTAGCCACATGTTGTTGTTTATGCATAAGTCAGTTTATTATCGCATGATAGTTACACCAGACCTCTTATGAAAAACAAATAAATCTCTCTCAAATCTCTTACCCATAACACTCCTCACATGCTCACGCCCTTGCAACAAGCTTGAGCCTGATATCGTGCCCAGGCCTGAGCCCATGCACATGCATATTCCAATGTGAACAAGTCTCGGTACTCCTCTAACTCACTGAGCAAATAAAAATGTACTCAACACCCTGTTTATTGATCAGACAAAATTTTATTCTCTTTTTATTCCAATACTAGACTATTCTCAAAACACATACAAAAAAACAAGAAAAAAAAAACCTAAATTTTTACACACATATATATTATATTTTATTTAAAATATTTTTAATAAAAACATTTTCCATCACCGTGTCCATCTGTTTTTATTGCTTATTCTAGGACATGGTCTCAAAATGACGGAGATTCAAATCTCAAATGTACCACAAGGTAGGGATTGAATCCCCACCATTGAAAACTTCACAGGCGACTAAAGTTTTCGATCTTCCTGATACTTGTGTTTTTCATTTATTTAGGTTTGTGTAACCTTATCAACAGGTTGGATAGAATATAAATATTACAGAAGCCTTAACAAGTTTTTAAAGGTAACGGTGGACATTAAATCACCACCGGTCCATCTCAGACTTGGATTCATCTCATTTTTTAAACCATGCTCTGAAATAAACTATAAAAAAATTTTAAAAAAAAACCGAAAAAAAAAAAAAAAAACAGAAAACACATACATCTAAGGTGGGGCCATGGTCTGGCCACAACTAAGCTGTTACCCCCTCCTCGCTAAATCCGTGCTCGTTTTTTACCATCATGCTCTTAACCGACCAATCCACATTGATAAATGAGAAACGCGGATTTCCTGCCACAGGAACCTAGGTGGGCCACCATGATGTCGGTGAGAAATCTACACCTTCCATCCATTTTTCCATATCATGTTAGGACATAGCTTAAAACTGACGCAGTTCCAAAACTTATATTAGCCGCACAACGGATGATTGTACTTCCACCGTTGAAATATGCGTGGGCCCACAGAAGTTCTGAATCAGGCTAATTTTTGTGTTTCAGTTCATCCAATAGGAATGATCTTTTGAACGGTATGGATGTTATATAAACATCACGATGGATTCCAAGGAGGTTTCAACTGTAGAAATTTACCTACGTACGTTTTGGTTTGGCCCACTTGAGTTTTGGATTTTTTTAGCTCATCTTCTAGCAAGATCTTGCAGAGCTGATGGACGTGCTGGATTTCTCACAAACATAATAGTGGGACCTAGCTAGCCGCGTCGCAGTTGAGCATCATAAGAACATCTGTCCGGCACATCACCTAAACGTGCCATGGTCCAAAAATCACGGGGCCGGCTCATCACATGTGCTTCAACCCACATAAACGCTCGTGCTTTGAAATCCTGGGACTTATTTTATATTCCCTTGAGGGCGACACTTCGTGCGTAGAAACCTATACTTGTGCGTGAAGTCATCCACTGATGTCGGCATGTTTGAATGTTGTCTGTAGAGCAAGCTACTACAAAACAGATTTCACAGCACCATTTTATGTGGTGTCTTTTATGTCACCAAATTCTGTGGGCTCACTATACATTAATAGGTTCTGAGCTCAAAAATGAGTTTTTATTGGCAATGATTCTCACCATTGAAACCTTCTCGGGGCTTATCATAATGTTTATTTGTCATCCAACATATTCATGAGGTCAAAAAGGTAATGATAAAGTGAAAAAACTTTTGTAATTTTTATAGAAGAAAATTAATAAATTTTAAAATTAAAAGTTTATTTTTAATAAGTAAATAAATATTTTGATTATTAAATATTTTTATAAATATAGTGTATATACCTATGTTAAGAGAAAAGGATTTTACTTTTGCAATTATGGTTCAAATTTCCTCAAGGATAGTGCGCCTGAACATTATTGTGAATGAGTATGGATGTCTTGAAGAGGCACATAAGTATCTCTTTAGGAAGAACTCAATGACCTTTCAATTGCTATAAATCTTGAATATTATAAACCAAATGACATACTCTTCATTTTTAAAATAAAAATCATTTTCTGTGTAGTATTATTGTATCTAACCTCTTGCTATGTTTTTTTGAACATCTTAAAACCATATTGGTGTCAAAATTAGAGATTTATTCAACACTTAAATGTGTAAATTTTCATATTAAATAAACATTATGTTAAGCTTAAATAAGGTTTCAACATTTATTGTCATTATACTCATTGTTTCCTATGATGTGGTCTACCGGGGCTTTAAAACTTCTTATTCTATGCGGATAAACTATGTGGATATAAAACATAATCATGGTAAGCGTCATGGCTCCCAACACCTAGTATGTTTGAAAGTGATTGGGTGAACCCTACTTAGGATGGGCCATTAATAGGTTGGGCCTGAGTAGGTCTCGGCTCATATTTTAAATTATTCTATGGCTCAGCCCTATTCAAAATTCTAATTTTTCAAGCTAGAGCTCGGCCCATTGACAATGTAGAACATGAGAATATTGAATATCGAATCATGAATGAAGAAAGGCATATTAGTTAGTGAGGCCTCATTCTTAACCTTAAATAACATCAAAGGCCTCTACCCTTCCATCCCTTGGATAGATAAAAAGAGGTTGAAATCTAGGCATTGCGCAAATCTCTCCATGTCGAGATCTCACGGGTTTCATTAAATCCCACCATATCCCAATACCACCAATATCAGGTCACCAAGTTAAACAATTCTAACTTTTGATCAGTGGATGTTTGTTTATTGAAATAGAACCACTGAATATTTTTCATCTTAACTGCCCATGAATGTCAACCAATCTTAATGTATGATATTGAAATAAGCATAATTTTTTGGGGGCCATAAAAGTTTTGGATCAAGTTGATATTTATTTTTCCCCTTCATCTAGGTTTGTATGACCTAATCAACAGATTGGATGTCAAATAAACAGTACAGTGGACCTTAGGAGGATTTTAATGGTGGATATCCAATCACTATTGTTTTCCTGTGGTGTGGTCCACCTGAGATTTATATCCCTCTCATTTTTAGTAACAAGCCCTAAAACGACCTGTAAAAATGTATGAACGACATGGATGAAACACATACATCATGGTGGGGCCCACAGCGCACTGACCACCAGCCGCCGGGCCAGTGGCAGGGGGAGTTGCCAATCTATTTCCCAAAATTATAGGGTCAGCTCATCACATGTGCTTCAACCAACATAGACGCTCGTGCTTTGAAATCATGGGACTTATTTTATATTCCCTCGAGTGCGACACTTCATGCGCAGAAACCTATGCTTGTGCATGAAGTCATCGACTGATGTCGGTATGTTTGAAAGTTGTTTGTAGAGCAAGCTACTACAAAACGGATTTCACACCACTATCCTATGTGGTGTCTTTATGCCACCAAATTATGTGGGCCCCATTATACATTAATAGGTTATGAGCTCAAAAATGAGTTTTTATCAAAAACTCAAGTGGACCACAGTATAGAAAGTAGTGAAGACAACGACTCCCACCGTTGAAACCTTCTCATGGTCCATCATAATGTTTATTTGTCATCGAACATATTCAAAAGGATAATGATGAAGTGAAAAAACTTTTGTGTATTTTATAAAAGAAAAATAATAAAATTTAAAAATAAAAGATTATTTTTAATAAGTAAATAAATATATTGATTATTAAATATTTTTATAAATAGAGTGTATTGATAAATCGTAAGAGCAATGGTTTTTACTTTTGCAATTATGGTTTAAATCTCCTCAAGGATAGTAGGCTTGGACGTTGTTGTGAATGAGTATGGATGTCTTGAAGAGGCACATGAGTGAGCTTGGATGTCTTGACAAGGCACATAAGCATATCTTCAAGAAGAACTCCACAATTCTTTAATTGCTATAAATCCTGAATATTATAAACCAAATGACATACTCTTCATTTTTAAAATAAAAATCATCTTCTGTGTAGTACTCTCAAATCTAACATCTTGCTATGTTTTTTGAACATCTTAAAAGCATATCGGTGTCAAAATTAGAGATTTATTCAACACTTAAATGTGTAAATTTTTGTATTGAATAAACATTATGGTAGGCTTAAATAAGCTTTCAACATTGACTGTCATCATACTAATTGTTTCCTATGGTGTGGTCTACTGGGGCTTTAGAACTACTTAATTTAGGATCATACCCTAAAATAAGTTGCAAAAAAAAGATAAACTATGTGGATATAAAACATAATCATGGTGAGCCTCATGGCTCCCAACACCTAGCATGTTTGAAAGTGATTTGTTGGGATTTGTGATGCGGAATCACATGGATATGGATTTATGATAGCAATCCAAGAGCACCAATCAATCACAAGAGAACACAAAGATTTAATGTAGAAAATCCTTTTGAAAAAAAATCACGGCACAAAGCAATAGATCTTCACTATGATAATTGAAATTACAAAGGGATAGGACTTACTCGATTCAAACAAGCTTGAATCTCACCCTTGCTACACCCTTTGATAACCCTTATAGAAACCCTCGGAATACCTTTAGGAAGCCTCAGAATCCTTTAGAAAGACCCTAGGGACTCCTATTTATAGATGATGAACTCCCACTTACGCACACCCCTAGAAACCGCCTCAAATTTACGCAGTTCAGGCGTAAACCGCGCACCATCTGTGTAACCCTTGACTAGTCGAGACATGGCTTCAACCAGTCGAAGGGACCTTCGACTAGTCGAGCCAATCCCTCTACTGGTCAAGGATCTCGGAGATTCAAGATTGAAGACATATGTTAAAAATAATCTCCACCATGTCTTCAATCTTCAAATGTGTATCTTCTTGCCCTCTTTTCTTATCTCTGCATTACATCATAGCTTCAATCAACGCTTCTCGTGCACACTCCGTCCTTCTTTTTACGTCATCGCTAAGCCCAGAGAAGTTACACAAAACTTGAACTTCTTTGAAGGAACAACCTAGGGGCATGTTTGGCCGAACCAATCCCATGGGATTGGGAGGGATGAAATTGTTTTTAAGGTAATGATGGTGGTATCAGTGGATGTCCTATAATTCCATAGGATTGGTCAATTTCCAGGATGGAATCCAGGCCTATTTGGGATGGTGGTGGGATTTGGTGTAATACTTTGATTTCAGCCTGCCAGTGTTTGGGTATGGCATGGACTTATGCTCATCCCATGCCTTCAAAATTGTTCATTAGTCCACGCTGAAATCCCAGTGGCTGTTGGTCGGTGCTCTGTGGGCCCCACCATGATGTATGTGTTTCATCCATGTCATCCAGACATGTTTGGGCTCATATATAAATGATGAAATGAATGAGCAGAGCGGATATAACATAAAAGATCATGGTGGACACCACAGAGCTTTGGGTTATAGGGAGCCTTGTAACCCTTTGTGTACGTGGGCCACAAAATGTACGAAAGTACATTGACATTGAAAACAAAATTTCCTAACAGTCCATTTACTTTATATGCTGATGGCCCACTATTCATAGTCCACGAAAAAAGGGAGTTTAAATAATTAAAGATCTGAACAAGCGGTCCACCGTTGATAGTCCATGATTCTTTAAAAAAAATGTATATTTAAAGATCTGATGTGTAGGATCATTGGCCTTTTCTGTGGAATGTGTGGGCCACTTGTATTTTCTTTCTGAACCGTGTATTCGACCACTTGTGCAAATGGTAGACGGACAAGGATTGCCTCCTACCCTGCCCATCTCTAACGCCGAACGGGCAGTTCTGTGAGTACGACTACTGTGATGTATTTTTTTATCTATGTAGTCCATCCCTTCTCTTAGATCATCTATGTGGCGAGAGTCAGATGAATTGATAAGATGACATATGCTAGCTACAGTGGACTCCAGAAATAATCTAGAAGTCATCATTGGTGGGTGTCCGCATTATAACTTCCAATATAGTGTGGCAACAATTACATGGACCAAACTGAAGCAAAAAAGAAGTATTACATGAAGCATCATGTAATGGAGATCCTGGAATAAGTAGTTGTGGAATTCGCAGTGATTACTACATTGTCCATAAAAAAATACACTACAGTCTAATAATAATATATAGGACAAGGAACATAATCACGATGCCGTAATAAACACAGCTACTCTCTCACCAAAGGACATCTCTGTCTCATCTGTTAAAGTAGCCCAAGATACCATGGCCCGTGATGTCTATTGGGTTGACGACCAAGATGTCCTCCTTGTGTTGAGATGGTCAAAAGAGCTTGATACACATCCATCATATGTGGTTCGTCTTACAATTGGTTGGGCAATTGAATTGCCATAGTGACTTTTCCAAAAGGCATACGCTTCTTTCATGTTTTTTAAGGCTCGATGTATACTCCCGCTATAGCCTTCCACCTCTAATCCGGCCTCCTCCCAAGATAGATATATGCATGGTCGGCGACCAACGAGTACAATGTAATATAAATACAAACCTAGCTAAAGCAAACATTCACATTCAGTTTAGTCTAAATTCGATTGTCGGAAGCAATCTTCATCTAGGATTAAACCATCTATTGCAGACCATGGAATGTCTTTATCATTCTCGTGATCATAAATGAACACCCACTAGCTTCAAAATACGTTTAAAGGTTAATACGGATCATCTAATCCGCTGTCCAACAGTCCATGATGTCTAGCCAGGTGAAATCCCTACTAAAATGTGTTGGAGTGGCCATTCAATTGTAGATTTAACTATTAGGCTCTGTATGATCGCCCTTAGAACCTTATTTCATTAAGTAATTAGTTGTGTGGAATGATCTGAGGCCATTAATTGAAAATTTACAATGAGTCAGCGGTTGAACCTCAAAAGTTGTCCATTAAACCTTAAGAGTAGTTGTTGGTTTAAATCACGAACCTATTCAACTGCTAGTTTAGCCATCCAATCTTCCATTATGGGCCATAGGGCGTCCTGATCACTTGAACAAGTTCCTAGGACCGTTAACGATTGAAGATCCAACCGTTGAATCATTTGAATCATTAGGATGTCGAGAACTAATGAGTGGACGTTCACTTACAAATTTAAAATGATAAAATCCTTCTTATCAAGTGAATGAATGGCATTGGTCAAGATGCAAGCGCAATATACAACTTGGAAAATAATTTTATTAATAATAATTAGGTGTTTAGTAATATAAAGTCATGGGATGGATTAGTCCTAATAGCCTACAAAGTGGGACCCACAACATTACTAAAATGCATGCATACATGGGGAAAATAATAATAGTGAATATAATAATAATAATAATAATAATAATAGTAATAGTAATAGTAATAGTAATAATAATAATAATGATAATAATCATAATAATAATAATATTGATAATAGTAAATAATATTATTAAAAGTAGTATAACATAATATTTAGTGATATAAAATCAGAACAGGCCATATATCCATAATCTGACCATAGAGTCCTAGCTTAAATAGTCCCTTAGACTATTTTAACCGTTGACGTTCAATTTCGGGCTAATTCGACTAACAAATCAGCGAGAAATCCATAAACAAGACCCGAAGAAGGGCGTGGGGCCCACCTAGGCTTTGGATCTGACCGATCTTCAGTCAAAGCCTTTAGTGGGGCCTCTAAAGGGAATGGACGGAGTGGATTTATCAAAATCATCATGGTGGACCCCACCTCAGTGAGTGAGTGCACGACAGGGATGTGCACTCACGGTGCACCCTTCCTAGAAGGCTCACCTCTGTCTCTCTTCCTTTTCATCAGTAAATAGATAACATCCGTTTAGGACGTTCTACGGCCCACCATGATCATCGCCATAGATGATCTGAACCGTCCATTGTGTACATCCCTCAAACCTGACCAAAACTCAACCATACTATAGGTTGTCCTGTACATGTGGACAAGATTGACCCATTATATGTTCACCATGTATGGACACTACTGCTTAAATCTAAGGTACCACTTACCAGTGAAATGCCTGTTTAATTTTGGTACCTCGATCCACTAAGACTCATGAGCTGGACATAGTGGTATGAGACACCGTGGTCAAGCTGTCGGCCTACGCTGGGGTGACGAGCCTCCCGTAGTGTTCATTGAGCAAACCAAACTCGTGAGCCGAATGCGGTGGTATGAGACACTATATTCGAGCTGTCGGCATACGATTAGGTGATGAGCCTCTTGTAGTGACCTCGAGTATACATTAGGACTACGCTAAGGTGACGAGCCTCTTCGTAGCAACCTAATACTGTCATCATATGCAACTAACTAGGATTGACTACCCTAGATGGATCATTGTTTGGGTCGATGATATAAAGGGAGGTACCTTAGTTTTCCAATCCTACTGTATGAATAAGTCTAAGTAAGAACTTAGCTAATCATGTACATGCACCGCATTGCATGTGCCTTTGGCGTTGGTGTCGATCATAGCGGGAGTGTTGCATGCGCGACCGTGAGATGATGTCGTACAGGGAGTGCATGCAAGGGTATACATCATTATCGCATTTCATTCTTGCATCAACAAGAGTACTTAGGATATGATTGTTGTACTGCTTTATCATTACTGCTTGATTGAATTGATAATATGTTAACCTTTATCTTATAGCTCCACTAAGTTGATCACTCACTCCTACTTTGGGAAGGTGTTTTAAAACATCAACCAGACTCTATTGTAGTTTTAGATGACGGAGAGGCATACGAGACGAAGCCTGCCTTCTGCGATGATGAGGAGGAGTTCTCCTATTTGCAATTCTCTAGTGGGTCTATGTAGACATGGAGTTGCGTCGACGGGATCGTAGGGATACAAACTAGATGACATTACACTTTATCATTTTGTGAATTTTGGTAGTATACATGTAATTATTTAACCTGGTGATGTCCATACTCTGAGGACTTACAATCACTTATATGCATATAAGTACTTATTACAGTTTTTCGCTTGCGTAATTTAACTGCCTCTGGAGTATGATATGCTAATTTGGTATAATCTCACTTATGTTTAATGCACTAATACAGGCAACATTTAATCATCATTATCTATATTGTATAAGTGATGTGTTAGAACTCGGGAGTTGGGCTCCTGCTCGACCTCTGATTTTTCGAGCGTTACATGAGGAGCATCCTATAGTTGACAAGGGTGCATGATTCTCTTTGTTAAGGGCTACTACAAAATTTCACAGTTCAAGATTGTTGCAGTTTACCTTGTTTCACATGTAATATTATTTCATTTTGTATTTGTGAGAATGAAGACATTAGTTTGTATAAGTCATTATGGGCAGCTCTTGTATATTTAAATGATAATGTAAATTTTCCTTTATGTTTGATTTGTCCATACTACGCTCATCTGCTTACTCTGATAGTTGAAAAAAAAATGTATACTCGAATTTGACTGTCCTTTAAGGTTAACACTCGGATTTTTGGAAAACAGGTCATATACTCGGATTCTAAAAACACGCGGTGTTACAAAATACAAGTATAATAAACTTAGATAAGCATGAGGATATCCAATTCATAAAACCTAAAGCGTTGAAGTGTTTCTGGTAAATTAAAAAATAAAAAAAATTCAAACACAGGGGGGCTAAGAGGTACGATCAATGTATATTTGCTAATTTGTTGAATAGTTAGGATTACGTACCCTTGGAGATCTGGATAGTAGTAGAACATCAAATTTATCAAGAAGAGATCATGTCGGACAATATCCAAATTCATCATCTGATCTATGCATACGATTATAACCAAGCTATGAATCTTTAATAACAGAAGTAAAATTCCACAACATATCTAACTTAAATAGTTTAATATATAGTGTTTATCAAACGTAACATGTCCAAAATACCAAAAAAGAAGTGGCAAGTCCATAATAAAAAATTCATATCAAACAGATCCCCATCAAACAGAACCATCACCAATAGATGCAAACTTATCAGATAATATTTTCTTTAGCCAATCGATACGGCGCTCAGGTCGTAAACTTATAAAGAAAGAAGCAAGTTACTTGTCCTGACTTAAGAGCTGGTCAACCTCAATGAACTCGCTGTTGGTCAGTCCTTACACCTTCTCTATCAAATCCAAGACTTTGCTTGTTCGATTGACCTCTTTTCTAAGGTTGAAATACGCATTGCATCCGCTACAGTATTAAGAGATATGACAAGTACATCACAGGGATGAGGAGGTCATTGTTGTTCCTTAGTGCTACTCTCATTACGATTACTATCAGAATAAAATATGCGGACAGGAGTACCGTGAAACACCCTATTCCCCCCACCCAACGGGTTAGAGGAAAATGGAGTGTTTCCTGTCGATCCGCCTAAAGTATCGTCAGAGAGTTCAACCATGTCATCGACATCGTCATCGATCCTCATCCACGCCTCGTTCAGATCTCGCTGGACCCGAGAGGATGATGTGGCCATACTCCTACTTCCCTGCATGTAACGTCCTGTTGCCTGATCAAATCTAACGATAACCACTAACTCATCCATTCTCTCTATTCTTTTACCTCGTAACCTTTCAGCGTGTGAGTATGACTATAAATTCGAAATAAGCATTTGTAAGTATGAATAAATACAATAAAAACATATAACGTCATCCTGACAGTATGTTGCCATATTGAGATACTTAACAAAGTTAAGAAGATCATACCCGAAGATACTCTTCCCACACATCATCAGGTGCCATAACCACCATGCGCTCACTATCCCAGCTGAATCCACTGGCTGCCAGCATGTCCTTTATGTCATTATACTTTCTCTTATAATAGCTCACCCGATTTTGCACATTTTACCAATTGACAGTCACCTGTGTATGTTTTATCACCTCTTAGCCACTGCTTGATATGCTTCTCTCTTGAAACCATTGTTTGTTTTCTGTCCCAGTGCAATCTTTTCCAATAAAGTGTCAAATAATACTCCATCCATTGGTTTAGTCCAATTGACCTTCGCTGCCCGGGACAGTGGTTTTGTAAGTGATTTCGTTGTTTTCTCCCGTGGTGAACTTTGAGTTAGTGTCACTACAGACCTAATCGGTGACTGTATTGGTGTTGATGCATCAATAAGCAAAGAGCTTGACATTCCACCTATGCATATGACGCACAGTTACATGTTGCATCGATACATCTCTTAAATTAACACAATTTAATTCAAAAATGTAAATGACTACAACATGGTTATCAAAATAGAAGATGTTATATAATTTTAGTCATATTGAAGACACATAAAAATATTTTCTCAATTCATTCGTACTTTGTAGCACATTAATCAAAACATTCGAATACTGCTGCAACGTCCCGAAAATCAGGGGACAAGCAAAGCTCAACTCCCGAGTTCCAACGCATCACTTATGCAACATAAATAATGATGTTTAAATGTTGTCCATATTAGTGCATTAAACATGAGTGAGATTACACTAAAATAACATATCATACTCCAGAGTTGATATAATTAAGCAAGCGGAAGACTGAGATATGTATATAAAGTATATGTACGAGTTTCATAACCTTCAGAGTATGATAATGTAGTCGGGCTAAATACATACATATTTTGTTTTAAAATATACAAAATGAAAAAAATGTGAATGTTCAACTAATCCAATATCCCTATAATCTTGACGACACAGCTCTTGGTCTACACAGATCCGCCTGAGAGCCGTACATAGAGAACTCATCTCCCTCCTCAATGAAATCTGCCTCCGTCATGAAAGCCTTGTCATAACCTGTATCTAAATTAGAGTCTGGTTGGTATTTTAGAACACCGTCCCAGAGTAGGAGTGAGTGATCAACTCAGTGTTACTATAAAGCAAAGGTTAACATGTTATCAATTCAGTCAAGCAGTAATTATAAAGTAATATAATAAACATAATTTAATTATTCTTGTTAATGCAGGGATGGTATGCTGTGATGATGCATGCCCTTGCTTGCACTCCCTCAGCGACTTCATCTAACAATCGTACATGACAAATTCTCTAAAAGTGTGCTTCCTCGCCAAAGCATATGTAATGCGGTGCATGGTCATGTTAGCCAAGTAATATATTAGGCTTATTCATACAACAGATTCGGAAAGCTAAGATACCTCTCTTTTTATCATTTACCCAAGAAAGGATTCATCTAGGGTCGTCAATCCTAGTTAATCACATATGATAGGCAAGTTGTAGGGCATCACCCCTGATGAAAACAGTGGATAAGAAAGTTCAAGAGTTTACACTCGAGGTTGGTACAGGGAGGCTTTTCACCTCAGCGTAGGCCTAATTTATACTCGAGGTCACTACGAGAGGATCGTCACCTGAACTTAGGCTGATGGCTTGAACACGGTGTCTCATACACCATATTCGGCTCACGAGTTTGGGTTGCTCACTAGTCACTACGGGAAGGCTTGTCACCCCAGTGTAGGCCGACAACTCGACCACGGTGTCCCATACACCACTATGTCTAGCTCATAAGTCTTAATGGATCTTGGTACTATGGTTAAACGGGCTTTTCATTAATAAGTGGTACCTTAGATTCAAGCAGTAGTGTCTATACATGGTAAACTCACAATAGGCCAATTGGATTATTTGACAAGTGTGATTGGTATGAGCATACGTTGAATTGATCGACATAGAGTGCATAAGCACTCAGCGTAGCCTAACCACTGTCGACAATCACCATATGGCTCGAATTCATCGAACGTATCTAATGTGGCGAAATTAGTTTGACCACTCAATCAGGAATCGTTACCAATTGCATGGATTGTGTAGTAGTCCCAATCATACTCAAATGCAAGAGGCAATCACATATGTTAATCATAATAGCATTTAACAAAAAGTTCAAGTAAAATTTTCATTTGAGCATTTTATCAAACACATTGGACGAAGTATTATACATATGTATTTCATCCATAAATCACATAACAACAATTTACATTATATGAAGAAAACTACAAATATGGATAAAGTAGTTGAGACTTCCATCTCAACACCCTTTTTAGAAGCGATTTATCAAATAATTTCTCATTCAGACATTTTATCAAACACTTAGACTACATAATACTATATACATAAACTAAATTAGTTATAACATATATTACGGCAGGTTCTTTCAC
Organism: Magnolia kwangsiensis; assembly: GCA_037074715.1. NCBI lineage: Eukaryota > Viridiplantae > Streptophyta > Magnoliopsida > Magnoliales > Magnoliaceae > Magnolia > Magnolia kwangsiensis. The sequence continues at coordinate 147,058,888 of CM073573.1, forward strand.
AAAGGAACTGTCATACATACAACAAACATATATTCTAGATTAATAGTCGTGACAAGCATAAATCATAATTTCACCTTCATTCAAACATTTTAACAAACATATGAAATACATTTTATATTCATATAGTTCACACGCATGTATAGTTTATCGAATATATCGTAACTAAGACCATATGGCAGCAATCAAGTCAGACATAAATCATTGCTAACATTGAAAGCCTTGAAAACCATAACTTAAATGTTTATAGTCCGCACCTTCTGTCGGATTTCTCATTTCGAACTTGGTTCAAATCCTACATCCTCGTATACAAAACAACGGTACCTAAACATCAAGATAGGTTAGCTATTTCACTAATTCCTCTATTTGGACTCCTAAAACAATATTAGGGTTAGTATTCCTTACCCAAATTGTAGCTAGAATCGATGGTGTAGTGGTGCTGGGGTGGCAATTCGATACTTGGTGTAGTGGGAGTGAATCCCAACAACGATCTCTCTATCTCTCTCTCTTCTCCTCACCCTTTTCTCCTCTTTTCTCTCTTCTTTCAGCTAGGGTTTAAGAAATTCGTATGAAATAAGAGGGGTGGTTTAAGGTCTTTAAATAAGCCCAAAAGTGATGTCAATGGCCCCAGGGCCACGATATACTTAAGTTATAGCCAAAGGGTGCCTTTTTTTGACAAACAGGGTCCTTAGGAAGGTCCATTTCTCACTTAAGTCATGGAGTAAGCTCCTTGATAATGGATCTAAGTTAGGACTGTGTTTATTGTGCGATTTGACAAACTGATTGGCCGTGAAGGACCTGCATCAGATTAACAGTCCTCATTACTCAATCAAGGCCACAAGTATGTCAACAGGTGCAGAGAAATTTTCCTGATCCATGGATGTAGTTGGGTCAGAAACTGACGGTCTGAAGTCCTCAATTTAACCCACAAGTGAATGGTCCAATTCACTTAAGTTTGAGTTCATTTTCTAAATATATTCACGTTTCTTAAACACTTCGATCAAGGCTCAAGTTGTGCATTTCTGAATACTATTTGGGCTCGATTCCCCCGATGCTTGTCAAGCCCAATAAGGCGGTCATAACCTTATAATTTCGTGGTAATCAGACTTTCGACGTGCGGTCCAGGTCTGATACGGAGTTTCAATATGCTCCCAAGAGCAACTGGGTTTTGGAATTTCTCCTAAGTTTTCAAATAATGTTGAGTTAGTAATTTTAATGATTTTGGGTCTTACGGTTTATATAGATAGTGGTTCAAGCTAACCCACCGATTTATTTAGTTTAGTACTTAATTAATTTTCATCTAATTTCTACAGTATACGGTCTTTAGGAAATTCTGTTTGAGGTATTACTCGGGTCTTTATACGGATTTTTCTAAGACGTTACAACTGATGCTCAGTAAGCAAAAATAAAGAGTTCATATATCAACAAATATAGTATGTTATCTAGTCCTATTGTTATGTTGTGAATCTACCCACATCCGTTGCGCAATATCATCTCGCGCTCTAACCCATGCTTCTTTCTCTCTTTAAGTGGTTCGAACAAGCCATTGCTTTTCATCATTTGTTGAGACCTCATGTGGTGTAGGGTTATTATCCACATAATTTACTGGTATACCCGAATCTTGTAGATCTTGATGGTTCTAACAATCTGATTGTATGAAATTGTGCAAGACACAACAAACTATCACAATTTTCACTTGTGTATAGAAGGGATATTGCATCGTCGTTTTCAAAATCAGAAATCTGACCTTCATTACGCCAAAAAAACGTTCTATGGCATTGTGTAGCTGTACATGTCGATAGTTAAATAACTCCTTCATGTTTACTGGTGCTCTCCCAATTCGATACTTTTGCAAGTGGTATCTAACCCACGGTAAGGAGCCATAAATCCTAGTGAATGAGTATATCTAGCATCGACGACGTAATACTTGCCTACACATTTAAATGATGAATTTATTAAGGGTCCATTCGAACGTGACTTCGTAAAGACAATTAGAATACAACGGTTAGGATCACTAAGGACTACCAGTACGGATAATCAAAGGATCATCAGCGCAGCTCAGAGCGTTGTGTAGCACCCTCACGTCTAAGGCAGAACCTTCCCACACGGCCAATACATATAAAATTTTCATATCAAATGAACACACCGCAAGTACATTTTGAGACAAGACACCTTTCCTGTTACAAAAACTGGCATGGTCGACTACTTGTACGTAAGTAGGAATGTGTGTCCCATCAATTGCGCCAACACAATCCTAGTTACATTTCATAACATTTCAAAAGGCAGAAGTATGACTTTGAATAGTTATGTATGAACAATGATATATTAAAAATAAACCTTAAAAGGTAATATGATACCTGAAAGTAAGGTTGTTCACAGGTCGAGCAAGCTCGAAAAACTCGCTCGACTCGGCTCGAGTTAGCTTGGATTGACTCGGCTTGAATGGCCGATTCAAGCTGAGCCAAGCTAATTATTTGAAGCTCAAGTTGAGTTCAAGCCAAGTTCAACCAGGGGGCATTTCAACTCGACTCGGCTCGATTAATAAATATATTATATATTATATATTATATATATTATATTAATATAAGTTTTAGTTTTTAACTTAAAAAAATAAAACAAACAAACCCTAGAGTCTTTACCCGACCGCACGCACCCCCTTTCCCTTTCCCTTTCTTCTCTTTCTCTACCCACTGCCAGCCGCACGCCCACCCGGACCGCCACCAACAGGTTTCCTCATCTGATTTGAAGCTTTATTTAGTTTTTTTTCAACAGGTTTTGCTTTAATTCTCTTAGGATTTTTGAATTTTTCATCAATGGAGGAGGATCAAGAACAAAATCCATTATTCTCTCACCCAACAAGCTTGAGCTCGACTCAAGGTAAACTCGACTCGACTCGAACCACTAGCTCGACTCGACAACTTTGGCAAACAAGCCAAGCTTTAATGTTGAGATCAAGGTCAAGCTCGAGCTCAAACTCAAACTCGAGTACATCATGGACAAGCCAAGCTGAGCTTGGCCCACCTTGACTCGACTCAGCTCGATGCCCACCTCTACCTGAAAGTATGCCGCCAAATTTAAGTTTTTTTGAATCTCAACAGGTGTTTCTTGTCCGACTTAATTAATGTAATGAGGATATAGTGATACCAATGCATCTAGTACATGGTTAAAATGATGGCTTACGGTTTCACTCGATCGAATGAATCTGTGTCCTATCACACGCTGGACAATAGGTTGGCCTGGATGCATGTGTGTGACTGGACGTTCATATGTGTGTGGGGCCCAAAAAGTTGAGAAAGGACTCTTAGGCTAGGATTGGCTAGAGGTGGGTGGTTTCCATACCAAAAATCACTTCGATCTGGCACATGGTTTGTACGTAGTACTCCGCCGAAGTTTTAGCCCCGTAGACGCACCAGAATCTGAAAACCTTCTTGTGCACCGCTGTAGGAGAGGATTTTGATGCGAAAGTTGGTGAATCTGATGGTGGATGGGCTGTTGAGGATAATGGATGAGATGCGGAAGGAGATGGTGATGATTTAGAGCAGATGTGGCTTCGTACTACGGTAGTTAACCCTTCGAGGAAGGGAGGGCTTCACACTCAATTTGATCCTTCAACTCAATGTGGGAGAGGAAGAAACACATGAATTTTTTTATTCATATTATCATGAGAGTCCATACATGAGATTGCTTTATTTATAAAAAAAAAATCCTAAATCCAAAAAGACAACTACCCTTGCACCATGTGCACGCACTAACACCAAAACTAAAATAAATGAAATAACCAATCTAAGCAATCAAAGCCATGCATGATGTTTTCAATAATAAAAATAATCAGAACTCAAAATTCTAAATCATCTAAAGTAGTGGGCTATGATCATGAGATCCGATGATAGGATCTATGTGATGATCGGGTCCACTTCAATGCTCCATAACGCAGCCCCTTAATTATGGGTCCTCCAAAGATGTCGTCATTGATCCAAATCGAAAGTGAGGCCCACCTTCTCGAATATGTGCATACAGGGGGTGAATGCATGATATCCCCATCAACTCTCCTCGGCTGCAAAGGTCTCGCCACTGGCAAAATAAGGTTCTTGAACCGCTCCAAGATGTACGGATCAAGTCTCTGAAGCTCCTCAGTGAGCCACGTACTTTCTGAAGCTGGGTGTGACTTCCACTTGACAAGGAACTTTTGAAAACCGTCGTCCAGCGTCGATATAACTTGATGGTCTAGAATATGCTCTCCTCTTTAGATGTGAGAAGGTTAGGTGTAGGAGGCAGAGGCTGAGATGATAGGTCGGGAAGAGGCCATGGGTCAAGGGAAATGTTTGGGGAACTAGGATGGTTAGGTGAAAGGTTGGATAATGTGTCAGTGGTCCCCTGAAATGTAACTAGATCCTTCACATTGAATGTGGTACTAATTCCCATGGAAGGTGGAAGATCTACCACATACGTATTGAGACAGTTTCGTTTTATAATTTTGAATGGTCTAGTGCCATGCGTGTGTAATTTCTGAACGGTTCCCTGAGGATACCGCTCTGGCATGATGTGGACCATCACAGAGTCCCCCACATCGAATTCCTTGAATCGTTTATGTTGGTCTGTAAAAAATTTGTATTGTTCATTAATAGCATTGATCCTTCGCCTGATTTCTTGATACAATGAATGAATAATGTGCAAAGGACACTGCAGACTCTGATGGCCTATGAGACAAGGACATAGGGACAAGATCAATAGGCTTTCTAAGTTTATAATCAGTAACGACTGCAAAATGACTTAAACCTGTGGATCTATTGATAGAACTATTATATACAAATTCGGTGATAGGTAGTGCAGTGTCCCATGTCCTAGTGTGCTCCCCCACTAGACACCTGGGCAAATTTTTTAGGCTCCTATTGACCACCTCAGTCTAATCATCAGTCTGAGGGTGGTAGGCAGAAGAAAATTAGACCCTAGTACTCATCATATGCCATAATGTCTTCCAAAAATAACTCATGAATTGCATGTCACAGTTAGACACTATGGTTTTGGGTAACCCATGAAGCTTGACAACCTCACTAAAGAACAATTTGACAACATGGGATGCGTTAGAGGTCTTCGAACAAGGGATGAAGTGGGCCATTTTTGAAAAAGGGTCCACGACAACAAATATGGAGTCGTGTTTTGGAATAGTCTTGGGGAGCCCAAGCACGAAGTCCATACTGATGTCTTGTCAAGGGGCGAATGAAACTAGCAAAGGTATGTATAGCCTTATGTTTTGCTTTACCAGTTGACAAGTATGACACTGCCCTATAATTTTGACCACGTCTCGCTTGCGGTTTGGCTAATAAAATTTATCTTCCACAAGGACAATGGTCTTGTTTCGACCAAAATGACTTGTGACCCCTCCTGAATGTAACTCCCAGACAAGAAAATCACGGAGAGAGGTGTAAGGTATGTACAAACGGTCACTCCTAAACAAATACCCGTCATATCAAATACTCACTGTAGCTCCGGACGGACTTTCTAACAGCGATGCGTACACAACTCCAAAATCTGAGTACTCAGAATAATCCTCTGACACACTTGAGCCCCGTGACGTCGACACTCATGAAATTGAGTAATGGGACTCGACGACTCAACATGTCGGCATGCTTATTCTCTACACCGACCTTGTGCTTAAGCACAAAAGTGTACTCTTGAAGGAATTGGACCTACTTGGCCTGCCTAGGGTTTAATTCCTTCTGAGACTTCAGATATCTCAAGGCCTCATGATTTGATAACAGGACGAATTCTTGCGGCATTGGATAATGATGCCAGTGGCACAACGATTGCACTACCGCATAGAATTCTGTCATAGGTGGAGTATTTTTGCTTCGCCTCATTCAGTTTCTCACTGAAAAAGGCGACAGAGTGCCCTTACTAATTAAGTACTCCTATGCTAACTCCTAGCGCGTCGCATACTATCCATATTGACGACTGGATCACCTATACTTAGTTGTGGGAAGTTGTGTTCAATATAAATCACTAGTCTTTTTCATATGACCAATATCAATAATCCTTAAATATTTCAGTGTCCATACAACATTTGTTAAGCACTCATCTTGGAGATACTATTGTGATGGAATGGTGGGACTGAGACTGATGTTGAGAATAGTTGTCGATGGAACTATTCATTTTTCAAAATGAACCAAAATTGATAAAAATAAAATAAAAAATAAGGGACTCCATCTGTGTGTACCTAATTAGGATCCTATCTACGCCTCTTCTAGTGTGCACCAGTAAAGCATGGGACTTATGATGTTGTAAAAAAGATGAGAATGCAATTTAGGTATTTATTTTGAAGGATGAGGATGTGGAAGAAGCAATTCACCACTGCATTTTTGTAAAATATTGCACCTGATTTACTGTGAACAAAAGAGAGGGAAGTCGAGGGGGAGGATTGTCTTTTCTACGATTTCAAAATAAGCCACCATGCTAGTGAACAAAAATGAAGGCCACTGTCTTCTTAGTAACATAAGATCCCAACAGGAAATCATGAGCCCTTAAACTCATTCCGTCTATATGACATAAGTGCTTACTAGAAACTGAGAAAACACTTCAACACTATCTTGTAATCTATTAACTTGTTAATCAGAATCACATGGGTTGATAGATCCTAAAATTAAAGTAGCTACTCTCTAAATGATTAAATGATCAAACTACCCCCATAACAGTAGGGACAAGGGCAATGTAAATCTCTTTAAAACAACCTTCCAAAGTCATGATGCTACAAGTGATTTCATCAGGAGTTTGCTCAATAGTAACAAGACAGTATGTGACTTCATGAAGAAGTCAGCAAACTAAAGTTCAGAACTTATTCAAATTGTGTTTACAGAGTAGGTAAACAGAAGTTAAGAACTTATTTTAATTATGTTTAGCCATCTAAATTGATTATTTGGGTTTTATTGCCAAAGAGATCAATCTTAGAAAAGATCTCTGGATTAATGAATTAGGGAGTACACATCTATCATGAAGAAGCTGGCAAGCTTAAGTGCAGAACTCATCCCAGTGGTGAATACCCATGTAAAGTGATGAACTACCTACGAGATAGAATAGATCAGAATCAACTGAATCAATTAAAAGAAGCGAAAGTACCTCGACCAATGTAAGACCCATATCCTAATTCGTGTTGTTCCGTCAACTCCCGCGATTCTTCCCGTCGAATTTCAGCGACCTGCGACCTGTAATCAATTTTACGCATGACCGTAAGTCGTATCTTATACATTTAAGTCGGCTTAATCCGAGACTTGTATCATTACGACCGCACCATCGCCGCGGTTCCAAGGCCGCGACTCACGCACCGATCCGATACCCTGACTAAGAGATGTAAGCCGGCGTTCAGTTCGAGAAAATGCCACGCGTTTGTAATTCCAAGGGAATCTCTACAACATATTCAATCAATCCCATCAATCACCTCTCATGTCAAGTACAAAGCACCCATGCTTTCTTTCTCCACAAGTCAAGTAAACCCAAAGTCAACCAATCCATCACCTCACCCATCACTCACATCCATCAACCATCACCCCATCACTCACCTCACATATCTCCTTACAACTCTCTCTCTCTTTCTCATTTTCCACCCAAAAATTTCAAGCAACCAAGGGTGCACACGTCCAAGGTTTTTCCAAGAGAAAAATGACCTTGTGTGGCCCACCTTTCCCATCCCAAAAGCTTTAATCCTAGTCATCAATTTCTCATCTCCACCATCAAAGTGAAGCGTAAGGAGATAGGCTATCCAATGGACCGAGAAGATCGATAGGTGGGTGCTTCTATAGGGTAGTTTTTCTTATTTTTAAATGGGCCAAGTGAGGCCTACCGATCAATGGTATGGATCTCACTTGGGACCCTAAGATGTGGCCGATGGCCCATCTTGATCATCAATATTATTCCATGATGGGGCCATTCTCCATGGACCCTATCATGATGTTTACTTTCCTTGCATTAAAGAGGTCATCTAGACCGTCCATTTTTAGTGGAGAAAGATCTCCACCGTTGATCTTTGAATTGGTGGGTCCACTTGTATTAGGGCCCACTCGATGTACAATTGAATGCAAGGGAGGGCTCATAGTGGCGGAGCCCTCCATCATGCGTGTCCCACTCTTTTACTCTCTCTCTCCCTCTCCTTTTTAATTATTTTCTTTGTATGTCGATGTAGCCATGTGGCCCACTTGAATGAGCTCCACCATGAAATATGTATTTTATCCAAGCCGTCCATGAGTGAGGCCCATCTTAGATGTATCATCCATCTTGTGGTGGCCCACCTAAACAAAAAAAAAGAAAAGAAATGTCCAGCGTCTGGACGCTGGACGTGGAAGGAAAACACAAATATTGGCTTGATTCTATAAGCCATTGGAGTGTGTCACTCAAGCAGGCCCCACATTGATGTATGTATACAATCCGAGCCATCCATCCTCTTCCCCAACTCATTTTAGGCGTTAAGCCAAAAAATGAGGATGATCCGAGTATCTAGTGGGCCATAGTTCTAAAAATAGTATCATTACCGTTGAAATCTACCTAGAATTTTCTTACACGCTGATAAGGGGCCGATATTGGTCTCCATAGACTTGTTATGGGCTGTGAAATCCAATGAATGAAGTTGATTCATCAGATGTGGGCCCCACACCCGAAAAACCTTGGAAAAACAGGTTTTCAAAAAAAAAAAACAAAGAAGCAGCAGACGTTGCTGCCTATGCTCGCGTTGGCGAACGGACGAGCCAGGGACCACGGCTCTAGCCGTGGGCCCCACCTTGATGTTTATTTGTCATCCAATCCATTCATATGGTGGGCCGTCAGCACAGCGGGCCACCCTCCAAAAATCAGGCCCATCCAATGCTCAGGTGGCCCACGTGAGAGGAAATAGTGTGAATTGAACTCTACCATTGAAACCCCTTCTAAGGCCCACGGAAGTTTTGAATCAATCTTATATTTGTTTTCCCTATTCATCCAGGTCTTTGTGACCTTATCAACGGGTTGGATGGCTTATAAACATTATGGTAGGCCCCACAGGGAGCCCACAGTGATGTATGTATTGTATTTCCACCGTCCAACGGACGGTGGAGCCCACTGCGGTTTATGTGTTTCATCTGCACCGTCCATGCTGGACGGTGGGACCTGAGTGTTTTGTGTGTGTGTGTGTGTGTGTATATATATATACATATATATATATATATATATTATATTATATTATGTTGTATATATCATATATATATATATATATTATATTATATATATAATATATACATGATGGTGGGCTTTTATGTGGAGCCCCACCATGATGTATGTGTTGCATCCAAACCTTCCATTCACTTTGTAAGCTCATTTTATAGCTTGAGCTAAAAGTGAGTCAAATCGATGGATCAAGTGGGCCCACCTTGGTATGTGTATAGGGCCCATGATTGATTTATTTGTGGCCATTCATTGAGGCCCACCTTGGTGTACCTATAAGGCCCATGAGACTAGGCCCATTTGACATATATAAGGCCCATGAGACTAGGCCCATTTGACATACATAAGGCCCATGAGATTAGGCCCATTTGACATATATAAGGCCCACGGTATTAGGCTCATTTGACATATATTAGACCCATTTTGATGTATTCAAAGGCCCATGGATTATGGCCCATTGCATTGTACATTAGGTCCATTAATGCGGCCCACTTACTTGATAACCAGAAGGCCCATATGATATAGCCCATTTGATATATTTAAGGCCCAATGGGATGTACCTAAGATCCATTGCAATGTATGATTCCTCCATGGTTTGTGAATGATGTTTTTATGACGGGTCGTGCCTTAGGAGCAATGATGGTTTGACGCCCACATTGTAAGTACAATGTTGGTTAAATGTCCGCATTGTATCTCTCCTTAGGGCCCATTAACAAGCCCATACTCGTTAATATTCATCGCTTTATAACATGCTTCGTATAACTCATGCCCATACGCATCATATGTATGCTTGATATGAGTAGTGACTGATCATAGCATACGTCATTGGGCAGACCATTTACGGGACTCGTTATGAGACAAAGTGTCCTTCATGATCGCGCAGTACGCGCTGAATTGCTGCATGATTTGACGGTGTGATTCATGCATCTCGCATATGTGTGACTTGATCACTACACGCCCTAGTGACATCAGGGTCGTGGCTCCACAGGTATATCGTAGATGGCTGTATCGGATATCGAAAATGCTTGGTTTTAGCACTGTGGGCACTTAGGATGTCCTTGGGTGAAAGTTTCAGAACCTTTTTGGTACCAGGAGATGCTCCAACGTCTAGATCGAGTGAATACATGAGCGTCCGAGTGCCGAATACCAGTAGGCCGCGTCTCTCACTGTGTCGTGGTCGGTTGGAAGGGGGTGTGGCCTTATCCACCTGAGTGAGGAGGCTATAAGCTAGGCTGAGTTTGACCAGCTCGCAAATGAGTCCGCTATCGACGAGCCGAGTAAGTATTGACAAACTACTGGTCAGGAGGATAGTGAGGTCTATTCCACTTACTTGGCTATGTAGCTATGGAGGAGGTAGTTAGTGTGAGTGTATTAGACCCCGGTGATATCCAGAGAGGAACTGTACTGATATGTGTACTTGATGAGTACTGACTTGCTTGGATTACATTTCGCATATGACATTCGACTATGTAAGCCTTTCATTGCATCGGTGTAGCCGATGGTATTCATGTCTCGCATCGCATGGCCTTGGTATGACCGATAGCATTCATGCCTTGCATCATGTAGCATTAATATGGTTGCTTATATTCATGGACTTACCGCATATTTTCGTATTACTCTGATATTATATACTTGGCACTTGCCTTATGCACACACTTACACCACCATCTAAGCTTTTGTAAGCTTATGTACGACTGTTGCATGCAGGTGTCGTTGGACAGCAGCAGCGCTGAGGCAGGAGTGCCCATCTGTCTATTTTGGAGTTTTTTTTTAATCATCTTGTATTTTTCTTTCCGCATTATACTTAAAGTTTTTGATATAATGGATATGTGGTGATGTCGTTTTGTGACTTGGTTATGCTTGTGGTTATGCTCCATTACAAAAAAAAAAAATTATTTTGAAAATCCTCCTTGTAGGATCCCAGGATCGGAATCTAGCATATGTTTGTCAGGAGCCGAGAATGGGGCACTACGGAGGTTATTGGCACCGAATTCGGCGATCGGGATTCCTGTGAATCCGATTTTCAGGTTTGGGACGTGACAACCAATCTAAAGGAACCAAAACTCAACTGCCTTTATGGGTGGAGGCATCTACCCACTTCACTTGCAGATTGTGAACCTCTTACTATATTCTATAAATGGTCTAATAAGACAATGAAGTATCAAGAAATGGACCCAAATACCGCTAAATTGGCTAGCATCAAGTTGGCTAGTTGAGGAGAATGATTTTTCTTATTCTTCTTTTCATTTTTCTTAGGAAGGAGAAAGAAATAAATTGCCACTATCATAAATAAAAACTCACAGCACAGGCACAAGGGAGCACCTGGAGAAGCCCGAGCAAGTAAAGTAAAATAAGCACTAGCCATACATTGAAAAACTTTTACAAGACCTTCGTTACCTAATAATTTTTGCTGAGTGAAACGAACATGCTATAACTCTTTGATAACCTATAAATGATCGACTAAATTTTGCACATGAGCTTGATAATATATGCAAACACGAAAAACACATCACACATGTTAACTCAATGATTGCAAATGCATAGCTAGTGATCTCACTAACCTGGACTTTTCAGTCACACATCTATGAATTTGTTTCTTCTCTTTAGTAATAAAAAACTTCCTTATTCAAAATACTTTTAATCTCCAATTGTCCACGGATCTTATTTCTATCGTAATTCATGGAACAAAAATGCATCACTTCTCATAGATTTTGGCTTGTGGAAGAATTGTTTAGAGAGGTAATTCGATCAGGATAAGCTATGTAGACTTTCTTTGACATCCTTGCTCTTATTTGTGTGGTTTCACACTTCATGTCAGGGGCGTTTGCATGAAATTATGAGTTGCATCTCTAGCCTTTTTGTCTTCTCTACACTAGTTTAGTTAGATTGCATTCTATGCCATTTGTTGACCTTTAATTAGACATTACCTACCGTTTCCATCGACAAGAATGCATAATTTTTTTTAAAAAAAACAAACAAACAAACATTAGAAAAGAAAACATGAGTCGTCCTATTCCTTCAAGGAAATTAACCATGCTACAAAGTTTGTTAGTTTGGTTTGTTCTAAATGTTTATTTACTAGCTTATATCCGATGCTATTGATAATTTATCATGGATGATATGGACATATACTCTCCTAGCCCCAAAAAAGGAAAAGAAGAAAAAGATAAACAAGATATACTCAAAGGTGTTTGTTGTTCATTTCTCAATCCTTTTCTATAGTTGAGAGTACATGGTTCTTTACAAAAACCGATGTTCCTTCTCACAGAGGTAAACACCTATGATTACTTTCCTGTTTCCTATTTCGAGTTCCCAGTATTTGGGTAACTACAATAATCAACATTCTGAAATGAGATACAAACAACATCCATTTCTCTCAAAACTACAAATTCGAGACATGGTTTTTGCCAAATCAAAGTGCTAGCTATTCTCATGTCCTAGACTTGCATTGGGCCATCATAAGAAAAAAGGAAGTCATTTGCAATGACATTATTATTTCTTATAGACAATTAAGTCATTCATTCCATTGTTCCCTCAAGTGACAAGCAATGGTAGCTGGACAGGTGGCATAAGTGCCAACTATCAAAGTGTCTTGCATGGTGGTAAACTCCCTGAATGTAAGCACATGGGCACTTCCTTAAATACATATTTAATAAATAAACGAATTGATGAAATAAAGAAAGATACCTTTAAAAAATATATATGAAATAAAGAAAAGAAAACAATTAAAAATGAGCATTCATTTAGTACCAACCAAAACCAATTAGCAGTGTCCTGAACACTAAAAAATAATCAATAACTAAAACCTGGAAAATCGATCATACAATAATCATCCCAAGAAATAGTAGTTTGTTAGGAAAAACCCAGAGATCCCAGTGAGAGAACAATGAAGAAAACATAACAAAATGACTTAGAATTATTTGTTATATTTGTTGACCATAATTATTTGTCATGACCTGGAGTAACATAATAAGAAGAGATCCCATGGTTTATGTTATTTGTAGCTGACATGGTCTTGATTGACAAGATGAGTGAAGGCCTAAACAAAAGCTAGATTTATGGAGGAGTGCTTTAGAATCTAAATTATTTAAAATTAGTCAAACTAAAACAGAGTATATGGAGTGATATTTTAATAACAGTAAGAGTGAAAACCAAGAATTGGTTAAGATTGTTGGCCAAGAAATTTTCCAAAATGACCAATTCCGATATCTTGGGTCAATAATTCATGAGTGGAGAGATTGAGGAGGAAGTTGCTCATAGAATTCAAGTGGACTCTAGAAATGAAGATGTTTCTCTGAACTTCTATGTGATCATCATATACAACTCAAATTGAAATGGAATGTTTGGAAGGAAGATTGGAATCCACGGTTTTCCATTTCTTGAGGATCTCACATTAATTTTCATTTTGGTTTTCCTCAATACAAACACCCTCATAAAACTAACACAAAAGTGGAAAATTTTTGGAAATTTGATTAGCCAAAGTGGAGAGATTCACTTTGGTTCTCCATGTAAGCTTATACGTGGGTCTCAAGTCACTGTATAAGTAAACCACAACAAAGCTTTTTCCTTTGTAGTAAAGGCAATAGCCTCCAAAGCTCCATGGAGGACAGAAAATATTTTACTATGCCATGATTTAAATTAGTAGAGAATATTTTGAGTAGAGGTATTGTACAGTAACAAACTAAGACTATTTTGTACTGCTTAGGTTTTCAGTTTTGTACAAGTAGGGCCTATTTCTCAGTGATGGAAATCATTGATATAGTAGACCTGAGTATGAACTATGAACAGTCCATGCACCAAAAATTTCCCAGATGGGAAAAATCCTACATTTACCAATTGGTAGCCAACAAAGAAACCTTCAGGAACGTAATAAAAAATAAGTTTCCTTTCAACCAATGAAAATTTAAATATTCTATAACCAGTGGTTTTACATTTCAGGCATGAAAATAGTTTTCAAAATCTAAATCTCTTACATTTATTGTGATTTATCACTCCAAATTTCAAGTATGATATTCATATATATTGGGCTATCTTGGTCTTCATGGAGCATTTTCATGATAGATGGTTTAAAATGACTCAAAAGAAGCTGAAAATCCCCATCCACCGGTCAACCCATGAAAAAACTCATTTCAACACATCTTCATCAACAAAAACAGGGAACAGACTCAAAAGAAGCTACAAATCCCCATTTGCCATGGGTCATTTTAGGTACTTACCTACAAATGGTGAGAATCAACACCCTGGTCAACGACAATGAGGAAGAAGAATCACTTACACCCTGATCAACGCCAGTGAGGAAGACGAATCACCCACACCCTGATCAATGCCGGTTTGGAATATGAATGACCAACACCCTAAAAAACACCGGTAAGGAAAACAAACGACCGACACCCACCTCAATGCCGGTGAGGTAGACGAACGACCAAACCCCCTAGATTTTCTGCCTATCCCCACCAATGGGCAGCGTTTATATGGACATGCATGACTACCCTCTGATGGAGTGGTCTCTTCCATCACCTGTCTGCTGGTCTGCGCCCGCCGTCTGACTTAAGAGCTGGCCATCCTATCCCGAATCCCATGATATATCGAGGGATGGGGGAAATTACAGAGGGATTCATCCTGACCGTCTTTGATGCAGGCGTCGTTTACGAGGGCTATGACAGATGAAGTACACCCGCCATCCCCAAACATCATGTTGGATGGGATTGCTATTGATAACCCACCTAATCCCTCTTAATTCCACTTCCACTGACTGGCCAAACAAGCCCTTGGTGAGCATGTCTACTGGATTCATGCTAGTGTGAATCTTCTCCAGTGTTATGCCTCATTCCTTAAGCACTTGTCAGATAAAATGGTGACGAACATCAATGCGTTTAGTACGAGAGTGATAAATAGAAATTTTAGCCAAATTAAAAGCGCTCTCGCTATCACAGTTAACAGGCACAGTTTCCTACTAAAGTCCTAACTGATTTATTATACCTCTTAACTAAACACTTTCCTTAAATACTTCTGTCATTGTCATATATTCTACTTCGGTCGTAGAAAGAGCCACCACGGACTGAAGCTTCAATATCCAAATAATTGCTCCACCTGCTAGTACAAACGAGTATCCTGAAGTAGACTTTCTGAATTCCACACTGCCTGCGTAGTCTAAATTCACATACTCTACCAACTTTGCCCATGTCTTCTCAAAAGTTAAGACGTAGTCTTTTATAACTTGAATGTATAAAAGTATCAATTTCGCCGCTTCCCAATGTTAGTTGCTGGGTTTAACATGTATCTGCTCACAACATTGAATACTTATGAAATATCTAGTCTCATACAGACCATGACATACATTAAACTGCCAACCGCATTCGAATAAGGCACATGAGACATAACATGTTTTTTCTAATTTGATTTAGGATATTATTCTGAGGAAAGCTTAAAGTGAGATGGATAGAGAATGCTCACTGACTTTGTCTGGTCCATCTTATATTTGATCAACACATTTTCAAGGTATTATGCCTATGATAATCAAAGCCTGCTCCCATTCTCATCGAATATTTATGCTGAGAACCCTCTCTGTAGCCCCCAGATCTTTCATCTCGAATGTCCCTGATAACTGAGTCTTCAGTACATCGATTTCAGATATATCATGACTGGCGATCAACATAGAATACCAGGATGATGAATTTTTTATTACTCAGTGTCTTGTAATAGACACGGTGATCATATTCACTTTGAGTAAATTTTTGACTCAACATAAAAAAATTAAAATTTTTATACCACTGCCTACGCGATTGTTTCAGGCCGTACAACGACCACATTAACCTGTAAACTTTTTTCTTTACCCCTTTAACTTTGTAACCCTTAGGTTGCTTCAGGTAGATATGTTCTTCTAATTTTTCGTGCAGGAATGTAGTCTTGACATCCATTTGTTCCGGCTCAAGATCGTACTAGGCAACCGGTGCCAATACGAATCTGATAGACACCTACTTAACCACCGACGTGAATATCTCTGTGAAGTCGATTCCTTCTCTCTGAACATAACCCTTCAATACTAATTTAGCTTTATATCTATCATGTTTTCTTTTGAATAACCACTTGCATTCGATCACTTTTCGGCCTATTGGAAGCTCCACCAGCTCTCATGTGTGATTTTTGTGCAACAAATCCATCTCATCGTCCATAGCCGCCTTCCACTTTTTTACTTCAAGCTCATAGAGACCCTTTTGAATAGTAGACGGGTCCTTCTCATATATAACGAAGGCATATGCAATATTAGAGTCGTCTTTGTATCTTGTCAGTAACTTGTAATCACGCGGTGAGTTTCTTCTCACAGGTGACTGCTCCACCTAATTTTATACCTCTGTCTGCGCATCTGTCTCTACTTGAGTATCATCTGTGCAATCTGGACGTGTACGATCAATATTTCTGGTTCCTCTTGCTCCTCTTAATCATTCTTGTGGAATAGATAACTTTTATCGAATCTGACGTCACAGCTGGTGATGACCTTGCGTGTAACCTTGTTAACTACCTGTAACCTTTCACACTAACACCATAGCCAATAAAAATGTACCTTTTGGCTATATGATCTAGCTTATCTCTCTCAACTGACGGTATAGGAGAGTAAGCTTCACAACCAAATATGCGCAAATCTGAGTATCGACCTTATGGCTACTTAATACTTTCTCTGAAATTTTACATTCAATTGTCGTAGAAGGAGACCGGTTCACTAAATAACAAGTCGTATTAATGGCCTCAGTCCGTAAGTCATTGCCCAACGTAGCAATATTTAACATGCATAGTGTCATCTCCAAAAGACTCTGGTTCATTCGCTAGGCCACACCGTTTTATCTAGGTGTGTGGCGCACTGTGTTGTGCCTAATGATCCATTCATCTTTACAATATTTATTAAATTCAGTAGCAGTAAATTCTCTACCATCGTCAGTCCTTAAAACCTTTATTTTTCATCTTGACTATTTATCTACCATTGCTTTCCATTGTTTGAATACGGTGAAAATTTTGAATTTACGTTTCATGAAGTAAACTTAAACTTTCCTAGAGTAGCTGTCAATGAATGAAACAAACTATGACGACCCTCCAACGAAAATCTCTGGTGATGGCCCCTACACGTCAAAGTGCACATAATCAAGCACTCCCTTACATATATGTTTTTCAATTTAAAAGATAATTTAAATTGTTTATCACATATACAATGTTAGCATTATATCTAAATCAAAATTTTTAAAAGCTGGAATTAAACAACGATTATATAGTACCTTCATGCCTTGCTCGCTTATGTAGCCCAGACAAGTATGCCACATACGTAGAGATGTAAAATCTGCAATAATTGTTGCCGCTCCACTTACTGAAGTGTTCTCGATCAACCTGTAAAGGTTACCATGTCTTTGCACTCTCATGATCACGAGTGCCCCTTCTGAAACTTTAAAGACACTATCAATTCCAGTGAACTTACACCCTATAGCGTCAAGTGCACCGAGAGAAATCAGGCTTTTCTTCATATCAGGAATGTATGACATTAGTCAAGGTACACTTTATCCCATCAAACATCTTGATGCTCATCGTAGCAATAGCTATAACATTACGGGCATTGTCATTGCCCATAAAAACCTATCCACCATCGCATTCTCTTTAACTGGCGAACCAACCTGATGAGGAGTCATGTGATATGACGCTCCTGTGTCGAGGATCCACTCATCTTCATGACTGTCGTGCAAGTGTCCGATCATGGACACAGACGGTACATCACCACCACTTGTCTATTCATCAGATGTGACAACATTGACCTCCTTGGAAGAAGCCGCTGAATTTTCTTCTTTCACTTTAGGATTGGTACAATCCTTCTTCAAGTGTCCAGACATCCCACAGTTTCAGCACTTTAGTTTTTCTTTGCCCTTGCCCTTGGATTTTGATCTAGGTTTTGAAGATCTTTTATCTCGTTCAGAATTCCTGCCTCTTGTAATCAGTGTATCGGAAGATGTTCCTATGTTACCGTTTAACTTTCTCATGGCCTTCTCTTGAAGGGCTGAGATAACGGCGTCAACACTCAGGATTTTATTTATAGTGCACATTGTGTCCTTGAATGACTCATACGATACCGGAAGAAAATTCAGCAACATACATGCTTGTTCATCATCCTTGATCACTTCCTTTATATCCAGCAATTTGCAAACTAATTTATTAAAGTTGTTGATGTAGGCCTCCAGATCTCCACCCTCTTCCATCTTGAAATTATACCACTACCACTTCAAGTGTAGGCGATTTTTAGAGAATTTTTTTCACATAGATATCCTCTAACTTCACCCATAAACTAGCCGCAGTTTTCTCCCTCAAAACATTATAGAGAACCTCATCTGCAAAACAAACGGATTGAAGATAAGGCCTTCTTATCAAGGGTATTCTATTCATCATCAGTCATGGTAGACTTTTTTACCTCAAGAACACCATCCTCGCCCTACTTGGTTAAGGAATTGATCATCTTAATCTTCTATAACTCAAAGTTATTTTTGCCTGAGTAATATCATACCTAGTACTTCCTATTCTTGTCAATCATGCAGATTCAGATCTGTGCCCCAGCGATAGCTCTGATACCACTTGTTGAGATTTGTGCTGTGGAATCACACAAATATGGATCTAGGATAGCAATCCAAGAGCACTAATCAATCACAAGAGAACACAAAGATTTTACATGAAAAACCCTTTCGAAAAAAAACTGTAACACCCCGGATTTTGGCTAATCTGGGATTAAACGTCCTTAGGTAATGGGTCAATTAAAACACCTGAAAAATCGTTCAGAACCCAATTCCATAGCCAAAGAAACCACTTAGGATAAATTTCTTTAGAAACTAAGCATAAGTTAGCTAGCGCAACGTTGGAGTGGTTGGGAAACAGTCCCTGATCACTTTAAATACGTTCTACAAGACCCAAATCGAGTAGAACAAACAACTCTACAATACTCTATAACCTCGGATCAAACTCTAAGCGGGTTTGTCCTCTGGACCACATTGAATTTTTGTATTGGATTTAGACCGCGCTTCGAAGGTCCGATACCTCCTATCTTAGACCGTTAGAACCGCCCAGCTGGACTTGACAATCATCTCGAAAATCAAGTCAATCCGATAATCACAGAGTATTTCGTTGAACCCGGACTGAAGCGACCGCGAATAGGGACGAATTTGGAATTTCAAATTCAAATCTGGCACACGACTTGACGCGTCAGTATTGAGCGTTCTGACCGTCAGAATTCATCCAGATTACACCCTCGGATCAGGAAAAATTTTTATTTATTATCATGGGACTTTCAGCCCTGATCTATGTGCGGTGACCGCTGAACTGAAACTGGTCCGATACGTGCGATCTGCGAACCCTGCCAGACTGAAAACTTAATACGAGGTACATCTGGTACCCATGAGCTTAAGTCTGATCGCAATCGACCAGGGGACCACCAGAAATCAGTTTTTGGACCGAAACAGCCCCAAAATGGATAGGCAATAAGTAAACTTCGTCCCGGAGCCTATATTCGGCGTTTCCAAGCTTATAAAAGGGGTTGAAACCCTCATTCCTTCCTTGCATACGAAATTCACAAACCCTAGAAAAGAGAGAGAGAGTTTGAGAGAAAGGGAAGAGGAGATTTTCCCCGCATCCGAGCCGCCGATTGCTGCTGCTTCAACACCTCTTCCCAATCACCTGGCTGGTGATTTCTCCCCTTTTTCAGGTATAAAATAACCCTAGAACTTGCTGATTTAGGGTTTACTCAGATTCATGGCATGTTAGCTAATGTATTCCATAAATCAGGTCCTCCTACTGCCGTAGACGAAGCGTACACGCTCCGTTCAAAATCCCGCGACCGTAAGAGACTAGGTGAGGATTTTAGACGCTTTGATTGACGGTTTACAACGCTTTCAATGTCGTTTAATAGTAGATTATCGACGGCATCGCCGTTTGACATGTACAACGTGCTCTCTGTTTCCTATTTCGTAAATTATCGAAGAATATGAGATTTAGGGCATTTTAGTCATATGTAGGAAGTATGGTCTACATGCATATTTTGCTGACGTGATTGACATGGTTTGTCGCCGTATTAGTGAGTTAGGAATGCTTGCATAATCAGTTTGGCGAAGAGATTCGCCAAGTTGCGCACTTTGGGTCGACATACTATATGTGGACTTAAGTGTGTAGTGTATGTGTCTGTATAAATGCTTGTATTAGTATGTATTGTATTGAATGATGTTATGTAGTAGTTTGAGATTGATTTCATGATTTAAAATGCTGACCTAAATGATTTCCTATATGTTGACCTTATGCATGATTGCATCACATGCATAGAAATGATGCCTTGAAGATTTGCCTAAGTTGAATATGCATGGAAAGTATGCCTTGAAGATTTGCCTTAGTTGAATGTTAAAACATGTGCTAACATGCTCACATGATGTGTTTCAATTCCAATACCGTGGTATATAGCGTAATGTAATTCAATAGATGTGTGGGACTTGACTTAGTCCAGGCAGTCGGTAACCGAACGAATTCGTGGCTGACTGGTCATAGCCACGAACGACGCGTCGATGAATGTGATTCGTGTTGAGAGTTGGCGGCAGTGGTTAGGTCACGCGAAGTGTTTTACGCACTTCATGTCGTTCAATTCGAGATGCGATCGCGCTAGTCGAGCCCGTCAAGTAACCCGACTGGCCGATGTTTGTTCACCTTGTATGTATCATAACTGCTTGAACCTAGGGTACTGAACTTACCATTGTAAACCCTATTAACCGTGGTACCTTGATCCACGAAGACTCATGAGCCGGGCATGGTGGTATGGGACACCGTGGTCGAGCTGTCGGCCTACGCTGGGGCCACAAACCTCCCCGTAGTGACCAGTGAGCACCTAAACTCGTGAGCAGATTATGGTGGTATGGGACACTATATTCTAGCTGTCGGCCTACACTGATCAGGCGACGAGCCCTTTGTAGTGACCGCGAGCGTATTCTGAGTCCACGGGAGGCGACGACCCTTCCGTGCAGTAGAGTACAGTAGGCCTGTATTGATAAGGTGATGGGGGAGCGGTGCAACGAGTGCGAGCAACAGCCCTGGCAGCCCTTGCAGTGACCTACGAAATATACATCGTATGAGATTACTAGGAGTGACGACCCTAGACAGGATCTGTATTGGGATTGATACAAGGGAAGTACCTTAGTTTCCCAATCCTGCTGTTTGAATGGACTTAATAACAACTTGGAAATCATATCACCATAGCATTGCATGTGCCTGGAAGATGTGGAGCACTCTAGGGAGTGTGGCATGCCGCGGTCGTAAGATGTTGCCGCATGAGGGAGATCGTCGGTGAGGGCATACATCACGTCATGTCATCCTGCATTAACAACAGTATTAGGATTGTCTGATTTACTGCTTTACTATTATCGCGTGATTGAATTGTGAACATGCTAATCTCTGCTCTCTTATCCCACTGAGTTGATCACTCACTCCCACGTTACGGGATGGTGTTTCCGGACACCCACCAGTCCCTTTTGTGATTACAGATGATGGCGCGGCCTGTGAGGCGGAGCTGGACTTGATGATGAGGAGGAGGATTCCTCCTTTATGCGTGTTCTGATTGACGGGATTGCAGGGAGGTTGATTAGATACTTTGACGTTTGTCATTTTATATTTTTAGTGCCCTCATGTATATTCATTTTGTTTACGTTTAAAGTATACATGTATGTGTATAACCTGGTAATGTATTCACACTCTGGAGACATACAACAGTTTATATACGTTATACATACTATTACAGTCTTCCGCTTGCAAATTTAACTGTCTCTGAAGTATGATATACTGTTCTGGCTTAATCTCACTCATGTTTAATACATTATCACAGACAACATTCAATCATACATATCCATGTTGCATAAATAACATTTTGGAACTCGGGAGTTGGGTTTTTGCTCGACCCCCCGATTTTCGGGATGTTACAGATGGTATCAGAGCATGATTTGGATTAAACCGGGCCTGGGTTATGGTCACGCGACGCACGCTGTCGCTTCCTTTGACATAGGTGGGTGCGAGAAGGGTCTAGAAACACGTCCAGGATCGCAGATTCGCCGATAGGCGAAGTCTATTAGAATCGATCGCAAGATCGACTCTGTAACGCATCTCGGGTCGCGTAAGGCCACCCGAATCGCTGCTAAGCTATAGGAAGTTAGGTTGAGATGTCCTATGAGCGGTTTTAAACTGCAAAAGTAAATCCTTGGGCCGTGGAATGACCACGATTCCAGTAATCAATCGTCAGGGCTTAAAAACCCCGTTTTGCCAAAAATTCTCAAAATTCCTCCTCTAAACACTTCAACCTTCAGTTTTTTCTTATCCATTTCATGTTAGGCATCAAACCTAATATGAAAATAACACAAATTAGTACATTCACCAAATTTTACAGTGAATAGTAAAATTTCATGAAAAATGGCCATAAGGCCATTCTAACTTCACTTTCTTTAGCAACTAATAGTCTAGATGGATGTAATAGATCCTTCTACCCCAAAATCATATGCTGCATGATAGGGTTTTGTATTCGGGATTGAATATTGGACCCGAAAAGCCTCGAATGGATGTTAAAAATGTATTGGCCTCCCTAGGGCAATCTACAATGAACCAGAGTGTGCACCATACCTTTTTGGAATCCCTAGGCCAAGGGGAATCCATCCCATATGGCCTCAATGGCCAATTTGCAACTTCATCGGCGATGCCATCGCCGGTTCGGCGATGCATCGCCGGTCAAACTTATCGGATGGGCTTGATCTTTGGGCTGGATGAGTTTGGGGGCTAGGGTAGTCCCCTGGTATGCGGTCCGTACCTTGAAACTCCCTAAAAGATGTACTTCCTTCACAAAAGTCCCCTTCCCTAGCCCCATTTTCATTTTCTTGCTGCCCTAACCAAAAATTGTGGTTCCAAACCACCCCTAGATCCATCTTTGGCCAAAAAAGACCACCCTCCATCATTCCTTTGAAGTTGGTAGCCCTCCCTCTTGAAGGTTTCGTCCGTTGGAGCTCCTAAAACCCCCAAATCGAGCCGAATTCGTGAGGTGCTCCATTCCCCTTTTTCGTTTTCATTTCTTTCTGAAAATACATCCTAGGGGAGCTTGAAGCATCCCTCTACAACGCCTAGATCTCCCTTTTCTATTTTGGTTAGCCATTTCCTTGCATTTCTCCCATTTTCCATTGCTATTGTTAAGCTATTTTAGCCTTTTTCTCCTTTTCCACCATCCTCCTTCTCATGTCCCTTTTATTTGAGACTTTACCCTCTTTTTGGGTCTTAGAATCGTGCTAACCTCAAATCCCATTTCTCAACTTTCTCCGTGTGAGAAGTAGTGAAAATACTTGGCCGATAGAGCTCGAATGGGCAACAGACAGTACTGAACTTGATAGTATTCAAGAAGGTCAGTTGGGACCCTGGTAGAAGTCCTTTGGTAGAATTAGGCATTTATGTCGTTGCCCTTTTGCTTGTTTGATTACTATTTGAAATTTCTAGGTTGTTTTGTTTTTAGGTAGAAAAATGTGTTTGTGTTGTGGTTTGGGCTTAATATAGTCAAAATTTGTTGAATGGAATGCATGTTGTTTCATTTCGTTATAAGATATTGTTTCTAGATTGGGAGTATTATAACTCCCTGAGATCCGGCCTACAAATTAGTTTTTATCCCACCCCACCCTCCTACCAAGCATGCCACTTCCGATCCCACTATGGGACTAAGAATGCGGTTCTATTTAATACAACTGAATGCTACTGGCCACATAGGCCCTTGGCGTTTTGGTCCTAGAGTTAGCACTGCTAGATTTGAAGGATCTGACGATATAGGAAACCCAATTCTATTTAGATAATCTTGACCCTGAGTGATAGAACAATTCCCTATAGTAGAAATGGTATGGAACCATTTAACGTATAAACTTAGGCTTTGGATTATAAGTACTGAGTTACAGACTAGGTTACTAGTTGACTTAGGCAGTGTAAGGCCTATATATGCTAAGGGATAGTAGGTTAGATTTCTTTATGACTAATAGATTTCTGTTGTTGCCCATAGGAAGGAACCATACACTCTCAGGGAACATTTATAACTCCCTCAGATTGAACT
Organism: Magnolia kwangsiensis; assembly: GCA_037074715.1. Taxonomy (NCBI): domain Eukaryota; kingdom Viridiplantae; phylum Streptophyta; class Magnoliopsida; order Magnoliales; family Magnoliaceae; genus Magnolia; species Magnolia kwangsiensis. Next base: position 147,083,180 of record CM073573.1, read on the forward strand.
TAGAATGTACTAGCACGCCCCCTAGAATTGCCTTCCCCAAGGGCTTATTGCATTCGAGAATGCGGAATAAAGGAACTACATGTAAGCGATGTATTCGCGGTCTGAATCGACTTCTTAATCCTAGTGGTTACCAATAAATCCAATGCTCTGATCAAGCAGAAGATCGGAATCGACTCGGATTAAGAATTGATACAATAAATCTTCTGTCCTAGCTAGACAGAAAGTCTATGTATCCGGCTCAGACCCATTACACAACCTTTCTTCCGTGTTGGCTCGACCATCTACAACTAAACAGGATCATAGTGTCTTTGGGAAATGGCGAGGACTTAAAGCCAGTAGAGAATTAGGCATCTTGCCACCAACTCATACCTGAACCTATCCACAATAGAGCTTAGGCTCATCTCTATCGCCATAGATACCAATGCCATAGAACGCATCATTATCAGGGAAAGCCACTGTAATGAGAGGTTGTTCCCTAATTCATGTCAAAGATCGCCCCTAAGTTGCACCTTGTTCCGATATATAGAGCGATGCATAGATTCTTGAATTTAAGAAAAACCAAGTTTTAAGGGGGGTAGAACGTATTAAGTCCAATCCAGTTAGGATTAGTCAACACTGTCGTTCGATCAGTGTGGCGCAGCGGAAGAGTGGTTGGCCTCTTTCCCACTGGCCCAGGATCGAAACATTTGATTTAGGTTATATGTACGATTAGGTTATTAAATAGGATTTGAACCTTCCTTAGAGAAAGTACTCCTTGCCCTTCGCCAATGTCGGGGACGACATTGTGTTTTAAGGGGGGTAGATTGTAACACCCCGGATTTTGGCTAATCTGGGATTAAACGTCCTTAGGTAATGGGTCAATTAAAACACCTGAAAAATCGTTCAGAACCCAATTCCATAGCCAAAGAAACCACTTAGGATAAATTTCTTTAGAAACTAAGCATAAGTTAGCTAGCGCAACGTTGGAGTGGTTGGGAAACAGTCCCTGATCACTTTAAATACGTTCTACAAGACCCAAATCGAGTAGAACAAACAACTCTACAATACTCTATAACCTCGGATCAAACTCTAAGCGGGTTTGTCCTCTGGACCACATTGAATTTTTGTATTGGATTTAGACCGCGCTTCGAAGGTCCGATACCTCCTATCTTAGACCGTTAGAACCGCCCAGCTGGACTTGACAATCATCTCGAAAATCAAGTCAATCCGATAATCACAGAGTATTTCGTTGAACCCGGACTGAAGCGACCGCGAATAGGGACGAATTTGGAATTTCAAATTCAAATCTGGCACACGACTTGACGCGTCAGTATTGAGCGTTCTGACCGTCAGAATTCATCCAGATTACACCCTCGGATCAGAAAAAATTTCTATTTATTATCATGGGACTTTCAGCCCTGATCTATGTGCGGTGACCGCTGAACTGAAACTGGTCCGATACGTGCGATCTGCGAACCCTGCCAGACTGAAAACTTAATACGAGGTACATCTGGTACCCATGAGCTTAAGTCTGATCGCAATCGACCAGGGGACCACCAGAAATCAGTTTTTGGACCGAAACAGCCCCAAAATGGATAGGCAATAAGTAAACTTCGTCCCGGAGCCTATATTCGGCGTTTCCAAGCTTATAAAAGGGGTTGAAACCCTCATTCCTTCCTTGCATACGAAATTCACAAACCCTAGAAAAGAGAGAGAGAGTTTGAGAGAAAGGGAAGAGGAGATTTTCCCCGCATCCGAGCCGCCGATTGCTGCTGCTTCAACACCTCTTCCCAATCACCTGGCTGGTGATTTCTCCCCTTTTTCAGGTATAAAATAACCCTAGAACTTGCTGATTTAGGGTTTACTCAGATTCATGGCATGTTAGCTAATGTATTCCATAAATCAGGTCCTCCTACTGCCGTAGACGAAGCGTACACGCTCCGTTCAAAATCCCGCGACCGTAAGAGACTAGGTGAGGATTTTAGACGCTTTGATTGACGGTTTACAACGCTTTCAATGTCGTTTAATAGTAGATTATCGACGGCATCGCCGTTTGACATGTACAACGTGCTCTCTGTTTCCTATTTCGTAAATTATCGAAGAATATGAGATTTAGGGCATTTTAGTCATATGTAGGAAGTATGGTCTACATGCATATTTTGCTGACGTGATTGACATGGTTTGTCGCCGTATTAGTGAGTTAGGAATGCTTGCATAATCAGTTTGGCGAAGAGATTCGCCAAGTTGCGCACTTTGGGTCGACATACTATATGTGGACTTAAGTGTGTAGTGTATGTGTCTGTATAAATGCTTGTATTAGTATGTATTGTATTGAATGATGTTATGTAGTAGTTTGAGATTGATTTCATGATTTAAAATGCTGACCTAAATGATTTCCTATATGTTGACCTTATGCATGATTGCATCACATGCATAGAAATGATGCCTTGAAGATTTGCCTAAGTTGAATATGCATGGAAAGTATGCCTTGAAGATTTGCCTTAGTTGAATGTTAAAACATGTGCTAACATGCTCACATGATGTGTTTCAATTCCAATACCGTGGTATATAGCGTAATGTAATTCAATAGATGTGTGGGACTTGACTTAGTCCAGGCAGTCGGTAACCGAACGAATTCGTGGCTGACTGGTCATAGCCACGAACGACGCGTCGATGAATGTGATTCGTGTTGAGAGTTGGCGGCAGTGGTTAGGTCACGCGAAGTGTTTTACGCACTTCATGTCGTTCAATTCGAGATGCGATCGCGCTAGTCGAGCCCGTCAAGTAACCCGACTGGCCGATGTTTGTTCACCTTGTATGTATCATAACTGCTTGAACCTAGGGTACTGAACTTACCATTGTAAACCCTATTAACCGTGGTACCTTGATCCACGAAGACTCATGAGCCGGGCATGGTGGTATGGGACACCGTGGTCGAGCTGTCGGCCTACGCTGGGGCCACAAACCTCCCCGTAGTGACCAGTGAGCACCTAAACTCGTGAGCAGATTATGGTGGTATGGGACACTATATTCTAGCTGTCGGCCTACACTGATCAGGCGACGAGCCCTTTGTAGTGACCGCGAGCGTATTCTGAGTCCACGGGAGGCGACGACCCTTCCGTGCAGTAGAGTACAGTAGGCCTGTATTGATAAGGTGATGGGGGAGCGGTGCAACGAGTGCGAGCAACAGCCCTGGCAGCCCTTGCAGTGACCTACGAAATATACATCGTATGAGATTACTAGGAGTGACGACCCTAGACAGGATCTGTATTGGGATTGATACAAGGGAAGTACCTTAGTTTCCCAATCCTGCTGTTTGAATGGACTTAATAACAACTTGGAAATCATATCACCATAGCATTGCATGTGCCTGGAAGATGTGGAGCACTCTAGGGAGTGTGGCATGCCGCGGTCGTAAGATGTTGCCGCATGAGGGAGATCGTCGGTGAGGGCATACATCACGTCATGTCATCCTGCATTAACAACAGTATTAGGATTGTCTGATTTACTGCTTTACTATTATCGCGTGATTGAATTGTGAACATGCTAATCTCTGCTCTCTTATCCCACTGAGTTGATCACTCACTCCCACGTTACGGGATGGTGTTTCCGGACACCCACCAGTCCCTTTTGTGATTACAGATGATGGCGCGGCCTGTGAGGCGGAGCTGGACTTGATGATGAGGAGGAGGATTCCTCCTTTATGCGTGTTCTGATTGACGGGATTGCAGGGAGGTTGATTAGATACTTTGACGTTTGTCATTTTATATTTTTAGTGCCCTCATGTATATTCATTTTGTTTACGTTTGAAGTATACATGTATGTGTATAACCTGGTAATGTATTCACACTCTGGAGACATACAACAGTTTATATACGTTATACATACTATTACAGTCTTCCGCTTGCAAATTTAACTGTCTCTGAAGTATGATATACTGTTCTGGCTTAATCTCACTCATGTTTAATACATTATCACAGACAACATTCAATCATACATATCCATGTTGCATAAATAACATTTTGGAACTCGGGAGTTGGGTTTTTGCTCGACCCCCCGATTTTCGGGATGTTACAAAAACCACGGCACAAAGCGACAGATCTTCATTATGAAAATAGAAATTACAAAGAGATATGACTTACTCGATTCAAACAAGCTTGAATCTCACCCTTGCTACACCCTTTGATAACCCTAGAACACTTTTAAAAACCCTGAAAAACCTTTAGGAAGCCTTAGAATCCTTTAGAAAGGCCCTAGGGACTCCTATTTATAGATGGGGAACTCCCACTTACGCACACCCTTAGAAACCGCCTCAAATTTACACAGTCTGGGCACAAACCACGCACCGTCTGCGTAACCTTTGACGAGTCGAGACATGTCTTCGACTAATCAAAGGGACCTTCAACTAGTCGAGCCAGTCCCTCCACTGGTCGAGGATCTCGAAGATTCAAGATTGGAGACATATGTTAACAACATGATTCGGTGAAGTAGTTTAATCACCAAATTCAGATGGATTGGTGTGCTTCCCCTACGTAGGATGGGCCATCAACAGGTCGGGCCTGAGTAGGTCTCGGCTCATATTTTAAATTATTTTAGGCCGGGCCACAGGGCTGGCCCTATTCAAAGTTCTAATTTTTCAAGCTAAAGCCCAACCCATTGACAATGTAGGACATAAGAATATTAAATCATGAATGAAGAAAGACATATTAGTTAGTGAGGCCTTCATCCTTAACTGTAAAAAACATTAAAGGCCTTTACACTTCCATCCCTTGGATAGATAGAAAGAGGTTGAACTCTAGGTGTTGCACAAATCTCTCCATGTCGGGATCTCTCAGGTTTCATCAAATCCCACCATATCCCAAAACCACCAATACCAGGTCACCAAGTCAAACAATTTTAACTTTTAATCGGTGAATGTTTGTTTATTGAAATAGAACCATTGAATATTTTTCATCTTAACCGCCCATTGAATGTCAACCAATCTTATTGTAAGATATTGAAATAAGCACAATTTTTATTTTTTGATGCTTCTACATTGGGACCTATAATATGAGCGATTTAATTTGAATTACTCATGGGTCAATTAGCAATACCCAAGCAGTGCCTACACTTCATCCATCACATTCTACTATAGTACCATTTTTTCCCTAAAATATGTTAGAGCCAACTATACCGGTAAATCTATCAAGCAATGTAGTATTTTGTTTCAAAATTTATATTAAAAATAGAATTTCAAATATTTTAATTTCCCTCCAAATTTAAAAATTTTGTTACTTTTGACTCGTGGGTTTATTCCCACATTAAAATTGTTAAAGAAAACTTTCTTGTATATAAGATAAGCTTTTTGTCTTGGGGCTTGAGCCTCATTCGGGGTCATGTGAATTTGGTCCTATGGGGGGTTATGCTAATAGCTTCAATCTATGTCATTGACCACATGCGCGCGTGCCGCACCCCACCGTGCCGAGTCAAGTCCTTGTGTGTGTGTGTGCATGACGTAACAGGATGGAACAGGCGGGACGAGGCCGCAGGTGTGAGTATGAGTGTGTGTGTGTGTGTGTATGGGTACTTGTGAGATTTTATTTATGTGAGAATGTACTCGCACTTTCACCTTTTCATTTTAAACTAAAGAAATGTGACCAGTCGGTTGGTCGCACCTGTTGAGTTTAAATCTAACAGACCAAACTCTTTCGAAAGGGTGCTTAATGCACCACTTCGGAGTCTATATAAAGACTTCCGTTTCATTTTCAAAACAACAAAAAAAATTAAAAAATCTCCTATTATAAAAAATCTCTCTATCTTTTGGTTTACGAGTTTTGGTTGTAGAGTTCGTCCCTAAGTTAACTCAATCCTTTTATGTTAAACTACAAGTAGTTTAAGCCCGCGTACAATGAGTACACTGTTAGAATTGGGTTAAAGTTGTTATATCTTGAAGGCCAATTGCTTTGAAAACTTATTATACTGAAGACTTTGTACAAGGGATGCAAATTTAATTTCAAGCCAAGTAACTCATGTCACGCATTTAGTAAACTCTATACGCGTTTTATTTTAAAATTTTATTTCAAAAAAAAATTTAATTTTAAATAGTCTATTTAAAATCAATCAAATTTTCCAACAATCAGTACCTCGCATCTAATGGGACTCACAATGGATGGCATATATTTAAGAGGTAAATAGATCAGCTGATCTAATCAATCCGTTCAGTAGCCTTTGAAGCAACGGTGGAGAGCAGAACTAGTTAATGGGCCACATTGAGTGCTGAAAAATAAAGGCAATTGAGGGTTAATGTTTCCTGATAGGCGAGATTTTGAAACACGGGCCATCCATCATTGGGCCCACTAGATAGGAACGGTGACACGTGTCTTGAGAGATGGCTGTACGTTATTCGGTTTTCCCGTTCAAGCGACCCGCAATCGAAGGCGTCGGATCTGAAGTTTGACTGCGGTTAGCTTGACTCGCAGCCGACGAAGGGCATGCCATCGATCACGTGATTGGCGAGATGGTCACATGCGTTCGTATCGTATGGTAATTACCACACGTTAGAGCACTCTAGCCCCAGTTATGCCTATGTCAAAATTACCCTTTTTTTTTTTTTTTTAATACACACTCACGCTGGTGGAATCTCACCACCCATGGGTACTCGAACCCTTGACCGGAAGTTGAAACCCGGAGAGTCTACCACCCGTGCAAGAGTGAGGACCCATGGCCTCACCATGATATATGGGCTATCCACGCCGTTTATATGTCACCACGTTCTGTGGGCCCTACCATGATGTATGTGTTGTATCAACACCATCCATCCATTTGGAGAGATCATTTTACGGCATGACCCAAAGAATGAGTAAGATCCAAAGCTAAAGTAGACCCATCACAAAAAACAATGGGGATTGAACGCCTACCATTAAAAACTTCTTTCAGCTACAGAAGTTATCGATCAAGTTGATATTTTTGTTTTCCCTTATTTCATTTCATGTCTGTGTTAACTTATAAACAGGTTGGATCTCAAATAAACATCATGGTGGGCCTAGGAAGATTTCAACGGTTGGCATTCGTTGGTGCCCACTTGAACTTTGGATCTTTCTTATTCTTTGAATCATGACATAAAATGATCTCTCCAAATGCATGGATAGTGTGGATACAACAAATACATTATAGTGGGCCCATATAGCATGACAAGGTCACCTCATTAGCTACCCGCGTCTCTATTTTTCAAGCCCAGTTTAGTACATGAGTCCAAAAGTCAGGCAAATCCAAATCTCGAAGGGGACCATGCTAGAGGAAAGTGGTGATTGAACACCTGCCCTTGAAAACTTACCAGGGCTGTGTATTCCCTTCATTCAAGTCTTTGTAATATTATCAATAGATTGGACGGCAAATACACATCACAGTGGACCATAGAAAGTTTTCAATGGAGGGGTTCAATCATCACTATTTTCTGTGGTGTGGTCCACCTAATATTTTCATCCGCTTTGTAGGTGTCCTCATGGCCTCAAATCAGCTGGAAAAATGTAATACCCTATCTTTTTAACGGTGAGTTCCATTGTTCCTTGTGGTGTGACGCACTTGAGCTTTGGATCAACTTCATTTTTGGGCTAATGCCCTAACCTGATCCGAAGAAATAAATGGACAGAGTGGATTTTTCATAAACATCATGAGTGGGGCCCACCGTATTTTTTTTTAAAAAAAACAAACTTAAGTGACGTACACGTCACTGCCATAACCAAATCATCTCCCGCTTATCTCTCTCCCTCCTTCGGCAAAATTTCAACTCCAAACAATTTGTGGGAGCATCTCCGTGTTATCCCAGCTGTCTGAGTAACTAGCAAACTTTTCCAATCAACGTCTCTTAATCCTCTAGCTTCTGTTGTTAAATGATTTACACAAGAAATTCAAAAGAAAGACAGAGAGTAGAAAACATAAAAAAAAGAAATAAGAAAGATGAGACCAAGAGGAGAAAATGCACTTGGGTGTGACGAGTTGAATACGATCTAACCATTGAGCTGACTTTTGCTTTCGTATTTGAATTGATTTTGAAATCCTTGACAACTCTTATAGAATTACCAATTTAACGATAGTTTAAATTTTCGTGACTGATTGAGTCGAAACTATAAAATCTGGACTGTTCAAATCAACCACTAAAAACTTAGATCGTCATCAATCATCTACAATTATAATAGGTAGGTGATCTTCCCAGTTGAAAAGCTTACATTAGAATTTACTTTGATTTCCATTGATTAATATTTCATATTACCAATTCAAGTTATTTAATTTTGTGTGCATATAAAATAAAATGCATCTATTAATTATTAATATGTTAAATTAATTCAATTGATTATTGCTACCTTCTTTTAAGTATGATTAAGTTATGGGTGCTCTATCCTAAAAAGGATCAAATTGTTATGGGTGCTCTGCCCTGGTCATTCTCGAAAAGAAAGTTTATTTTGTGTCGTATTTTAAAATTTAAGGATTGTAGACATTCGACTCCTGGCTAGTGTTACAGGATGTGTCATATCTAAATATTTGATTTCTAGCCCGTGTTCTCAAATGAAAGTTGTATTTTATTTTATTTTAATTTAAGACTAAGTGAATCTACACATAAGTGTTTTGCCCGAACTCCCTAAGGTTCAAAATAGTCATGGTACTCTACCTTGGGTTAATCCCTAAAATGGATGCATGGGTGCTTTGCCTTGGTAAAGTCCACAAACAGATCAAAAGCTATTTTATTTTATTTGAATTCATTTTCAGAATTTCATTTATTATTAGTGAAATATATTATAAGCTATGATCCCCAATAGGTATAAGACTATTCGGGATCGAGAGTCTATCATCTTGGAATCACTTTTCACATTAAGTATTAGACTAACGTGACTTATGACCCTTGGTGCAGGACCCCAATTGGCAGGCAATATTACGCATTATGACTTGAATTTTCATTATCTATTCTTTCTTACATGTTGATGTAGAAATTTTAATTTTGGAAATGATGTGACCCTACGAACCGTCGCGCTCACACCTTTATAAATTGTTTTGCAGGGTCTATGTATGAAGAGCTAATTGGGTAAAATCAAAGACTTTTTCTTTTATTTATTTAAATATTAAATAAAATTAAATGCATTTTGTTATTATTTATTTTTTAATATTAATGTAAGTAGATTTTCAAGGATTAATTAGTGGATATTATTTAATGACAATGAATTTTATTCTTTTAGTTGCTCTGATTGTCGTAAAAATCATAAAAATAATATAGGATATGATGTATATTTTGTTTAAAGTCAACTCATAGTTCAGAAATTCGAGTTCATGCTTAGCCAACTCAGGTTTGAAATTTCGAGGCATGACAAAAAATGGTTAGATGGCATAGATTTAAAACACATATATCATTATGACCCCACGGAACCAAACTAGTTCCCTGAATCCACATAGAGGCATCCCAAAATTACGGAATCAAGACTCAAATTGCATAGGGTAGCCCATGGCACCCACATGGAAATGTGTTCTATGGGCCACCATGATTTATGTGTTTAATCCACACCTTTCATTCATTTTCTCAGCTTGGTTCAGGCTATTGGCCCAAAAAATGAGGCAAATTCAAATCTAAAGTAAAGCATATCATATGATTGAACTCTTGCCATTAAAAACTTTTTAGGGGCTTCAAAAGCTTTCGATCAAGCTTATATTCATGCATTTCCTTCATCCAGGTTTGTGTGACCTAATCAACGGGTTGGATGGTAAATAAACACTACAGTAGACTTTAGAAAATTTTCAATGGTAGGAGTTCAATCACCACTGTTTTCCTCTGGTGTGATCCACCTGAGATTTGGATCTGCCTCATTTTTATGATCATACCAATAAAATAAGCTGAAAAAGTGGATGGACGGCGTGGATAAAATAAATACATCACGATGGATGATGGGGCCGTGTAGCTTTTCCAGCAGCACACAGTAACCCGAGTAAAGGGAACGCTCCTCAGTAAAAAGGGGACGGATTAGGTGTAACCCGAGTAACAGCATAGCGGGTGGTATCCTTACTGTGGGGCCTACCATGATAATGTTGTTGTATATCCACGCCGTCCATATGTTTTTCCAGATCATTTTAGACTGTGGTACAAAAAATTAATCAGATCCAAGTCTCAAATCGACCACACCATAGCAAAAAGTGTTGATTGAGTGCTTCACCATTAAAATTTCAAAGGACCCATCCTAAGGTTTTTGTAATGTTTATTTGCCATCCACCCTGTTGATAATGTCATGAATACCTGGATGAAAGGAAAATATAAATATCAGCTTAATTTAAAACTTTTTAGGGCACAAAAAGCTTTTAAAGACTATTATTCATCTTTCCTTAGTTTTCAACGGCAGGAATGCAATACTCACTGCTTCATGTGGTGTGGTCCACCTGAGCATACAATCTGCCTCTCTTTTGGACTCATCCCCTAAAATGATTTATCAAAATGAATGGAAACGGCGGGGCTTCGGAAACAGATTGGCCACTCCCTTGCCACCAGCCAAGCTGGTTGTAGGTTCTTTGTGGGACCCACCATGATATATGTGTTTCATCTATGTCGTCCATCTATTTTTCTAGATCATTTTATGGCATGAGATAAAAAATGAGGTATATCCCAATCTCAAGTGGACCACATTACATGAAATAGTGTTGAATGAACGTAGACCATTAAGAACTTTTTCGGGCCCATAAAAGTTTTGGATCAAGCTGATCTTTGTTTTTTTCTATTAATCTAGGTCTGTATGACCTAATCAATATATTTTATGTCAAATAAACAGTACAGTGGGCCTTAGGAGGATTTTAATGGTGGATATCCAATCACTATTGTTTACCTATGGTGTGGTCCACTTGAGATTTATATCCCTCTCAATTTTTTATAGAGCTCTAAAACGATCTTTTAAAATAGATGAACGGCATGGATGAAACACATACAACATGGTGGAGCCCACAGAGCACCGACCATCAGCCGCAGGACTAGTGGAAGGTGGAGTAGCCAATCCGTTTACCAAATCCGTGTCCTTTCCACTCCAAGCCTTCGGTGGGCGAAGACAAGATTTTTTTTGTATATCCACCCCATACATCTGTTGTTTCAGTCTATTATAGGAAACAATTCCAAAAATTAAGCCGATCCAAATCTCAGGCGGATCACACCATAGGAAAAAATAATGATTGAATGGCCACGATTAAAAACTTCTATGGGCCCACTGTAAGCTTATCCATAATGTTTATTTTCCATCCAATCGGTTGATAAGGTCAGGTAAAATGCAAAAATCAGCTTGATTCCAAACTTTTGTGGTTTATAAAAAAGATTTTCAAAGTCATTTTTCAATTTTTTTTCCAGTGGTGTGGTCCCCTAGGGATTTGGATCTGCTTAATTTTTAAGATAACGTACTAAAACGTGCTGAAAAAACGGATGGAAGGCTTGGATATAAAATTAAAAATATAAAAATCCATCAATGTCGGCCCCACACGGTAAGGGTAACACCTCTGTATATACCAGCTTGGGCATATGATTGTACATTTCTCCCTTTGGTGTGTCCCATGTGAGTTTTTATTCGGGATGATTCTTGACATGTACGGTGAAAATGAGAAGACTTGCCAGATTCACGGTTTGGATTCCATGGTTGAGGCCTACAATGGGTGTGATCATCTTCATCAACCCATGGTGCCACATCATACCATCAGGTATCACGTGCCATGGATGTAGGAGTCATACATCATTCCATCCATCCATGTATATCATTCATGATAACCCCTCTACATGAAGATGGCACAGTTTAAATCCGTACGTGCCATACATCTATCCTGCTAACATGCCACTCGTGTAAGACATCCCAACCATGAAAATCATGCTGATCCATGGGGGCCACACCTGTATGTTGAGTCAGACCTCCAGTTGTCCGTTGATTCCAAATTTTTTGGCTCAGATGATGAGAGGACCGGCCTACCAGGTGATCTTCATGTTGAGGCCCACCGTTTATATGGTATAGATGTCCTCCACAAGTGGGACGTTGGCAGGAAAGATAGTACGGCATGGTGGTGCAACCATGGGAAGCGGATTGCGTCCTGCCCGGGCCTCTGTGGGGCCCACTGTGATGTATGGGTTACATCCACGCCGTCCATCCATTTTTTCAGATCATTTTATGTTATGAGTCTAAAAATTAGGGAGATCTAATACTCAAGTGGACCGCACCACAGGAAGCAGCGGTGTCAATGAAACTCACCGTTGAAACCTTCCTAGGGGACACCGTGATGTTTATCTGCCATCCAACCTGTTCATAAGGTCATATAGACCTGGATGAAGATAAAACACAAATATCAGATTGATCGAAAACTTCTGCCGCTCACAAAAAGTTTTTAATGGGGGGAGTTCAATCCCCACTGTGTGGTCCACTTGAGCGTTGGATCTGATTCATTTTTTAGTTCATATCCTAAAATGATCTGAAAAAAAATAGATGGACGGCGTAGATAAAACTCATACATTACGTTGGTCCCCCACAGAGCCCTGCCTGGACGGAACCGACCGGAGCTCCAAAAGACCCAACACAAAGCAAACCCAGGTTCAGTCAATCAGTTTCGGGTTGATCCGAACCGAAGCTTCAATGGTACTCGAACAATTGTGGCACCCTGACTGGAGGTTTTCAAATCTCTACACGCATCCAGACCATTTAAACTGTAGTCCCTGAATTTGGATTTCTGACCATATCCGTCTGATGGACGGTCGGGAAAGAAAAGCAACTGCCCTTAGTTGCAATGCACCAGGGCTAGACCCTCGAGACCCGTGGCTTGGAACCTGGCCAGATATTTAGGCTCGGTAACAAATTGGGCTAGGCCCATCTAAACCCTCTTCAGGGTTGGTGGGCCAACCATCTGGATAGTTGGCCCAATCCATTGGCTGGGCCCCACCCAGTTGCAACCTAATCGTTCCCCTTCCGCCCGTTGCCTGACATCATCTCAGTATGCATTTCTACGTGAGAAGTAGAGATGTACACGAGTTAAGCTAGGTGGGTCAACTCGCTCGACTTGATAGAGAAAAGCTTAACTCAGCTCAGCTTGAAACTGGATGCAGACCGAGTTGAGCTAATTTTAGAGCTCGAAATAAATTTGAGGTGAGTTTAGGCTAGTTCAACTCGATTCAACTTGGTTCGAACCTTGACTCAAATTGAATCGGCTCAGTGGCTCACTCATTTTAATTTTGATACTGCTTATACTTATCGAGTGTTTGATGAAATATCTCAACAAAGTATTGTTTCTTAAATTGCTCTCAAATAAGTATTCAATGGAAGATTGAATAAATAAATTTTTTTTAAAAAAAAAAAAAAAACTTTACCTTGTGGGATTGCCCTTATATATTGTTATTAATGCTTGAGCATTTGATAAAAAAATATTTAAATACATAATTTACATGTTTGAGAAAATGCCACACAGCTTTAAACTCAACTTAAAGTAGATTGAGTTGCTGACCAAATTAAGCTGAGTTAGCCAATCAGGCTCAGAGACCAAGCCAAGCCTAGATCAAGTTAGGGTTGGCTCATGAGCAGTGCCAAGCTCGACTCAGCTCAACTCGTGTAGAGATCTTGATTTTGTCAGTGTTCTTTATGCTCTGGTGAGAAGTGTTCCCATGCTACGTTTGTAGAATAAGCCCATTCCACTACATGTATGTCTACAGTCGTGTTTTCATGATATCCACTCCGTCCACCCATGTAGCCCCATATTATCCATAGATGCAAAAATCAGGCCTGTTCAAAACTCAGGTGGGCCACACCATCTAAAATCATGCCTAAAACTAATAAAATCACGTGGCCTGGGCCCCCTACTTCTTTTCCTGGGGCACATCTTGTGAATGAATTGGACGGCATGTACAAAACAATCTGCACCCACACACATTTTGAAAGGTTTTAATGGTGGGCGTCCCATCCCAACCGTTCCCTCGTGGTGTGACCCACCTTCACGTTCAGGACGGACAGGATGCCACACAAACAAACATCAGGATGCACCCCCAGATCTCCTACAATTCGGGTCCATACACGGGTTTTCAATTTTAATAAGTATTGGGCCCACCATTTAGTAATCTGGACCATTGATCTGTTGCACCACACCGTTGATGGAGAATGCCCCAAACCCTCTGCTTGAATGTAGACTGTCGATGTATTTCTCCTCCCAACCGTACATCTGAAGGCCGCAAATCGAAATGCCAGACCCATCTATGGGAGGACACGTGTCGCACAACAAACCAATGGTCTGGATTACTAAACCATGGCCCCCACATGTCATACCGTAGAAAGATGCGGGCACGAATATGATATTAATTACTCGGGAGCAGAAATGGGCTTTTGATAGAGCGTATACACAATAGATTTGTGTATATTCGACGGCATTACCAAACCCTAGAAAGACAAGCTAAGGTAAATAGCCGCAGATACACCGAGAGCATACACCCCCATCGCCTTCCCTACCACATCTCGACTCGACCGAGTCGCCATCCCCAACCCAGCGATTCCGACGATTCCGACCGGAACTCGGCGCAGGACCGCTCCCTGAGCGTTGGAAACGATGACGTCCTTGAAGAGCTCCACGGCGAAGGCTTTGAACTGCTCGCGAGTTAGGGTTAGGGTTAGGGTTTCGCCTCCGTCGATGTTGACGGATTCGAGGGCTCGATCGACCTGGGACTGGGTGGGAGGAGATGGGGCCCACCTACTGATGAGAGGGACGGAGGTGGAGACGGCGATGTAGAGGCGGGTGGAGGCGGGGAGGAGCTGGTACGGCTTTACGCCGGGGAAGGCATGTTGCGTAAGATTCAGGCAGTCGTCGTAGGCGGAGTCGCAGGCGGCGTTGAATTCCGGCGAGTTTTCTAGGGTTTTGGAGACCCTCTTCGATGCCGATAGGCCCATCGATCAACCGCTGAGAGAGAGAGAGAGAGAGAGAGAGAGAGAGAGATTCACAAGGATACGATGTGAGTTCGTTGGTCTGGGGACTCGTCCTCAGATGGCACTCGAAGTAGAGACCATCCAAATTGTGGGGCCCATCGTGGATGGAGCTTATCTCTAAAACCAAACTGATGAAGCAATCCTAACCATCCATCCTGGCTATCAAATGGATTCTTGAATGTAAAATAGCGAGTTACAGGGGAAAATCATACGGTTGGTGTTAGGGCTGATATTGGGCCGGGCTCGCGGTAGCAAAACCAACATTTTGAGGCCCGGCCCGTTGACGGCCCTGGTACTTGCTGCGCTTGCTTTCTCTATCGCGGGGGGAAGGGAAACAAGTTAACGTGCATGAAATCCACCCCGTCCATCAGCTCCATCACCCCTTGTTTAGTGTTGTTTGGCCTTGGTTACAAAAAATCAAGCTGATTCAACACTCAAGTGGACCATGCCTTAAATCTATGCCCAAAACCTCTAAATTCACGAGATATGGCCCACGTGAGTTTTGTAAATACTTTCATCCTAACCAGGCTAATTACTATTGTTATCACTCAAATCTGGTTGATTCCGCAACACCTACGGTAGGTTTACATGCACTTTAATGAGAAGGGGAATAATATTGGGGGTGCTTTGTTAGTTGTAGTCAGAGACCCTCCGGTGCCCAAGTCAGCTAGATTAATCTAAAGTTGGTGTGGTTAGTAGAGGTGTATATGAGTCAAGCCGAGGCGAACTTTGCCCGACTTGGCCAGCTTGAGTCCTTAACTTGTGCTCGGCTCGAATCAGCCAATAGCTCGGTCTAGTGCGAGCCCAATTCGAGCTGAGTTTTCGAGTCGAGTTTGAATTTGAGTTTGAGTCTTCGAGCCCCAAGTGGACCCCACAATGATCTTTAGCAACACCACCTAATCCCCCCGTAAATCCATCACATACATCCATCATCCATAAATCCAACCGTCCCGCAATTCAGTGATCCATAATCCATTTATCAAATAAACAATTTAATTATTTTTAAATCAATAATATATATAGCTTTCGCTACTCGGACGGACGCTACTTCCCAGAAAAATGTAGAGAGAGGGGAGGAGATGACTCACTTTCAGATGCTAGTCGTCCGGACAAACGCTAGAAGGAGAGTATTCGCTAGGCGATGGAGAACGACGATATATTTGGGTAAATGGGCGATATTATTTGGGCGAATGGATAGCTGAGAGTCGGCGAACGGGTTAGGGTTGCTGGTCGATTTGGGCGAAGAGGGGAGAGTTGAACGATTGGGGTGCTAGCCGCTGGGTTAGGGTTGGGCAAACGGGTTAGGGTGGGGCGAAGTAAAGTGGTTTTTTTTTTTTTTTTGTAAAGCTATATATATGACTCAAAACTCGATCCAAGTCGATCAACCTCAATACTGAGCCGAGCTAGGTCTAGCTCAGACTTGACTCAAAATGTTCCGAGCTCATAAAAATGGCTCGACTCGGTTCGAACACAGTCTCGATCCGAGTCAAGTCGAGCTTTCCCGAGTTGATCCGAGCGAGCTAATGAGCTAACTCAACTCGTGTATAGCTCTAATGATTAGAGTTAGAATTGTTGTGCGTACTTTTTCCCTAAGGCCGAGTGATGTATTTATAGGTTT
Organism: Magnolia kwangsiensis; assembly: GCA_037074715.1. NCBI lineage: Eukaryota > Viridiplantae > Streptophyta > Magnoliopsida > Magnoliales > Magnoliaceae > Magnolia > Magnolia kwangsiensis. The sequence goes on from CM073573.1 coordinate 147,099,704, forward strand.
ATTAGGTAGCTTGCGCATCTAAGTAGATTTGTGAGATACACTAGAGGGGCCTGTATTAGAGTTGGAATTTACTCTCGAATATATCTCTGATTATACATGGACTAGCATGATCTTCGGCTAAGATCTTGCTGAGTAATCCTATTCGTATACGATGCGAGATTCTCTCTGGATATTTCCATCCCGAACTCTAGGTCAATATTCATGGTCGAGGTTGACATCCGTGGTCGAGGTCTGTCAATGAATCTTATCACTGAGCTTAGTTGACTGGCTCAGTTCGGTCATTGGGTTTCTTTGCTTGGTATAGCTTTCTTGGTAGCAAGTAGTTCAGGGAGTTTGCTTTAATGGTGACTATCATATGTTTCATTCATCAGGTCAGTTTGATTTTCCCCAAATAGCTGCCACCTATTTTTGATTTTTATATTCATAAGCTCAAGAAGTAAGATGATTTAAATTGATGAATGAGTTGGAGAATTTTAACTTTTAACTGTGAGTGGTCAGCTTGATCCATTTGTGTTCATCAATTTTATGGCCTAATGATGAAGGTGAGAATTGAAAAGGATAATGCATGTTGCGGTGATCAAGGAGAATATTATAACAGTATCTTCGTACGATGAGTTGTGCACGGAGTGGCAAACACCGCTTCACCTTCCAACTGACTCATAAGCAGACACTTATCCCTAATTCATTAATACGAGCTCTGGGCAAACCCCATATCGCCACGTGAAGAAATCGTGCGTCGAAGTGTCCTTTCATGCACTCGTGAGTAGTGCTAACATTAAAGGCTCTGCTCCTAGGATGTTATAAATATGGGTTTCTCCCTCATTTTCCACTCACCAGTTCAGCGGAGTTTGAACCATGCCGACATGTTCCTTTCTTCCTTTATCGTGGTCCTTTTCATTCACAGTGTGGGTCGTTTAGACACTTAGGGCATGTTTGATTTTCAATGGTGGTGTAAATACCCGTGAAATTGGTAATTATTACCATTTCACCCGTTTGATTTTTCTTTGAAAATTCACCGCACTTTTCACCTCGAAAATCGATTTAAAAGAATTATTTTAAATTTGTAAATGTAACGCCCCGAAAAATTGAGGGTCGTGCATACGCTCGACTCCTAAGTTCCCAAGTGTCACTTATCATCAATTTTATGGTTTTAAGATTAATCGAGTTTAAACGCGCAGCCTGGAATTACTTGGAGCATGAAATGCAACCACAACTAGTCTACTGAAGTGAAAGAGATATATATATGTACAAATATAAAAGAATATAAAGGGGTCGCCCAAGGCGTTACCCAACAAAAATCACAAGAGAATCATATGTCCAAAAGAATAGTGCGCTGAGCCCACGACTCAACACCCCATAATCTAGTCTCCTATGCCGATGGAGAACCGCCCATCAACTGGAAGTAGGAGAACTCGTCCTCCTCGCTTAAGCTCGCGCTGCACAGCTCGTCGAACTCAGCACAACCTACAACTATTGAAGAGTCTGGTTGGTGTTTTAAAACACCGTCCCAGAGTGGGAGTGAGTGATCAACTCAGTGGGTGCTATTAATCTTAAGTTACAACATGCATCAATTATAATATGAATTTAATGAAATACAGCAATCATCAACACCTAACAACTCTCATTAAAATGCATGCATGCGGAATGATATGATGCATGCCCTCACCACAACGCTCCCTCGAGCGACTCCATCTAACGATCGCGTATGTCAGTACTTCCTCGAGCGACTCCATCTAACGATCGCGTATGTCAGCACTCCCTCAGAGCGACCTCGACTTCCGAGTCGCTACCTTAACTAATGTGATGCAATGCGATTGTGTTAGCTGAGTTATTAGTTAAGTCCATTCATCCAGCAGGTTGGGAAATCTGATACACCCCATGTATCAATGCCCTAAACGAGTTGCGAGACCAAGACCCCCCGATGCATGAGGCCGAGACCTCGGGGTCCGTAATAGCGTCGGGTTCTTCATCCCCGACTTCAAGCACATGAGGAGTGCCGAGAGAAAAGGATCGCTCGCGGTCACTACGGGGAGGCGCGGCACCCCAGCGTGGGCCGACAGCTTGGACACAGTGTCTCATTCCACCATGCCCGGCTCACGAGGCTATGGACCAGTTTCAAATGAGTTATTGATGGGCTATAACAGTTGTAGGGTGGTTCAGGTTTCATACACATGTGAGCAATCAGGGTTAACATTCAAGGTTGGTCAGACAGTAGATTAAACCGCAAGAGTCGGGCGAGCATGAGACGAGTGACATCAGACTCAAAAGACCCATGTAGTCGAACTACAGTCACCCAAACACACTCGTCCAAATCCATAGGTTTAGTTTCGAGGCGATCCTACCATCGAGACCACCTTCGCTCTCCTCATGATTATAGCCAACCCAAGGGCACGAATAGAGGTTCATAGCATGCCGACTAACAATGTATTGCTATAATAAACAAACTCATGTTCTCACACATATTAACATATAATTCATATTCTCCTAACATGCTAGACTAACCATATCAATAAACAAGTGCATGTGAGCATGTGTGTGTGAGTGTGTGGGTGAGGAAGATAAGAACTTCCTCCATCCCAAGAATTTTACATACAGAAGAGTAATGGCGTCATTCATATTATGAAACGGTAATTCACAGGAAAATCAACAAGGCATAAGCATAATTCATTCAATCACCAAATCATGTAAGAAATAAGGACAACATCATGAGCATCAAATATTCTATTTCATATAATTTTCAATAAGCATGCAATTCCTAGGGATTCTTTATGTTCTCCAAAATGACATATAAGCAATCAAAATCATTAAACTCATAAAAGAATTGGTGCTAGGCCAATAGTCTGCAACTTTGGATCGTTGTAGGCTTGATAGACGACCTAGAAATGAGGGTTTTAGGAGTTGGCCAGCCGAAATCCCTAAAGCAAGCTCTTGCATGTGAGAAATCCAAGCCAAACCATTATCAATACATGGGTTTCAAGAAAAAAGGGTGAAGGATCTTACCTAGATGCTTCATGGAATAATTATTGTAGTGGTGGTGGTGGATTTTCTTTGAAGAAAGGAGTAGGGAGTTGCAAGGGTTGATTTCCTTGGACCCCACCTCGATCTAAGATCCACCTTAGCTCTCTTTCACTCTTTCTTCCTTTCTTTCTCTTTCTCTCTTTCTCTCTCTTTTTCTTTCTTTCTTTCTTTTCTTAGGGCAAAAATTGTATGGGGAGAGGGGTGCCCAAGAGAGGGCTTTTTTATAATGTCAAAATTGGTGTAAATGGCCATAAGGGCTAAGTTTTTACTATACTAGACCTATGAGAGGGTCTTTCTAAGATCTAGGGCCCACTATGGGGTGTATATATCGATATACACCGTAGGATAGGTGCTCCATGGCCCGATGAAGGGCCATGCAAAACTTGGAATCAAACGGATAAGCGGATGTGGGGGTTTGACCATATGGTCTCGATCCTTAAGTGACCATGTGGGGTCTATTCCTGTGATTGGAGAGGTTCTGGTGGTCCCCTAGCCATGAAACTTATAGGGTAAGTGGTCCATTGCCTGATGAAGGGTCATGCAAATTTTGAAAACGATCGGATATGGGGTTTGGTCGTACGGGTCCGGTTTACGATCAACGGTCATCGTGTCATGATCGGGTTCCAGATTCTATGGATGGGTGAAGGACACCACATTAGACCTTCATCATGGATTTTGAAGAAATCTGACGGCTGGAAGGCCCGGTGTCTCAGTTTCATTTACCAGTGCCAGATTTTAACTATAGCCATGGGTGGGTTGACAAGTGCTGATGGAACGACCCGAATAATTAACTTTGGGGTGTCCAATGAGTCTGTGGTCCACGATGGACCATAAGCCCAGTGAGATATATGTTTCCTTAAATTTTTATAATTTTCTGACATTTCTGCGTCGCGGTATAGCTCGTACGGGCTGATGCTAAGTGTAAACGGTCATCTGGATTGGCGGCCCGCACTAAGCCCTATCATGACCTATCTGGTCTACTCTAATGGGCTAATCCTAGGTTAATTAACTTATAGTACCCCACCACGAGTGGCTTAAACGAATGGTCCTGAAGCAAATCTTATGTGGACGTCCCAGGACACTATGCTGGTTGGACGGAACGTTATAAGGGTTGATTTGGTCTATTGTTAAAATCTGGACCTTATCTGACTCGGATTCGGTTAGATCTTTAATTTAGTTATGCTCGTCTTGATTAGTTAGCGACAGGTCGATTAGATTTGGGTCCTATATGAGTAAATCATGGGGCTACACCTGATGTTCAAGTGATTGGGCGGATTCGGTGGTTTCCTACGGTTGATTAATCGGACTCGTGGGGTTCTTTACTGGTACCACCCCTGTATAGACTAACATTGAGTGTTAATGGTCATTTAGGTGATATTAAAAGTTAATTTATAAAAAAAAAATTCAAGGATTTTTGGGAATCCAAAATAGTGGAAATCCAGGATGTTACTGTAAACCTCAAGGTGATGTATATGGTAAATCCATTCCATCCAGTCTTTTTTAACACAATATTCTAAGGTATGAGCTGAAAATAAGGCAGATTGAATACTCAAATGGCCCACACTAAAAGAAACAATAGGCCTGAGAGGTTTTTAATGGTAAGTGTTTGATTCCCTTTTTCTGGTGACATGATCCACTTAAGCTTTCGATATGCCTTATTTTTTGGCTAATGGTGTGCATAAGCGACACGCATCATAGTAGGACCCACAAATATATTATAACGTTCTTAGTTCTTGTGTCAAAAATGTATCTCGTCAAATCAAGCATTGGAAAAAGAGAGGTAAATAGGGAGGAAGTAATTGTTACATATTTTCACGGGTATTTACCCGGCCACTAAAAATCAAACATGCCTTTATCTTTTTTTGGTATGTTCTTCTACACCCATTGTTCTTCTTTTTCTGCTTCTGTTTGCCCTCTGTCATCATATCTATGAGGATTATAGAAGCATTTTTGTATTGGAGCTTTCCATGGTGAATCCACCCATGATATTATGGATTCTAGATTAGCAGCATCTTCAAGTTGGCCACTATCGATGATGGCACCTCGTGATGAGGAGGCCCTTCCGCCCCAAACCGAGACGCCTCTCAGCCTTCTAATGGATTAACCCCAGCGGCTAGTTTCTTTGGTTCCCAATTGCCATCGGAAAATCCAACTTGGAACTAACTCGACTCATATCCAAAACTTGACCCATACATAACGTGCTAATGTGTAGAAACTCATATTTAACGTTTCCTGAAGAGGCTGCAATTCTAGCAAGTGCACTTAGGCTTTGAGTTGTGATTTCATACCGATAGCCGTTGCACCCGACTCAACTCAATACTTGTGATTGGGTCAGACTCCGACCAGGTTAGGCATGCTGGACTTGGTACCAAGTTGGGTCGAGTTTAAATCAGGTCTATTTCAAAACCAAATCCAGTCGGGTCAGCCCTAACTAGATCCGACCCGACTCGATGCCCAGCTCTAATAGAACAAATAGTACAGAAGGTGCATTTCATTGATTTCTGCACAGTGGCCCATGAGGAGTCGGGCTGGAACAAATGAACGGTCCCAACTGATGATTGGACCGTGCGCGTCTAATGTAGAAAAAGCATCCACCAATACTCATCTTGAAATCTCCAACAGTTAAAATCCATCAATATACAAGACTGCAATACGACCAATCCTCAGTCTAAAATCGCCACAGCATCCAAACCGTTAATCCTGCTCCATGGCTCATTCACCATTGCTCACATCCATGGAGAGGCCACCAACGAATGGTTCAGATCAATTTTCATAAGCCCTTTTTTTACCTGTTATGCACCTAGCTACTTTTTCATGATTCGCTAGAATATCATGAAAATATGCACATGCACCCATCAACAATACCTGTGCTATGCATGTACCTCAATCCGAACCGTTCAAATCATGGACCCCACTCTTGAGGGCATGACCCAAAAAAGTCTATTTAACAGATAATCCCAATCAAGCTATTTGTGGCCATCAAATTGCAAATCAAAACGAGAAATACTCAATGGCCTAAAATGTCCATTAACAAGCGGTTAGGATTGTTCTTAACATTACATACATGCCCATCTTAAATGGGATCATCATACGGACTTCTTGGATTGAAGTAGAAACATGCCACGTGTACAGTGTCTGTACGCATGCGTATAGATAGTCACACCCTACCAGAGTATCATTGTGCTCTAACAGCAATTTGAATTCAAGAAAAAACAACTGAATAGGAAGAGAGGAAATACATGATCCTTGACTCAAGTATCCGAATAGCATGCTAAGGATTTCCAGTTTGTAAAATTCGGACCATTGTCCTAGCATGAAAGACCGTTGATCTGTTAGGACCCATTGTGGATGGACAATGCCCAAAAAAATATCCAAAATTGGAAGATCCTAGCCGCTAATCTTGGGGTGCTCACAGTATACTGAGCTTTTCAATTTACACAAATGGACCCTTGTTCGTGATCCCGACCATTCATCTGTTCGAACCCACTGAGGATGTTTATGCGCCAAAAATCTCCTACATTAGATGAGATCCTAGCCGTCAATCTTGGAGCTTTACGTCTCCAAATGTGGACTGTTGCTGTATTTCTCCTCTAAACCATTCATTTGATGGCCATAAATTCAAAGGTCTGCATTATCATATTGAGGAGATATTTGGGGCATGGTCCATCCATAGTGGATCAAAACAACAGACCAATGGTTAGATCAATGAACAATTCGGGGCAACGATCAATGAATGGGCCACAGGAAGATATTGTAATTGCATTTTCTTTTTCTTTAACAAATGAATACATAGTGTGTGTTACAAAGGAAGTTTTGGAACATACAAATACAAACAACAATACAATGAAGAAAAAAAAACAAACAGTGGTTTGCTTGACATGGAAACAAAGAACAGAAAACAATTTCAAATTCAAAGAAAAAATAAATTAAATAAAAAAACAATTGGGTTACCGGGGATCTTTAATGGATCTGATCTTTAGCAGGCTAAGTGGTTTGGAGAGCTTCCGAACATGGTGTGCCACACGTACGCTCTAGAAAGGACCATCTCCAGCTCCTGGTGGGTCCAGTCCACTGTAGGGAGATGCTGGAGGAACATGACCATCTCCTGGAACTCAAGCTTTAGGAGCTCATCTGACCACTGGAACAAAGATCATCACATTAGTTATTTCTTTTATCAAGAAGAGAGAAGAATACAAGAGAGGCGTGATAATTTTCAGATTGTCTTTGTTAATGCTTAAAAATAATAACAATAGTAATAATAATTTTGAGATTGTACAAGTGGGGCTAACCTTTAGGTGAGATCCAGACAGTTGATCTGGTGGGCACTGTGATGGATTGACCATGCCCCAACATTTGCCCTTTTCTGCTGTTGAGTGTAGACCTTTGTCATAATTCTTTTCTTTATTGTCTATTAGATGGCCACTGATTGAAGGGTTCGGATTGTCTCATCATGAGGGCTTTTTAGGCATGGTCCACTAGTGCTGGATCCCACCACATGACGGCCAAGATCAAACCATGGGCCGTACTTGTACATAATAAGGACCCAATGGCACTATCAAGTTTACAACGAACATGAGATTTTCTTTCTTTTTTCCTTTTTTTTTTAAAAAAAATAAAATCTGAATCAGTGGCCAGCTGGCCCAACCTGTTCCTTACTAGGCCATATTGGGTTGGGTTCAGGCTAGAAAATGAGACCCATATGTATATGGGTCGGGCTTGGCTATCCCAACCCAACCCGCCTTGACCCACTCGCATGAAGGTTATAAGTAGTAATAGAAAGTTTTACTCCACAAACCTCTTAAATAGTAAAGGACCAGAAAATGAAGACCCACCAACAGAGCTTCGGCCTATTGCTCTATTTTGAGTTGGACCACACACCTAAATTCTAGACTTATTTAGCAAACGAGTTAGACTCATTTAGCAAACGAGTTAGACTCGTTTGTTGTTTATGAGTTGTAGGTTGGCCTCAGGTTTGGATTCTTGGGCCATGAGTAAATGAATCAGTCTAAGGTTCAATGTCTTGCCACAAACACTAAACAGGTTTGACCCCAGGTTGGCCCCGAGCCAAACCCAACCCCTTCCACCCCCATCCATAGCCAAACTTTTCTTGACAGAATACACAATCAAAACTAAGTTTTAAAAATAAATAAAAATAAAAATGAAATTGTTAGGCCCTGATGCATCAAGATGTGTACAGTGTCCTGATGTATCCAATTGGTATAAGTTGGACCCATGGTCCAGTAGTCCAGACCATTGATCTGATGGGCCCCACCGTTAGGGATGGGAGTGTGACAAAAATCTGCAAGATTTTGATGATGCTAGGCACCCAATCTTCAGCTTTTATTTCAGACCATTGCAGTATTTAGCTGTAACTATCTATTTGTAGGCCACTGAATGAGGGGTTAAGTGTTGCAGCCTGAAAGTTTTTGCAGCATCCCCCTTTCAAAGTGGGGCCCATCTGATCAATAACCCATGGGCCCACTTGTTCTCTAAAACCACATGCATGATCAATGCAGAACGAGTTCCAACATCTAAGTATCTCAAACTGGTTTTTGTGCATCATGTTTAAATGGAAGCAGAACCAATGAACGTAGTAAGGAAGATAAAAATAGCCTTGCATAACTCATGGCAACAACTCGTTCGAAAAACAAATTCAGAGAAAAATCCATCTATTCCACCTTTACTCGCAATCAATAAAAGAGAGTCAAGGCAATGGAAGTAACATAACTAGAAGCTTACTGTCAAAAGAAAGCTGGCAGATATGTACACAAGAAATTCAGGCAGTGACTCTCCTTGTGCAAGGTATGTATCCCATAAACGCGTAACGAGATGGAAAGGGATCTATAAAAACATCAAACCTGAAATTAGAAGCTTACCAGAGAAAAACTAGGCTCTTGAAATAAAATTGCAGTTAGTAGCAACACACCTCGCGAATTAGAAGACAGTTGAACCAGCGAAAAGCAAACTGAAGAAACTCCAGCCCTTCCTCATCCATGTGTTTTGAAACAGGTTCTTGTAACGAAAAAAAAAATTATGCAGGACATGAAACTCAGATATGATGTGCAAGATTTCAAATTTAAGATCACATAGTTCATAAACAATTACACAAATTCCACATCCCACACGAAAGTCCAAATATTCAATTAAGGGGAATCTATATGGGTCCAGGCCTACACACGTTAGGGCTGGATCAATAAAAATTATGAACCAAACAATACTCAAAGGAAAATAGAAATCATCCACATATGCATAACAATCAATCATTAATCCAAGGAATTCACCAATTTCAAATCAAGAAACCTTAGGGTAAGAAAAAGAGATAGAAATAGGAGATTTAGGGAAATCTAGGGTTAGGGTTTATAAAATTAGGAATGAAAAGAGGAAAACAAGAGAAAAACCTGACCCAGAAATATCTCCCGCGGCAAACGGTGCCCCGGGGCTGACGCACGTGTGCAGATGAGCTGGCCTCACGTGCGATGAAGGCTTGCCTTCCCAAACCAGCTTCTTGGCCCTGGTCGGCTAAGCTGGAACTGCAAAACCTCTAAATTTCATGTCGATCTAGGCTGTGGTCTGGGCGTGGTGCTCCATCAAAGTTTCAGCTCTCCTGTAGGGCCAGATTCTGAAAACCGGCTGTGGAGGGATGAACAGCTGCAAAACAAACGGATTGGGCGCGAAGATGGTTGTGGGAAGGATGAAATAAGATGGAAGGGCAGATAGGGATAAACGTGACTTTGCACCACGGTAGTTAACCCTTCGAAAAGGGAGGGCTTCGCACCTACTTTAATTTTTCCACAACTCAGAAACTCAGAGAACAGAAAAACCACACAGGAATTTTTATTCAACTTCAATGAATGAAAAGAACTATAAAGAATGCCTATTTATAGGAGAAAACCTGTACCCCAAAAACTTGCACCATGTGCGCAACCTATTACTTAGCGATGAAGTAAACTAAAATAAAAACAAAACAAAGAAATTTAAAGCGTTCACGATGTTCTAAATAATAACAATAAGCAAAACCTAAAATATGAAATCAATCCAAAGAGTGGGCCACGATCATGAGATCCCATGATGGGCTTTTCTTGACTATCGGGCTCACTTTTTTAAACAAAAACTTGTTTTCTAGCTAGGAGGCCCTCCCTGAATGCCATCATCAAGCCAGATCGATGGTGGGGTCCTCCTCCTGCGTATGTAAGTGCGTAAGGGTGGTGGTGTGCGTGCGCGTGTAGGCGACGTGCGGGCGTGCGTGTGCACGATGTCCTCATCAAAAATGTCAATATCAGCATTATTATCTAGAGGTGCGGTCTAGAAGTACCAGTACCACCCTAAAAGCTACAGTGGTACCTTGCAGATGTGGGGCTCACTTGATTCCTGAATGAAATCCAACATGTCCTTTGGAGACATCAGTGCATGTTACTCCTAAAGCCCAAAAATCAGGTTGATCTGTGAATCAAGTGGGCCACTACACTGGGTACAAGTTGGAGGGAACACCCACCCTTGATTTGCATGGAGTGCCCGCCATGTTATGCATAAGGAATCTAGGCCATTCCTACCCTTCATCTTGCCTGGATGAAGCACCAGACCAAAACTCAGGCTATTTTCCGATTTTGGTTGGGCCCTGAGCAAATCAAGGGTGGTCATGCTCCTCACATTGTTCCGTGTTGTGGCCCACCTGAGTGTTGGATCGGGCTGATTTTTTAAACTTCGTAGTAGCGTGAGGTGACACATTCGAAGAACGGATTGGATGGTCGGCCTTGCATACATCGTGGGGGGCCCACAGGCCACATCTGCCCAGCACCACCGTAAACTTAAGGTGGTACCAGAACTGCCAGAGCATGCATCTTTGATCTAACAGAAGAAAATTCATACATGGGATTGGTGATGCATTAAATAAAATAGCACGAATTATACAAGGTAGTCTATGTTGTTATTTAATAGGTATGTTTGGGTGGGTGCGGACAGTTTCCAAGGCTGATGCACTCATATGAATCGTGGATGAGAAAAGAACTAGACCTTCCATTTCGATCTCGAACATGATTTGGGGTAGAAAGGGCAGCTAAACTCTCCTTTTTTTATTTTCCCAATCGCTCCTATGAGATGTACAATTTGGCGAGCCAAGCTCAATCAGCCTATCCATGGCAATTCAGGGTAGTCGAGGCAGCATGGTTACCAAATGAAGATCTTCTCCTGGAATGTTAGGGGAGTGGGATACAAGCAAAAGCGATGCCTTATCAAAGTTCTATGTAGCAGGCATAATCCAGACGTCATTTGTATACAAGAGACCAAAGTTCAGTCCTTCGATGATAGACTGATGGGCACGCTATGGAGCATAGCAGACGCAAAATGGATAGGGCTGGATTTGATCAGTAGTTCAGGTGGCATTCTTCTAGCATGGAGGTCGTCTCGATGGACTCTACAGAGTAGCAGGATAGGCGTGTTCTCTATTTTTGCTATTTTGCAAGAGACATCGTCAACTGTTCAGGTTCCAGTTGTTGTAGTATATGGCCCAACCCATGGATGCTAGCAGGTTAGATTTCTGGGAGGAACTGAGCCTCATCTATCGAAGCCTCCAAGGCCCTATTTGTATCGCGGGGGATTTCAACATCATCAGATTAGTCGCTGAGAAATCTCATGGGAAGCCCAACACCCCCGCAATGGCATCCTTCTCGCAATGGATTGAGGATCAGGAGCTGGTGGACCTTCCTCTGCTAGGCGCCAGATTCACCTGGTCTAATGGTCGAGCCTCCCTGATCCTATCTCGTTTGGATAGATTTCTCCTATCAAATGACTGGCTCAACCTCTTACTTGCGGCCTCCCAGTCAGTCCTTCCCAGAGTCACGTCCGATCACTCTCCCATCTTTCTATCAAATGTGGAACAGAATTGGGGCCCAAAGCCCTTCAAGTTTGATTCCTCTTGGCTCAGAATAGAAGGATTTTACCAAATGATAGCTGAATGGTGGGCTGTCTTTCAGGATGATGGTTTCGCAGGGTATTCATTGTTTTCTAAACTGAAACAGCTGAAGGGCCGCCTGAAGTAATGGAAGCAAAAGGAATTCCGTGCTAGAGAGCAGGAAATAGATGAGCTGCTAGCCAAGCTACACAAGATATACCAGGATACTGAAACTTCCCCCATGTCCCCTGTGTCGATGAGAAGCAGAATTTAGCTGATCCAAACCCTATCCTCGAGGGCTCTCGAAAAGGAAATAGCTTGGAAGTAGAAGTCAAGAGCTAAGTGGATCAAGGAGGGCGACAAGAACACCAACTACTTCCATAGAATTGTCAATATCCATGCTAGCTACAACAAGATATCCAACATTATTGTGGAAGGGGTCAAAATCGAAGACGAGGATTCCATCGCTGAAGAGGCGATCTCGCACTTCAGTTCCTTGCTCAAAAGTGAAGAATGGCAGCGTCCAGGCCTGGATCACCTTCAGATAGATAGCATCTCGTCGGATGAAGTCTCTCATCTGGAAGCCCCATTCTCCATAGAAGAGGTGAAGTCTGCAATCGATTCTCTCGGCAGTGAAAAGACTCCAGGGCCGGACAGTTTTCCTATCTTGTTCTTCCAACGCTTCTGGGACGTCATAAGGGCAGACGTGATGGCCTTCGAGGCAGATTGTCCAAGGGCTTAGGAGCATCCTTTATCGCCCTCATTCCCAAAATGCCAGGGGTTGTCTCCTTCAAGGACTTCAAACCGATCAGTCTGGTCGGAGAGCCATACAAAATCCTGGCGAAAGTCCTTGCTTCGTGGGCTCAAGCGGGTGATCGGCAGGGTAATCTCGGGCCACCAAAGCGCCTTCATAGCTGGGCGACAGATTATTGACAGCGGGTTAATAGCAAACGAGTGTCTCGATTCTAGTCACAGGTCCGGGGTGAAGAGTCTGATGTGCAAGTTAGATATTGAGAAAGCTTATGATCACTTCGATTGGAAATTCTTAGACTACATAATGAAGAGGATGGGCTTTGGGGACAAATGGCGCAGGTGGATAAGAGAATGAAAAGGTTCAACCTACTTTTCGGTGCTCCTAAACAGATCGCCCGAGGGGTTTTTTAAGAGCTTTAGAAGTCTTAGGCAAGGCGAGCCCCTGTCCCCTTTCCTTTTTCTCATGGTGGTCGAGGCCCTATCAAAGCTCCTCTTAAAAGGTCTTTCAATAGGCGTCCTAGGAGGCATTCATATAAAAGGCATGACAGCCCCATATCACACATCCAGTTCACAGATGATACGCTAATCTTCTCTGAAGCTAGCCCTGTACTGCTGCAAAATTTGCGGACTGCTATCTGCTACTTCGAAGCCATGTCAGGTTTGAGAGTTAATCTCGCCAAATCGAAGTTATTCGGGGGTAAACATAGAGCCTGAGGAGCTCGAATCCCTTGTTGGAATCCTTCACTACTTGCATGCTGCCCTCCCGTCTACTTTTGTGGGGTTGCCTCTATGCATAGGCAATCCCCCAAAGTTCTTCTGGGAGAAGATTATATCTAGAGTTCAGAACTACTTGGCTACATGGAAATGTCGATACTTGTCGCTGAGAGGTCTCACCCTCATCAATGTTGCCCTCTCGAATTTGCCGATCTACTATATGTCTATGTTCAGATGCCCAGGCAAGGTTGTATCATCCATTGATAATCTAAGGCGTGACTTCCTCTGGCACAGCAGGGAAGAGAGGAAGTTCCACCTCTTGCACTGGAAAGAGGTGTGCCAGCAATACAAAGCAGGAGGGATTGGTGTAAAGGATCTAAAAGTTATGAACCGGGCTCTCCTTGGCAAGTGGATTTGGAGATAAGGGACAGAAAATGGGGCCCTGTGGAATTTGGTCATTAAAAGTAAATATGGAATGTCTCTGGGTGGCTGTTGGACCAAGAAGTCTTCACTTTACAAGGTGTCGGCAACCTGAAAAGGAATCCTAAAGCAGCAACAAGTAGTTCTAAAAGGCGTGGCCTTTGAGCTGGGTAAAGGGTCCAGAATTCAATTTGGAAAGACCTCTGGATCGGTTCCTCCCCTTTGAAAGAAAGATTTCCTAGCATCTATCTCTTAGCCCCTTCAAAAGACTCTTTTGTAGCTGATTGCTATGACTTCCTCGACAATAATATTGTGTGGAATCTGCCAAGCAAACGTAACTTGTAGGATTGGGAAGTCGCTGAATATGCGGAATTATTGAGTTGTGTTGCTGCAACCTTTCCAGATCAGTCCGCTGAAGATTCCTTAATCCGGAACTTGGCAAAAGATAATATGTTCTCTGTTAATTCACTGTATACCTCTCTTCTCATTAACCTAGTGCCCCCTGAAGCTCAGAAGGTTCATTGTATCTGGAAGTCCCTGGCTCCGCCAAAAATTCAGGTGTTCGGTTGGCTCGCATGCAAGCAGAAAATTCTCACTGTCGATAATTGTAACATCCCGAAAATCGGGGGTCGGGTAGAAACCCAACTCCCGAGTTCCAGAACGTCACTTATACAACATAGATAATGATAAATGCATGTTGTCTGTAAAATGGCATTAAACAAGATTAAGACTAAGCCAAAACAGCATATCATACTCCAGAGACAGTTAAATCAGCAAGCGGAAGACTGTGATAAATATATAAAATATATAATTGATTATAAGTCTCCAGAGTGTGAACATGTTACCAGGTTAATTAAATACATGTATACTCCAAAAATGGAAAGAAAAGAATATACATGAGTGCTCCAAAAATATAAAATGACAAGTATCAAGGCGTCTAATCAACCTCCCTGTAATCTCGTCGATCAAAACACGGAGGAGAAGTCCTCATCATCATACAAGTCTGGCTCCGCTTTACAAGCAGCGTCATCATCTGCAACTACAACCGGGTCTGGTGGGTGTCCGGAAACACCGTCCCGTAACGTGGGAGTGAGTGATCAACTCAGTGGAATAATAGAGCAAAGATTAACATGTTACCAAATCAATCACGCGTTAATAGTAAGGCAAACAATTAAACATTCCTAGATACTGTTGTTAATGCATGCATGAAATGACATGATGGATGCCCTCACCGACATACTCCCTCATACGGCACCATCTTACGCCCGCGGCATGCTTTCTTCCCGCAGTGCTCCACATCTTCCAGGCACATGCAATGCGATATGGATAATGATTACCAAGTTGTTATTAGTCCTTTTCATACAGCAGGATTGAGAAACTAGGGTACCTTCCTTATATCAATCCCAACACAGATCCTGTCTAGGGTCGTCACTCCTAGTAATCTCATACGATGTTATATTTATAGGTCGCTGCAAGGGCTGCCAAGGCTGTTGCACGCACTCGTTGCTCCTCTCCCCCATCACCTTATCAATACGGGCCTATTTATATCTTTAAGACTGCATCAGGACTCGTCGCCCCCATGCGGTGTCAGGATAAATACAAGGTCACTACAAAGGGCTCATCACCAATCAGTGTAGGCCGACAGCAAGAATATAATGTCCCATACCACCATAATCTGCTCAGAGTAGGGTGCTCACTGGTCACTACGGGGAGGTTTGTGGCCCCAGCGTAGGCCGACAGCTCGACCACGGTGTCCCATACCACCATGCCCGGCTCATGAGTCTTTATGGATCAAGGTACCATGGTTAACAGGGTTTTCAATGGTAAGTTCAGTACCCTAGGTTCAAGCAGTTATGACAAATACAAGGTGAACATACAATAGTCAGTCGGGTTACTTGGTGAGTCCGATTAGCACGATCGCACGTTGAATCAACCGACATGAAGTGCACAAGCACTTCGTGTGGCCTGACCACTGCCGACGACTCTAGTACGACTCGGGTTCGTCATAAACATCTTTCGTGGCGAATAGAATCCAACCATGAATTCTAAACTGTTACCGACTGCCTGGACTAGAATATAGCCCCAAGCACATGTAATGTGAAACAGTAATCAGATGAGAGAGGCAGAATTGAAATACAAGAAATTTCAGCATGTTGTAACGTACATCATAAGCAGTTAACCAAACACGAGTATTTCACACATAAGGTAACCAATTCAAATACAACAAGTATGGAGGAAATCATGTGCATCATTAAATTGGTTGAGAATCCATTCTCAACGCTAATCTACAACACCACTTACTCAATACTTACTAATACAGACATTTATACAAACACTTAGTCCACACAATTCCAACGTACATGACGTATGTTGATTTCAAAATATAATATGACAGATCCTTATATCAAGGAGTTGTCTAGTACACACAATCATGTTCTTACATTCAAAACATATGGCAGGCATAAATCATATTGATTTAGGCATTTCAACAAACACTTAGTCTACATAGCATATGTCGGCCAATATGTGCATTAGGGCGAATCTCTTTGCCAAACAGATCATACATCCATAACTAGTATAAATACACGGCAAAGACCCATGGCAATCATGTTGGCAAAATACGTACGTATACAGTATTTCCTACAAATACCTAAAATACCCTAAATCTCATATTTCCCGTACGCAGTCGAAATGGAAAACGGACAGCATGTTCTACATGTCAAACAGCATTCTCTTCGATAATCTACTATTAAACGACATTGAAAGCTTTGAAATCAGTCAATCAAAGCGTCTAAAATCCTCACCTTTTGCCGTAGACATGTATCGATTCGAATAGAACGTCAATGCTTCGTCGACGGCGTTATGGCGACCTATGGCATGAAACAGGTTAGCAATACCAACACTATAACTATTCTAAGCTTCAAATCAGGTTAGGGTTAGGATTTCTTACCTAAGAATGGAGCTGAAAACACCGGAATGGCGGCGCAGAAGCGGCGGCTATGGAACATGGAGCAGCAGGGAAGAATCTCAGGAGAGAGCTCCAAATCTCCCTCCCTTTCTCTCTCTTTTCTCTCTTCTCTCTCCAAATTAGTATGAAATGAAAGAGTAAGGGTTTAAGCCCTTTTTATAAGTCCAAAAGCGACGAAAATAGACTTGGGGCCAAAGTATACTTATTTTATGTCCAAATACAGACTGTTCCGTCTCAACGGAGCATTTCTGGAGGTCCCCTGGCCGAATGTGGTCGGACTTAAGCTCATGGGTACTAGATCCTACTCACATCAAGTTTTCAGTCCGGTAGTGATCCCAGATCGCACGTGGCGGACCAGTTTCAGTTCAACGGCTACCGGTACTCGATCAGGGCCACAAGTGCGTTGACATGTAAGGGCCACCTATCCTGATCCGAGGGTAAATTTTGATCGAATTCTAACGGTCAGAACGCTTAGAAAATGTCGCGCAAGCGACACGTGCCAGATTTCATAATTTATATTAATTTCTAACATTTCTCACACTCTTCACTCTGGACTCAAGGAAATCGTCGTGGGACATCATCTGGACTTGATTTTTGAGGTGATTGTCAAGTCCAACTAGGCGGTCAGGATTGTTTAAGTTCGGGGTAATCGGACTTCCAACGTGCGGTCCAGAGCCGATACAAAGTTTCAAGGTGCTCCCGAGAGCAATCGGGAATAGAGTTTGATCCTAGATTTTACGGTATTGTAGCGTCAACTATCCTATGCGTTTTGACTCTAGGAGATTATATTGAAAGTGATTGGTGAGAATTTCACAGGTCATCTAGTGCAACGCTAGTTGATTCTCGTTGGATTTCTAAAGGAAGTAGCCTTTATTCATTTTTGTTTGAGATGAGATTTGAAGGGTGGAGCGAGGGTGTTTGGAAACGGAAGAAGGAAGAGTTTGGAGGGGTGATTTTGCCAAAAGTCAGACGTTTTGGTGAGAAATGAGAGCTTGGAGGGTCACTTTGTGAAGGAAGTACCTGATCGGGGAGGTTTTAAGGGACGGCCCACACCTAGGGGAGGTATCCTACCCCCCAAACTGCGTCGGCCCGAAGCTCAGACCCAGCCTGGCCCGTTGACCGGCGAGCCCTCGCCGGTGAAATTGCAATCCGATGATGCTGGCCATATGGACTGGTTTTCCCCTGCCCTGGAGGTCCCAAATATATGTGGGGCCCACCTTGGATCATTGTGGATTAGCGTGGGTGGGCCCATGACTCCGTTCGAGGCTTTTCGGGGCCAGTTTGCTGACCAGAATGAATTTCTGCGGCGTATAGCATATGATTTTGGGGTAGGAGACGCTAATCTATCCAACTAACCTATCTATTTTGTTAGATTCCAAGAGGTTAAGGGTCGAGACCCATTTTACCCATTTATTTACTATTCACGGTAATTTTTAGCTTCGGTATTGTTCTTCATCGTTAATACCCTAGGATTGGTGTTCTTTACTATTTAAACTTGAGGAGTCGTGTTTAATATGAAAGTACTTCGAGAAATTTGAAGAATGAGGTGGTGAAAGGTGAGTTTTGAAGGAAATGGGTTGAAAAGTGATTTCTTTGGCTTTGGGATTGAGCTTTAAGAGTGTTATGGTTGACTCATTGCCTAAGGACGTCTAACTCCAGGTTGGCAAAATCCGGGGTGTTACAATAATCTACGCAAGAGAGGTATGGTCCTTGTTAACACATATCTTTGTTGCATGCGAAATGAAGAAACCATGGATCATCTTCTGCTCCACTGCCCCTTCTCTTCTCAAATTTGGGTTGAATTCTGCCTCCGGTTCAATGTTAGTTGGTGCGCTCCCAGCTCGGCAACCCATTTCCTTCAAGCCTGGTACAGGGTCTGTTTCGGTAACCTCGGATCCATCCTATGGAGGATGGGCATCCCCGCAGTCTAGTGGGCAGTCTGGGAGGAAAGAAACCAGAGATGCTTCTCAGATGTATCTAATTCTGCTCATGTGGTTATCTCTAGAGCTAAGCATCTGCTGGTGGAATGGGCGTCCCAAACAGATAGGCTTAAGGGTCAGGATTTATGTTTTATTGGCGTGTAATGATTTTGGTTTCTTAGGAGCTTCTGCCCTCTCAGCAGTTTCCCCTCTTTTGTATTTACTTCTCTTTTAATATATATACCGTTACTTTTCAAAAAAAAAAAAACACTAGCCTCCTTATTAATGTGGGCATTGTTTTCTGTACCACCCAAACACCAAGTGCATTATTTATGCTTGATAAGCCCAGCTGACCATGGATTGGCCAGTACAGAAAAATGCTACAGAAGCTATGTTGTTACGATTGAGGGAATCCATATTCCTCCCTCTTCAAAAGCTAAGGAAGTTATTTGATATATATATATATATAAGGGAAAGCTTCGAAAGACGTTGTATTTACTGGGAAGACAACTCGGATGTTGATGCTTTGGTGATCAGGTTTGTGGGTTTATCCAAGCCCTAGTAGCAAAAGGCATTATGGGATTTTAACAGAGAGGGGATATGCAACATGCAACCTGCGTCTTTGCAGTGTGCACAGGTTTTCAATTATCACAAGTGGGGCCGATGGTTTAGTCATACAGATCATTAGTATGTTGCTTACCACCGTGGATTGACCATGGCCCTAAAATCTCCCAGATTTTTCAGTTGAACATGGACCTTTGCTGCATTCCTCTCTTAAGCATCTATTTGTAGCCCATGAATTGAAAGTTATTGAGGCCCTTTTTTTTTGGGGGGGGGGGGGGGGGCTGGTCTATCCAGGATGCAGCACAACAGACCAGAAGTCTAGATTACCAAACCGCATGGACCACTTGTCAGAATTGAGAGTCTGCATACACTGTACAAAGAAATTGGTTGAGTACTATATAATACTCTAATAAGAAGTTCATAATTTACAGATCACTCCCAAGAAATGCCTCACCAAAATTTCTAAGAAAATCGGCTGTGATAGATGTATATAAGCACCTCTTGCAATAGTCTACAACAATGCTTTCTTTCCATTTTCTTTTATAAGCAACAGAAAATTTTAAAACCTTCCTGGTCTAGACGGACCTTGGGCAACATGACATGGTTTGGTTTGGGTTCTGCACACTGGATGTGAACCTATTTTAAAAATGAGGTGGTCTGAATTCAACCAGTTGGACCACAAGTTAAGGTCCACACAGTGGATAACTTCCAACCTTTCAGACATCCAATCCATCCAATGCGTTGCCAACCATGAGGATTTTCTTATGCAAAAATAGCCACATCCACTCATTGAGTGGACCACACTTGTATTTTTCTATTTATCAATGGCTAGACATTGTTTCTATGGTGTGGACCACCTGATGAGTAGATGGGGCCGATTTTTACACTAGGTGATCTTCATGGTGGGGCAAACATATTGGAAGAGTTGAAT
The DNA here is from genome assembly GCA_037074715.1 of Magnolia kwangsiensis. Classification (NCBI taxonomy): domain Eukaryota; kingdom Viridiplantae; phylum Streptophyta; class Magnoliopsida; order Magnoliales; family Magnoliaceae; genus Magnolia; species Magnolia kwangsiensis. Next base: position 147,119,878 of record CM073573.1, read on the forward strand.
ATCACATTTGCTTAACAGGTTGGAAGGCAAACACTGGGTTTTCCATAATTTGTGGTCCTACTGGTTAGACTTGAGACCTTCTCTTTAAAAATAAGGTAAACGGTAAAATAGGTCATGCTGGACATGCTAAAGTTTAACTGGTGGCCGATAAATGGCCAGTTAAGTGGGACCCACATGTACCTAGCCATTAAATGACCCTTAAGCCATGCATGCCTCACGCCACTGTCACATAGAATAATTAAACCAATCCGAGTCATAGAACGACTCTGTGTATTTTTACAAAATCATAAAGTTCCAGTGAGTCCGCTGAGCTGAACTAGGAAACCAGAAGACCGATTTCCGAGCTCGGACCCAGAGTTAAAGCTTCCATTGAGAGAATGAGAGAATGGCACTGTTAATAAGGCAGTTTTTTTTTTTTCCTGAAGATTGAGAAGTAAAAGGCAGTTCAGTTCATTGAAAAGAAAACAGATGTACCATCTATCCTTCGGACCAATTCCTTCAGTTTGAAAACAAGGCGCTGGATTCCTGGTTGGGCAAATGTGTAATGATCTTGCATGCCTTCAAGCAAGTTCGATAAACACCAATAGCAATCGGCTTCAATACTAGAAATTATTGATGGGGATAGATCCGAAATCAGCCAATTATCCATGTTGTCTTCTAGATGTTCTGACAAGAAAACAATTAAAAACGGAGTGACGAGATCATTTATTCCCTGAACATATCCACTTGCTGGGTGACGAATGGCCCTGAAAACAAATGATATGCCATTTGATGAAGAGAGGGAAAATGGTAATTGACCTATAATAGTAAATTAACATCAAATGACTTTTAATTTTTCCTGACAAGAGAAACGATACAGAAAAGCTTTGCTAAGGCTGCTAGAAGTAAGATTTCCAATCCCACTCTTGCAAGTTGCAACACATGCCGACATGGCATGTATGCGTGAGATCTAGGCTGTTCATTAGGTGGGCCCCATCATGTGCATAGCCTGATAATCAGAACCATCCACTTGGTGGTGGATGCCATCCATATGTTTAATGGGGATTCTTAGTGAGTACTTTTTAACCATCCATTTTTCATGTCCAGACCACCTGATGACCACGCCAGCCTGATTTTCAGCCAAGCATATATGCATTGGGCCACCTAATGAATGGCCTGGATCTAGTGCACATCCCACATTGGCACTTGTGGGATGACTATAGGAGGGTCAGAATCCTGTTCTTGCAAGTAGAATTTGGACTTGCAGCAAGAAAAGGGCACGAGTACCAATATTCCCAGCAAATAAAGTAGTAGGATGATGAGGAAGCCTTCAAGGAAACGGTGGAAAGAATATGATCTGCAAGAAACACCTCTCACTTCTTTTTTTTCCTTAAATTCTTGCACGTGCAAGGGAAACAATTAAAATAAAATAAATAAATAAATAAATAAGCGCTTCCCTTGAGAACCATATAATGTAGATAATATCCAATACACAGAAATCCAGATCCATCAAGTTACTCTTCAAATTCTATTACCTTGGGGGGGAAAGGTAATAAAACAATGCCTTTGCATCAGATGACCACCGTTGCATTTGGTGTGTGTGAGTTTTTTTTTTTTTTTTCGGAAGGGCATATGTGAGTTTTCTTCTAATCAATGTACATCATTATTTACATGTTTGCTTCAGTTTCCAAGTGCGATCTTCCAAGAGATGCATCATGCATGAGTGGTGCCTACTCAAATTCAACTTAAGAATGAAAATAAGGTCTATCAAAGAAGAGATGCTCCGGTGCTCTCGAGAGCACTATAAATTATAGTGCTCCTAGTTGCATTGGTCCACTTGGACAGTCCAATCGATCGGCCTGAACTGTCTATTAAGGCCAGATCACATTTCATGGACTACCATCCAAACATCATATTGATAGGATGATCTAATCCATCCTTGATTTGGCCTCATTTTCTATAGCCATCTCTTTTCCAAGCTATGGATTTGGTGGCTACAATTGCCTAAAGGAAGTGATTCCTTAGAAGTATAAGCAACCCACGATGGGCCCTGACAGATAGATGAATCAAATTGTTGTTTGGATCAAATTTTTCTGTAAACAATCTTGACCGTCCATATTAAAGGCCACCAATCAATGGTTAATATTTGTTTGATTGGTGTAATCTTTGCAGGGTAGCCCATGCAAATGCGCTTTGGACCTAATGAACAGTCTGTATCAATGAATTGGACTAAGTGTCCAACGCAATCAGGAACACAATAAGTCAGACTGCTCTGATAGCACTGGAGCATTTCTCATCAAAGAACTAGGGGCCAGTTTGGAAGCACTGCATAGTGTATTGGTTACAATCTTTTTTGTAGAACCCAGACTGCATTGGGGCGCATGGGCAACGGAAACCGCACAAAGCAGGCTCTGTTCTTCCAGTTTTTTCCCATCCCAGCTCAATGGAGATGAAGAACAGAAGATACACACATAACTGAATTGGAAAAACTAAGTTAAGAAGATTGGCAGCTTATTCAATTGATAGCTTGAGTAACTTAAGAATTGAATTATGGCTTTATTTTGAACTTCTTCAACTAGGATATAACCAGTGTTCGAAATATCAGTATCGCATTACGCATCGCATCCTTGGGATATAGATATGCATTGGTTATTGCACAGGATATATTGTTTGTATCGGGTAATTTATCACACTTTTTTGGAAAACATGGGGAAATTTGTTGATTTTTTCAAAGAAACTTCAAGGATTGTTAAAAAAGACCTTAATACACACTTTTAAATCATAAGTTGATAACATCTCAAAAAAGTAGTGCACATAATAGGTTTCATTTGTATAGGGTCCTAAGCTATGCATTGTCTGACTGAACTAATGCAATCATATTCAAATTGAACGCATAACATTTAGAGTGTATGTGATTATCATTTCATCAAACACTCCTAAATACTTCGAAATTAGTCTCAATTGACAGCTGGTTGAAGGGAAATTTAGAAAGGAAAAAAAATTAATACTTTTTTTATTAATGTTTAATTAAAAATAATTTTTATATTCCGAAAATTGACAAGGACTTAACAAATCAGTCGATCGGCCCTCATACATGCTTGTTTCATGTTTGGAGTACATCATTGCAAGCAATTTGGGAGAAATTGGGAAATTTTTGAATTTTCCCCAAATCGAACCACCTAACACTCAAATTTCGTGTATGTGATGATCATTTCATCAAATACTCCTAAATACTTCGAAATTAGTCTTAATTGACAGCAAGTTGAAGGAAATTTTTTAAAAAAAAATGGAGAACATGTTTTTTATAAGTGGTAAGGTTTTCGTATGAAAAGTCAAATGGGGGCCGAATTAATCGAAGCATGAGGAATTTTTCACATTGAATTACTAGGAATGAGCTTGTGGATTTGCCAATGGGAGAAGTAAAATACACTTGGTCAAATGGTCAGATAAAAAATAATTTTTATATTCCAAAAATTGACAAGGACTTAACAAATCAGTAGACCGGCCCTCATACATGCTTGTTTCATGTTTGGAGTACATCATTGCAAGCAATTTGGGAGAAATTGGGAAATTTTTGAATTTTCCCCAAATCAAACCACCTACCCTCAAAATTTGTGTATGTGATGATCATTTCATCTAATACTCCTAAATACTTCGAAATTAGTCTTAATTGACAGTAGGTTGAAGGAAAATTTTGAAAAAAAATAAAATGGAGAAAATGTTTTTTTAATGTGGTAAGGTTTTCGTATGAAAAGTCAAATGGGGGCCGAATTAATCGAAGAATGAGGAATTTTTCATATTGGATTACTAGGAATGAGCTTGTGGATTTGCCGATGGGAGAAGTAAAATACACCTGGTCAAATGGTCAGATAAATGCTATTAAATCACAATTGGACCGATTCCTTGTTTCCTCAAATTGGGTGGAAAAATACCCTTTAGTGCATCAAAGAGGCTTACCAAAATCAGTTTTTGATCATTGCCCGATTATTCTAGAAGTGGAAGAGGAGGATCGGGGGCCTCATCCATTTAGATTTGAGTTGGCATGGCTACAAGTGGATGGGTTTTCGAGAAAAAAAATTAAAGAATAGTGGGTTGGTTTTGATGTAGAGGGTTTTGCAGGTTTTCGGTTATTCCAGAAAATGAAATTGTTAAAAAAGAAAACAATGGAGTGGAAAAAGGAGGTATTGAAGCCTCGTGCAAAGGAATCGGCTAAGTTGCTGCAAGATATTCAAGCTCTTGATGTAAAAGAAGAGACCAGCGAATTGTCCGAGGAAGAGAGGGCGTGGAGAGAGATTTATAAGGCGAAATATAACGATAGGCTGAGAGAGGAGGAAATAAAGTCGAGACAGAGATCTCGGGCGATTTGGCTAAAGGAGGGAGACAAGAACACAAATTTTTTTCATGCCATGGCAAGTGCATGAGCAAGGGCTAACAAAATATCAAGTGTATCAGTGGATGGGGAAAGATTTTAAGGCAAGGACAAAGTTTGTTCGACAGTGGTTAGCTTTTATAAAAATCTGCTCAAAAAGGAAGATTGGAGGAGACCTTCTCTTGATGACCTTTCCTTTGTTTCCTTATCCTCAAATTCAGCGGAAGCATTAGAAAGACCAGCTACAGAGGAAGAAATTAAAAAGGCAGTCTCAGATCTAGGAAGTGATAAAGCTCCCAGTCCGGATGGTTTCCCAATTGCCTTCTTTCAAATTTTCACGAATGTGGTGAAGCATGATCTGATAAGTTTTATTTATGATTTTTTTAATTCGGGTCGGTTAGCTTCAAAGTTTGGGGCGACGTTTATTGCCTTAATCCCAAAAAAAGAAGGGGCAAAGTGCTTAAGGGATTATAGGCCGATTAGCCCATTGGGGGGGCCATACAAGATTTTGGCATCGAGATTCAATTATGTATTAAGTGAGGTGATTTCAAGATCTCAAAGGGCATTTGTGAAAGACAAACAGATTGTGGATAGCATGCTTATAGCTCATGAATGTATTGATTCTTACAAAAGGAACGATGTGAAAGGTATTATATGTAAGCTTGATATTGAAAAGGCGTTTGATCACGTCGACTGGAGCTTTCTCGATTATATGTTACGAGGGTTGATGGATGGCTTGGAAGAAAGCATGTATTTGATCACCAAAATACTCAGTATTGTTAAATGGAGCTTCATGTGGATACTTCTCTCCTTCTAGAGGTTTATGACAGGGCAACCCTCTCTCTTCTTACTTATTTGTGGTGGTGATGGAAGCTTTTGGGAGGACAATTGAACAAGGGATGGCGACAAGTTTAGTGGAGGGCTTTCGGGTGGATAATTCAGAATTTCAAATTTCTCATCTTCAATATGAAGATGATACATTATTACTATGCAAGATGGACGAATTGCAAATTGATAATCTGCGGACCGTTATCATATGTTTTGAGGTGATCTCGAGTCTGAAGGTTAACATTAGTAAAAGCAAAATTCTGTGGGTGGGACTTTCTAAGGTCGAGAATTACACCTATGCAGCTCGTTTTGGTTGTAAAGCGGGTTCTTTCCCATCTTCATATCTGGGTCTTCCATTATGAATTGGGAAGCCAGCTAAGCACCTTTGGTATAAAGTGGTAGAACGATTCGAAAGGAAACTATCAGTTTGGAGGAGAATGAATCTTTCTTTGGGTGGAAGTTTAACAATGATTAAATCGGTCAGGTAAAATCTTCCGATATATATATATATATATATATATATATATATATATATATATATATATATATATATTCTTCCGATATATTTCATGTCTATTTTTAGATGTTCAAAATCAGCTGAATACAAGTTAGAAAAGATTAGATAGGACTTTCTTTGGCACAGGTCAGAAGATAAGCATAAATTTCATCTATTGAATTGTGATGAGGCTTGCAAACCATTATCCCAAGGAAGCGCAGGGCTACAAAAACTAGGGGTGGTGAATATGGCATTGTTGGGAAAATGGGTGTGGAGATTTAGGATGGAAGGTAGCTTGTGGAGGGAGGTATTGGGTAGAAAATATGGTGTAGAGGAGGGTGGCAGATGGACAAAAGATTCTTCATGGTATAGGGCCTCATCATTATGAAAGTCGGTAAATAGATTAAAAGAGAAGTTTTGGGAAAGTGTGGGGTTCTCATTAGGGAATGGGAAGAGGATTCGATTCTCGGAGGACATGTGGGCGGGTCCTCACCTAGCTCGTATCACTACATATCCAAATATCTCGGTCAAGAGGTGTAATTCCATTCATGGTGAGGAAGTTTTTTGGTGTCATCCATGTAGAAGAAATTTGACTGAGATAGAGGAGTTGTTTGGGTTAATTGGATTTTCTCTCGAATTGCATCCCATCAGTTTCAAAGGTCGATGCCATAGTGTGGATCATTGAATAAGTTGGTAAATTTTCAATTAGGTCATTTTATATGAAATTAGATGGGGTTTTCTCTGAGAAAGTTGCATGTCATACAACGTATGTTTGGAAATATGGTGCTCCTTCCAAGGTGGCTGCATTTGCATGGTTAGTAGGTAGGAGAAAGGTTCTTACAGTTGATAACTTGCGTACGCGCAGTCTGGTAATCCCTAATATGTGTCTCTTATGTTATAGCGAGGAGTCAGTTGATTATCTGTTCATTCATTCCCTTTTAGCATCAAAGATGTGGGCTAGTTTTTTCAAAGTATTCGGAGTCTCATGGGTTATTCCAGGATTGATCGACCAGTTTTTCTTGGCTTGGCACAGAAGGGGTAAGAGTAAGATTGAGAATCGTATATGGCGATTATGTTTATTAGCGGGTCTTTGGAGTATTTGAATGGAAAGAAATAGTCATTGTTCCAGAAATCAAACGGGGAACTTCCTTGAAGTTTTTAATGGGGCGAAAATGTATGTTATTGAGTGCGCATATGCAGCTAATATGTTCCCTGCTGCCTAATTTCCAGTTAGCTAGTTAGATTTGTAGGAGGAAGCTTTTGTTTTGTCTGTTGTTTTTTCTTTTCCTTCGTATTCTTTGGTTTCTGCCTTTCCAAATAAAATTTTATTATCATCGTCTCAAAAAAAAAAAAAAACATGAAAAACCAATGGATATCAAAATCAAAGCTCCAACTCAATGATTTTTCAAGCAAAACATGAAGAACCAATGGTTTTATAACCATTTGACACTTATTTAACATAATTTCAATAAATAAATAAAAAGGCTCACCAGATCGAACATGTGAGATATATCGGCACTAGATGTGCGTTTTGTAATGCACATGTGGGATACAAGATATATCATGAGATATATCGGCTGATATTGTCGATATTTAAAACATTGCATATAACAACAAAATTTTGTGATAAATTTAAATATAAAAAAAAAAATCCTCCTTTAGAAGGAACTTGAGATCGAGGAAAAATCGCTACAATATGTCATCATATTTCCGACTAAAGAAACCAAGTAAGAGATATCTTACCATGTATAAAGGATTCTCTCCAAGGATTTCTGAACTTCCTCGTGCTGAAAGAAAGTGACTTCAGGCACAGTCCTTGGACAATCAACAGAAATCTAAGCGCAAAAAAAATGAAAAACAAAACCCAGCATACAGTACATTCTTAGTAAATAACCCCAGTACATAATAAAATGAAAAAGGCCAACAGCCATCCAATTTAGCTCCACATATCACCTGGCGAAGCATGTTGATCTCATCATCCGAACGTTCTGTATCAGGAATATCATAACATTGTGAAATGCATTCTACATACTCGAGTCGTTTCCTCTTCAGAACCGCCTCCCTTCTATCTGAATTAGGTGGTGCATATCCCTGTTGTCAGCTCATACTTAAAAACTCAAACAGGCAACAAAGTGTTCGATAGTAGATGGCTGCGACTGTTTTCTATTTCAGAATTAATTGACTTTTATTCAAAAAGTAAAATCAAACAACAGACCAGATTTTCACCTTCTTTAGTTAACGTATCTGTTAAATCTTTAGGTAAAAGCATACTGACAGATAAGAAATGATCCAATACCCTCGAAGCATTATAACTTAATAGCGCTCCTATTTGCATTGGGACATTAGACAGTCCAAACCATCAATCTGGACTGTCCATTAAGTCCATTATTTCATGGGCAAAAGAGACGAAGTCACACCAGTCAGATGGTTAAATGCATCCTTAAGATGGCTTTCCTTTTTGTAGCCATCCATTTTCATGCTATGGTGCGGTTACAAATACAATGACCTGAAAAAGTGATGCTTTAGAATCATAAATAATACATGATGGTCCCTGTCAAATGAACATGTGAAATTGCTGATTGGACTTAATTTTACTAAATGATCTTGACCATCCGTTCTAGATACATTTGATTGGATGGTAAAAATTGTTCTATCGATGTTGATTTGGTACTGTAAGCCATGAATGTGTTCTTGGCTGGGTGGACAGGGCACGTCAATTGTTTGAACTGTCCAAGCATCCGATGCAACTAGGAGCACTATCACTTATAGTGCTCCTGTGAGCTTGGATCACTTCTCATGACCGATATCTGTGGCGTGTTTAAATATAACTCTATATTCCTGACATTTCAAAAAATGATATTTAGCAAAAGATATTTTCAACATATCTCCAAAGCCCCAAGAACATCACAATAATGTCCAATACTTTTTTCCAATGATGCCATGTTGTATTCAAATTTTCGGATCTCCTTCTAATTTTTCTACCATTTACCTATTTTCTATTTTAAAAATAAAAATAAAAAATCTGCAAGACCTCCCTTTCAATTCGAATTGTGCTACATTTATAACCTATTTTTTTTTTGTGCATCTTCAATATCCATGTAACAAGCAGACTCCACTTCTAAAGACACTGAGGTGCCAGCCATTTCCCTTTCAATTCAAATAGTGCTATATTTATAACATATTGTTTTTTTGTGCATCTTCAATATCCATGTAACAGGCAGACTCCACTTCTCAAGACATTGAGGTGCCAACCATGCAAACATACATAATCAATGTTTTAAAACCGGACTGGACCTTGGCCCTTTCTCCTGACTGGTCACATCCGTTCTGACCCATTTCAACTAAAAAATATTCTTATCTGTAATCATTAAAAAATAGAAAGAACTAAAAAATAATATGCCATTGGCGTAGTGGTTCAGCCATATGATTTTCAAGTGGAGGTAGGGGATTGAACTTTGACTGATGTTTTTTTTAATACAAAAACGGTAAAAAACAGTCATCCACTTAACTGACTGGATTTCTTGACCTGAAACATTTGGTGGCTATTCTGGTCCAACGGCTCAGTCCACCTGGGTTTAAAACATGTGCATACTTGTGGCTATCAGAGAAAAATAAATTCTCTTTTTTCCCTTTTTTGTTGCACTACCAATTATATTTGTGATAACATTATGTTTAGGATATGTTTGTACACAGCCTGCTCTGCTTGAACCAGATCGGAAGAACCCATCCTTTTGAGTGGAAGATGGTGCAAAAAAAATTGGAAAAGGAGCCCATCTTAATGTGTTTCTGCTTCCACATGAAACTTTATGGATAAACCAAATGCCTGATCTTTTAGATTGAAATGTCTTTGGATAAAAGAATCCAAAGGAGTCAGGATTCACCACCATCCCAAACAGGACCCTAGTTCACAATTAGTTGCAATGTTGCTCTTCAAAAAAAAAAAAAAAATGCTATTATTAACTTGTTCTATGTTTGTAACATTGTCTTGTAAGAAATAAAGTGCACTAATGTAACCTTGTACTTTTTAATAATACCTTATAACAAGGTACATTACCAATCAAAATTTCTGGCACATGCATGCCATATAATCACAACACTTACATTGCAAGTCAGGTATCCTAAACTACCTAGTCAAATCCTAGTTGGACTCGTTATCCAGCTGTTAAGAATTGGGCCTACCAAAAGAATCCGCCACACATCAGGACGCATGTAGGGTGGTATGCCGCTCCAAGCTAACCCACGCAAAGTCTCTGTAAAAAAAAATTAAAAAAAAAAAAAAAAAGTCGAAGAAAGAAAATTAAAAATAAAAATTATTAACAGTGTGGAAAAGGAACCAGAACTATCAGAATTGGTTACTTGAATGCAGCATCGAAACCAATAGGGTAAAAAAAGGGAAAAGAAAATTCACCCAATGTTAGAAGATTGGAGTAAAAACTCATAGCCTAGATGATGCCTAAGTAAGGTGAATTTAGTGCACTCAATGTTTTGTCAGTAAAGAAAAATGGAAAAGTAAAGTTAATGACGTCAAGCTGCTTTTTCAGCTATAATGTAACAAGTTTCCAGTACAACTTCATTGTCAACATAGCTGAACATATCCCTAAGCAGTCTAAACTGATGGGGGTCCTTCTAGATAAGGTCCTCTGAAGTTCAATCACCTGAGCAGCAAGCCTACCAACTGAAGGTAAGGAGGATGAAGGGGAGGAATAAGAGAAAGGGAGGCAAGAAGATGTGAGCTATGAAATTGCAAAAGGGTTGTGCTTAAACTGCAACCACCATTTGCAATTGCATAGAGTTAAGAGGTCTAACTGTCACGAAATTAAACTTATGAGCCATACTATGGAACTTTGGGAGAGATTGATTGAGCAAAGACTAAAGCATGAGAAGAATGTATCAAAAAATTAGTTTGGTTTCATACCTGGGAGGTCTATCATTGAAGCAATTTTACTAATTAGACAATTGATGGAGAAATATAGGAAGAGGATGAATGATCTCCATATGGTTTTTATTGACTTAGCATATAGATAAGGTCCCTAGAGAGCTAACTATTGGGTGTTGGGAAAGAAATGAGTTTCAAGAGGATATGTTGATGTGATTAAGGATGTGTGTGAGAGAGTGGTAACCATTATTCTGAGTATCCCCGATATTATCCGTATCTCCAACTTCGCAATACTGAAAATACTGGTAGTATCAAAAACTCCAAGTATCAGTGATGTATCGCTAATTTATTAATATCGTCAATATTTTCAACTGTGTAAATTTCAGGTGTCACTAGTATCGCTAATGTATCAATATTGCTAATGTATCATCAATACTTTCAACCGTGTAAATTCCAGGTGTCCCTTGTATCAGCGGTGTATCGGCGATATTTCAATGAAGTCGCCAATGTATCGATATCGCCAAAAATCTATTTATTAAAAAAAATAAAATCCATTTCAATTTTTTTTATTGGTGCATGGTTGCATGCAATGTTCAAATTGTTGACGATAATATAAATAATATCGCGATATTTTTGTTATCTCAACATAGGCAATATCGAGACCAGTTTTTCATTTTCTTTCCAATTGTCGACGGTTTCATCAGGTGTTGTTGATATTCCAGAATAATTATGGATGTTTTGATGGAAGGTTGGATGGTTGGACGCATGGACGGCATTGATGGGATGGTTGGACCAATTTCTTACTCATTAAATGGAAACTTATTATGCATGCATTCTTTCTACAATTTTTTTATTCCTAAATATGCAAAATTTGTGTATTTAGCATCTCCCAAACTTTTGCTTAAAAATTCCATCGTTTTCCTCATGTTTCACTGCATTTCTGATAATTCCGATTATCGGTGATATTATCTATCAATATTGTTTCCGTATCCCGGCCAGCAAAGCTTGTAGCGATATTGATACTTCGAACACTAACAGTAACAAATGTGAGGACCACTAGTGGAGAGACAAGTGAGTTCTCAATTATTGTAAGCTTGCATCAAGAGTCAGCATTGAGGCTTGTACATTTTCGCATTGGTTATGGACAAGTTAATGACGCATTTACAAGAGGAGACCCCATGGCGCATGTTGCTTGCGAATGACATAGTTTTGATTGACAAGACAAGGGAGGACGTAAACACAAAACTAGATTTATGGAGGGATGCTTTAGAATCTAAAGGATTTAAAATTAGTTGGGCTAAGATTGCTAACAAAAAAATATTAGATTGTTGACAGAGAAGTTTCCCTAAATGACCACTTTTGATACCTTGGGTCAATAACTCACATGAGTGGAGATATTGAGAAGGATGTTTCCCATTGAATTGGGTGAAAGAAATGGAGATGTGCCTCTGAAGTTCTATGTGATTGTAATGTACCACTCAAATTAAAAGGGAAATTTTATAGGATAACTATAAGATTTAACATGCTTTACAGGAGATAATGTTGGGCAGTTAAGAAAATACGCGTTTGCAGGATAAGTGTAGCTAAAATGAGTATGTCGAGATGGATGAGCGGCAAGACGGGGAAGGATAGAATTATAAATGAATGCACTCTGCGGAACTTAAGAGTAGCACCAGTAAGTAATAAGATGAGGGCAGGTAGACTAAGATGGTTTACTCATGTGCAACAAAGACCTTAAAATATGCCGGTTAGGAGTGAGTTGGTACAAGTTGAAGACTCTAAAGAACAACGGGAAGGCCTAAAAGGACATCGATGGAGGTAGTAAGAAAAGACTTGATGACCTATGGTATAACTGAAGGTCTGGCCCTTGATAGAGTAAAGTGGCAGAACAGGATTCATGTTGACAACCCAATTAATTGGGATAAGGCTTAGATGGTGATGATAGAGACCGAGGTTTCCCATCAAGGAAAAGCAAGAAAACAAAGCAAATAGCTCATAACAAGAAAACACAATATATATATATAGCAGAACGCTCACCTGCGAACCAGTTCGCACGGACTACATACGAACTCTCGAAAATCTGAACGGTCCATATGAAGCAGAACCTCTTGAAACCCGTTGGTATCAATTTTTACTTTGAACCAAAACTTCGGTGGGCCATGAAAATGCAAACAGTGTCTTCCCTTGATTTGAATTTCTCTTTGCTATGGTCCACCAGAATCTTAGATTAGGGTGAAAATTCACCCCCTGAGATTTCATGGGATTCCGCATCTTATGGACCGTTCGGATTCGACACCCAGGACACGTGTGCAAAGGTGCGCACATGCGTAGGTGCGTAGGTGAGCATGCCTCTCTCTCTCTCTCTCTCTCTCTCTCTCTCTCTCTCTCTCTCTCTCTCTCTCTCTCTCTCTCTCTCTATATATATATATATATATATATATATATATCATCAAAAAAACAAGAAAAGCACCTAATATGATAGTTGATCCAGACAATTCCTTTGTGAACCTTCTAACCCTTGCAGAATCTGTAGCTCGAGCGCCTGACAGTTGCACATCTCTGAAAGTTCTCTCGCTATTTGTAACTGGCGATTTTAACTTATGAAAATTTGAATTGGATGCAATGTTGTGAGTACTTTGAATCCCTCCCTATAGAAAAAGAATTGTCTGTTAATGTCAGGATCTTAGTTATTTTCCTGCATAAATTGAAATGATGAAGGTACATGCAAAAATGAGGAATGGTAAGGTCCCGAACCCCAGCAATTGTATAGGTTGCTTATGAGCATGATTCCATGTGCGTGGGGTCCATAATTCAGAGATCAGCACTGCTGATCTGGTGGACCTCATTGTGGGGGCTGACCCAGAAATCTGGATCCCCCCAATTCCACTGTTGGGGCCATCAAAGCAATAATATGAATCACCGATCCATGAGCCCACTTGTAAGGAATACTTCAGATCAGCAAACTATATATTTCCTGCTGATTGGGATGCTGAACTTCCTCCACGGAAGCATACCATAGATGACAAACATACCATGGAAAGAGGAATGCTAATTCCAAAACCCCTCATCTCCAAGCACCAGACACAAACACACTATACGTGCAAACATGACAACTGACAAATGTGTGCGGGATCCAGGATGTTCATGGGAAACATGTGCCCTCAGTACATGTGTCCTATCCTAAAAATCAGGCTGGTGAACAGCACATGCATGTTGACCACTAGTTATCAACTACCTAATTGTCCATTTCTCCACACGTCCCACCGGATAAATGGACAAGCTGGATTTTTTATGCCGAACATTCACTGTGCGACCCACCCCATGAACGTCCCAAATCCCACACACATGCTACATTGGCAGGTGAGATTTGCATGCCTTTTGCCACTTGAAAATGGGTCATTTAGAATTTGTAACCCTCCCCTAGAACAAATCACAACAAGGTTTAACATATTGCCTGAAACCAATACATATCTGGCGATACGTAGCAGTATTGGTACAACGGCCCCACCTGTACAGTGGAATGCACCAAGAATCAGCCTGAATGAGGCTCGACCCAGCTGACCTAAACTATGAAGTCCGAGTCAGTGTGATTTGACCAAATTGCTACAATGCCAACTCATCTATTCCATAGTTTATCGATAGTTGTATGCCCATATCAAACAACAGCATATGCCGTATCAGCATCCTTACACGGGGGTGATCGGTCTGTTATGAAGAAAAGTGCCTTTTGGGCCGAAATGGCCATAAAGGGCACATTTTAAAAATAAATCATTTCCCACTCCTTTCTTCATTCAACAATGAAGGAAGCTTAGAAACTAATTTTAAACTAACACAAAATTTGAGTAGGATTCAGTGGATCGAAGCAAAGTGGACCATTTTGGGAAATACAGGATGAAGGGGCCTTTTTTTCACTTTTCCATATATATTTTGTTGTATTTATATGTAATGGGCTCTAATCACCAATTCATGCTTGAATTGTGTTCAATTAGGAGTTACTTGTTTGACTTTCAGCAAGTCAAGCTAGCATTGCCTGATAGACAGCATTCTTACCAAAGAATGACCCATTACACCATCAAATACATGTCCAACATAAAAAATAATAATAATAAATAAATAAATAATGAACAAATATTTGGGATCCTCACATTTTTTAGAATTTTACCAATAATTCTTTAGATCCCCCTCCCCCAAAAAGGGCCATATCGGCCGATAACCGATACATAATACCTTGGTGCGTGAGGCCCACCATGATCTGCGTCTTAGATCTGCCGTCCATTAGGTGCACGCATCGATGTTTGGTCGTGATCCAAAAATGACGCCAGTCCATCTCTCAGGTGGGCCACAACCCAAGGAATAATGGGGAAGGATGCCCACCATAGAAAAATATTATGCGGGGCCTACCAGGATGTTTATTTTCCATCGAACCTGTTCATAAGATGCGCCCAACAAAATGAAGGGACACACCAATGATGAAGCACACCCAAAACACAGTGGGCCACACCACTTGCATTTGGAGGTTTGGGCATGTTTTTACAGTTTCCTATGGTGTGGCTCGCCTGAGTTTGGATCAGCAGGATTTTGGGGGAGTCACATCTTTATTGTGGGGCCCACCTAATTTACAGCTTGGATTCTAAACAAACATCACACTGGGACACAAACAACTAAATTGAATAGGAGCCCACAAATAGGTGCACATCAACTTCCATGCTCCCTCAAAGATCATGCCTAGCTCTTTTGTTTCACCCTCAATAATAACTTTGATATTCTTCCAAAGTGTGATGGATGATGCATATGCACTTAGAAACTGCATACATGGGTACAAGTAATTCTAATTAAAGAGTCCAAATTATGGGTCCCAAATTAGATTATCACAAATATGCATATTTGATTATTTGATTATCGGATTGGTGGCATTTCATAGAAGGTTAAAAATGAAAATATCCATGCTTTTATTTCAATGAACAAATGTCTACAGCTCAGAGGTTAGAATTGCTCAACCAATCTAATTTTGGAACTAAGCAAGATTGGGTTCCACAATCTAATCAGTTTAATTTGAGTTAATATATGCTAGAAGTATAATTTATGCAGTATGAGAGCCTGTGTATCAACCGTCATATGCTGCCAAAGCATTGTGGCAGAGTATCAAATAAGTCACTTTATCAATTTGAAAGTTTTGATAATTTACACCATTTTTTAATTAAATGGTACAAATAATAGGAAGTGACCTATAGAGGAATGCTGGCCGTTGTTCTAATCCATCCTATGGTGGATGGACTGCACACAAGGTATTTCGTATGGGTAAC
Organism: Magnolia kwangsiensis; assembly: GCA_037074715.1. Classification (NCBI taxonomy): domain Eukaryota; kingdom Viridiplantae; phylum Streptophyta; class Magnoliopsida; order Magnoliales; family Magnoliaceae; genus Magnolia; species Magnolia kwangsiensis. The sequence goes on from CM073573.1 coordinate 147,135,729, forward strand.
GGTGGCCGTAACGGTGACCACCATTACCGATACAGGTATCGGCTGTAACGGCCAATACGGGGGTGTAACAATTGTTACGACCACTATAACGATTGAAAATTTTCTTTTGCCCAAAAAATTCTACAAATATACATATTTAGAAAATCAAGAATAATGTAGATATTCCAAATATGTATTCATTTTTTGTTTTGAACATGTTTATGGTAGTGTAATGGTCCACTCTTTGGTGAGAGTGTTGTATCAAGCTGTCTAGTGAATTTGAAAACATGATTTTATGTATCTAATGTTTACACATCACAATCAGCATTAAAACTAGAAATAAGAAAATTTGCATAAATACTACTTTTTCAATTTTTTGAAGAAAAAAAAAGCCATCGAAGCTTTTATTTGCTCAAATCACTTCAATCTACGATTTTAATATTAAAAACTATGGTGAGAGTGATCGAAATCTATTGGAAAATGATCTAGGAGAGTTTTTGGAATGAGAAAAGTTAAATAAAAAAAAAAGAGGAGGGTGGAGGGGGAGAGAGAGAGAGAGAGAGAGAGAGAGAGAGAGAAATGGATTTAAATAGAAAAAAAAAAAGTGGTTGTTTTTCGACCATTACGGAGGTAACGGTCATTAATGACCACCGTAACGGCCGATATGATCCTAAAAAATCAACTACCCCGTTTCACCTCCGTATCGCGTAACGGTCATGGCCGTTATCTATATGTATCAGCATTTACGGGCGTATCGTAACAGATACAGAACACCTTGGCCGCACATGTGCATATTGACACGTATCAGCACCTTCTCAACCAATACAGGCGATACAACTTTGTTTTTACAACAACTAACATGGTATACTGAAACCAAGTTTTAACCCTTGGGTTATAATACACATGTTTTGTCAATATTACCTCAGCATAACAGTCCACATGTGCTGGCCCGAGATCATTCTCAGAATAACACATTTCAATATCTGGAGAGGATATGTCCGGACAAGATTCATTGAAAGGCTCTGATCTCTCGGTTAAAAAAACTTTACCAGGAAAACTACCACCTTTAAGCAACCTGAACAACAAGAACAGAAAAAAGTTCTTAGTATCGCAAAGTAGATATATTGAATGCTATGCAGAACTGCCTCTATGGCTAGTAATGGACCAAGCTAGCTTGTTGTGTTGTGAAGCTGAATGTCAGAGGCCAAGATCCAAGCCCGATTTCAGGAACTTGGATCAAGAAATAAACACGTCAGCCACACCCCAGGTTTCTGTTAAGTTCTGGCATCAACCCAATTCCAGACCCCTTTATGGTTGTTACAGGCCAAGCCTAGGCCCAGGCATGGTGCAAAAATCACACCAATCGGATGATACTAAACATCTGATCAATAGTATGAGAAATGGACAGCCAAGATTGAGCATAGAAACAAAATAGGTGGAATCATCATCTTGAAACATCTATTCAATAGATCCTACTTTCCATTGCTTATGATTCCAAAGTAGCACTTTGGTTTAATGATTCTAACCATGTGATTCATGACTCATAAACAATGGATGGTTTAACCAATTGGCCCCAATCAAAGGGCTAGGATCATCTGATTGCCATGATTATTGCACCATGGCTTGCTCCCAATAGTACTATTGAATGAACCGTACAAATTGATGATTGGTTGCCCCCCCCCCCCATGTCACTTAAAAGTTTTTGGGATGTTGCTAACGTCCACATAAAGGTGGGGACGGTAGCAAAACCCATTAAAAAATGAAAAATAAACAAACCAAATAAATTCCTAGAATCTTCCTATTAGATCACTAAAATTGAGACATTAGAATTGTTTGATAAAAAGGAAAAAACACATGTAATTCCTAGCATCCCAAATGCAAAATTAAAAAACAAGTATCATTTTTTCCATATAGAGCTGTTATTTCTTATTACATTTTTTTCCATATTTTGTTTGAAAAAGGACTTATAGATTGGACTTTTATCGAGCAGTTAAAACTTGAGATCAATGCAACCTATGTAGTATCTATGAAATGCTCGTATTTCAATGTCCTCGAATTTAAGATATCAATTCTGAAAGGTATTTGACCCAAGTGAAATGTGACTCTGGCAGCTGAGTTTAATTCGTCAGAATCATATCAAGCAGAAAAGAATAATCATATCCGTGTAGTTTCTTTCTTCCAAAATATGAAACAAGAAAAAAGAAAAGAACAGTGTTTTTTCATATTCAGTTGTAGGAATTAATAACTGAACTAATATCATAGAGTCAATATCAATGGTCAGATTCAAAAGTACACAGCCCAAGTGGCTTTTGTATTGGATTGATAAAATCAGGCAGCATAACATTTCATGAGAGAAAAAAATAATCATGTCTATGTAATTCCCACCGTTAAAAATGCCCACCCGACTTTTACTATTGGGATGTTGAAATCAATAGAACTAACATAATAAATGTGAAATCCTTGTCATTTCCTACTACTTTGTATCAATGGGAGATAATGCTGCTGATGCAACGGCAAATCAGTATTATAACAAATCAGTATTATAAAAAAATGAAAATAAAAACAGATGAATTTCTATATTGGCACATCGAAATCAATGGATCGAACATAGCATATGGGAAATCCTAATCATTTCCATATAGTCCTATAATTGAAGGCAGGCACTCCAATAGTACCGGTGCCACCCTGTTCTGGCCAGATGTGGGGCCCAGTGATATGTTCTCAGAATCCAACCCGTCAATCAGATGCTTCACCTAAAAAGCTCTCAGCCCCCAGAAATCAGCCTGATCCAGAACTCAGATGGGGCATCGCACATGGAACAAGATGAGAGGGAACACTCACCGTTAAGCGGCGGGCCTGCCGTGTTGTATACATATAATCCAGTCCGTTCAGACCCTTCAGGCCAAAAAATCAGGCTTGTGATTCAGGTATGCCCCTGTGAAATTTGAGGGTAGGCGTTCCCTCCTAGTTTGTTTCCTTTCCTGTGGCCCACTTCAGTTTGGGATCAGGGTGATTATTATGCCTTAGAAGTATTTTGAGGTGATGCATCTGATGGACGGGTTGGATAGTGCGAATCACGTGGACCCCACATCTACCACCGTACCGCCAGAGCGCGCCCCATAACTGAAAATCAAATTGTAAAAGACCCAATGAAAAATCCCATGAAGCGAGCGAATGCAGTGCAATCAAAACCATTTCCGCACAATCTACGCCGTTGAAAGTGCACGACTTATAGGAATTTTGGAGTAGGGCGATGAATCGAAGAGATCATAAGCATTTCATGGAATTTTTTAATCTTTCGTTTCGTAATTTCCAGAAATTCAAACAACTCAACGAAAAAAAAAAAAAATTGGAAGCCATGGAGAATGGGAATCTGGGGCCCATACTCTTGAACATTTCTGAGCGTTTGATTGAATCCCAGATCAAGACTGAGGTTTTTGTTCTTCTCCTTCATCGATCCTTTTCTGCCGCGAGCATTTGGGCCTTTCGATTTCTCCCTGCCATTTTCCAACCAGAGAAAAATCATTACAATTTTAAAAACTAAGAGTTATATGATACTCGGACTGCGTATGAAGCTTGATACGCATGCACTCGCAATTTGTACACGTGGCATGTATTAATTCAAGTAAAACCGATTAAATTGTGCAGTCTACTGTCTCCAAATCATAATTCCAACATCTGATTGGTTTAATAGTCCTAAGCTCTGTGGACGCTTGTCTGTGGAAGTAGGACCGTTGGATTTTCTTCAATTTTAACCGTCCAATAAATAGTGAGATAACCAACCTGGTTGGATTGAGATAAAAATGTCATGACTATTCGGGAACCAAACACGACCATTGCAAGTCAAATGCAAATGCAATAAATATTGGGCTTTTTAATTACATTGTCGTGGTAAAATCAAATCCAAACAAGCACACTTGCATATGAATTAGGTGTGTGATGCAGAGTAATGAAAAAGCATCCTCCTTGTAATTTTATATTGAGTAAAATATGATAAATGTTTTCAATACTCAAAGAAAATTTATAACCATTACACTTTTTCCATACCCTTAACTTAATTCTCCATATACATATATACCTACACTTCATTATTCAACACATACATACTTGGACATAGATTACATGATGACCCAAAGCCACACGAGTAGATGGTATTGGGATGGGGATTTAATTGAGCCACACAATTGGTGAGATATGCATAGGTACTTGTTGTCAAATATGGACTCACGTAGAGCATGTTTGAAAGTTGTTAAGTATAGCACTTGACCAAATCAAATCCTATCACATACCAACACCACCAAGCCACACAATCCGCATCTCATGCATGTCGGGGCTATAATTTAGTTTATTTGATTTGACCATGCCATGTATACAATTTCTAAATAAATTTTAGGTGCTTATGAATGATGGTATCAAAGTTTTTCTCTTTTAATAAAATATAAAATTAACGAGAGAGAGAGAGAGAGATAAAAAGTAATTATTGATGCAGTGGCTGTTCAATAAAACTTATTTTCAGCACTTATTATTGAATTTTAATATTTTCAATAATTTTCACTATTTTAGTTCAATTAGCAAATCCAAGTCATTAGGTGCTTAAATTAAATTTCACTTAAAATATGGGTCTTTTTACTTGATGTTATTGAAGGTTGAATGTTGAAAATTGGTGGTGTGTTAAAATTACTCTTTACTTTTAATTAATATATCCTTAAAATTATTTAAAATTACTATTCGACATTTTAAATTTCCAGAGTGTAATTTAATTAGTTTATCAAACGGCACCATACACTTAAAAGACCTAGTTGTTATGCACATGCAAGAGATCATGGCATACACCTAAAAGCCCCAACAGGTACACATACGCATGAGATCGCTCCCAATTGTGGACAATTCATCCCTGGCCTGCTCATCAAATGGTGGGGTTCAACTGTGACAGAGCACATGGTTCAACAATGTAAGCACCTTTTATGGATGGATCTGGTGCTGGAGGAGAAAAGATCGCCTATAGGTGGGCTCACAGCATTAAGATTACCTAGTACAATAATAAACCTAAATCAGATGGGGCACACCATCCTTGTAGAAATAGGATGAAAATCATAAATCATATAATTTCATTAATTAAAGCAACTAATCACTAACTAAAATAAAACAAAATATCACAACCATTGCCACTATTATCCAAGTAATACATACCTCACTCCTTTAAATTTTTTACAAATGAATTTGAAAATAAAAATAAAAATTGAATCCAATAAAAAATAATAAAAAGTTAGCTAGTCATTCTTCCTTTATACACCTCATTAAGAATGAAAACTTTTTAACATGAGTTTTAAAAACACATCCGATCTAAACAAAACACAAATACCAAAAGAATAGTTGCAAATGAGCATCTTGTTGCATGTGGTAAATTTTAGTAGGGCTTATTGTGATGTTTGTGGGAATCAATTCGCTAGCTGATATTACGACATGAGCATGGGTTTCACTGCTATGTTTACACCGTTGAAAATCAGTGGTTTTAAAAATAATAAAAATGAAATTCAAAATTTTGAGATTTTCCCACCAAAATACTTTTCGAATTTTTTAAATTAAAAAGTACGGTGTGTGTTTTGTTCCACATCGGAAATGCAAAAGATAGTTTTGTGGTTTATATGAGATGTTGAGAAGGGTATTCTTACTTGGAACTTTTTTGAGGAGATGAAACTCGAGTTCGCACTGGAACGCACGCGCGCGCGCTCGCTCGGAGGTGGGCAGTGAGGCAGTGTGGTTGCAGTGGTGCTAGATGGCGTACTTTGCACTTCACACGTGCGACCTTACGCTAACCGGTGCGACCTCGGTGCGATGGGTTTAGTATGATGAGTCTAGTCAAAGCCTTAAGGCGGTATAGATCTGAAACGAGCCTGTGTTTTATAGGTAACTGAGAACGGTCGAATCTTAAATCCGAAACATTCAGCAGTTTCAGAAAATGATTTTATGCCTTGAAAGCCAGACGGTCCGAAAATGGACGGGCCATGATGATCCAATGGTCAGATCCTTTGATCCGACGACCAGAAACGTTTGTGATTAATGGTTAACGGCCAGAAATGTTTTTCAAACATCCTGGACCATTGATTACAGTCTAACAACGGTCTACTACCTGATGCCTATATAAACTGGACCACTCCAGTCCGAATTCATCATCTCACCACACCTCTCTCTCATCAAATCAAATACGAGAAATAACTCCATCATAGAATACTGTGATCATCTCTACTGTCTAAATCTGTCAAAAGAGATCTATTGCATTAAATTGTTCCACAGTGGACCTATCGTGATTGTTGCACGCTGGATCCAGATAAGGCTTGTCTTATCCTGGACGCAATTCACCTGCAACCCATCAGCGGTTAATAAGGGAGCGAATCACGCTTTAAGGACAGCGTATTTTATATGTGATTCAGCCTAGTGAAATTATTTTTTTTATTTTTATTTTCGGTGTATCTAAACTCAGATTAGTAACAATCTACAATCTCTACAATCTTAAAGCGTGATCCGATGGACACCGAAAATGTTGCATCAATCAAATTGATGAACCAGGATCTGATCTGATTAGACCGATTCGATGGTTCAAATTTCACTAGATGGCAAGAGAAGCTGAAATTCTTGCTCACCGCTCTGAAGATCTTCTACATCCTGGACCCGACTCTCCAGCCTCTACCTGAAGCAAAGGACACTGATACTCCATAACGGGTTATTGTTAGGATCAAGCGACAAGAAGATGAATTGTTATGTCGTGGCCACATCCTCAATGCTCTCTCTAATCAGTTGTACGATTTGTACACGGGGACCATGTCAGCTAAAGAAATTTGGAGCGCACTGGAATACAAATGAAAGGTTGAAGAGGAAGGTACACAGAAATTTCTAATTGTCAGGTATTTCGACTTCACGATGGTAGATAATCTACCGCTGCTTGCCCAAATCCAAGAATTGCAGCTTATTGTAAATAAAATAAAAGCCATAAAAATTGATCTTCCTGAATCCTTTTAAGTCGGAGCTAAAATCGTAAAATTGCCTCCAAGCTGGAAAGATTACAGAAAGAAACTGCTGCATAAATCCAAAGAGTTCACCCTAAAACAAATCTAGAAGCATCTTCGTATTGAAGAAGAATTTCGTAACCGAGACAAAAAGGATGACGCTAATGGTGCATCCTCATCCAAGGTGAACGCAGTAGAAAGGTCATCCCAAAATAATGAGAAAGTTGATTCCCTTAAACCTAACAAAGATCAAGGGAAATTCAAGAAAACTTAAAAGAAGAAAAACGGCAAACCCAAGGAAACTTGCTATGTCTGCGGCAAGACCGGACATTTCGCCCGAGTCTGTAGGGACCGAAAAAAGCCTAAGAAAGAAGCTAATGCAGTAGACGATGAAATCGTAGCCATGGTCAAAGAAGTGAACCTAGTTCAAGAGAAAATTCCTGGTTGGTGGTATGATACAAGTGTCATAGTCCATGTATGCAATGATCGATCTGTCTTCAAAACCTATGAAGACGAGACCAATGGTCAAGAAGTTCAAATGGAAAATGAATGACGATCGAAAGTTGTAGGTAGAGGAATCGTGAAATTACTCTTTACCTCTAGAAAGAAGATAATTCTGACCAACGTACTGCATGTCCCAGACATAAGGAGGAATCTTGTCTCAGGAGATCTCTTAAGCAAGCCTGGGATTAGGGTTGTGTTTGAATAAGGCAAGCTGATATTGTCTAATAATGAGAACTTTGTGGGTAAAGGATATGCTTGTAATGGGATTATCAAATTATCTTTGAATGAAGAGAATTCTTCTGCTTACGTGATTGAGTCTATAACGATATGGCATGGTAGACCAGCACATACTGGCTACAGTATCATAAAACTCATGGCTAAGAACGGCCTAATATCATACAATGATAGTGACAGAGATAAATGTGAAGTATGCATATGGTCTAAAATAATTAAGAAACCTTTCCCTAACGTTGAGAGATCATCTTAAATATTAGACCTAGTGCATACTGACATATGTAAACTAAATGACGTTCTTACATTGACATATGTGAACTAAATGACGTTCTTACTCGTGGAGGTAAAAGGTACTTTATAACGTTTATAGATAATTGTTCAAGATATGTATACGTATATCTGTTCAAATTGAAAAATGAAGCATTTAATGCATTCAAGATCTATAAATCTGAAGTAGAAAATCAATTAGACAAAAATATTAAAATCCTTCGTAGTGACCGAGGATGAGAATATTTTTCTAATGAATTTTCTAACTATTGTGAAGAACATGGCATGCACAGCACCTTATACACCACAACAAAATAGTGTAGTAGAGAGAAAAAATAGGACATTAGTATAAATGGTCAACTCAATGCTAATACAAGCACAGTTGCCATTAAACCTATGGAAAGAAGCACTGTTAGCTGCATGTCATGTTTTAAACCAAATTTCATCTAAGAAAACTAAGATCTCTCCATATGAAATATGGAAAGGAAGAAAACCAAACATAGGGTATCTTGCATACTGCAGAACACCGGATATTAAATGAACTAAATTAGGACCTAGAGCTATCAAGTGCGTCCTTGTAGGATATGCACAACATAGTAAGGCCTATAAACTCTTAGACTTAGACTCCAATTAATCATAGAGTCTATAGATGTAGAGTTCTTTGAAAATTCTATATTCACCGAGAAAAAGAATGTTGATATTCAATCTCCTAATTGAACTATAATAGAAGCACAAATAAAAGATAAAACTTCTAGTAAACCTCGTAGGAGTCAAAGAGCTAGAGTAGAAAAGAGTCTTGATCCTGATCAAATAGACTCTCAGCGACTCTGTTTTCATCTAGTTGAGGATGATAGAGAGAAGATGATTATGAAAATACATATGGTTTTAACTATAGAAGATAAACTTAAAACCTTTAGTGAAGCTATGACTTTAAGAGACTTTACTTTTTGAAAAGAAGCCATTAGTGATGAAATAAATTCCATAATGTCTAACCAAACATGGAAATTGGTAGATCTACCTCCAGGTTTTAAACCAATAGGATGTAAGTGGGTATTTAAGAAAAAATATCACACATGATACAATTCAAACCTTTAAGGCAAGATTAGTTGCTAAGGGTTTCCGACAAAAAGAAGGAATGATTATTTTGACACTTATTCACCAGTAGCTCGAATAAAATCAATTAGGATCTTATTCGCTCTGACATCCATACATCATCTTCATATCCATCAAATGGATGTGAAGATAGCATTCCTGAATGATGATCTCGATGAGGAGGTTTACATGGAACAACCAGAAGGGTTTGTTCTACCAGGAAATGAAAGAAAAGTATGTAGACTTGTTAAGTCTTTGTATGGATTAAAACAAGCACTAAAACAGTGGCATGATAAATTTGATTCTAAAGTTCTGTCTTATGGTTTTGAACATAATATTGCTGATAAATGCATATATTCAAAAGTGTGTTATGATTATATTATAATCATATGCTTGTATGTAGATGATATGTTAATAATCGGTAATAAAATGAAAAGTGTAACTGAAATAAAAAAGTTTCTCTCTTTAGTTTTTAAAATGAAGGATCTTGGACAAGTTAATACCATATTAGGTATCAAAGTTAAAAAATATAGTGGAAATTTTGCATTATGCCAGTTTCGTTATATTGAGAAAATAATAAACAAATTTAATCACTTGAAAATTAAAGACGCAAAGATCCCATTTGATTCAAGTATCAAGTTAAAAGAAAACAGTGGAAGAGTAGTTACACAACTAAAGTATACTAGTGCTATAGGCAGTCTTATGTATGCAATGCAATACACAAGACCAAATATAGCATACACTGTAAGTAAACTAAATAGGTTTACAAAAATCCAAGTGTTGAACACTGGAAAGCAGTAAGTAGAGTTTTAAATTATCTTAAAGAAATCAAATAACTAGGGCTATTTTACTCAGAATTTTCAGCAGTGTCGAAAGGATATACTGATACAAGTTGGATATCGAGTGCAGGGGACAATAAGTCCACTACAGGGTGGATATTCACCCTATGAAGTACAACTATATCTTGAAGATCTAAGAAACAAACATGCACAACGCACTCAACTATGGAATATGAGTTCATAGCTTTAGCCGCTACAGGTAAATAGGCTGAGTAGTTGAGGGATCTTCTATTAGAAATCTCATTCTTTGTGAAGCCTATACCGGCTGTTTCACTTCATTGTGACAGTGAAGCCACTCTAGCGAGAGCCTATAGCGGTACCTACAATGGGAAGTCCAGACACATAAGTTTGAGACATGACTATGTAAGACAATTAATTCAAGATGAAATCATTGTGATCTCATATGTAAAGTCGAGTAAGAACTTGGCTGATCCTTTTACTAAACCTCTGACGAGAGAGGTAGTAAGGATAACATCTAAAGGGATGAGGTTGAAACTCTTTAATTAAAGTTTCATCGGTGAAAGAAATCTAACCCAAAATTTAAAAAAATCTCTAAATATTGGGTTTAATGGGTAACAACAATTCACTGATAAGTGAAAAGTTTTAGCACTAAATAAATAACCTCATCCGAGATGATAGTGTTGACCGTTATAAAAAAAAGGGATGAGTATTAAACTCTTAATGAAGTCCAGTCAAACAAGACAAGTGTTTTAACAGAAACACTGGAAGGATTTCACCTATGTGAACGTAGAAGTGGTGCCGCTTCTCATGAGAATTAGAGTTATCTCGGGATCGTTCATGAAACAGGATAAGCACATGGCCATTAAAAGTGCTAAGCGAGATTATGAAGGAACACCTAACGCAGGAGCTATTATGTGTGTGGTATTTTCTGTTATATCATATAGGAATAATTGGTTCAATGTTGCGACAACCAGAAATTTTAAAATAACTCTAAAATACTTACACTAAGGAAAGATTCAAATCGGAAGATATCTTTCTATATGTATAATAACTATTATTATTCTGACAGAGTTTTTATTATTTTAAAAACCAGTGGGGTATTATTAAAAATCAATGGTTTTAAAAATAATAAAAATGAAAATTCAAAATTTTAGAATTTTCTCGTCAAAATACTTTTTAAATTTTTTGAATTAAAAAGTACGGTGTGTGTGCTTTGTCCCACATCAAAAATGCAAAAGATAGTTTTGTGGCTTATATGAGATGTTGAGAAGGGTATTCTTACTTAGAACTTTTTGAAGGAGATGAAACTTGGGTTGCGTGTCTCAGTGCGTGGGCTTGGGCTCGAGCGTGGGCGGTGTGGCTGTAGTGGCGCTAGATGGAGCACTTCGCACATGCTCATCGTGTCGCAGAGTGGTCACTCCCTCGTGAATCGGTGCGACCTCGGTGCGATGAGTCTGGTCAGAGCCTTAAGGCGGTATGGATCTAAAACGAGCCCGAGTTTTATAGGTGACTGAGAACGGTCGGATCTTAAATCCGAAATGTTCAGCCGTTTTAGAAAATGGCTATATGCCTTGAAAGCCAAACGGTCCGAAAACGGACGGGTCATGATGATCCAACGGTCAGATCCTTTGATCCGACGACCAGAAACGTCTGTGATTAATGAGCAACGGCCAGAAATATTTTTCAAACGTTCTGGACCATTGATTACAGCTTAACAATGGTCCACTACTTGATGCCTATATAAACTGGACCATTCCAGTCTGATTTCATCATCTCACCACACTTCTCTCTCCCATCAAATCAAATATGAGAAATAACTCCATCATAGAATACTGTGATCATCTCTACTGTCTAAATCTGCCAAAAGAGATCTACTGCGTTAAATTGTTCCACAGTGGACCTATCGTGATTGCTGCATGCTGGATCCAGATAAGGCTTGTCTTATCCTGGAAGCAATTCACTTGTAACCCATCAGCAGTTGATAAGAGGGCGAATCACGCTTTAAGGGCAGTGTATTTTATATGTGATTTAACCTAGTGAAATTATTATTATTATTTTTTATTTTCGGTGTATCCAAACTCAGATTCGTAACAATCTACAATCTCTACATACACGCCATCTAATCCATTCATAAGGTCATTCCTATTAGCCTGAACTAAAAACACAAAAATACTAGCTTATCCTTAACTCCATAAATATTTCAATACTGAATGTTCATTTGTCACTTTGGTAGGCTCACTTGAATTTGGATTTGTCTCATTCATGAGTTCACATCTTGATATGATCCAGCTAAACGGTGGAGTGAATTTCTCATAAACATCATAGCCTCACCCCATGCCATGTATGGCATAGCTCATGAGTCAACCTCACTTAATTCATATTTGAATGGATGGGATTGCATCCTAGCCTTATTAGGATAAATTGGGTCCTCACAGGGGCTTTGTGGAGCCCACTGTGAAATGTGTTTTATCCACTTCATCCATTCATTCTTTCAGGTCATTTCAAACTATGAGCCCAAAAATGGGGCATATTCCAGGCTCATTTGACTGAAAGTGACTTCATGGCCTTTTGTGTTAAACAAGGCTAGAGATCACTTCTAAATATTTGAAAGTAAAGCATATGAATGTGCACGGGTTGTTAAGTGGTGACATAGATTAAATGTCAGGTTGAATGACAAATAAACATCATGGTGGATCCTATAAAAATTTCAATGGTGAGTGTTAATGCAGAAATTTGGCTCACCCTTGCCGAGCTCCGAGCACTTGTGTCGAGCCCTGTAAGCCTACACGGGAGGAAAATAAAGGAGACCCTATATAGTGCAGGGGACCTTCCGATGCCAAAGTCAGGCTAGGAATTTAGGTCTAAGTAATGTAGGTGGGTTTTGGGTGAGAGATTTTGTGTAATTGTTCCTGTAATGAGTCCCTTATTTGTACCATTTGATTGCAGTGAATGTGTCCGTCGTTCTCAGCACGATCTCTGCCATTAGGCGGGAACTGCGCGTGCGCTAATGTCGTTGGTTACTCTATGATCGTGGTGCAACGGTTAATGCCATCATGAGTTACTGGGTTAAGCTCAGCTCAAATGCACTATCTCGATTGGTCATATGGACTCAAGCAGGGCAAATGAGCCGAGCACTGCTAACTCTGCCTGGGCTCGGATCATGTTAGATCAATTATAGATAGGCATGTGCCGAGCATTGGCAATCGGTTCGGTCTGAGTAATCTGAACCCATATCTCACCGTGGATCGGACCTTTGCAGCTTCACTATCTTGATCGATAAAGAATTTGATGTGGCCGCTCGTTTGGTCGACCAGACCTTGAACGAAGCTCGGTTGAACCATCCAAGGATGTGGCTGAGCCGAGCTAGCTTCAATCAGGATTGGCTCATATTCTCCCATAACAGAAGCCCCTCACTCCCTGAGTTTGCAACGTAAGCTCGGGGAGTGTATTCACATTGGGAAGATGAGCGGGGCGGGGCAGTTCACCCCGTCCTAATAATTACGTCGGGAACGTTTCTATAATGACAAGCTTTATTATCGAAGCGTCGGGTTCCCTACGGTGGGCAGTTTGCTCCCTGGCGAGTGGTTAAAGGACACATGTCATGGGTTGAGGAAATGAGACAACCAAATTGCCTGGGAATTCGTGTTAGCATCACAATTGGGAAAAAGGTAGGGGCTCTTCCCATATCGCATTAATTGTCATTAGCTATAACCAGGGCTCGACCATGGAAGACGTGCTACTCGGACTAATAAGGCGCTACCACGTGAGGAGTGGTGCTCAACAACAGCTGTCCGACTTCAACAATAACTACTAGTCATGATTACTTTTCGGCTATGAATAGTATAAGAACCACCGCTCCACTCATTTGGTTCATCATTTGCAAGCCATCATTCTGTTGTTTTGACTTCAAAAGTGAGCGAATTCTTGTGAGTTTCCCTGTTCTCTGTTTTTTTACTTTCCCGATTTCCTTTTTGCCTTTCCACCAATTCCAATGCCGAGCAGTTTAGACGATGTCCGTGAGGGTTGCGCTTTAGAGGGAGACGGTGAGCCCAAAAGTGTATACTTCAAATGCCAGATTCACATGAATCGGATTGCCGAATTCGAAAATCGGATTCACATGAATCTCGATTGCTGAATCCGGTGCCGACAGCCTCCGTAGTGCCCCATTCTCGGCTCCTGACAATCAAATGCCAGATTCCGATCCTGGGATCCTATAAGGAGGATTTTCAGAATAATTTTTTTTTGTAATGGAGCATAACCACAAGTATAACCAAGTCACAAAACAACATCACCACATATCCTCTATATCAAAAATTTTAAATACAATGCGAAAAGAAAAATACAAGGTGATCAAAAAGCTCCAAAAGGTTCTGATACGCACTCTTACCTCAGCGCTGCTGCTGTCCAACACTACCTGCATGTAACTGTCGTGCATAAGCTTATAAAAGCTTAGAGGGTAGTGTAAGTGTGTGCGTAAGGCAAACGCCAAGTGTACAGTATTAAGGCAATGCAGAAGTATGCGGTAAGTCCATAGAATCAACCATGCCAAGGCTATGTAATGCAAGACGTGAATGTTATCGGCCATACCAAGGCTATGCGATGCGAGATATGAATGTCATCGGCCACACCGATGCAATGCAAGGCCTACATAGCCGAATGTCATATGCGAAATGCAATCCAAGCAAGTTGGTACTCATCATGTACACATATCAGTACAGTTTCTCTCAGGATATCACTGGGGTCTAATACACTTCGCAGTGACTGCCACCTCTCTAACTGCACAATTAAGCAAGCGGAATGACCTCACTATCAGCCTGACCAGTAGTCTGTCAATACCTACTCGGCTCGTCGATAGCGGATTCATTTGTGAGCTGGTCAAACTCAGCCTAGCTTATAGCCCCCTCACTCAGGCGGATAAGGTCACACCCCCTTCCAATCGACCATGACACAGTGGGAGATGCGGCCTACTGGTATTCAGCACTCGAGCGCTCGTGTATCCACTCGGTCTAAACGTTGGAGCATCTCCTGGTACCAAAAAGGTTCTGGAACTTTCACCCAATGACATCCTAAGTGCCCACAGTGCTAGAACCAAGTATTTTAGGTATCCGATACGGCCATCCATGATATACCTGTGGAGCCACGGCCCTGGTGTCACTAGGGCGTGTAGTGATCAGGTCACACATATGCGAGATGCATGAATCACACGTCAAATCATGCAGAAATTCAGCGCGTACTGCATGATCATGTAGGGCACTCTATCTCAGAACGAGTCCCGTAAATGGTCTGCCCAATGGCGTATGCTATGATCAGTCAATACTCATATCAAGCATACATATGATGCGTATGGGCATGAGTCATGAGATTATACTAAGCATGTTATAAGGCGATGGATAACAACGAGTATGGGCCTATCAATGGGCCCTAAGGGGAGTTACAATGCGGACATTTAACTAACATTGTACATACAATGTGGACGTCAAACCAACATTGTTCCCTAGGCACGGCCCGCCATAAATATTATTACATGAACCATGAGAAACGTACATTGCAATGGACCCTAAGGACATCCGTTGGGCCCCGATCCAAGGGCCTTAGATGCATCAAATGGGCCGTACCACATGGGCCTTACATTCATCAAATGGGCTGCATTGATGGGTCTCACCAAAGAGCCTTATGTACATTGCAATGGTTCATGACCCATGGGCCTTGAAATACATCAAAGTGGGCCTCACAACTTGGGCCTTAAATATATTAAATGGGCCACTCCATTTGCGTCCCATGCACATCAAATGGGCTTGAATCCCGTGGGCCTTATATAGAATAAATGGGCTTAATCCCATGGCCTTAGATGTGCACCAAGGTAGGCCTAAATGAATGACCATAAATGGATCAACATGAGCCCTATATACATACCAAAGTGGGCCCATTTGAACTATAAATCTGGCTCATTTTCTTTTGGCTCATGTCATGAAATGAGCTCTCAAAATAGGTGGAAAGTTTGGATGCTGCTCATCCATCATAGTGGGGGCCCATATGAAGGCCCACTAATGCACATATATACATATATAGTATATATAATATTATATATAATATAATATATATATATTTACATATATACACATCCACACACAAGTGGACAGAGTGGATAGAACATATAAATCATGGCGGTTCCCACTGTCCAAACAGTGGACAGTGTGGATAGAACACATGCACCACTGTGGGCTGCACCGTTAGCCCGAACGGTGTGGCAAAAACACATATAGGTGGGTTCCACCGTCCGTTGGACGGTGTGGTAAAACACATGCATCACTGTGGGTCCCATGTGGGGCCCACCATAATGTTTATAACCCATCCAACCCGTTGATAAGGTCACAGAGTCCTGGGTGAGGATGAAAAATAAATTTCAGCTTGATCCAAAATTTCTGTGGACCCCAAAAGGGTTTCAATGGTAGAATTCAATTCACACTGTTTCTTATGGTGTGGGCCACCTGAGCTTTGGATGGGCCTCATTTTTGGGGAGGGCCCACCTCAGAAAGTGGGCCACCTAGTGGACAGGTCGGATGGCAAGTAAACATCAAGGTGGGGCCCACGGCTAGGCCCGTGGGACCTGCTGTCCGCCCGCCCGTAGTGCGCAGGCGTTGCCTGCGCCTGTCAATAGCAGCAGCGCACGCTGTCTCTTTGTATGTTTTTTTTTTTTGAAAAACTATTTTTCCAAGGTTTTTCAGGTGTGGGGCTCACATCTTGTAGATCCACACCATCCACTGGTTTCCATGGCCCTAGACAAGTCTATCAAGACCAATATTGGGCCATTTTCAGCATGTAAGAAAAATCTGGGTGAACTTTAATGGTAATGAAACAATTTTCGATGTTATGGCCCACCAGATACTCTAATCAACCTCATTTTTCGGCTCAACGCCTAAAATGAGTCAGGGAAGAGGATGGACGGCTCGGATTGTAAACATACATCAAGGTGGGGCCTATACCAGTGGTCCCTTCCAAAGGCTTTGAACAAGCCAATATTTGTGTTTTTTTCCACTCGACGTCCAGCGTCTAGACGTTTTTATTATATTTTTTTTTGGGCTTGTAAAACACGTTCAAGGTGGGCCCTGTTTAGGTGGTCCACCATATGATGGATGATGCATTTAAGATGGGCCCCACCCATGGAGGGCTTGGATAAGTACATATTTTATGGTGGGTCTCATTCAAGTGGGCCACATGGCCTCATCAACATACAAGAAAATAACTAAAAATGAGAGGGAGAGAGAGAGAGAGAAAAAAGTGGGACACACGTGTGATGGAGGGACCCCGATACTATGGGCCCTCTGTTTCAATCATCCAATCATACATCAAAGGGCCCATTGCATATGGGCCATCCAAATAAAAGATCAACGGTGGAGATCCCTCTCCATCCAAAATGAACGGTCTATATGACCTCTTAATGCAAGAAAAATAAACATCATGATGGGGTCCATGGCTTTATCATGGAATGATTTGATGATTAAGATGGGCCATCGGCCACATCTTAGGGACCTAAGTGAGATCCAAACCATTGATCGGTTGGCCTCACTTGGCCCATCATAAAAATAAGTAAACTACCCTATAGAAGCACCCACCTATCGATCTTCTCGGTCCGTTGGATAGCCAATCTCCTTATGCTTTACTTTGATGGTGGAAGATAGAAGATGGATGGCTAGGATGGGAGATTTGGGATGGGAAGTGGGCCACCAACATGCACTTTTCTCTCATGGGAATGCATGGACGTGGGATACTCTCCCTTGCTTGGAAGTGGTGTTGGGAAATGAGGGAGAGAGAGAGGGTTATAAGGAGATATAAAAGATGGGTGATGGATGTGAGCGATGGGTGAGGTGATAGTGTACTTGACATGAGAGTTGACTTGGTGGTTGCTTGGCTTGTGGAGAAAGAAAGCATGGTTATTTTGTACTTGACATGAAGTGATTGATTGATGGGATTGATTTGACACATTATAAAGATTCTCTTGAAAATGTAAACGAGCGGCATTTTCTCGAAATAAACGCTGGCTCACATCTCTTCGTCTAGGTATCGGATCGGTGCGTGAGTCGCGGCGTTAGAACCGCGACGACTGTGCGGTCACAATGATACAAGTCTCGGATTAAGCTGACTCAAATGTATAGGATACGACTTATGGTCGTGCGCAACGTCGACTACAGGTTTCGGGTCACCGGAATTTGACGAGAAGGATCGCGAGAAGCGACGGAACAGTATGGATTAGGATATGGGTCTTACATAAATCCTAACTGTTGTACCCCTTATCCCTTGGGCCCAAAAGGATAAGACCTCGAAGGTTGTTGCTCAGGGTACGGTCAAGAAGAGAATTCGCTGAGCTCCTGCTTCAAGGATGAACGTCGGGCCTGATGGAGGACGGGATGCTGAGGTTGTCCCGAGGGGTCCGTCCTAGTCGAGTTACAAATGACAACTATCCGAGCAGAGTATCAAATCCCAGACTTCGTGGATATACGAGCTTCTGCTCCACTCGACAGCATTAGGAACCCAGCCAAGGGCGAAATTGTCATCTTCATCCTCGCTCTACATTGCGGGATGTAGTTCCCGCTCCATCCATTCGTGTGGGCGATGATGGCGCACTTAAAGTCGGCTCTTAGTTAGCTCGCTATTTGCTACCTTCATCATCTGGCATCAACTCGAAAATAAGGATTTGACGTCAGACGAGTTTATGTACCTCTACCAAGCTAAGCACGACCCGCAAAAAGACGTGCTGGTACTACCTCTCAACAAGGCAAAATCGCGACAAATGCCTTGTTACTGGGCTTCCGACTTCCAACAAAGATTGGAAGAATAAGTGGTTTTGGGCTTCCGGGGAATGGGAGGCGAGATCAGCAGTCTTTGGGACAGAGTGCCCATGATATTTTCTAGCCCAAGTCGGATATTGTAATAGTATTTACATATTCGCTTTCAAGTACTTATTTTTGTAATGTAATGAGTTGTTTTTATCCTCTGCAGTCTGTACAAAGGGCTCATTAGAGCTCTCCTTTGCCCTCCGAGCCAAGGTTGACAAAGCTCGGGTGTTGAAAGAGGAACATGCATCTGGCACGAGCTCATTACCACGACGAACCTCTACAAATCGGGCCTTTGCAGATACACCCCCTTCTCTCTACTCTTGGTAAGTATCTTGTTGATAGCTTTTATTTTTGTTGATTGAGTTTATTCTAATTTGAATTGTGCTTTTGCAGGAATGATCGACCCTTCGGGCGCCAAGAAGAAGAGGAAGCAACCCCCTCCACTCACCGAGATGCTTCACATCGAGCCCCGAGTGAAAATCACTGCTCGGAGAAAGAAGGGGGCCCTTGGGGCTGAGGCCGAGCCCGTCATAACTCTCGTCCGCACCCCTTAAGTGTCCTCGACTGCCCATTCACATCCGCCTAGGATGGAAAGGGAAGCGGTCGAGGAAACTGCTATTACGTCTCCCTCCCGTTCAGTGCTCAGGAGGGAGACTGTGTAACGCCCTGAAATTCGGGGGTCGAGCATAACTCAGCTTCTGAGTTCCAAAACATCACTTATTCAACATATTCGATGATGATTGTATGTTGTCTGTATTAATGCATAAAACATGATATAGATCAAGCTAGATTAACAGACATAATTCGAGGATATTAAGGTAAAGCAAGCGGAAGACTTAAATACATACATGATACAAAATAAATCCCCAAATGATGCGTGCTCTGCCCAGGGCAATATACATATGTTTGTGTCTCAAAATACATACATGAACCGTTCAAAATAATACAATACATATCCCAGAAAAATCTTCGCTGGTCAGGATAAGGTTCAGTCGAACCCGCCTGAAAACTGCATGTATGAGAACGCCTCCTCGTCCTCATCAAAGTCTGGCCCTGTCTCGCCAGCATCGCCATCACCTGCATCTAAAGTAGAGTCTGGTTGGTGTTTAAACACCGTCCTAGAATGTGGGAGTGAGTGATCAACTCAGTGGTACTGTACAGTAAAAGTTAACATGTTATCAATCCAATCTAGCAGTAATGATAAGGCAGTACAATCACACAAGTCCTAGATCTCTTGTTAATGCAAGGATGAGATGAAGAATGATGCATGCCCTCATCACAATTCCCTCTGCGACTTCATCTAACGATCGCGGCATGACTCACTTCCTCAGTACTCTATCACCAACGCCGTTAGCACATGCAATGCGGTGTTATGAATATGATTATCAAGTTCTTATTAGTCATTTTCATACAGCAGTATTGGAAAGCTAAGACACCTCCCTTGTATCATTTCTCAACATTGATCCATTATAGGGTCATCAGTCCTATGAATCTCATACGATGTTATGGTTTTAGGTCGCTACAAGGGCTGTAAGGGCTGTTGCGCGCAATCGTTGCTCCACTCCCCCATCACCTTATCAATACAGGCCTATTTATATCCTTAAGACTGCATTAGGACTTGTCACCCCCATGCGGTGTCAGGATAAACTCATGATCACTACAGAGGGCTCTTCACCAATCAGTGTAGGCCGACAACAAGAATATAGTATCTCATACCACCATAATCTACTCAGAGTAGGGTGCTCACTGGTCACTACGGGAAGGTTTGTGGCCCCAACGTAAGCCGACAGCACGACCACGGTGTCCCATACCACCATGCCCGGCTCATGAGTCTTAGTGGATCTTGGTATCATGGTTAATGGGAGTTACACTGGTAAGCTCAGTGTGTTAGATTCAAACAGTGGCGACCAAACATGGTGAACAAGCATCGGTCAATCGGGTTAGTTGATAAGCTCAACTAGGCCAAGCGTATGTTGAGTTGAACGACATGGAATGCATAAGTACTCCGTGCGGCCTAACCACTGCCGAACTCCCCAAGCACGACTCAGATTCACTAAACTCATCTTGTGTGGGGAAAGCAACCTCAGCCACTACTTGCGAAACGTTTTCCGATTACCTGGACTGTGGCACAGCCCCATTCACATACAAGGATAATAACTAGCATATGAGTCATACTCAGCATTCACATGAACAACAAATGAAGCATAGCTTGAAAATATAGATAATACATGTAGGAATTAATACACACATTTATCATGATTTAACTAAGTACACAAATCATAGAGGAAGTTATACACTCATTTAACACGGACAACCAAAGTTACATGATTCATGGAGGGAATCATACACACAAATACTATGGTTGAAATCCATATCCCAACCATCATAACAATCACACTTTGCTAACTACTAACTCACTTAGACATTTATTCAAACACTTATGTTACACTATTCAACATACATCACGTATGTTGACACCGTTGCAAAGTAGGGCAAGTCCTTTCGCCAAGGAGTTGCCGTATACATATTAAGCATATAACAACGACAATTTATCATGACAATCAATTCAGCAAATTCCATACGTATATATATACATGAAATACGGTATTTACAATATACAACATACGTATATGGAAGACAAAACAGATAGCACATTTGGCATATGTAATTACATCCATAGCATGAATAAATCATTAACTATCATTGAAAGGGTTGAAAATCATAACCTAAGCGCATATAGTCCGCACCTTACGCCGGTAAACGCGTAACGAACTCAGTTTGTTCACTCACGCTTCGTCTACGGCCCAACGACAACCTATTACATGAAATAAGTTAGCTAGCACTCTACTACAGCTAGTCTAAGCTTCAAAACAGGTTACGGTTAGCTTAACTTATCCAAGAACGAAGTCAGAATCGCTAGAAGAACGATTCAGATATGCCGATTTAGAGTATGGAGTTTCACCGGATTCTCCCACACTCTCTCTCTTTTTTTTCTTTGGAATCTTTAGGGTTTGAGAAATTCGTATGGGTTAGAAAGCTAAGGGTTTAAGGCCCTTTTATAAGCCCAAACATAACGAAAATGAACTCCAAGTCAAGGTATACTTAGGTTATATCCAAATTGGGATTTTTCTGATCCAACAGAGCGTTTCTGGAGGTCCTGTTATCGATTGCGGTCGGACTTAAGCTCACTAGCATCGGATCTTTAATCAGTTAAGTTTTCAGTCCAATCGGATTTCCAGATTGTCCATGGCAGACCAATTTCAATTCGACGGTTACCGAACCTAAATCAGGGCTACAAGTTCCATGACATGAAAGGGCCAATTTTTCTAATCCGAAGGTGAAATTTGGTTGAATTCTGACGGTCAGAATGCTTAAAAATAACGCGCAAATGACACGTGCCAGATTTCATAAAAATGGAATTAATTTTCTAATTCTTTTCCTTTTCTCACTCTCTTCATTCCGAACTCAGTAAAATAGCGTCAGGACATCAGTTGGGCTTGATTTTTGAAACGATTGTCAAGTCCAACTAAGCGGTCATAATGGTCTAAGATTGTAGATATCAAAATTTTGACGCGCAGTCTAGATCCAATACAAAGTTACCAAACATTCCCTATAACAACTGGGTTTAGAATTGGATCCTAGATTTCAGGGTATTATAGCATCATTGATTCTACAAGTTTTAAGCCTTGCAGAACGTATTTAAAGCAAACAACACTAATTTCACAGCCAGTCTAACATAGCGCTAGGTAACTTAGGTTAAATTTCTAAGAGAATTAATCATAAGTGATTTCTGATCGAGGTGGTACTTGGGTCTTGGTACGGAATTTTTCGGGTCGTTACACTATGGCAGCCGCCGAGCACGTTGAACTCATGCCCACTGAGGTTGACTATCTGGTCGGCAGAACTTACTCTTCGCCAAGGGGCAGGGATGTGCCAGTGGCTAAGGCTCATGCGTCGGCCGTTGGATTTGTTCCCCTCCTAGAATATGCAGAGTATCCACCTGGCTACCACATGTCCTGCTTGGTCGACTGGGTGGTGAGACATGCTCCCAAGGTGCAGATTTTCAGCCTCTTCTCTCGCCGCCACAAATCTTTCATGACTGGTATAACTGCAGTCTGCTATAAGGTAAAACCTTTTCTCTTATCCGGTCTGCTTTCCTTTGATTCTGAACTTTTCTCACCCTGTCCATCATTCAAGCAGTGCCCATGTTCCTATTAAATCAAGAAAGGTTGCAGGAGATGAACAGGAAGGAGGTGGAGAATGAGGCCCTCTAAGAGGAGAATGAGGCCCTTCGAAAGGATAAGGGTAAGATGGAGGCATTTCTCAATACGTCGGCTGAGGAGAGGGATGAGTTGAAGGGTCTGCTGACTAAGGTTCAAGTGAAGGAGTTGTCACTCCAGGGGGAGGTTAATGAGCCCCGGTCCTGCTTGGATTTATCGATTCCAAGCTGATGGGTCTGAAAGCCCACCTCGGCTTGGTTGAGGATGACAATGCCTGGCTGGTGGCTGAGCTGGGGCAGGGCAAGCTCGATGTTGTTGCCGAGGTGGAGGCAGCAGTTGAGAAGCCTCTGGCTGCTCAGCGGACCAAGTTCGATGCCTTGGCCGCCTCGATTGTCGTCATCGCTATCGAAGAATTCAAGTCCTCGGCGAAGAGAACTAGTGAGGCCAAGAAGGTCTACCACTACGACTACAACTCTTGTCTTGACGATGTTAGAGACCTCTATCCTGACCTTAACCTCGAGGCTCTAACTACTGAGGATTCTGAAGAGGGACAGGCTGAAGACGCTTCTCCTGCTGACCAGCCCCCCATCACTGATCTTCCTCCTCCTCACGCTGACTGATACGTGCTCGTTTATCATTTATCCATTTTTTTTTGTAATTGGATATTGTAGTGCTTCGGCGCCATTTTAGTTAATACACTTATATATTTTGGTCAATATACTTGTTGAAGATTGTGCCGCATTCATGTTGATTATATAGAATATGCCTGTGATGCTTGTCAAATGATGAGCCGACCTCTTCTTTAAGGGTCAGCTCGTCGAAGGGTTTCATCTCTGCACTTGAGAGATGGTCCTTCGTAGCATACTCAGATGGTAAGTCCGCCACTTCTTTAAGTGGTTGGCTCATCCATGGGACTTTTTTCTCGCACAAGAGGTCCCATGTAGAACGAGTTAGAACATGTATAACAGAATAGGGTGATTCCATGTAGAAAAATGCATCTCTATTCTAAGTGTGGATTCATCACAAGTAGTGTCGACCCTTACATTAATTTTCTTAGGAATAATAAATTTTCAGGTGCTTGACATTCCATTAGTGCGGTAGTAGACGCCCTTCCAGGTCCTCGAGATGGTAGGAGTGAGGCTTGGCCGAGTTGACTACTCGATAGGGTGTAATGTCTTGGATTTTTTCCAACTCGGCAATGGTCATCCTTAGGCAATGGGTCAATCATAATACTTTATTGACTTCTCAGAACTCAATCCCAACGTCTTAAATCCCCTTTTAACCTATTTCTTTCAAAAAGCTCACCTTTCACCACCCTATTCTTCAAAATTTTCTAAGTACTTTCATATTAGACATTAATCCTAAAGTTTAAATGATGAAGAATAATAATTAAACTAAAATTTACTATAAATAGTAAATATATAAATAAAATGGGCTTTTGACCACTAAACTTATGGAATATCACAAAATAAATAGGTTATTTGGATATATCAGCTTCTCCTACCCTAAATTCATATATGGCGCGTTGTGTAATTCATTCCGGATTAAAAGATATGCCCGTTTCAAAATTCACATGAAAAAACCACCACCAAAGGGCCGTGGTGGCACCACCTACAGTCTAGCTGACCGCGACGCCACCGCCCTAACCGCGACGCATCGCCGGTGCATCAAAAATTCGGTGGACCCTCACTGCAGTTTTCTGTAATTTTTGACCGACTTCAAAAAGTCATATCTCCCTCGTTATAACTCCGATTTAGGTGGTTCAAAAGCCAGATTGAATCTTAGTAAGTATAATTTCATATAAAAATAAGTGAAAATATAATAAAAATTTTAATATAATTAAATCTAGGTTAATGTGACAACTATCCAAAAAATTATTAGTTTGTACAGATACTGCTTCCAGAATTTTTAGAATTTTTCTACAATACAAAATCCAATGAAATTTGGTTGAGATAAAGTAGACTTAATGATGAACAATTAAAAAAATAATTAAAATAATATACTATCTAAAAGTACCAAAAATGGACATAAAACTATCCTAGGACCTTATTCTATCGTAATCAAGGAAGAATTTAGTTAAGCACTGAACTAAATAATTGGTGGATTTAGCTCGAACCACTATTTACATAAATGACAAGACCTAAAAATTATTAATATGACTCAACGTCCCTTGCAAACCTAGGATAAATCCCAAATCCCAATTGCTCTTGGGAGCACATTGAAACTCCGTATCAGACCTGGACCACGTGTCAAAAGTCCTATTACCGTGAAACTATAAGGTTATGGCTGCATTATTGGGCTTGACAACTATCGCGGGAATCGAGTCCAAATAGTATCCAGAAACAAGCAACTTGAGCCTTGACCAAAGTATATGGGAAACGTGAATATCTTTAGAAAATGAACCAGAATTTAAGTGAATTGGACGGTTCGCTTGCGAGCGAAATTGATGACTTCAAACCCTCAGATTCTGACCAAACTTCACCCATAGATCAGGAAATTTTCGCTGCATGAGTCCGTATACTTGTGGGCCTAATCGAGTATGTATGACCGTTGAACTGATACAGGTTCTCCACTGCTGATCCGTTTGTCAGATCGCACTAAAAATATAGTCCTGACATAGATCCATTGTCAGGAAAATTACCTTACAACATGTTGTGGACCTCCCTATGGGCCCTGTTTGTCAAAAACAGTTGTCCTTTGGATATAAATCAGGTATACCATGGCCCTAGGGCCATTTGCATCACTTTTGAGCCTATATAAGGCCCTTAAACACATCTCACTCTCTCTCCCATACGAATTTCTCCAAACCCTAGGAGAGAGAAGAGAGAAAAGAGTGAGGAGCAGAGGGAGAGATCAGGAGTTAGAAAATCGTCACTGGGATTCACTCCCACTACTCCACGTACTGAATCGCCTCCCCATCATCGCTACACGAGCCGTTCCAACTTTAATTTGGGTAAGAAATCATAACCCTAATCTTGTTTTAGGAATTCAAATAGAGGAATCAACAAAATAGCTAACCCATTTCGTGATTTAGGTACCGTTGTTCTGCATACGAAAACGTAGGATTCAAACCGAGTTATCTGATGAAAGGTGCGGACTATGAACGTTTATGTTATGGTTTTCAAGACTTTCAATTTAAAAATGATTTATATCTGACTTGATTGCTGTCATATGATGTTAGTTACGACATTTTTGATAAATTATATGTATATGAACTATGTTGAATATAGATGCATTCCATGTATTTATTGAAATGCTTGAATGAACGTGAAATCCTGATTTGTGCTTGATACGATTTCTAATGTAAGATCTATGTATGTTACATGCTTTATGATCGTTGTTGTGTTATGAATTGCTATGTTGTAACTAATTTAGTCTATGTATTTACTAAGATGTAATCTAAGTGTTTGATAAAATGTCTGAATGAGAATCCGTCTATGGATTGTATTTATTAAGTGTATTACGATAAGATTTTGAATTTCCTTAATCATATGAATAGCTCTTTCATGGAATCACATCGTCACTATGCGATTTATGGATGAAATGCATATGTATGATAACACGTTCAATATATTTGATAAGATGCTCAAACGAGAACTATGTTTGAATTATTTGTTAGATGTTGTTATGATTAACATATGTGACTACTTATTGTATTTTAGTATGATTGAGACTATGTCGCAGTTCAGACAATCGGTAACAATCCATGAATAGGTGGCTGAATTAGTCTCGCCACATTAGGTAATTCAATGAATCCGGGTCGTACAACGATTGTCAACAGTGGTTAGGCCACACGGGGTGCTTATGCACTCCATGTCGATTATATTAACGTGTGCTTATACCAATCAAACTTCCCTAACAAACTGATTGACCTATTGTGTGTTTACCATGTATGGATGCTACTACTTGAATCTAAGGTACCACTTACCAACATAAAGCCTGTTTTAACCATGGTACCTCGATCCGCCAAGACTCATGAGCCAAGTATGGTGGTATGGGACACCATGGTCGAGCTGTTTGCCTACGCTGGGGTGATGAGTCTCCCCGCAGTGACCAGTGAGCAACCCAAACTTGTAAGCCTAATACGTTGGTATGGGACACTGTATTCGAGCTGTCGGCCTACACCGGCGTAGCCTGGTTGTGGTCTCAGCGTGGGTTGGGGTGAGCTGTGTAATTCGGACCCCCTTCGAAAATAGTGCTCAAGTTGGTAGGGCGTTGGTGGAGTGACTTCGAGTATAAACTCATGAACTTGCAAATCTACTGCTTTTATTCGAGAGTGATGACCCTATAACTTGTCTATCGTATACGATTAACTAAGATTGACAAACCTAGATGGATCATTTGTTTGGGTAAATGATATAAATGGAGGTACCTTAGCTCCCCGAATCTACTGTATGAATAAGCTTAATAAATTACTTGGTTAACACGACCATACACCGCACTGCATGTGCTTTGGCGAGGAAGTACACAGTGGGAGTTACATGCATGATCGTGAGATGAAGTCGCTGTGGGAGTGCAAGAGAGGGCATGAATCATTACGCATATCATTCCTGCATTAATAAGAGTACTTAGGATATGTTTGTTGTACTGCTCTATCATTACTGTTTGACTGAATTGATAACATGTTAACATTTGCTTTATAGCTCCACTAAATTAGCTACTCATTCCCACCTGAGATGGTGTTTTCAAACACCAACCAAACTCTAATTTAGATGTAGGTTCTGGTGAGGCTTACGTGACGAAGCCAGATTTTATAAACGGGGAGGAGGAATTCTCCTACGTACAGCTCTCAGGCGAGTCTGTATAGACCTAAAGTTGCGTCACCAGGGATTACGAGGACATTGGATAGATGAACATTTACATTTTGATATTTTGTATCATTTTAAACAAATTATGTATATATTCATTCCGGTAGCACGTTCATACTCTGGAGGTTATAAAACACGTATATACTCTATATATTTACCTTAGTCTTCTACTTTCTTAATTACATTAACTCTGAAGTATGATATGCTGAGTTAGTGTAATCTCACTCATGTTTAATGTACTAATATAGAAAACATTTAATCATCATTATCTATGTTGCATAAGTGATGCATTGAAACTCAGGAGTTGAGCTTTGCTCGACCCCCAATTTTCGGGACGTTACATAGGGTCTCTCCCAATTTGGTCCCAGGGACCATACTCCAGGTTCCTCGGTGTTCTGGAACACATGGTGAAGGACAAGGTCTCACCATCGGAACCGCCTCGTCCTAACCCTGAGGTTGTATAAATGAGTGACGTGTTGCTATCGAGCCGTAATCTGTAACTCAGTTGTGTTCCTCAATTCCTCAAGTAAGTCGAGGCTCGCGTAATCTGCTCGGCATTTTTTGTTATTCCAATAGGATCACACTTGAGTAGTGGGGAGTTATATCTCGATGGAGTCAACAGCCTCGACATCATAAGGGAGGGAGAAAGGAGTTTCTCCCGTCACTGACCAAGTTGTAGTTCTTTACATCCATGGTACAAATAGGAGTTCCTTTGTAACGCCCTGGTTTCCAAAACCCAAGTACGGGACTCGTTCCAAAAATCTAAGTGTTAATAAATTAGTTAACTAGTGAAAAATATTAAAATTAGAGTGTGATAGCGTAGACAAGCGAGAATGGTATCATATAATTCGAATATTTGACCCACTCAGGTGGGGACCTTATTTACAAAATTCATGAGTTTTCAATTACCAAACAATTATAAAGAAATACTACGTTTACTGGTTAAGTCCAAAATATTCAGTTGCTTCCTGCTGCGACTCATCTTCATAGTATCCATCTTAAGATCTCGCCATCACGCCCTCAAGGCCGGTGCTACCATCATCTCTGTCTATACCTGCATACTCTGTATGGTTGGATATTCAATGAATGAGTGGCTAACTCGGTGTAAATTTTTCTCAAGATTATACATCGCCACCTTAACAAACATAGTTTAAAAAAAGACAAGGGAACATTCTAAAAAAAGCAGGATGCAATCTTATTTAAAATGCATGGATGCATGAATGCACATCAACCTGGGGATGCTCATTCAGTAGACTTGGGCTCGTCACCCATGTATAAGACTAGTCACCAATGTAGCATATCTCGTACAACATGGTGTCAAGTCATCAAAATAGGTCAATAATTGGTGATCTAGGAGCTAGCGAAATGATACCTCAATGAACCAGAGGGCACGTGCTACAATATCCAGAATTAGCTACTCGTCATTGCCAATATACTATAAATGCATGATTAGCGAAACCATTATTATTCTAGTTACAATCAACCAATTTAAGTAACTCAATAGTCACTACGGGGGGCTCGTCACCCAGTGTAGGCCGATAGCTCGGGCATAGTGTATCATGACCACCATCCCCAGCTCATGAGGTTTTCCACCTTAGGATGTTTAATAGAACCCCTCCACAAGTGGTCGGTCAAAAATAACTTCAAGTCGAGGGTCCTATTTCCCACATCATTTGTCTGGTTGTATCCCAAGTGTGGCTCACATGCACTAGTGGAATTTTTTCACGAATAATGCTGTGAATTGAATCTTATGGGTGACTCACAACAATTCAATTAACGTGCAGAGATACGTAAAATTAAATAATGGCAATAGAATTTGTAACAAGGCATCATGAAATTAAAGTACAAACTATTAAGTAATGCGATGTTAAAATATGGAAATCAATGATCATTGCGTGTGGACAACATTTATGAATTATCAACTAGTATGTGAACCTAGCATATAACCCATATTTCATGTGAACGTGGTTTATCAATCATAGATCAAGATAGGATCGCTAATCGAATTTTAACACAAATAATTAGAACCTTAACCTAGCAATTATGATTTAGATGGATACTATGTTTGGACTAACTTGGAGATAGAAAGGCTAAGAGGAAAAGTCATCACTTGGCGGTTCGTAGCTTCTCCCTTGATTTGGATTTTTGTGGTTATTGAACGGTCCAACACCGTATGATTGATTCCCTATATTTATTTCCAACCAAAGAGTTTGTATTAGATAGTGTTCTCAAGAACAATAATCTATTTGAGCCATGGCAAATGAGTAAGCTTGTAAGGACCTTTTAACATGTGAATTGGGCCAGATTTGGCCCAACGGTCAAGGCTCGAACTGGGCCTGGTTTGGCCTAGTCTGTGTCATACCATCAAGGCCCATTCCGTTCGACCCAAATGGATCTGGGCTTATCGGACTGGCCCTATTGTGCGGCCCCAATGGGACTAGGCCGACTGGCCTGGCCCATTTGTGCAGCCCCAATGGGATTGGGCCAACTGGCCTGGCCCATTTGTGCGATTGGCTTGGCACAGTCCCCCTATTACTTTGGCCTGGATTTGGGTTGATTTCGGCCCAGTTCCAGGGCCGATTTCAGCCTATCACATGGCGCAAGCTAGTGACTGCCCTCGGCCCACACCACAACCCAGACTTGGGCTGATCTCGGCCCACCCTTTTGGCTGGAACTCGGTCTGATCTCAACCCAGTTCTGAAGCTGGTTTCGGCCTAGAACATGGGCTGATTTCAGCCCACTTCACACACCAACAGAAGGCCAGTTTCATGACCCAGTTAAAGGTTGTTTTTAGTCCTGGTCCCAGCCCAACTGAAGGCCATTTTTCGCTCAGGTCTGGGACTGTTCTTGGTTCTCGACATAACTTGGATTGGTGACTGGGACCCAGCAAATGAATGGTTAGAAATGAGCTTGGTTGCGCCAGCCACTTCTGCATATTAGAAGATGGCAACAACACCCATCGTCGCAATAACGTTAATGTTCTTCATGGCTCATTGAGCTGGATCTGAGCCGGCCCAGCACGTCTTCTGCTCGGCTTACATGTCAGCTGAAAGTCTGGCTCAGTCCAGAGCTTTTGTTGGAAGTCTGGATCGGCCCAGGACATCGCCTTATGAATGGGCTGGATGACATATAAATATCACGGTGGACCGGGAACATTTCGATGGCGACATTTCCATTCCCATTACTTCCTCCAGTTCTCATTTTTGGGCTCACATGACCTTGATCTGGTGAAACTGATGGACATCTGGCTTGGCCCAGAACGTCTGATGGACGTCTCTCAGATGATTCTAGCCATCTGATGAAATGGACACTGATGACCAGTGATCCATCATCATCTGTTTTCATTGATTGGGTAGCTAAAGAAGATGGGGCGCTCAGCCTTACCTGAACCTTGAGCTTGTTGGGTTAGACCAACAAGTAACCCAGTTGCTATAGTGGCTTGAGATCGCCAAGTCTGGGAGACTTCCAGAGTCTACTTGAGCTCGGGCTGGCTTGACAACCGGTGCGACCGCACTCCTTCCCCCTCTCACACTCTTTCTTGGCTCTCCCTCTCTTTCTATGTAGTGCTTCTGGTCTACACTGACCCAACTTGGGCCGAGCTAGAATGGTCCGGGTTGGTGCAGTGCGACACCGAGCCCACACTCCGCTTCTCTCTCTCTGGCTCTCTCCTACCTCCTCTATCTCCTTCCCTCTCTTGAATCTCTCCTACTCTTCCTCCTACAATGGCTAAAGTAGACCGCACTGGTTCGACTCAACCCGCACAGACCAGGTCGACTCAGTGCGGCACCGAGTTCGCTCTCCTCAAGCCTCTCTCTTTCTATCTTTCTCACTCTCTATCTGTCTCTCTCGATGAACTCGAGGCGAGAATCCCGAGACAAATGGCCTGGCTTTATAGGGCCGAGGCACATGTGAACAACCCTTCCAACGACCATGATTCGGTGGCCGATTGCATGCATTTTTCTCAGGTTTTTGCATGCATGGAATCCATCCATCACTGGGGATGGGTTCCTGCTACTATGTTCCACAAGAAAAGCATATTTTATCTTCAGTGGGGTCCACATCATGATGGTGGGTTTTCGGCTCAACGAGGAAGATGATGCGGCCCATCATGATCGATTTTTGTTCACGATATATTTTCATGATCTGGTCCGTTTGAATGGATCAGATGGGACTCTTGATCATGGTGGGGCCCATTTTTACCACACACCATTGCCATTTGCTCACACCCTACGATATTTTTCCCATCCGAATTTCATAAGATGAGACGTCTTTGACGAGAGAGTAGTTGCAGCCCTAGATGGGACGGATGAGATCCTTCCACGGAGCCCAGAGGACTGCTTGGATCATGCCAGCTGGGATTTCCAAAGAAAGAAATGTCTCCCGCACCGACCGATGCCACAGGCGGTTGCCTGTCCATTTCTGGCAGTGAATGGAAAGCTTAGATTTCTACCCCAAGGGTCGGCTGGGATCAAGGGAGAGCTGTTGACGCGGATTGCTTACGTCGAGGACTCCACAATGGCTAGATTATGGAGGACGTTGCTACCCCTCCAAGACTGCCTGTTGTACGTACACATGCATGTATGCATGGGGCATTTCGAATGACATGGTCTTGGTAGTTCGGATATCACCAACGTGATGAACAACCTGGATTCCTTAGATAGTAATCGAAGGTGGGCCACAATTCACTCGAACATGCGTCGCCCGGTCTTGCTCGCTGTAGCGGGAGGATGGGAGGGAAATCTAGCTTTTTTGAAAGCTCATAGGGTTAACGTCTATTTGACCAGCATGACGGCATGGTGCACATCGTGCACATAGGCCCGTGGTGCACGTTGTGTGGACCCCACCGTGGTGGGATCTTGCAATCCACGCTGACCATCCTCCTTGGCGGTCCCACTCAAGGTGTTTGCCATTGATCAGGACGATTTAACGCTTGGGTAGTTCCCAAGCTATGATTTGAGTATTATTTAAGATTTTCCAACAATCTAAGGGCCAGATTGCTCTGAGTTTAAGCAGTAACTGTCCAAAGAGAATCTTGGCCCTCCTAGGGGACTCTAGTGTCAAGTCTTAGGTGTTGATGGGTAGTTTTGATATGTAGGTCTACCCTTGTCTTAGGTTTGGTTTGAACCTAGGTTACCATTATATTAGTAATGTTTATTAGTAACACCCGTGTACTAAAGATGTGGGATGTTACATCCTTGGCCCAGACACCCTTTATTTTTTTCAACTTGATCTTGAGATGACTCTTTATTATTTTGTTCATTGCTTCCACTTGGCCATTGGATTAATGATGACGAGGTGATGAATAGGCATTCCTTATGCCAAGCCTCTGACACATACCCCTGAATCTTTCGTTGTCGAACTACTTCCCATTGTCTGACATAATGGTGTGCGAAATGCCGAACCAACAAACGATATTCTTCCAGACGAAGTCTATTACTTTCTGCTCGGTGATCTTGGCAACGGGCTCGGCTTCAACCCACTTGGTGAAGTAATCAACTGCTATAATCGTATACTTAGTCTGCCCTTTTTCCTACGGCAGAGGTCCAATGATGTCGATCCCCCATTGAGCAAATGACCATGGTCCACTCATGGGAGTCAAATCTTCTACCAGTTGCCTAAGGACGACCGCAAACCTTTGACATTTGTTGCATTTCTAAACAAAACCCCTGGAGTCTTCTTGGGTCAGCCAAAAGTATCATTGGCGGACAATCTTCTGAGTTAGGGCTTGACCGCCAGATTGATTTTCGCAGATTCCTTCGTGAGTTTCTCGGATCACGTACTCTGCCTCATCTAGTTGCAGACACCTTAAGTAAGGTAAGGTGATGCCTTTCTTGTGCAGAGTATCCGCTATAATTATATACTGCGCCGCCTTGATCATCAGGAGTCGTGCCTCCAGTCCTTCCTTGGGAACTTTGCTATTTATGAGGTATTCAACTATTGGATCCATCAAGCTCGTCGTCGTGTGCACTGGGTGAACGATCCCATGGTCAAGAAGATCAATGCTCGACTCGTTAAGGAATTTCACCGGGACAATCCTCAGAATGCTCCCATCAGTGGCCGAGGCTAACTTCGCTAGAGCGTCGGCCCAAGAGTTCTCGACCTTTAGTATCTAGTTGATGTCACACTCTTAAAACTTACTTGTGACTTTCCGAGCCTGGTCGAGATAAGCTATCATCTTGGCTTCCTTAGCATCATATTCTGTCGATATTTGATTTACAACGAGCTGAGAATCGCACTGGACGTCGAGAGCTTGGACTCCTAAGGTAATCGCCAACTTGAGTTCGCCCAGTAGAGCCTCATATTCCGCTTCGTTGTTCGAGGCTCGAAAATCGAGCCTTATGGCATACTGGACAGTCGTTGAGTCGGGTGCTACATGGACAATTCATGCTCTCCTCGTTTCGAGTTTGATGACTCGTCCACGAACAGGGTCCACTTGTCCATAGTCATTGACTCCACTTTGGCATCCTCGGCAGGCGGACTGACCTGGAGGATCATGAGGTTCTATGTCAGATTAGTAGGTGCGTCCAAGTTAGATGTTTCAGCTTCGCTATTCTAAGTGGTGAACTCTTCTAGGAAATCAGCCACGGCTTGGCCCTTAATGGCAATTTTTGGCGAATATTCGATATCAAACTCTCTGAGCTCAACTGCCCACTTGGTCAGGTGCCCATACAATTTGGGTTTCTAGAGCACGTGGCAAAGGGGTTGGTAGGTGAGGACGATTATAAAATGTGCTTGGAAATATGGGCAAAGTCGTTGAGCAACACTACTAATGTTAGGGTGAGCTTCTCTAGGCTCAGATACCTTATCTCTGCTGGGACCATTGCTTTGCTAACGTAGTACACAGGATGTTGTTTCCCATTGGATTCTCTAATAAGGGCCGAGGTTATGGCCGAAGTTGAGGCCACCAAGTAGAGGAACAACGGCTCCCCTTTCTCCGACTTAGACATCAACGTAGGCGACCTTAGATACTGCTTCAGTTGTTAGAATGTATGTTCACAGTTCGAGATCTACTCCGCCTTCTTATTACCCTCAGATGCTGGAAGAAGGAGAGACACTTGTCAGTTGCCCTGGAGATGAACCGATTGAGAGCGGCCACTCTCCCAGTGAGGCACTGGATCTCTTTCAAGGTTCGAGGTGAGCTCATGTTTAAGAGAGCTTTGATCTTGTCTGAATTTTCCTCCTCTAGCTAACCCGAAAGTAGATGGATTTACCCGAGCCTACATCAAACGCCCACTTGGTCGGGTTTAGCCTTATCTGATATTTCCATAGGATGGAGAAGGTCTCGGCGAGGTCTGATATGTAGTCAGCCACTTTAATGCTCTTCATTAACATGTCGTCGACATAAACCTCCATGGTCCGGCCGATCTGACAAGCGAACATCTTGTTCACTAGTTGCTGATAGGTTACTCATTCATTTTTCAAGCCGAAGGGCATGACTTGGTAGTTGTGGAGCCCTTTATTCGAGATGAATGTTGTCTTCTTCTTGTCTGAGGAATGCATTGTTATCTGATTTGTAACTAGAGTGTGCATCTATGAACATGAGGAGTTCGTGCCCGGCTATACTGTCGACCAGTTGGTTGATCCTAGGGATGGGAAAGTTGTTCTTAAGACAGGCTTTATTCAGGTTGGATTAGTTTATGCAGACCTGTCATTTTTCGTTAGCCTCTTTGACGAGCATAACGTTGGTGATCCAGTCTAGCTATGGACTTCTTCAGTGACTCCATAGCCTTGTGATAAAGAAAGGATAGATGTCACTTCAAATTATTAGAAAGTAAAGCATATATATGTGTGCTGGGTGTTAAGTGGTGACATGGATTAAATGTCAGATTGGATGGTGAATAAACACCACAGTGGATCCTAAGAAAGTTTCAATGGTGAGAATAACTGTTACAAATTCTTCCCATGGTGCAGCCGACTTGAGCATTGGATTTTCCTCAATTTTAGACTCATTACTTAAAACATTCATGGTGGCCCATAGAGCTCCAGCAACACCAAGTCTGTCATGGCAGGGGTACAACGCAATCCGTGTCTGGCTTGGATTTAAGCGGATCAGGTGCGCCCACCCTCACTCAAGATGGTTGGGCCCTCCCTACCGGGCCTATCTCTTTTACATCCATGCCATCCATTCTTCTTCTTCTTTTTCAACTCATTTTAAGACATGAGCCCAAAAATAAAGCAGATCCGAACTTCGTACAAGCCACTGTGATGTTTTCTTAGAGCCTGTTTGATTTTTGTGTATAAGGGAAATACTCTTGAAAAATGTCATTATTACCTTTTCACCCTGTTTTTAATTTTAAATGTATTTTCGTCTTGAAAATTGGTCTAAAAAAGTTGACTTAAATTTGTGGACCCTACTATGATGTGCATGACATATTCACACCGTTCATCTGTTTTATCAAAAGATTTTAAGGCCTAAGTCCAAAATTGAGATAGATGCAACGCTCAAGTGGCCCATACCATAGGAAACAATAGCCTTAAACGTCCACCATTGAAAGTTATTTTGTTTATTAGGCTCACATTAATGTTTATTTGTCATATAACCTGTTCATAAAGTCATAAAAACATTGATAAGGGGTAAACACAAATATCAGCTTCATCCAAAACTTCCGAGGGCCACATAAATTTTTATACAGTAAGCATCTAATTTCCACTGTTTCCTATGGTGTGGTCCACTGGAGCTTTGGATCTGCCTCATTTTTGGGTTCGTGCCCTAAATGAGGCCGACATAGAGGATGAATGGTGTTGATACATCACGTACATCATAGTGAGCCCTATATTCATGGGAACGGATTGGCTACTCCCCCTGACACCAGCTCCGTGGCTGGTGGTCAGTGCTCTGTGGGCCTCACCATGATGTACATGTTTCATCCATTCCGTTCATCCATTTTTACAAATCATTTTAGGGCTTGATACAAAAAATGATAGGGATATAAATTTTAAGTGGGCCACACCACAGGACAAAAATAATGAATAAATCTTCACAATTAAAATCCTCTTAAGGCCCACTATACTGTTTATTTGACATCCAATTTGGTGATTTGGTCATAAAGACCCAAATGAAGGGAAAAAATAAATAACAACTTGATCCAAAATTTTTATGGCCCCCAAAATGTTTTTAATGGTCAAAATTCATTCAACACTATTTCCTGTAATGTGGTCCACTTGAGATTGAGATAGACTTCAATTTTTATCACATCGATGACACACATACATCACAGTGGGCCCCACAGAGCACCGACCACTAGCACATGGCTGGTGTCACGGGGAGTAGCCAATCCGTTCCCTATATTCATTTGGCAGCCATCGTAGTCAACACCGGTGTAAGAAAGGATGCCTTAACTTACCTGAGAGTAATTATTACCCATTTACCAGATTACCTGAAAAATCAAACATGTCATTAGTATTTCTTTACCATTCAACCTAATGATAAGGTCACGTAATTACGAATGAAGGGAAAAAACATAAGGCCACAGGAATACGAAAGAAGGGAAAAAATATCAGCTTGATTTAAAACTTTCGTGGTACACAACAAGTTTTTAATAATCAATTATCATTGTTTCCTTTGGTATAGATCACCTGAAATTTGTATCTGCTTTATTTTTGGACTTATGCTCTAAAATGATATGAAAAAATGGATGGACGGCGTGGATATAGCATACATACATCAAGGTGGGCCCATGATAAGTGGTGCATCGTCTTGGGTGAGACGGGCCGCACCTAATCGGATCGCATGGTGTAGAAGACAGCAACCCCACTAGTAGCGTGTACACATGCCAAAACTAAGTAGACCCAAAAAAATGTATTTGTTTTATCCACGCCGTCCATCCATTTTTTCATATTATTTTATAGCATGAGCTGAAAAACTAGGCAGATCCAAAGCTCAATCAGACCACACCAGACCACACAATGAATGGACAGTGAACGCCTAATAATGAAAGCTTCTTCATGGCAACAGAAGTTTTGGACCAAGCTGATATTTGTATTTTCTATTCATCCACGTAATTTTTTATGTTATGAATGGTTTGAATGGAAAATAAATATTATGGTGGCCCTAAGGGAGGTTTCAACAATGGCTGCCTATCTCCACCGATTATTATGTTGTAGTTCACTTGGCTTTGGATCCGCCTCAATTTCAGGCTCATGAGAAAAATAAATGAACGACAAACACATGCATAGTAATGGCCTACGGAGTTCTGCGTTGCTATGTTCTCGGAACCCCAGTTACCGGAGATTCCGATAACCCAACCTCTATGGGCCACCGCAACATTCGTGTTATCTTATATCCACTATATCCGTACGTTTCATCAGCTCACTTCTGGACACGAACGCAAGCATGAGTGAGATCCAATGTTCAAGTGGGCCACGCCAGTGAGGAATGAACGACCACCGTTGAATCTTTCTTAGGCCACCGCGGTTTTCGATAAGTTGATATTTTGCTTTACATTCATTATCCAGAATCACATTATGACAGGCGCGGCATCGGTAGATCCCGAGATGCACCAAGGTAGGTGAATCCCTGTCTGTGGGGCCCACTATGAATCATGTTCTTTGCATCCACGCCATCTATTCATTTTTTCAGCTCATTTTAGGGGATGATTTCAAGAATAAACCGGATCCAATAACAGTTGGACCACGCAACATGAAACAATGGTGATTGACCATTAAAAACTTCTTACGGCCACAAAGGTTTTGGATAAAGTTGATATTTACTCGGTACTTTCATTCAAGTCTCTTTGACGGTTGGATGGAAAATAAACATTGGTGTGGTCCACTTAAGATTTGTACTGGCTTAATTTTTGGTACCTTGTCGATGGACAGACTGATTTCAAGGTGGGCCCCACAATCAAGGATCCACCTACCTCGTTGTATCCCAGCCGTGCTCCATTATGATCGGGTTGGATGACACGTAAACATCAGGTCGGGTCCCACAAGGTTTCAACGGTGGGCCTGTTTCCTGTAGCATGGCTCACTTGACTGTTGGAATTCTCTCTCCTGCAGGTTCATGTCCCGAAATGATCAGAGAAAATCGTCACCGTGGACCCCACAGAGCTTTCGGTCACAGGAGATTCATGTAATCTGGAAAGTGGCGCTGGACAGGGAGCACTCATTGCTTGCCACATGTGTTGTATCTGCACCGTTCATTTTTTTTGCCAGATTATGTTAGAGGATTAAATTAAACATTACGCGGATACAAATCTGGACCGCTCCATGAAACGGTGGAGATATTAATACACCGTTGAAACCTTCTTAGGGCCCACAATGATTTTTATTTTTATTTTTTTTGCCATCCACACCGTTCATAAGGTTAATCTGACCTTCATGAAACTGGCCCAGGAAGTTTTTATTGGTGAGCGTTCGATATCTACTGTTTCCTATGGTGTGGTTCATTTGAGATTTGGATATTTCCGATGTCTGTTTCAATAGATTAAAATGGTATTAAAAAACTGATGAACGGAGTGGATATAATACATACATCATGGTGGGTCCCACAGATCTTAAGGGCTGCAGGAGATCCGGGTCCTCCGGTAGCTCGGGCCATTCACGGAAACGGGTCCCGACCGTCGTTCAAAGAACCGAAATAAATTCCATTTGGAATCCGCAGAAAATAAAGGCAGCTCAGAAAGGGGGAGTTTTTTATACTCTGGCTGCGTCTGACGCTCGATACGCAGGCACTTGGAAATGTTACACGTAGAATATTTTAATTCAATTAAAACCGACTAAATCACGGGGCCTACACTTGCTTAGACAAATTCAAAAAATCATTCTGGTTGAACAAAAACAAGCTCTGATTCATAGACTGTTGGATATTTTTCATTTTCAACCGTCCAATAACTGTCTATAAATCTCATAATAAGATGATCAAAGAGGTTTAGTTTTTAGTCCATCATACATGTAAACTGCTATAAATAATTTGGACCGTTTAATTTGAAAACATGATATGCCACGTATGCAATCGTTAAGTGCTTTTTAAGCGCATGCGTATCATCCACCGCACTATACCAGAGTATCGGAGTTTTTCTCCTCAGACAGGCCAGAGAGAGAGAGGCGAAATAACGGAAAAAAGGGGATTGTGAAATGCCGCAGAACTGATGCGGAATCGCTTCCATCTCTCAAAAAACAGGTATTTTCCATTTGAAATTCCTTCTTGAAGCTGTAAATCGATGGCAGAAATGCTATTGTTTTTGCTTTTAATGACGAAAACTTGAAAAGAAAACCAGGCATTTCCTTCTTTTCTCTTTGTGATTGGTAGTGGTATATCCTCTCTCTATCTCTTCGAGAGTCGAAAATGCTGGGAAAGTGCAATTTCTTTTAGTTCATGTCGATCTTTGTAGCTTGGGGTGCTGATTTTTGTTTTGATTGCTTGGATTGTAAGTAGAATTCTTAGATTTCTGTTTCTTGACTGCTCATGAATGCGTGACCAATCTCTCTCTCTCTCTCTCTCTCTCTCTCTCTCTCTCTCTCTTTCGTATTTGTTTTTTAGTTTCTACTTTGTATCTTTCGACGAAGTTGAAACGTCGATTGTTGCTAATTTGAAAAATATTGTGTCCTGTTTGGATGCCACTTAAAAACGACTTCATCTCATTCTAGTTAACAGTAATTATTATTAACTTTTCATGGAATTGAATTGACGGTCATGATTCCATAACTAGGATCGTGCAATGCATACATACGCAAAGATATCAACTAGAGAAGCACAAACTAGAAGTGGGATTAGCTACTTAGCATTGAACCATGCTGATCTAATGATGCATGTCACTCCTGTAGACGGTCAGACTTGATGATGAATGGTTCCAATTGTTGCTCCTACGTCCCTGCACGTCAGATGCCCTTGACTCACCTTCTCCTCAATTCTCACTCAAGTGTGTGCTAATGGGTAGCCCTGCACGTTGAGCTTAGATGGAGAGGGCCAAGGGTCTCTCTTATTTATAGACTTGGGTCTCCTATCCCATCATAGAAACTAAGTCCTACATGGGCTCTCCTTCCTTGGGCATATTAACTTGCCCTAATGTGAAGTTTTCTTTTACATTGGGCTTTGAAACTTAAAGCCCAAGTTTTCCAAAAACCAAAGGGTCCCACATGGCCGTATGTGTGTGCATGTGTGCCGTCATAACAAGAGACACGCTAACAATTATGTACAATTATGTATTAGAGATCATATATAAATCATAGTGACAAATCTTATTCTGGGGAATTTCTTGGCTTGGGATTTTCTTAGGAGTTATTTAAATGTTGTTGTTTTTTTTTTTTTTTTGGTATTCAATATTTGGAAAATGTCACTAATAAAAAAATTGCAATATATTATTTATAAATCAATAAACAATTTAAAAATTTATATACAAGTATATCATGAGTTAGTTAATATTTTAAGTGATCATTGTTATGGGAAATCTGAGCTCACAATACAACGCT
Source organism: Magnolia kwangsiensis (assembly GCA_037074715.1). Lineage (NCBI taxonomy): Eukaryota > Viridiplantae > Streptophyta > Magnoliopsida > Magnoliales > Magnoliaceae > Magnolia > Magnolia kwangsiensis. The sequence goes on from CM073573.1 coordinate 147,176,881, forward strand.
GCTCCGAGGGCAAGTCCGAGCCAGTCGTGAATCTCCCGACCTGTTTCAAGACGCGACCCGTTCGAGCAGCCGACTTGGTTGAGGTCGGATTCTGGATTATGATCCGATCGGATGATCCTCCACGTTATAGCCGCTCTGCTCTAGCCTGCATTCCGAGGCGAACGACGTTCCGAGCCGAGCATACAATCCGAACAGATCGAACGTTCCAAGTCGAACGCATGTTAAGATGCACATATCCTTGCCATAACCAAACATGGCCGATAACCTTGCTCGCAGATACGCATGATCCGCCGTATACGCTACATGATCGATAGATTGCGGGGGGTATCTCCACGATCCGGGAATCCCCCTGATCGTGCCGAGATTATCGGATCCGAACCACTCGACAGCTAAGTATAAATACTATATCACACCATATCTACAGGTACGCAAAAATTGAGCTCTCCTCTACACTCTACTCAGACTCTGATTCCCTTGTCCTGACTTAGGCATCGGAGGGTCCCCCGGCTTAGCTAGGGTCACCTTTGTCTGCTTTCCTGGTGCAGGTTCGAGGGATCATACGTGGTGGTCGACGAGGAGGGAGAGCTGACCAGATTTTGGCATCAACAATCACTATGTTAGTTTTGGAATAATCTCACAAAAATATCAAGAAAAAGTAAGAAAATGCTGATATTTTGAAGGTCTCGTGATTGTTGCTGCCCATTCAATCAAACTAAACCACACATGTAGGTGAAAGCCTAGATTGGTTGTTCGTGTGAGAGTAAGATGCGCGTGCGTGCTAGAGTCTGCTAGGCTTAAAAGTTTTGATTTAATTGTTGGTGTTTCTCACGTTGAGAAGGACAAATTAGAGACTGGACCGGGATCTAGTCATCCTTTCAACCACCGGTTTGCGCTCCGTTCATGCGATTTGTGAAAGGGTAGGGATTACCCATTTCGAAAGAGTTCTTTTTTCCTTGCGACGATAGACGTGAGTTTACAGCCTTAATGACTTTTTCTTTCACTAGTCTTTAGGTTTGTATGCCTCTCAAATGAACAAGAATATACAAATAAACAGAATAAGGCTAAACAAATGTCGACTTTATTGGTATTAGAATGTGTGGTCCATTACAATTGACAAAATAATAATCAACCAGATAAATAAATGAAAGCAAACAAAACTAAGATAAGTACCTGACTTGTCTATCAGAACAAATGATCGGGGCCGATGGTTAGTGGGATGTGACTGGGTTGGTATGAACAACTAAATCAGAACTCAATTAAACATGATCATACAACTTAGGGTTGATGATATTTTCTCCTACTCCTAAGGTACTGTAGCAGGTTCCACTATGCATTAGCTACCTATGCTAAACTAAACTAAGGAAAGATAGACGAAAAGTATATAAATGTGTTTGGCGCGGCGCCTTGAGCCCTTCTTTGTGTGCTCCTTTTATAGCTTGACGAGGCGGTGAAACCCCTCGCTGTGTATTCCTTGTTGCTTCTTGATCCTTTGCGCTTATGTCGTGTTATGGATATGTAAATCCCCTTGATTGCTCAGGAACTGGTGACTTGGATTGGGAAAGAGGACTCCAGTCAGATCCGAACTCGCTGGCTTCTCGAATCTTCTTCTCGTAGCTAATCTGTTGTGGAGATGTTCGTGACCCACTAAAGACTAGGCCTGGAACCACCCAAGTTTCTCTGATGAAGGCAACCAGACCAAGATCTACAAACCTCAAGGGCTAGACCTAGATTGACCATGACCAGTCAACATCTCTACTGATGGCCCACTGTGTCTACTTCGAGGTATTGGATGGTCCATATCAAACCACCTCCTGCATTTAACTATCCATAAGGGGATGGTCTGGAGTGAAGTGGGGTTTGACACCTGGTACCGATCTATTATTAGACCAAGTTGAATCTAGTCCATTCTCTTAATTTCGATTAATGTACGAAATGGGGACCCTGATCGAATCAATTAGTCTCTCTCTCTTGACCTAGGTCCGAACCATAGCTGGATTGGCTTGGACATAGGTCTGATCTCCTGATGTTCATAACCTTCTCGAGCACTGATACTTCTCCGAACGTCTTTGGGAAATCTCTCATTTTGTAACAAGCAATGGATATGAACAGTCTGATAGATTCAAGATGAGCTACTGGGGTAAAGGTTTCATTATAATCGATGCCTTCTATTTGAGTGTACCCTTGTACAACTAGTCTCGCCTTATTTCTTATAATGTTGCCTAATTCATCAGAATTATTTTTAAAGATCCACTTGGTTCTAATTATATGTTTATCATTAGGTCTAGGAACCAAATGCCATACATCATTTTGTACAAATTGATTAAGTTCATTTTGCATAGCTATAATCCAGTTTTCATCAGCAAGTGCTTCTTTTACATTGGCCGACTCAATCTGGGAAGTGAAGCACACATAGTTGCATACGTTTTCAAGTTGTTTACGAGTGCGCACACTAGTGAGAGGGTTCACAAGTATTTGATCAGTTGGATGGTCTTTAACTGATCGCAGTTCAGAGTCATTATTTTGACTAGATGAAGAGTATAGTTTATCAAATAATGAGACTTCATCATCTTCTGAACTAGAAGTAGATGTATTCAGATGATCATCTATGACAACATTAATGGATTCCTGGATTACACCGGTCCTCTTATTGAGAACACGATACGCTCGACTATTTAGAGCATATCCTAGGAAGATACCTTCATCACTTTTAGTGTCAAATTTTTTCAAATTTTTCCAGTCACGCAGAATATAGCATTTGCTACCAAAAACTCAAAAATATTTGACCGTTGGCTTCTTATTGAACCACAGTTCATATGCAGTCTTATTATTCGATTTTCTAGTATATACACGATTAATAATATAACAAGCAGTGTTCACAGCTTCAGCCCAAAGATTTTTAGGAAGTTTCATGCTATTTAACATAACATTAGCCATCTCTTGAAGTACACGATTTTTTCTTTCAACGACCCCATTCTGTTGAGGTGTCTTAGGAGCAGAAAATTCATGTGATATCCCGTGATCGCTACAAAACTTCTCAAAGCTTCTATTATCAAATTTGGAACCATGATCACTTTGTATTTTAATAACTGGTGATTCCTTCTCAGTTTGAATACGCTTGAGTACCCTTTTCACTTCATCGAGAGTTTCAGATTTCGCTCTCATGAAAACTACCCATGTAAACCTAGTAAAATCATCTACAATTACCAGAATATATTTTTAATCACCTCGACTCTCTGTTCTAATAGGTTCAACTAGATCCATGTGGAGGAGCTCAAGAGGTTTGGTTGTGGCACTAGAGTTCACTTTCTTGTGAGCACTTCTAGTTTGTTTCCCAATTTGACAATCGCCACAGATTTTATCCATTTTCTTTAACTTGGGTAGACCACGTATTACTTCACCTTTGCTCAGTCTATAGAGATTACGATAGTGTACATATCCTAGGCGTTTATGCCATAGATCAGAATCATTGGTTTGGACCATGTAGCACGATAACTTAGACGAGCTTGAGTTACTAACTATATAACAGTTTTCAGAAGTTCTGCGACCAGTCAATATCACAGAACCATTCTCATTAGAAATTTCACACCCTTGATTGTTGAATTTTACGCGATGTTTATTATCACAGATTTGTGATATACTTAAGAGATTATGTTTAAGACCTTCTACAAACAAGACATTCTTAAATGGTGTAAGATTAAAGAGTTGAACCGTACCTTGGCCAACAATTTTGCAATTGCTACCATCACCAAAAGTGACTAAACCATCAGCCATATCTTTGAGATTGGTGAACAAATCTGTCACCTGTCATATGTCTAGAGCATCCACTGTCTAGGTACCACTTTGATTGACTTGAAGCCTTAAAAGCAGTGTGAGCAACCAAACAAGTAACCTTAGGGACCCATTTCATTACAGTTTTGGGTTTTCAAACATTTTTGGTTTTTCGATACTTGTACTTGTTATATATTCTACGATTCGAGTTGGATTTTAGAAGCTCCTTAAGTAGATCCACAATTTTCTCAGCTAAGGGGTTATGATTCTGATTTCTATAGTTGCTATGATTGCTTTTAGGTTTCATAGCACGAAAAGTTTTAGAATTTTGAAGATTTTTTTGATTTAGACTTTTCCCTTTTGAGTTAGAGGACTCTCCTTTAACAAATTTAGGAATAGTCTTATATTTAGGAGGTGTATTCTTATCATAGCCCAGACCAGATCTATCACCACATTTTCTTGATCCGGTTAGTAGTCTTTCTAGTTTAGGATCACCTTGGGCATACCTCTAAGTATCTTTCAAACTCAAGAGAGAAGAGGCTTCTAATTTTAGATTATCATTTTCTGATTTTAGATTTTCAATTTGAGATGTTTTGAAATTTAAATCGCACTTGGTTTTTTTAACACAATCAGATAGATGTGATTTTTCTAAAACTAGAGTATCAAAATTTTCTTTTAGCTTTAAAAACTTTTCTTTTTGAAGTTTTAATTTTACAGCTATCTTACAACTCTCCCTATATAGGGCGTTGTAGGCATCTTGTAAATCTACGTCATTTTCAGGATCACTTCTCAGATTTCCATCGTAAGTTGAATCACAACTTTCTGAGAAAGTGACTCTGGCTAGAGTCATTAAGGCCTTAACCTCATCAATAGACTCAAATTCAGAATCATCCGACTCAGAAGAAGCTTCAAAGCAGGATGATTCATCCCATGTACCCAACATACCTTTCCTTTTAGGTTTATCCTTCTTTGGACATTTTATTTGCCAAATGCCCGTATTCATGGCAGTTGAAACATTGGCTGTCTTTAAGTGATTTCCAAGTTTTAGATCTACCCTTTTTCTTCTTAGAGGGTTTTTGAAAATCAACTCTCTTTTTGCTTTTGAGAATTTTATAGAACTTCTTAGCTAAAAGTGCCATATCATCCTCTGAATTTTCGTAATCAAAATTATTTGAATTATGAGAAATATCTTTAAAAGATTTTAGGGCTATGGATTTACCTTTAGGAGCCTTAAAATTTAACTCGTAGGTTTGTAAAGAACCAACAAGTTCTTCAACCTCCATGTTACCCGTATCATGAAGTTCCTGAATGACAGTGACTTTTGAATTGAACCTTTCAAGCAATGAGCGCAGTATCTTTGTACAAACTTTACTTTCTGGGATGCTATCTCTAAAACCCTACATTGAGTTGACTATGTCATTTAGCTTAGTATAGAAGTCCATGAATGTTTCACTTTCTTCTGTGTGTATTTCCTCAAACCTAGTAGTGAGGATTTGAAGTTTAGATTTCTTGACAGTAGTACCCACGTGTGCCATTTCTAAGATATCCCAGGCTTATTTTGCAGTATCACAAGATAGGACTATGCCAAATTAAAATTTAAATGCGGAATGAAGAAAGAACTAGAAAAAGATAGCACTTTCCAATCCCAAATAACTAAAATAAATGGCAACCTCAAATGCACAAGTATTGAGAGGTTGATACAGATGTTGTTCTAAGGACAACCTTACACCAAAAACCAATGGCTTATGGTAGAACAACTTGATTTTTAGAACGGTCTGTGTATCAAAGTCCCAAACCCATACAGAGGAATAAAGAATAAAACAAAAATAAATATCTACTGTTATTACAACATTCACCACATGTGCAGAAAATAAATTACAATCATTCTCCACAACTGCACAATAATAAACATTCACCACAACTCCAGCAATTATAGTGGTTTGCTTGTGTGTACACCAACTGTTAGAAAACAGCCACACTACTCCACTCAATATCCTCACCCACGGGATATTGGCTTTCACTATGAAATAAGTTTTCCAAGGTTCACCCAAAACGTTCACAATTGTGTTTTCAAAGGGCTACCACAATTAAAAACCCCAGGCACTAAGGGCCTGTTTGATTTTCCAGTGGAACGGTAAATACCTGGAAAAAGAATAATAATTATTTCCCTCCGTAGTTGCCGCACTCTTCCCCGGAACTGGTTTGACGGCTACTTTTTGGAGGTTAAAATGGTAAATATTATAAAACATTTGTGGGTCCCACCATGATGCATTTCATATATTCACACCATTCATCCATTATGTCAGATAAATTTATGCTATAAGCCAAAAAATGAGGTATATTCAATGCTCAAGTAGACCACGCAATAGAAATATGTGAATTAAATACTTACCATTAAAAACTTCATGTGGCCATTGTTTCTTTTGGTACGGGCCAGTTGAGTGTTGGATCTAACTCATTTTTCTTCTAATATCTCAAAATGTTGTGATAAAATGAATGGACGGAGTAGATATATCATATACATCAAAATGGGGTCCTAAAATGACCACTACTACTTTTGAACCGCTTTCCAAGAAGTGAAATCGCCGTGAATATTCAAACATGTGAAACGGTAATATAAACCCATTTCTTGGGTATTTACCATTTCCAGGTGAAACGACGAAAATCAAACAGGCCCTAAGATTTTCTGGCTATCTCAGTCAAAACCAAAAATGAAAGATTTTCTGGCAATCTTACAAACCAAATACAGAAAATTGAAATGTACTTATGTGAAGATTCTTTTTCCGATGAAGCTTGGTAGAATCAATTTGATGTAGATGTTCAGTGTCCAAACTCATATATGAAAAGGTTCTTAGGTCTAAATGATTTTTTGATTAAATCAACTTGGGCTAGCTTGATTTGATTTTGATATCAAAAGGGATAAAATCAATATTCCCTTTTCGAAAGAAATAGAATTGAATAGAGATCACAAAATCAAATGCAAAAAAGCTATTAAAAGAATCTTAAATACTAACCAATTAGCTTCTCGAATGTGGGGACAAGTTTTCTCATATTTGTGACTTGAATATCTTAGAATGAATTGAAAAACTTTGAAAATCGTCCTCAATTTATAGGCAAAAATACTGTTCGCTCGACTGCCTTTAGTGGTCAGTTCGACTGGTTGAAGAACCAACAACATTTCAAAATTTCTGGCGTAATAAGATAAGATTGCTACTCGACTGGTCGAGCACTGCACTCGACTGGTCGAGTGGGACCCAGAAATGTTGCTGGACTTTGAGTCGAGTCTGCACGACTGGTCGAGCAGTCTTCAGGATTGGTCGAGGGTTAAACAAAAAATTTCGAAAATTCACAACAAACCTTGGACTGGTCAAGAAAATTCTTAGACTGGTCGAGCCAGTGTCTGGACTAGTCGAACCATGACCAGGACTGGTCGAAAAATGACCTATAAAATTATCAAATGACCTATGATATAAATGCAAATTGTATGACCTATCCTAAGGTCAATCTAGGGTCAAACAAACCTTATTTGTGAGGTTGAATCATCATATATCATTCTCTTGAAGTAGTTGAAGCTTGAAGACTTGATCTAGTACTTGAACTTCTTGATGTTGTTCTTGAACTTCTTGATCTTGTACTTGAACTTCTTGATGTTGTTCTTGAACCTTTTGATCTTGTAATTGAATGTAGACAAGATTGGCAAGGATGACATGAAGTTGATTTTACAATAACAGCTAAACAAGATATAGATTCCAAGAGGTTTTGGCACTACAAAATTTGACAAACATAGGAGCTAGATAAGATAACGTTTACAATTATAATATACGATTTTCATTTTAAAAACTATAGTAAGAGTGGTCGAAATCTGTTGTAAAATTATCTAAGTGAATTTTTGGAATGAGAAAAACGCATGTAAATAAAAAAAAGTGGTCATTTTTTGATCATTTCGGGGGTAACAGTCATTATGCCCCCATAATGGCCTTTACAGGCGATACGGTCCCAAACAACCAACTGCCCCGTTTCACCCATGTATCACATAACTGATGGGGACATCGGAGGTCTTACTCCGATGTACCAAAGACGGAGACGACCACCCACATCAGCATGACTTTCTTGTGAATGGGAGACAAGTTCCAGATGGGGCCCGCCAGGCCATTTTGAAGACCCTATATGCATCGGACATGCATCAGGAAGACCCCACCTTGGGATGATGCATGTGGGTTGCTTAAGAGATCATTTTAGTCAAAAGATTGCTATTTCGTGTCGATTTGACTGTTGGATTTTGTCAATCAGGCCATCAGGCCACCATATCTTTTAGATCTGGGCTACTTGGACTCTGATCTTGCTTTCTTTATGTTTTTTGCTATTTTTAGGATTTATTTGATGGTTGGGATTGATAATAAATGGTTTAGTTTTCTTTTTTTGGATGATGGGCCACTTCACTTAGGTGAGTGGCATAGTCATAATTATGCTGGAATTTTAATTCCGAATTTTTAATAATGTAAGCACAAGGGGGTGGAGATCCAACCCTCATTGGATTTTGTGATATAAAAAAAAGAGAGAAAAAAGCTGTTGCTTTCTTCTTCCCTTTTCATGCGATTTGAAGATACTTTCATACGATTTGGAAGGAAGATTGGTGCGAGACTAATCTTCATTAATGGAGGTGCAAGGTCTCTAATTATCCCCACACCATCTCCTCATTTCTCCCCCATCCATGTATTTTCTTTAGGTTCTTCATTTTTCCATCCCAGATATTCTTCTCCCAAAACCCAACTTTCCCATACCCAAATACAATCCAAACCCTAACCGACCTAAACCCATCCATCCCACTCCACACATGATCGTATGGCCACATGTGCAAATCCTACCTTGCCCCCTTTTGGCTTTCCATTATCCTTATATCAAAATCCCTTTCTTCTATTCCTAAAACCCTAACCCTAAACTTAAAATCCCTAACTTTCCTAGATTTTCCCCAATTTCTAAAAAACCCTAATTCCAAAATTCTCAATTTCCATAAACCCTAGTTCTTCAAATTTCAGATTTTCCCCATCCTAACCCTAATAATAAAACCTACAAATCTATCACTCGAGTGTGGAACGTGCCTATGCTAAATTGGAAGTTCTATCCTTCCATCGAGTTTAGTTTTAATTGATTTATGTGATTTCTTAGCATGCAGGCATGTGATTTAAGCTAAATCAAATTTTATTTTCTATTGTTTACTCTTAATTACTTGGTAAATTAGTATATTTTGTTAATTGAATTACTTTATGGACTTTCATAATCTCCAATGTTGCATGCTAGCATTAAATCATGTCTCCTGCATCAATAACGGCCATGGTTATTATCTATACATATCGGCCTTTACAGATGTATCGTAATGGATATGGAACACCCTGGATTTGATAGAAGAATATGGAAGTGGGATTAGGGGGTTATTTTTTAGTTCATACCTTTTCCATGTTGATAACTACTATCTAAAGCAAGGTTACTTGGACTGCTAGTTGATTTGACGTGTAGTATGGTAACAGGTATGTGGACACTACTTCCTTTAATGTGTGCTATGCTAAGGGTAGGATCAAGTGGGTCCCTCTAGTACATACATTAGACAAAGTTTTGTATGCAAAATTTGGATCGTTGGATCCGGAACGGACAACGTAGGGGGTTAGTGATTTAGGTAACATTAGTCTAAAGCACCAACCACCCGCATTCCCCTCTAAAGGTTCTTTGCATTCTAATGGGTGCTAGATTGGTAAAATTCTCACTATGGATCATTTAATAGAAAAAAAAATAAAATATTCAACACATTTTTTTTTCCTTTTATGCTTACAATCTAGGGAGTCCACTAATTACCTCTCATCCACTAAATGTTCCTGCATGGGGTTTGGCGGTTCATCCTTAATTTATTTGAGGTGATGTGGACAATGCCTTCACCCATGGATAAGTTGCTTTAAGCATTCAAATTACAGTCAATCAAATGAAAAATTCTTTAGAGGTTCTCTCCAAGTATGGCCATGTGGTGTTTTTTTTTTTTGAAAGATGAATAATATTATCAGGCAACATCCAATAGAAAAGGAAGACAACAACTGGAAAAACAACAAAAGAAAAAGACTAGAATACAAGAGCCATAAAGCCCCAACATGCAAAAATCAAGGAGCCCGCTCCTTGATGAATTGGACCACTTTACAAAGAACCCCACTAACAGAACCCTTCTCGTCTTCGAAGCAATGACTATTTCTCTCAAACTAAATAACCCACAAAGCTGCAAGCATTGCAAGCTTCCCTCCACCCCCAACATCCCAGAACCTAAGGCGCCCATCGATAAAGTAGGGCATCACCCAAGAAACTTCCACTTGTTGCAAAATACCATTCCAAACAACAAAGGAGGAGCAGTGGAGTAGAAGGCGATCAACCAATTCTGCATCCGCAAGACAAAGGAGGCAAACATTCGGGAGGATGAGGCCCGAGGCCTCTCTTCTGGAGATTGTCGATCGTGAGAATACGATTTCTTCTAGCTAGCAAGGCAAAGGTCAGGATCTTCGTGAGGGTCTCATAGGACCATAGTAGGCCCGTGCAACTCATAGAAGGCAAGATTTCCAGGGAGGAGAGGAGAGGAGACTGTAAAAAGACCTATCTGAGAAGACTCCAGAACTTTCATGGTTCTAGACTTTAGAGTTAGTAGCCTCAGGATCCACCAAAAAGCCATGAACATAAGAAATGAGACCTAGTAACTCAAATTCGACATCTTGTAAATTCCTACTGAACGGGGGAGTCCACACCCCACTCTGGCAATTGGTCGAAAAACAATCAACGACTAATATTTTGAGGCTGTGCAGTGGTTAGTATTTAAAGAATGTAATAAATAGAGCCTTTATAAATAAGATAGCATGGTTTAGGTGAAATATATATAGAGTTTATGGTAGGGTTATCACATGGCTTTAAGCATGCAGGGAGTCCTCTTGGGTCTCCTATAGTGATTCTTCCAAAGGCTATATATTTGGGTGTAATCAAGATTGGGAGGTAATTTCAAGGGTTTTTAATTCGTCAAGAGGATTTCAAGGGTGTAGTAAGGGTTGATTCATGGTTGTTCGAATCGAGTAAGCTCGTTCCTTTGTAATTTCTGTTTCCATAGTGATAGTTGTCGCTTTGTGTAGTGGTTTTTTCCCGAAAGGGTTTTTCCACGTTAAATTCAAAGTGTTTGCATTGTGCTTTCTTGGTGGGATTGGATTACCCTACTTGATTCATCTGTGTGCTTCTGCAGTCGCCCAACAAGTGTAATCAGAGCTATCGTTGGGGCACAGGCTTGAATATGAAAGTGAGTATCAATGGTTGCAAATCCTAAGTTTAGTGTTGAGAAATACTCTGGGAAAAATAATTTCGAATTATGGAAGGTCAAGATGACTAGCATGTTGATTCAACAGGGATTGGATGAGGTTCTTGAGAAGCGACCCAAATCTATGAATGATGATGAATAGAAGAAATTGGATAAGAAAACGAAATCCTTAATCCAATTGTGCTTAACAGATGAAGTTCTCTATAATGTCTTGAGGGAGAAAGCTGTAGCAAGTTTTTGGGCGAAGTTAAAGGACATCTATGCTAAGCTGTCCCTTGAAAATTGCCTACACTTAAAGCTGCAGCTCTTTAACTTCAAGATGGCGGAGGGAGGAGATGTTGAATCCCACAATATCAATTTTAACAAGAGGATCTGTAAATTGCTAGATGTGGAGGTAACAGTCGATGAAGAAGATCGGGTATGTGTCTTGTTGAATTCTCTCCCTGCTTCGTATGAGTCTTTTAAAGACACTTGTGCACCGATAACACGACTCTTATTGTTGATACTGTTATCTCGGCCCTTCAGGGAAAGGCAATGAGAAAGAAGAACGGTAGCAAATGGGCCTCTACCGATGCTTTGTTTATGAGAGGTAGAAATTATGAGCGGGACACATGATCCTTTAGATTAAGATTCAAATCCAAGGGCAAGGGCAAGGGCAAGGGCAAGGGCAAGGGAAAGTTAAAGTCCTGGAATTGTGGGATGTCAAGGCACATGAAGAAGGATTGTACAAATCCTAAAGCAAAGAAAGATAATACAAAGTTTTCTTCCATGGAGGCCAATACTGCCATGTCTGATAAAGAGACAAGCGGAAGTAATGTGTTGTCGGTGTTTATGATCGGACACTTACACGATGATCATAGAGACGAATGAATTCATGACGCATGGGCTTCATATCACATGACTCCTCATCGGAGTTGGTTTGCCAGTTACAGGAAGTGCGATGATGAACATGTATTTATGGGGAATGACAATGCCTGTAACGTTGTAGCCATTGGTATTGTCCGTAGCAAGATGTTTGATGGAATGAAGTGTACCTTGATTGAGGTAAGGCACGTTCCTGACATGAAGAAGAATTTGATTTCTCTCGGTGCACTCGAAGCAATTGGGTGCAAGTTCACCGGTTTTAATAGGCTCCTTAAGGTTTCAAAAGGGGTGCTTGTAGTCATGAGAGCATAGAGGCACAAAAATCTTTACAAGCTAATTGGGAGCACTTTAACAGGTGGAGCTGCAACGGATGTAGCGGATTCCGCGTCTCCACGTATGTGGCATACACATCTGGGTCACATGAGCAAGCAGGGCATGAAGGTATTTTCCGATCGTTGTTTAATTCATAGTTTAAAAAGTCATGATTTAAATATATGTAAACATTATATATATGGTAAACAATTTAGGTTATTTTTTAAATTTGGAAAACATGTATGTAAGGGTGTGCTTGATTTTGCGCATTCTGATGTATGGGAGTCGTCGCCCGCGGTTTTCGCTGAAGGGTCGTCATGGTTTGTCACATTCATTGACTACTCCCAGAAAATTTGGATTTGTTTCATGAAACATAAATCCGAGGTTTTCACCAATTTCAAACAGTGGAAAGCCATGGTGAAAAAGCAGTTGGGGCAAAAGGTAAATGTATTAAGGACAGATAATGGCAGTGAGTTTACATCAGGTGAATTTAATTAATTTTGTAAAGATGAAGGGATCATAATGCACAATACAATGTGCCATACACCCGAGTAAAACGGTGTGACTGAGTGGATGAATCGGACTCTCTCGGAGAGAGCCCGATGCATGATTAGTAATGCTGGATTAGGCAAAGACCTATGGACTAAAGCCGGTAACATGACCAACTATTTGGTGAACTGGTCTCCTTCTACGGCTATTGAATGTAAAATTCTAGAGGAAGCATGGAGTGGACATAAAGTGGACTACTCAAATTTGCATATTTTTTGTTGTGAAGCTTATTTTCATGTACCAATAGTTAAGAGATAAGCTAGACCATAGAACTAAAAAGTACATTTTTGTCGGCTATGGTAATAGTGTGAAGGGATACAAGCTGTATGACTGAGTCACATGGAAAATCGTTGTTAGTAGGGATGCCAAATTTAATGAGGGCTCCCTATTCTGCAAGAATGATCAAGAGGAGCAACAAGAATCGGAAAGGTTGGTCATGGACGTTCAAATTGGCACAGGTGATACTCAGCCTGAGATGTGCACGCAGAGGTACAAGAAGAGGTGGAGCAACCACCTAGGAGCAATCCGCCACGAGATCATAGGCTACCGGCATGATACAAGGACGACTCTAATATTGCATATGTTCTCATTACAGATGAGGGGGGCCCGTTTACTATTCAGAAGGCTCTTGATGAGCCTAATGAAGAAAAGCGGAAGGCAACAATGGACGATGAGAAGGAGTTTTTGTACAAGAACAACACATGAGAGCTAATGGAGCTTCCAGTGGGCCAAAAAGTGATCGGATGCAAGTGAATCTTTAAGAAGAAACAAGATAGATACAAAGCAAGATTGGTAGCGAAGGATTATGCTCAAAGAGAATGCATTGACTTCACAGAGATATTCTCACCGGTTGTAAAGCAAGTGTCTATCAGATTTGTGTTGACACTAGTTGTCTAATGCGATCTCGAGCTGGAATAGATGAATGCGAAGACTGCATTCCTGCACGGGGAATTTAAAGAGTAGATATAGATGAAGCAACTAGAAGGTTATGAAGTTAAAGGGGTAGAGAACAAGGTTTGCAGGTTAATGATGTTGTTGTACGGCCTAAAACAATCGCCTAGGCAGTGGTATAAAAAATTTGATTCTTTAATGTTGAGTCAAATTTACTAGGAGTGAATACGATCACCGTGTCTATTACAAGGCATTGAGTAATGACAAGTTCATCATCCTAGTATTGTATGTTGATGATATGTTGATCGCCGGTCGTGTCATGTCTGATATTGATGTACTGAAGACTCGGTTATCCAGGACATTCGAGATGAAATATCTAGGGGTTGCAAAAAGGGTTCTTGGCATAGATATTCACGGAGATGGGTGTTCACACCCCAAGTATAGGGTTGTGATGTAGTAATAATCTTGGTAAGACCGAGGTCGAATTCATAGGGACTGAACCTTGTACGTAATCTGAAAGCAATCAGAACTAGAACTAGAATAAGATGAAATCTAAATCACGAATAATTGAAGGAATAATGGTGAAATGGTAAACTAAAACTTTAGAAAATTCAAAGGTAGGAAACTAGGGATTCAGAGGATCCACTTGTAGAGATCAGGGAATCTACGTTTGATTCATGAACTCAACTGGACTTCGAGTCCTATCTTCATCCAGTTAGAAGATATATCAATAAAGCTCAATCTGAACTTCCTTTGATCCAATTTTCAATGAGATGAAAGGTATGAGAATTAGAGTTGATTCCATCATAAAACCATGCCCATAAGATAGTAAATAACAAAATTAAACTAATCCACGACCAATCAGAAAGATGTATGAATGTTAGGAAGGATTTCATCATCCAACCATGTCCAAGGGGCAATGGTGAACAATAGAGCTTCCTAACTTCACAATCAAAATAATGAAAAAGAAATACTTAAAGCCATCGCAGATCTATTGTAATTTAAGTCACAACAAACCATTAAAAACTGAAAGCATTCCTATTAATCAAACTATAATCAAGGTAGTTAATAACATGAATCAAAATCATAAAATCCTTCCCATCACACCACAAGCTTCACCTTTTAGCCCTAACTAAGATATTTAGCCCAACATGATAGGACTAGATATCTTAAATATTAGTAAAAAAATAAACATTAAATAAAACCAAAAAAACTCTAAAATTACTCTCTCTCACTGGCGTCCTAAGCAATTGATGAATGAATCCCACGGCTGCCTCTCCCTTTTATAGAACTGGAAGGTCAGTCGACTGGGTGTAGAGGCTGGAGTCGGTGGGGTCTTTCACAGCCACGCACAAGAAGGAGAGCTTACGCAGCAATAGATCTGTTCGCAGACAGGCCGCGCACGCAAGATCAGAGCCTCCCAACTCCCCTCTTCCTTTGATTCTGTCCAAAAGAACAACATCCCCTGGGGAGATTTGGACAAGCCTAGACGATGGACGGTCCAGATGGGCCGTCCGATCATCACTATGGGCGTACAATAACCCCAAAACCAGTCGATTTCGGACGCTGATACAGGGCCTCCGTAAACAACTTACACTGTGATGTTGGTGGGGCCATGATCAATGTCGGTTGAGAAATCCACACCATCCATTGCACTCTCCTCGAAAAATCAATTGGAAATGGCTGGTTTTGGATTAGATTCGGTGTGGCCCACTGGATTTCTCATTGCACTATTCGTCCTGTATTTGGATGGTTGAGATTCGATCTCTGCTATCTTTTGAAATTTCGCCACCTAGGCCTTGGCCAGTGGGGCTGTGAGAGTCCAATGGACGGTCCGGATCGGACTGTTGAATGATGATGGTGGCCCGCAAAGGAAAACCGCAAGTCCTTGTTTCTTTCGCAGGAAGGAATTTGAATTGGAGAGGATCCGGACAGTCGAATGACGATGGTGGCCCACAAAGGAAAACTGCAAGTCCCTGTTTCTTTCGCAGGAAGGAATTTGAATTGATGAGGGAATGCTCGGTCAAGAGATGGTTTAACCGTCTCTACGTTGCCATGCACGGCTAGTGCACTTGTGCACTATGCACACCCAACTCAGGTGGGGTCCACGATGATGGTTCTGGGAAATCAGCTTCATCCGTTTTGTCTCGTCATATAATGGGTTGAGACCAAATTTGAAGTATATCAAGATCTCAGGTGGGCCCAGAATCAATGGTTTATAGGCTAATCTGTCCGTTGGGCCACTTCCACAGGGATCTAAGAGCTGAAATTCGATGTGTATGGTTAATTTATGGTCCTCAGGCCATGTATGAAGTTTCGAGCTGAATAGATGGTGAGAATCTTGTGATCTTGTATTCTAGACGATTTTCGGGCCCATTTATCATGAGTGGCTTAATTTTCTCGAATCCCAAGCATGCAAATTCTTCGATCTCGGTCCCCTAGAGTCCGTCCCTTGCCTGGGTGATTTATAAGCGTCAAATCCACACTTTTAGTACCCTTTTTCAGTCCAAGCTCCTAAACACACCCTGCATCACAAACACGATTAAATTAGGGCGTTAAACAGTATCATGATCGCAAAATCGAGTAATAATTGGGGTCTAATATGCAATATTTAACCCTCAACAATAGGAAGAGGAGTAGGCTTTGGTTATCTCAGGTAGAATTCCTTGAGAAGGTGTTGATCAAGTATGGGATAGACAAGGCAAAGCCGGTGAGCGTTCCCCACACGGCTCACTTCAAGCTTTCCTTGGAACAATGTCTCAAAACAGATGAAGAAAAGCAGGATATGTCTCGTGTGCCTTATTCGAATGTGATTAACTGTTTAATGTATGTCATAGTCTGTACAAGACTAGATATTTCACAGGCAGTCGGTGTTGTGAGCAGATATATCTCAAACCTCGACAAGCAACATTGGGAAGCAATGAAATGGCTACTTCGATACATTCAAGGTACAAAAGACTTCGTCTTAACTTTTGAGAAGACGAGAAAAGTTGGTAGGGTATGTGGATTCAGACTATGCAGACAGTTTGGATTCCAGAAAATCGACTTCAGGTTACTCGTTTGTACTAGTGGTGGAGAAATCAGTTGGATGTCAAGGCTTTAGTTTGTGGTGGCTCTTTTCACGCCTGAGACAGATTATATGGTAGTGACAGAAACATTCAATGAAGGTATTTGGTTGAGTTGCATGATAAATTAGTTGGGGCTTCAGCAGGAGGCTGTGCCGGTTAATTGTGACAGTCAGAGCGCTATCGGTTTGGCTAAAAATTCTGTTTATCATTCACGTATTAAACACATTGATATTCGTTACCATTTTTTCCGACAGGTGCTTGAAGAAGGAGGCGTGACTCTGGAGAAGATTCACACCAGTGTGAATCTGGGGGACATGCTCACCAAGGTGGTTTATACAGAGAAGTTCAAGTTTTATGCAACTTATCTGGGCTTGGCGAAGGCATAAAAGGAGGACGGAGTATGCACTAGAAGCGATGGTGGAGCTATGATGCAAGGCAGAAATGAAGGAAGAGGACAAGAAACTACCTTTTGATGATTGAAGACATGGTGGAGATTGTTGTTTTTTAAGTCTTAAATCATTTAGAAATAGGGCGGGATTTGTTTCCTATTCTGATTGTGATTCTTCCAAAGGCTTTATATTTGGGTGTAATCGGGATTAGGAGGTAATTCCAAGGGTTTCTAATTTGTCCGGAGGATTTCAAGGGTGTAGCAAGGGTTGATTCGAGGTTGTTCGAATCGGGTAAGCTTGTTCCTTCGTAATTTCTGTTTTCATAGTGATATCTGTCGCTTTGTGCCGTGATTTTTTCACGAAAGGGTTTTTCCACGTTAAATTTAGAGTGGTTGCATTGTGCTTTCTTGGTGCGATTGGATTACCCTACTTGATTCATCTATGTGCGCTTCCGCGGTCACCCAACACTTTGGCCAAAAACTGTGTCTTGGTTTGGGAGATTCTCCAATTGTTGTCGATGGGAGATCCTCTCCCTTATTGGAACCTAGGCCAACACAAGGCCCAAGCTTGAGCTATAAAAAAATTGGTTAGGCCCTGGCCTGACCCAACCTGATCCGGCCTGGCCTGAAAATTAATACAATCTCTATCTTCATTTGAGTTTTCTTAATCCATCTGTTGATCAAGTGGGCCATGCATGCACAAAGAAATAGACATTCTAGAGGAATGGAACCAACAACCCACATTCAAGATAGATGGGTTGCCTAACTGAGGATTAGAATTGCATATTTGTAGGATGCACATGTAAAGTCATGAGATTGGATGGCATATTTGTAGCCAATAACTGGTTCGTTGAGGTGGTCCATGCCCCTTCTAAAGCGGAGACCCGGCCTCAAGTCCAGCTTTTGTAGTGGTCTCTTCCTGAATTGATTATTTAATCCAGACAAAAAAGAGAAAAAAAGGCCTTAATGATTTCAATCTACTGGCATCTGACATCAATAGTTGATACATATACATTATATAGATGTATCTATGGATAGATAATATAGAAGGCTACAGTGGGGTAAATCATACATGGCAGATTTCTTTCTTTCTTTCTTTCTTTTCCCCCCTTTTGGAGAAATCTCATACATGGTAGAACATGGAGACTACAGGTCTCATACCTAGCAGAACATGGGGACTATAGTTTCTGCAACATTGTACATGGTTATAAACATGGTGACCTGTCTCTTTTTATCGAGAAACTCTTTGATCTGTTCAGAACACAGATGTGACTTGACCAAGAAATGTGAAGAAAATTTAGTTCCTTATGTCTTTGTTCACTTAGTCAACCAACCTTATCTCTGTCGAAGCACACATTTCTTTCCTTTTTAGGTTAATCAAAGCATGATTTACAGTACAGATTTTTAATTTTGTTTGGGATGAGTGTCCAACTACACTTCTCTCTCTCTCTCTCTCTCTCTCTCTCTCTCTCTCTCTCTCTCTTGTTTACCAATGTCAATTTGAGTTGTTCCTACTATTTCTTATTGATGCGGTGGCTGATATAGGGGCTTTGAGGCTGTGAACTGTTCATCTGTGGATCAGTGAGTTGGCAAGGTTTTTTTTTAGTGGATATCAATGTTGCCAAATGGTTAGTGGAGCTATGGAGTGTTTCCAGTCCATCATGCATCTTAAATGTGAGTTCTCCAGGAAGGATCTTGACTTCAATTTTTTGCAATTACTAGTTTTCATACCATTTGTATATTAACTTCACTGGATCACTGGATATTTATTATGTTGGTAGTCTCTAGTTGACTCATCAATTAGGGTACTGCTTTTAATGATTTCCTCAGTTATTAAATTTAGTAGGTTCTTTTTTATTTTGTTAATCCGATGCATCTATTGAGTGTTTTCTTGGTTCCCATTGCTGGCTTGATCTTTTTCTCATTGTTTTCTTTTATTTTTCCTTATTTGTTTTAGAGTGATTTTAAAGCAACATTGCAATCTGTGTTAATTTGATTAAGGCCAAAACGAGGACTTCTTTGCGCAAATATCAGTTAAACTCTAGTACTTTACATTTCTTTTTCGGCAGAAATTCTCACAATTTGTGAGTGGGGTTATGTTCAAGTAAAAGACAAGGGTGGTCGGCTTGAATGGAACAAGACCGTTTATGTTTACAAAAGAAAAGAGAAAAAGAAAAGAAGAAGACTTTTCTGTTGTATGCTCAGTGACCAAACACTTCGTGAAACTGAAGTTTCATTGTTAGTATGAAATCAACGTACCCTAGTTTTTCATGCGCAACATCCTGTTGACAAGCAATGGTGCTTGCTATAGATTGATCTTTGATTTGCTGAGTTGCTTATGAGGATGATTAAATATTACCTGCTCAAATCTGGATGCAGGTTCTTTGTATCACCGACTGCTATTATTTATAATTTGGTATTCTGGTTTCCAAGATGTAGTGGCAGTGCAGACAACACCACCATCAAATTCTCATACTTCTAACACACTTGTGCTATCCGACCCACCTATCGGACTCTTTGATCCCATTGAAATTTCACCTGCTGTGATTCCCCCTTATCCATATTCTGGGGAACCATTGTCACCAATGTATCCTTCCTTTCCGAGAACGTATGAACCAGTCTTGACTGGAAGATGCCCGGTAAATTTTTCTGCCATATCAGGTATTATGGACAAAACAGCATCGGATTGCGCTGCACCTTTAGCATCCCTTGTTGGGAATGTGATATGTTGTCCCCAGGTTAGCAGTTTACTGCACATTTTCCAAGGTGACTACAACAGGGATTCAGATACATTAGTTCTACACAAGGCAGCTGCTGATGATTGTTTCTCAGATGTTATCAGTATGTTAGCTGGCAGAGGGGCAAACAGTACTATCCCTTCGCTTTGTTCTATAAAATCATCAGATCTCACTGGTGGATCCTGTCCTGTGAAGGATGTAACGACCTTCGAGAAAATAGTAAACACGAGCAAATTACTGGATGCCTGCAGCACTGTTGACCTGCTAAAAGAGTGCTGTAGGCCCGTTTGTCAGTCTGCAATTGTTGATGCTGCATTCCACATCTTATTAAGAGAATCAAGTCTTGTGGAGAATGCTAATATAGCTGGAAGTCCTGCCGAGGTGGATGTTCTCCATGACTGTAAAGGGATAGTGTATGCATGGCTTTCTAGGAAGCTCCCGTCAGACGTTGCCAACACTGCATTTCGGATATTATCTAGCTGCAAGGTTAACAAAGGTATGATTTAGTCTCTGTATTTAGCTCATATGTTCATTGATCAATATCCTCCTTTGCATTGAACTTGCTTGATTATTTTTTTTTGTTGCTGCTATTGCTGTGACTCCAGAGAAGCATAGAGATGACAAGGTTTTTCCCCTTTTGTTACTGTTCTTTTATATATTACATGACTGCATTTAGGCCACGTTTGGATGCATGTATTCCAAGGGGAAAGAAACGAAAAGGTAATGAGTATTTCCATGAGCACTATTGAAACATGGAGTCCATTTTAGGGGTCTTGTTTGGATAGCAAGTGGAAATCTCATATTTGTGAGACAATGGTTGCCTAGTTTCTTGTTCTAGAGAATCCAAACATGGAAAAGTGCAATGATTCTCTGTGAATCCTCTCCCTTTCATTTGCTATCCAAACATTGCAAGTGCAGCAACAATGGAATACCTTTTCCATTTCCATTCAATTCCATCCAAACATGCCCCGAGTGGACCTTCGAAGTGTGAATTGCTGCATATACACTGATATTATGTTAAAAGGCAATACATATGTGGATTAGTTTCTAGTCATATGCGTCATTAAATTTGATTTTCTCCTAACCATGTAAAATTGTTGTTGTTTTAGCATAATGTAATCCTGCGGTTTTTGTTCCGATGCCTTGTTTCCTTTAACTATCCATTACATGTCTCGGTTACTTTAGATGATTTAGATATTATTTTATTGATTTCTAGGCAATGATATCGGTATCGTTACATGTATTGATGATTGGGATACAAAAATATTTATCAGTATCGTATTTTAACCCCGATACTTAGAAATGTTGGGGGCCTTGCACAAAACCTTAGGATCTAGCCTCCAGAACAAACCAGAATTATGGGATAATAATAGCAATGAAATAAATCAAAGCAACAATCACACACCACACGAGATTTTAACGTGGAAAACCCTCAAAGAGGTAAAAACCACGGGACCTCGTCCAGATCAACAATCCACTATGAAGTAGAACGTTACAACCTTCATCACTCACGCAGGAGCGGATAAATAATAAGAGAATAAAAGAAAACAGAGGGATCTCACCGATCACGAGGACGTAGAAGCGCTGAGACGACGGCTCCCTTCCACAAGTTTCCTCTCTCTCTTTTCTCTCTCTCTCACCCTTGATAACCCTCTTGTGTTTTTCTCATTTCTTAGAAAAACCCTAGAGACTCCTTTTTATAGTTTTAGGAAACTCCTTTCCGCATCCCAGTTGCGAAAGGACTCAAATTCGCAATTTCGTGCAAAATCGCGGAACAAACCGTGTAACCTACGACTAGTCCTGGAAATTCCAGGACTGGTCTTAGCCTCCTTCGACTGGTCGAAGCTCACCTATAACTGGTCGAAGACCGCGGAGAAAAACAACAAAAACTCGCTGGACTTCGGGTCGTGCCAGGGCTCGAACCTACGACCGGTTGAGCGCCTCCCACGACCGGTCAAAGACCACCTACGACCGATCGAGCAATGCGATAAAACTCTCCGAAATTTCAACCACTGCACTGTCTCTCTTCTGAACTGAGGAGGAAAACCCCATCAAATCTCCTCCTTTCCGACTCAGGAGGAATTCAGCTTCTTCAAGTCAGCCAGGTTTCTACAAACTTCAAACTTGCCCTTGAGCAAAGCCTAGGTCATCATGTCTGACCCATTATCGTCCGTGTGGACTTTCTCAAGCTGTAACACTTTCCGTTCCAAAGTATCCCTGATTCAGTGATACCGAATCTTTATGTGCTTTGATTTGGAATGCTGACTTAGATTCTTGCTCAAGTGTATAGCACTCTTGACTATCGCAATAGACCACGTGCTCCTCCTGCTTCAGGCTAAGTTCCTGTAGGAACCTCTTCATTCAAAGCATCTCTTTACATGCCTTTGTGACTGCAATGTACTCGGCCTCCGTCGTCGACAATGCTATGACCTTCTGTAGCTTGTTCTGCCAAGCAACCGCTCTCCCTGCGAACGTAAATATGAACCCCGATGTAGACTTCCTGGAGTCTGTCGCCTACCATATCTGCATCTGTGTAGCCCTCTAACACAGGTTTACCGTCACCATAGCATAGGCTCAACCTGGATGAGCCTCTTAGATACCGCAGTATCCACTTCACCGCTGCCCAATACTCTTTGTCAGGATTGACAAGATACCGGCTGACAACACTAACCGCATATGCTGTCTGGGTGTGTACACACCATAGCATACATCAAACTTCCTACAGCTGACACGTAGGGTATCTTCTGCATCTCTTCCACCTCTGCCTTCGTCTTGGGACACTGCCTGTCGCTCAATCTGAAGTGACCATCCAGTGGAGTACTAACCGGCTTCGCTGCATTCATATTGAACCGCTATAGGACTTTCTCAATATACCACTCTTGTGACAGCCAAAGCTTCCTGCTACTTCTGTCACGGGTTATCTCCATTCCTAGGATCTGTTTAGCCGGGCCCAAGTCTTTCATTGCAAAAAACTTGCCCAACTCCTGTTTCAGCCTGTCGATCTTCTTGATGTCCTTTTCCATGATGAGCATGTCATCAACATATAATAGCAGAACTATGAAATCACCATCTGAGAACTTGCGCATAAACACAGTGGTCCGACTCCGTTCTGTCATACCCATATTGTAACATGAACGAATCGAACTTCTTGTACCATTGCCGTGGAGCTTGTTTCAGCCCATACAAGCTTTTCCTCAGCTTACACACCATATGCTCCTTGCCCTTGACTTCGAACCCCTTTGGTTGGTGCATGTAGATCTCTTCTTCCAGGTCACCATGGAGAAAAGCAGTTTTAACGTCCAACTGCTCTATCTCCAGATCCATGCTAGCTGCCAACCCAAGCAACACCCGTATGGATGTCATCTTCACCACTGGTGAGAATATCTCCTCGAAGTCTCTGCCTTTTCTCTGACCGAACCCTTTTACCATAAGTCTGGCCTTGAACCTCGTCTGTGAATTCTTCTGCTCAACTTTCTTTCTAAACACCCACTTGTTGCTCAGAGCTTTCATGCCCTTATGCAGTTTTACCATGTCATAGTTGTGGTTCTGATATAAGGATTCCATCTCCTCTTGCATAGCTTTCAACCACTACTCCTTATGCTTATCGGCTAGGGCCTCAAAATAATCTTCTGGCCTCCCCCATCGGTCAGCATAATGTACTCATGCGGTGAGTATCTCTTGGACGGCTGTCTGTCCCTAGATGACCTCCTCACCTGTGGATCAAGTGGGGGCTGCTCCCCTGGTCCATCTTCTGAAGGAACTCTCTCGTTCTCTGCACGTTATTGTACTCCCCCGTTATCAGGCACCACGGGAGGAATAACCAGATCCATGTCCTCTGACTCACTTGAACTAGGCTGGCTCTTCTCTTGCTTACCAATGTCTTTTATACACTGATCTTCAAAGAAAATCACATCTCTATTCCTGACGAGCTTTTTCTCGGTCGGATCCCACAATCTGTACCCGAACTTTTCATCATCGTACCCTAAGAACACACACTGCCTGATCTTCATATCGAGCTTGGACCTCTCGTCCTTCGGTACATGAACGGATGCCCTGCATCCAAACACCCCGAGATGACTGTACGATGGATCCTGTCCAGTCCACACCTTCTTAGGTACTCCATTCAATGGGGCTGATGGAGACCTGTTTATCAGATACACGGCCGTGTGCATTGCTTCTCCTCAGAACGTCTTAGGCAACTTCGCATGGGATATCATGCATTTGATTCTCTTAACAATGGTGCGATTCATTCGCTCAGCTACACCATTATGCTGGGGGGTCTTAGGAACCGTCTGTTCATGCCGTATATCCAGGGACTTGCAATACTCATGAAAGTCGCCAATGTATTCACCACCATTATCAGTGCGGATGCACTTCAATGATCTACCTGTCTCTCTCTCGACCATAGCATGAAACAACTTAAACACACCAAAGATCTCGTCCTTGGATTTCAAAGCATAAGCTCAAACCCTCCTAGATGCATCATCTATAAAAGTAACAAAATACAACGCCCCACCTAAGGTTTTTGTCCTCATAGGACCGCACACATCAGAATAAACCAAATCTAATGCATGCACTTTATTAACATGAGAAACAGTTTTAACAAATGAAACTCTATGCTGTTTTCCTGATAAACAATCAAGACAGGTTTTGAGAGGTATACCAGTCACGTCTGGAAGGAGCCGCTTCCTCGCTAGTAGCTGAAGCCTTTTTTCACTCATGTGGCCTAGACGCTTGTGCCACATGTCAATAGTTGAATCTTCCGTTGCGTTCAACCCACCCTTGCATACACTGACGCTTGCCTTGACAGGGTGCAACACTTCTTTCCTCTGGCTGCGATCAACGAACCCTTGATGAGCTTCCAGCACCCACCAACAAAACGGCTTTCATAGCCATCATCATCCAACCTTCCCGTCGACATCAATTTGAGGCGAAGGTCTGGGATATGCCTCACATCCATGAGAACCAATGTGCAGCCCACATCGGTCTTCACACAAATATCACCGACCCCTACGATTTTCGATACGCCAGAATTTCTCATCTTCACGGTCCCATAGTCACCTGACTTGT
This sequence comes from Magnolia kwangsiensis, assembly GCA_037074715.1. Classification (NCBI taxonomy): domain Eukaryota; kingdom Viridiplantae; phylum Streptophyta; class Magnoliopsida; order Magnoliales; family Magnoliaceae; genus Magnolia; species Magnolia kwangsiensis. The sequence goes on from CM073573.1 coordinate 147,201,856, forward strand.
AGCTTGTGAAGAAATCCCTGCGTGGAGTCGCATAAAAAGAAGCTCTTGAGTCAATCACCCAGTCGGTGTCCTGACTCGTAGCAGTGAGACATACATCGTGATCTGCTGAAAGAATAATAACAATGTCTTCATCTGAAGCGACCGCAGTAGAATCAGATTCATCTTCCTTCTCCTTTGCTTTTCCTTTTTTGTCGTTTTTAGCCTTACGACATTCATGCTTATAGTGGCCCTTCTTGCCACAATTCCAGCATTTAACATCTTTTCTGTTACTCGACTTGCCTCTTGATTTATCTCGGGCCTTCCTGCCCTTCCTGTTCTTTCCTCTCACCCGTTCCTGTGTCACAAGTGCCTCTTGCTGAGTAGACCCCTGAGACTTCCTCCTTGTCTTTTCATTGAAGAGACAGCTAGTAACCTGTTCCATAAATATCTTTCCGTCTGGCACGGAGTTACTTAGAGACACCACTAATGTCTCCCAACTGTCAGGCAATGAACTTAGCAAAAGCAAAGCGTACAATTCATCATCCAGAACCATCTTCATAAAAGAGAGTTGGTTCACTATATTGTTGACCTCATTCATGTGCTCGGCCACAGAACCAACATCCTTGAACTTGAGATTCACAAGTCGCCTTATCAGAAAATTTTTATTACCGGCTGTCTTCCTCTCATACAGCCCTTATAGTTTCAGCCATAGGCTAGCGACTGAGGTTTCCGTAAACACATGGTGGAATACAGAATCATTCAACCATTGTCTAATAAACCCCACCGCCTTCCGGTCCAACTTCTTCCAATCTTCATCAGACATATCCTTGGATTTTGCTGATATGCCTAAAATTGGAGAATATAGATCCTTGCAATAAAGCAAGTCCTCCATCTTAGCCTTCCATATGGTCCAGTTAGAACTATTGAGGCTGATCATCCTTGATGAGCAACCTTCCATAATTTCAAACCGATTCTACCCGTTCAATGAACTTAGCGCTCTGATACCACTTTGTTGGGGGCCTTGCACAAAACCTTAGGATCTAGCCTCCAGAACAAACTAAAATTATGGGATAATAATAGCAATGAAATAAATTAAAGCAACAATCACACACCACACAAGAGATTTTAACGTGGAATACCCTCAAAGAGGTAAAAACCATGGGATCTCGTCCAGATCAACAATCCACTATGAAGTAGAACGTTACAACCTTCGTCACTCACGCAAGAGCGGATAAACAATAAGAGAATAAAAGAAAACAGAGGGATCTCACCGATCACGAGGACGTAGAAGCGCTGAGACGACAACTCCCTTCCACGAGCTTCCTCTCTCTCTTTTCTCTCTCGCTCACCCTTGATAACCCTCTTGTGTTTTTCTCATTCCCTAGAAAAACCCTAGAGACCCCTTTTTATAGTTTTAGGAAACTCCTTTCCGCATCCCAGTTGCGAAAGGACTCAAATCCGCAGTTTTGCGCAAAATCGCGGGACAAACTGCATAACCTACGACTAGTTCTGAAAATTCCAGGACTGGTCTTAGCCTCCTTTGAGTGGTCGTAGACCGTGGAGAAAAACAGCAAAAACTCGCTGGACTTTGAGTCGTGCCAGGGCTCGAACCTACGACCGGTCGAGCGCCTCCCACGACCGGTCGAAGACCACCTACGACCGGTCGAGCAGTGCGATGAAACCCTCCGAAATTTCAACCACTGCACCATCTCTCCTCTGAACTGAGGAGGAAAACCCCATCAAGAAAAATATCATTGTCTAAGGGAAACATTAAGAAAAAGGTGGAATGTTTTGGCGAAACTTTAGGAGATGTTAAAAGACATATATTACACAATTTGGAACCAAAATATTGTAAGAAGAAGAAGAAGAAGAAACAGCTATACGTAGTAAGTTTCTATTTTATAGGGGCCTAACCATGCGTTGTCGAAAAAAATCAATATATAAAATTTGTAGCCAATCAAAATAGATTGCTAAAACTCAATTTCCACATTAATTAACAATAAAAAACACTTTTGCCAGTATAAGAATGGAAAAAATTAGGATTTCACCAAAATTTCCCATTTTTTACTTAAATGTTATTTTTTAAAACCAAAAATCCATGTCAGTGCACGAGAATCATGCATAGACATGGATTTCCATTGCAATTCATACTAACATTTGAGAAAAACTGAAGCTTCTATAGATTTTTTGTCACCTTTGAGTTTTTACCCGTTTCTGTTTTTGAGTCTAGATTTCTCCTCAAATCCAAATTTTAATTCAATAAAAATCAAGTGATTGAAATCACCTTAGGAACAAAATTCTAAGGAAAAAAAAAACCCTATAAATGATTTTTTTTTTTTGGGTTTTGAAAATTTTATCAATTTCCTGTCAAATTTTGCTTATTTACGGATGTTTCCTTGGTATTGGGGATAATATCGATGGCATCGCCAATACCAGGGAACTTTTATAAGGGATTCCTCTCAAAATGTGGTTGATATCGATAATATCGTCAAATATTGCCAATATCATAAAAAAAATATTGGCGATATTTGGAAATTTTTGTACTCCTACCAATTTCGGTATCGCTGACCTAGTGATATCGATAATTTCGTTGATATTTGAAACACCGGTTCCAAGAATCTTATGTTGCATGGTTTCTTCAGATAAATATTTCCATTAATTTGTAGTTTTGTTATTGAAATGTAGAGAGATGGTACGTGCATAGATGTTAAGTTGCCTGTGATATTTCAAAATATAGCTGGTTGAATTGTAAAAGGCAACCAGTATGCCAGGTTTCACTAGAAAGAGGAACCTGGCACTCAACTAACAGAAGAATTTGTACAGGCTCTCACTTATGATTTATCCTGTTCTTTAAGGACTAAGGATATGTGGATGTATGCTTTGTACTTGGTGAATAAGTAGAACACAGCAGTGTTCGAAATATCAGTATCGTGTTATGTATTGCGCCATTGGGATACGGATACGTATTGGTTATCACATGGGATATATCGGCTGTATCGCATAAAGTATCACTATTGTTGGAAACATTGGGAAGTTGGTCGAATTCTTCAATGAAACTTCAGTGATTGTTAAAAAAGACACCAATGCACACTTATAAATCAAAACGTTACGAAAAACAAGTGCACATGATAGGTTTTCTTTGTATGGGGTCCTAATCTATGCGTTGTCTAACTGAATTGATGCAAGTATATTCAAAGTCTATTCATATAATTTATAAATGTAAGAAAACATGAGGAAACACAAGCAATACATTTAAAAGCTAAAGAAGAATCACTAGATCAGGTTACATACATGTTTGATTTTATGTTTGGACACAAAGATTGCAACCGATTTGCTAGAAATTGGGATTTTTTTTTCAATTTTCCGCAACTCGGCCCTTCTCCTTCAAATTTCAAAATTGAAGCTCTCAATCCATGATTTTTCATGTTTTATGAAAAATCATGAATTTGTAACAATTTGGCATTGATTTACCATAATTTACAGAAAAAAGGATAAAAAATCCTCACCAGATTGAACATGTGGGATATATTCCACTACTTGTGTGTTTTGCATCGCACAGGTGGGTCGACATGTAAAACACTGGCGCACAGGATATTTTATCCTGTTTGGAAAAGTGGGGGTGTCCTTTGCTCCGTATAGCTAAAGTAGTGCACATGCTGTTGGCTCTTAGAATGTACTACTTAGTTTACCTTGGAAAGATGGTAATTGGTCCATAGCTTGACACTGAATTCTGTTGCATATTTTCTCTATCTCACATTTCCTTGCTGAGATATCATGCACCTTGTGCCTAATATTGGTTTGGCAGTTGTAGTGATTGGAAATCATAATATAATCTGGAGCTTTGCTAAACCTACATACTGGTGCAATAAAGCTCATGTACATGCCACACGTGCCACCATGGCAGGATAAGTCCAAGAGCCAATCCATCCATCAGAACAGTACCACTATATTGATGTCCCAGCCTTAGAATCAGGTTGATCTACTGGTCAGTTGGCCACTGTTTTCAAAACAAATGTATGGCTGAAAAAGTTGGCTGAAGTTTTCTAACCCATCCTCCTGTTTTCCAATATTGGGGGCCACATGCTGATTGGACCAGATTTTATTTCTGGGAAACATGTACAAGGTTGGACCAACTCGATGGATGGATCAGATCTTGCATGTATGTGCCATGCTAACACGTGGGGCATGTACATGAGCTTTATTTCACACGTGTGTGCACTTAGCAAAGCTCTATATTCTGTATTTTGTATTATGAATCATGTCCTAGTTGGGACCTTGAGGGTTTATATTGTTAGCTTCTTCAATTCTAGATCCTCTTGCTGCACATATTAACTGGGCCCAAAAGGTCATGCATGTAATAGAGGATTCCTCACAGAGTGGTAAGAACTAAGAACAACCATTAGACTTCTTGCTTTAGTTCAAAACCATAGTAGCAGCATGCTAGGTCCACTACTTATGGTGGAATTGTTTGGATCCATCCTATTTTAAGAATCACTCACTATTCAACCTCTGCTATTGTGCCTTTGTCTGTCAATGATGGGATCTGTTCATTTTCCTGTAATTTGCATGAACTGAGCACATAGAAATTATTTCTGGTTCACACAGGAAAATCACACTACAGAAGCACATGTTGTGGTTTGTGAGAGCACCCAAATTGACATGCTTTTCAAAGTGTAGTTTGGCTCTTACTGATTTAAGGTCTATTGACTTGCAGTTTGTCCTTTGGAGTTCAAAGAGCCTTCAGCAGTAATTAAGGCGTGCAGTGATGTCGCATCTCCCAATCCTTCCTGCTGTAGTTCATTAAATATGTACATCACAGGGATACAGAAGCAGATGCTAATTACAAATAGGCAAGCCATAAACTGCGCAACATTGTTTGGGTCCATGTTACAAAAGGGTGGTGTCATGATGAATATCTATGAGCTCTGTGATGTTGACTTGAAAGACTTCAGTCTTCAGGGTAATTGATCTTCCCATAGCTCTTACTCTTACACCTTTAGGAGCTGTTTGGATTTGGCCAAAGTTTTGTCCTGACTAGTAGTTATGGACAACCGTGCATGTCTTTGTCTACCCCCTGTGCATAGGAACCAATGCACATTTGGACAAGTAGTCGTGGATATGTGACCATTAGACCATGGATTGGGTGTCTGTAGTGGAGAAGTGGAGCTACTTGTCAATTACACTAGTTTCAGTACCATGAAGATCATATTTATCCATTCGCATGTGGTACATGTTACAGTGTGCCACGTGTGACTATCCAAGTTCAAACATCCAACATGCATATGCGCCCCCATCAATCTTGAAGCACTAAAAATTGTGGCACATGTGTTGATGCACACGTGTTCAAATGTGCATATGCACATGTATAACTTCCCTACATATGCCACAATCTGTCATAGATCTATGATCCAAGGTGTTTGTCAAACAATTGACAGAACGATGAAACAACTAGTCAGCAACAGCATATTCATGACCAGCTAGCCTTGACAGCATGCTATGGATCGCTAGTCACAACGCTATGCCCAAATCCAAACAGGCCCTTAAACTTTAAATTCTTGCATTCTCATTTGTGTATGGTGTCTGATCTGGCTTTATCCTTTTCTTTTCCATCTGTGCTTGCAACTGGAGCAGCATACGGACAACAAGGTCTGTCATTACATACAGCTTCCCCTTTCATTTACCTCATTTTTTCTGCTACCCTTGCAGGGTTTCTTTTGTCTTGGTATTAGAAAACTAGTACACAATGTTATTGCACCTACATCTAAACTTAGATGGTATGTAGATGTAGGTTGTTTGCTTCGGAGCTTTCCTGCGGATGTTGTAGTTGACAATTCTTCTGGCGTTAGCTTTACATGTGACTTGAGTGACAATATTGCTGCCCCTTGGCCATCGTCATCTTCACTGTCATCCATGACCTTCTGTGCTCCTGGTTAGTAAGCTTATCCAGAAGCTATATTTATTTATTTATTTTTGGAAAAGTTAAGTGTGCTCACAGTCTGCACTGGGAGTTGCCCCCCCCCCCCGCAGTAATGGTGTGTAGAATCTTAACACACATTTCAAAATGGACTTTTTAAGTTTGCCTTTTGAAATGCTTGCTAGATTTCTACCAAGCATGCACAAAGAATCTCTTAAGCATATTCAAAGGCCCGTGTTAGAGATCAAGGACTTTTGGGTGGAAAGTACATGCATTGACTCTCAGTGCGCACTGTGTGCATTGAAGGTGTGTCCTTTTTTCTGGATAAAAAATGAAATTTTAACTCAAGCACTTTATTTAGGGAGCTGCTATTTACACCCTTCCTTAAAGATAAATACACCTTTTCTTTCTACTTGTAATGCCTTAGTACAATGTTCTACTATTGGATTTCCTAAAGCAGAAAGAAAAAGGTCTCAAGATTTGATAACTCACTTTTTCAAAGGCAAATAAAGGACATACATGGGGAGGGGCTGAGTAGGGGTGTAGATATCAATTTGCCTTGTTTTTCTATTGGCTACGGAATTAATTGATAAATAAAGAAGCAGATTCTACTTGGCTGTGAAAAATTTTTTGAAACAGGGACTGGAATTACTTGTATTATCAAAATACACCTGATGTTGGTTTGTCAAAACCTGCAGAAATGGCATTGCCTGCGCTACCAACATCTGAGACCTCTGGAAATTCTGGTGCGTCTGATAAGCTGGTGTCTTTGTTGCACGTTGTCAACATTTTGATATGCATAGCCTATCTTGTTTCTGTATCTATTCACTTTCCTCAAACTGCTTCTGCTATTATTTTCAACAGTTGATTAAAATCACAATTACATATGTTTGGGCTGGTTAATATCTTCAGAAGTCCAGTGCTTTCTACTATTTTGCTTCAATATAAAGTTTTTTTGAATCATTTTTAGTGTTAATAATGGAAATAACAGTAATACAGTCTTATAAGGCCAAACCATTAATCTATTTGTTCCAGAACTTCCCTCTTCTGAACTTATTTTGAAGAGGTAGGGCCCATGGTGGTCTATCCAAACCATTGATCCGATGGCCCCCCCTCATGGGTGGAACATTCCCCAGGAATCTCCCAAATTAGAAGATCCTCGCCATCGAATCTTTGGTCTTTCCTCCATTGAATGTGGTTTGTTTGTGCATTTCTTTTTAACTAGGTATTTGCATGCCAACAACGGGAATGTTAGAGTCGACCAGTTGAGAGAATATTGTGGGAATGGTCCATCCATGATGGGGCCCGTAAGATCAATGGTTTGGGCAGACCAACCATGGGCCCCACATATGTAAACTAAGTACTTCCCTGTTCGGAATGAATATGGAACTCAGCCTCTTATAATTGTTATTATTATAATCATATACCTGATATGTGCCGCAGGTAGAGTAGGATAGAATTGAGAGAATTTCGGGAGGATATGGATGGACTAATGCAAGTAATTCCAAACGGAGAGAGGATATTTGTAAGAGGATACTTAAATGGTCATGTAAGAAAAGATGTAGAGAATGTGGGAGCGTACATGGAGGATGCAATTTTGGGAAGGAAAAAAATGAGATGGGGGATGCTATCCTTGATTTTGCTATGGCTTACAATCTAGCTCTAGCAAACACAGAGATGAGCATTTAATAACTTTTAAAAGTGGATCATATACAATCCAAATAGATTTCTTTCTACTCAGGAAAGAAAAACGATCAATGTGTAAGGATTGAAAGGTTATTCTAGAGAGAGTTTGACTACTCAACGTAAGTTAATGGATATGGATATTTACATTAAGAGACAGAGTAAAGAGAGTGAAGTTAATAGGTGTCCGAAAAAAGTGGCGAAAAATGTTTTAGGAGTGTCTAGAGGAAATAAGGAAACCTGGCAAGGGATTATAAATTATGAAAATATTGGCCAATATAGAAATGCCAAAAAGATTGCTAAGAAAGTAGTTGAAATGATGTAAAATGTTTGTATTTAATGTTTAAATTCATGCGAGGACTCTGTATACATATATTGGAAGAGATCCAATGCCTCTAGAGGTATGGGTTTTTGTTCCTCCATATTGTGTATTGAACTTGTGGCGCATGCTTATGATGATCCGAACCATAATATTCATAGAATGAATAATAGAATTATATTCTATTAAAAATGATTAACGAATAGGGATTTTTACCATAAAATGCCTCTGTGATTGTGATTTTACCAAACAATGCCCTCTAGAGCCTATATTTTTGAGCAATGTTTTTTCAAAGGTGAAATTACATTACTGCTCTCTCTCTCTCTCTCTCTCTCTCTCTCTCTCTCTCTCTCGCGCGCGCGCGTGCGCGCGCACACCAACATTAATATTAGGTGAAACAAAAATATTGGGCCACAAATCTCCACTTTGACTATTTTTAAAAGGAAAAAAATTGGATGAGGGCATTTTTTGTAATTTTCTTCCCAAAAAAGCAACTCCCTGTAATTTCCAACCATTGAGGCATTATTTGGTAAAATGTTGATTCCCAAGGAATTTTGTGGTAAAAATCCCTAATTAATATCACATAATATTCTTATATATAATAATATAGCTTAGCTAGATTTCTCAATTGAAGAATCTTTTATATACCCCACAAGCTCCACAGTCCACAGTGGTTGGCCCATAACCAAAATTTGTCTTGATTAGAAGACTGATCATGGCTTGTAAACCTGGTTTCAAGCCATTGGGTGCCAAGAGCTGCCAGGTTCGTGATGTTGTAAGTTGTTGCATTTGGGTGTTGTCCTGTCTTTCTGACTGAGAAGAGGCATGGCTTTTGGAGATGTTGGATGCTTTGGGTGCTAACAGCCCCATAGCATCCTAATGAAAATGAAAGATTATATTGAAATTTCAGCATCGAAAAGTTGTGGCTTTGTTTGAATGATTTAGTCTGTAGAAGCATCAAAGTAAAACTAGGTGGCGGATCCTTCATTGACTCTGTGTAGAAGCTCTGACCTTGTTGTACATGTGGATGCACGTGCATATGCTGGTGACATGGGTTTTACATGTATTAGTAGCACTTTATGGTGCCAAGGTAATTAACTTTTCAAGTTGTAAATGGTAAGGGAATGACAATTTTGGCGTCATTGGACCTTTACAAGTATATACAAAACTACAATATGTAACAGTCGCTCTCGACATTGATGCGAGGGTTGCAAATGGCACCCATTGTTGAACTTGTTTAACCAATGTAGTTAGGGAATAGGGTGGCCTTACTAGACTATAGCGAAAGATTGTGGTTTGTTTAGGAGCAGTGCAACTGATGAAAGTACCTTTCCCTGATCTGCTCCAACAGTAATTGCTTTAAATTCAAAGGGAGTCGCTTTGAATTTTGCAAAAAAACACGGTTCTTGCATGTAAACTTTTTATGGATGACAAAGTTAACCTTTTGAATGATGGTTCGTGCGACTACCCTTTTTATGGATGACAAAGTTAACCTTTTGAGTCATGGTTCTTGCATATACCCTTTTCATGAACTTTGACTCTAAAAGGACAGAAGCAACTATCCATTGAAGCAATGGACTGTCATTACTGCCTACTAATTACAAGCACTGTCTGGAAACAGCATTAGTAGCAAATACATCAGCGAAAGAGTTCAACTCCCTGATCCTAGAAAACATTTTGGGAAAAAAAAGAAGAAGAAGAAGAACTAGAACAAGAAAAAAACTGCTACGGAACTATGGAGTAGGTCCGAAGTTGTTTTCTAGAAAGTTGAGGCTAGAGCGTATCTATGGGCTTGTAGCATTAAAATCTTTTAAAGGATGTTCTTGAATGGCAGAGAATGAGGTGAGATTTCTGCCTCTAAGCAATCATATTTGTAAAGAAAATAACATACAAAAGAGACCCAATTTTGTGGAGGAAAGAGGGATTCGAAGGATGAGGGACTTGCAGATGCAGAAGTTCAAGCCCAAGTATCCCAGAGGATGGAGAGAGGCACTTGGAATATTCAGTCAATTACAACTCTTCCAACAAGAATAATGGAAGCAAGATAGAGCCAGTTCTGCAGATGTTACTCTCAGTAGGGCGATTCACTATTTGGTTGAGTGGGCCATGTATTCTGTAAAACCTATTGATTGTAACTTTGTGTTTTTACATGTCAGTGATCCTTTTGTTCCTTTTTCTGTTTTTTCTTTCATTAATATAATCCTTTGCATTATCTCTCAAAAAAAAATAATAATAATAATGGAAGCAAGAAGGGTAGGGGATCTCTAGCGGTGTCCAACAAAAGTACTCAGTTGGAACTTGGAATGTTAGGGGGCTGGGAAGCCAAGACAAGAGGATCTATGTCAAACAGGTATGCAATAGGTATAAGATTCAGATTCTCTATATTCAGGAAACTAAATTAGATTTTTTTGATGCAAAGATTCTCAAATCCATTTGGGGAATTAGGAACAAAGGGTGGTCCGTTTTGAACGCGGAAGGCATAGCAGGGGGTTATTCTAGTAGCTTGGGTCAAGGACTTCTGGGGCACTGAGGACAGTCACATGGGTTCCTTTTCGGTTATGGCCGTTCTCAGGAATATCTTAACATAGTTCAGATTGCTCTTCACTGCAGTCTATCGTTCGTGTAATCCAACTTGTAGAAACCTCTTCTGGACAGAATTGAAGTAGGTCAGATCCATTTATGACTTTCCTTGGTGTATTGGTGGCGACTTGAATGTTACGAGATTTGTGCATGAGAAGTCAAATGGAGGTCGAATTATGTGAAGTGTTAGAAGGTTTGAAGATTGGGTGAGCCAAAACAAGTTAGTCGACCTTCCAATGGGAGGGGCAAAGTACACCTGGACCAACCGGTTATGGCCAGATTAGACAGATTCCTGTTATCCCCTGATTGGGTCGACAGATATCCTCTGGTGTCATCGCACTGTCTTACCAGATCTACATCAGATCATAGACTAATTTTACTGGAAGTGGAGGAGGAGAGCTGGGGTCCCAGGCCTTTCCAGTTTAAGCTCTTTTGGTTGGAGGTGGAGGGTTTTGTGAATATGATTAAGGATCGGTGGCAATTGGAGGTGGAGGGTTTTGCAAATATGATTAAGGATTGGTGGTAATCCTTCTGTCTCAGGTACACCTGGTTACTTTCTATACCAAAAACTTAAAACTCCTCAAAAGGAAAACTTAATGAGTGGAAGAAAGAATTCTTAGCCAACAGATATGTTATGACAGATAGCATAATTCGGAGTTGAATATATAGACATCAAGGAGGAAGGGGCTGTTCTATTGGCAGAAAACCACAACGAAAGACTGGTTCTATCATCTGAATATTCCAAACTTTTAAAAGAAGAAATTAATTGGAGACAGAGGTCTAAGACTGTTTGGCTTCAAGAAGGTGACTAGAACACAAGTTTTTTCCATGGTATAGCTAGTGCAAGGTTGAGGAATAACCGTATATGCAGTCTCATGGTTGGTGGTCAAAGATTAGAAGAAAAGGAGTCAGTTTGTTAAGCCACAGTGCAGTTCTATTCAAATCTTCTATCTTCTGATGGGTGGAGAAGACCTTTGCTGGATAACTTGACTTTTGATTGATTATCGGACACGGATATAGTCTCCTGAAAAGTCGATCTTTGAGAATGAGATTAAAAATGCTGTTGATTCATTGGGAAAAGATAAGGTGCCAGGACCTGATGGGTTTCCTTTGGCCTTTTTTTTTTTCAATTTTTTTGAGATATGGATACGGTATAGGTTCAAGGGTTCAATGGCAAAGGAAGACTGACCAAAGGGATAGGTGCGTCATATTTAGCTATCATTCCAAAGAAAGGAGCAGAGGCACTTAAGATTTTAGGCCCATCAGTTTATTTGGAAGCACAAACAAGATACCGGAAAAAATTATGTCCTTAAGATTCAGATCGGTATCGTTGTTAGTTATAGGTGAAAGCCAAGGAGCCTTCATTACAAATAGATAGATCCTTGATTGTTTGCCAATGAGTGTATTTATTTGAGACACAGAGAAGGAAAGAAAGGTGTGGTGTGCAGGTTAGAGATCGAAAAGGCCTATGATCACATGGTTTGGGGCTTTCTTAAATACATGCTAGGTAGACTGGGATGCGGGAGTAAATGGATTTCTTGGATGATGGAATGTGTCTCTTAGGCCCGTTTCTTGATGTTGATCAATGGGTCTCCAAAAGGCTTCTTCTAAGTAACACGGGGCTTGAGATAAGGAAATCCGCTATCCCCCGTTCTGTTTGTTGTGGTAGTCGAAGGCTTGAGCAGAATGTTATACAAAGGTCAAGAGGTGGGGCTTATATCTGGATTTCGAGGCATCACTGGTCGGGATAGAATTTCCCATTTGTAATTGCGAACGACACACTCCTATTCTGTGAGGTATGTTCATATGGTTGACAACTTGAGTTGGATCTTGGGGTGCTTTGAGGAGGTTTCAGGTCTAAAGATAAATGTTACAAAAAGTGAGATGCTAGGCATTGGTATATGTAAGGAAGAGATTGCCAGCTTTGTGGGGGTCTTTGGATGCGAAACTGGGTCTGTTCCCTCCACATACTCGGGATTACTGTTGTGCTTGGGGAAGCCTACTAAACACCTTTGTAATAAGGTGATCGAAAGATTTGAGTGGAAGTGCAGACACTTGTCGTTGGCAAGGCGCATTACTAGCATCTCGGTTTTATCCAGCCTCCCTACATACTTTGTCCCTGTTCAAATGTGTTTTGGTGGCACCGACAGAGGGAGGATATATCAAACTAGGGTTTCCTCCAGTCTAATGGGCCTATACACTTTAATAGAAGTAATCGAGTTGAGATGGATGTTTAGCAGGAGCATTTGTCCTTGGGAAAGGGGGAGATGATTTCTTAGCATCTATTCCTTAGTTATATCTTCTGCTTTCTTTAATAAATTGTCATTACCATTAAAAAAAGTGCCGAATAGGGGAGAAAATACAATAATTCAGTACATCAGATCTAGTGTTATCAAATAACTCAAATTCATAAAATGATTGACCAGCCTGTAGCAGAGAAAGGGAAGTTATAGGTAACTGATGTTCTATAGGCCCAAGTTCTCTTTATTCATGTTGGGTGACCTGCATGTGTTAAGCATATGGCTATATCCATTCTGAGTTAGGATTAAACTCCAATTTTGTGTATCATCGGGCCTTGTTGACTGCAGTGGTAGTACCTGGCGAACTGGGCGTATTCCCTCTCTTCTTTGGTGATTTTTGCTACTTTATTTGGTTTGGTGATTGACATCAATGAAAGAGTCTAAGTATAGTCACTCATGGAGCCGTAGTGGCATGGTAGTTGTGTGCATGGCAGCATAATAGTGGTAGTTGAGACTTCAACTCCATGACCTGCTTTAAGACTCATTTACTTTTGGCAACTCATTCCATAACCGAATGGGTCGACTTCCTGAATTGAGTGAATGGGTTGGTCTTGTAGTCACGCTTCGTATGCTGCACTTGACTTTAGGGCTGCAACTTGGGTTTGGGTCAACTTGAACTTGATTGACCCAACTGGATTTTGGGCCGGGTTGTCAAGGTCCTCAGGTCGGATTTAGGTTGGAAAATGTCAACCTAATTTGAAATCAGGTTGGGCAAATTCTGGTTGGGTTAGGTCAGGAAATAATCATGTATTTGGTTCAGATTGGGTGGAGGTATTCAATAACAGTAACGGTGGCCGCAATGGCCAGCCTTATGGCTGTTACGATGCGCGCTGTGACAACCATTACACCCTTGTAACGGTTATGAGTTGGCCTGTTATGTGTCCTTTTTAATTTAAAAAAAATGTGTGTTATGACCCCATATGACATGACAGTCACCACCATTACCGTTACATAATGGTTGCTACAGCCATAACGTAACCACTTTTTAGAAAACAAAAGCAGTTATGGAAATTGATTTCCATTTCCATAGATTTCCTTCTTCTTCTTTTTTCTAATTGTGGTTTTCATTTCCTATAAAGAGCCTAAGAGGTTTCTATGTTTTTTGAGAGAGAACTTCCACTTTTTGACCATTAACCCATCCACTCTTCCATGAAAATCATGAATGCTAAAACGGATGGGTTACTTCAGATTCTTTTCCATGGATTTCTATTTCCATTGATTTCCTCTCAATATGACATTTTTCTTTTCAAATCTAGAGTGTTGATTCCACCAAACCAGACAGGTCCCCACCATTCAACATATATGTTATTAGTTTATTGTACAAGCCCTAGTATTAGGACTGCCCTGTGCACCCATTTGCTAATAGTCTCTACTGTTAGTTTCCCACCATTAAAAAATAAAGAAAGGTGTTGACTCATCACATGGCACTGATGTAGAGCTATCCAGACAATCCAAATTGTGGGTCTTGTGGGCAGAGCATATATCTAAAATCACACTGATTGAGCGAGCCTAAGCATCCAATTAATGGCTATCAATGGATGGTAAAAAAATAAAATTAGAAGTGGTCCAAGTTTGAATGAAAAAATCAGACAATATTATCTTATTAGCGAAAATTCTGTTATGCTCCATTGTCAGTTGAGTCAGAAATTTAGTCGGTCTAGATTGCCCCTGCAGAGAACTAACATAGGAGTCTAGCCTGTTTACTGTCTCATTGAAACTTTGACATTAACAGTTTTCAGAACAATAGAAAATCAAAAAGAGTATTGCCGACAGACACCGGACTACTACGTCTGGTGCACCTTTTTTCTATTTGATTCACACGCTTGCGGAGACAGACACGTAGCCCTGCATGCACATGCTCATACATGCAGACGGAGGCTGTTACGAGCTTATGGCTAACATTTGCTTGTTATGGTGCAGGCCTTCATGGCAGAGTTGGCTTTCTTGTGCCCATTTTTTCATTCTTTATTGTTCAGTACACTATTCTGAAGAGCGCACACTGATGGTTTGAGGGTGCGATCGGTGGATATTTAAGGAGGGCTGGGATATTTCTACCCCTGGCCTGGTTACATGTATAGTGAGTATCCATTTCCATGTATAGCAGCTGTTTTTGGGCATTTTACATGATTTGGTTGCTCGTTTCTTCTTTGGTTTTTTTTTTTTTTTCCTTCAATGGACTGGAAGGACTGGACTAGGGTTTCATTTTTGGGAAATCACAGAAAAAATGGCTTCAATTGGGACAGAATTTCCAATGTGATGATATCGAAATAGTTGAACAGGCTCTGTGCAAAATTACTCCTAAATGCAGCGTGTGGGACCCGCCGTGTAGATGACCAAACACGAAATCCAGCAGTTGAACTCATCAGCAGGTACGGACAGTTTAAAAGATAGCCAATGGTCCACATTTTATGTGCATGTGACTCTCTTGTTGAGTGGACTGACATCTATTTTCGGGCCATGGTCATTTACATGATGATCGCCCGCTAATTTCGCAACGGCCAGGATGGGATTTTGGCATTTCAAGGAGTGGGCCACGGTTTGAAAGTGGACCCATCAAACAAGCCCTAATCTTTTTTCTGCCAACCATCAATTTGTGGGATGGGGCCCATTCAGCTTGATAAGTTGTAGTAAGCAGTAATCTTTTTCATCACTGCGTTATGGAGGTTGGTCCCTGGGCCGTCAATCGTGACCATTGGATGGATTGAAAGAGACATTTGATCCTGCCCTCTATGATGATCTTTTCAAAATAGATCTTTCAGGCCAATATCTCTTACACCAGAAGAACACGCCCAGTCTTAGAAAGACTCTGGGGCGTTGATGTACTAGATGTTGGGCCATTTGATTTCTTTGCATCCAGATGTCCAGCACGTCCAAAAGATGAAGCCAATGGGTTATAAGGTGGGCCACATGCGTACAAAAAAAAAAAAAATGAACGGTTGAGAAATATTGCCCACAGGTCCAAATTCCATAATGGGCCCACTTGATGATCGGATTCCCTTTGATATGATGATATTGATAGTGTGGGGACATCTGATAAGTGTTTCCCATCTAACACGGGTCTAGTTAGTCTAGATCGTATCGTGTCACCTTATCAAACCCTAATCATCCTCGCCGTCGGTAAATCTCAAATAGATATTCGTCGTCTTACCGAATTGAATAAAAGTAATTGTGGGTGTGTTTGGTTGCACCAAATTTCATGCCTGCGGTCGGAACCTAGATGGGCCCCACCATGATGTTTGTGAGAAATCACCCGTCCATCCTTTTTTGCTCAGATCCAAAAGTCAAGTGGGCCACACGACGAGAAAAGGCTGTGAGGGAAATACTTGGTATTGAAACTTCCTGGATCCACACTGATGTTTATGTTTATATGCCATATCATCCGTTCATAAGGTAATTGTCACTGGGATGAACTGAAACATAAAACTGTTAGCAGCCTGATCCAAAACTTTTGTGGGTGTTCAATCCCACTGTTTCCCGTCATGTGGCCGACTTGGAACTTACGATCTGCCTCATTTTTGGGCTTTCTTGTATTGACATGAGCTAGCAAAACTGGCAGAACGAGTGAATTTCTTACAAACATCAGGGTGGAACCCATATAGGTTCCGAGTCGACTACTCGACCAAGGGTTGGATTCATGGTCGGGCTCATGCCTTGCTTATCTACATCATTGATTTGCTGACTTCGTTTACACCTGTCCTGGCGCATCCATGTGGACTGATGATATTGAGACACAACTACATGGTGGCCCATAAATGTACGCCGAAATCTTAATCACTTGTTGGACATATCTTTTCCTTGATATTCTTTGGTAACACATCACCTCTCAAAAGTAGAATGGTATAAGATCGTATGTACCTCTACAAATAAAACACTATTATGAGTGACGCATGACCTTAACACGAGTGGCACATGTGGTCAAAGCAGCATATCATATCCAGTAAGTCTATAAAGACCCGCTGAGATAAAGATTTTATCACAATTTGGATAGGCATAGTAAGGCCATCTCACATGATCCTGCGACAAAGGGGAGGACTTTTAGAAAATGGTTGATGCTTTCATGGCCATTACGTGTTGGGTAACTGTGGAAGCATATAGAAATAAATTAAGCAAAGTACTGCAATCACACATCTAGAGCTAGGCATCGGACCGAGTCGGATTGGATTCGGTTCAACCCAATTCGGTCCAAAATCTAGGTGGCTGGATCTGAACCCAATCCAATTCAGCACCGAGTCTGGGACATTGGACTCGAACCAATCTGATGCACTATTGGCCTGACCGAACCGAGTTTGACTCGGTCAGGGAAACCGAGTCAGATCGGATTAGGTACGATCCTGATCGGATTTTTTAACAGTGAAAATCATTATCCTCGTTGCTATTTTTGGTGTGGTCCAATTGAGTTTTAGATATAATTCATTTTTTTACCAAATGCTTTTAAATGATTATGAAAAATGGATAAACAGTTTGGATATAATAAATACATCATTGTAGGGCCCATGTTGAACTCGTTTGAGCCGTACGTACAACTCGTACCTCGAGGCACTTACAAGCTATAACTGTTTACGTGCTATGAACGGCGTCAGTGTCACAGCTGTGCGTGAAAGTCCCATGCGCGTTGGTGGTATACAGTGTATTTACGTTAGCAAGTTAGGTGGGTCTGATCATGGTGCATGTGTTATATCAAAACCGTCCATCCATTTGGCTAACTTGTTTTAAAGCTTGAGACAAAAAAATAATATAGACCTAACTATTAAGTGGGCTACATTGAAAAAAACAGTGAAGATTGAACGTCTATTATTGAAATCCTTTTTGGGGCCACAATCTGACAAAAGTTTTGAATGATTTCAAATTTGTTTTTCCTCTTAATTCAGGTCTTTGTAACCTTATGGACAGATTAGATGTAAAATAAACGTTATGGTGGGCCCTACAAATTATTTAAGGGTGAAGATCATTCTCAGTTGCTATTTGTGGTGTGGTCCAGATGATCTTTGGATATGATCCATTTTTTTGGATAATGCTCTAAAATTATCTCTAAATATATATGAACGGTGTAGATATAATAAATACATCACTGTGGGGCCATATAACTTTGATCTCCTTTAAACCGTTCGTACAACTCGTAGCTCGAGGAGCATCAGTGCTCGTCTTGGTACGACACGTACCTACAGCTAGCGTGTAAGCCTGCTACATAGCTTTGTGTGGTGCACCTGCAAATCCTCTTGCTATTGTACATAATAAACTCTATTGGGCCACCTTGAATGCCTGTGATTTATCCACGCCGTCCATTCATTGCAGATCATTTTAATGGTTGAACCCAAAATTGATGTATATCCAAAGCTCAAGCGGACCATACCATAGGAAAAAGTAGAAGTATTAAAAGAACTACTCCGGATCGGGTAGGATCGAATTGATCCGGATCCATTCAGATTAGGCTTTTGGGTCGGGTCGGGTCGGATTAGGGCCAATTTGAACTCGACTCGAAAAGATTTCAGATCTGGATGGGGCTACCCAATCCGCACCGATCCAGACCGTTGATTCGATTCTAATCGGGTCGGATCTACCGGATCAGGTCTGTTTTGCCCAGCTCTACACACAATCAAGTCCAAACGAGAATAATTCAAATTTATGTAGAAAAGCCCTTACAAAAAAGAACCATGGCACAAAGCGACGATTAATGCACTATGAAAGCAAAAATTATAAGAGATGGAGTGTTACCTATTCGAACAAGCCTCGAATCTACTTCACAAGCCCTATCTATGCCCTTAAAACCCTTATGAATGAATTAGAAAGCCCTAAAACACCTCTATTATTTTCAAATTTTGATTACACCCGATATATAAAATATCACAACATGAATAGGAAACAAATGTCACGCTCCGAAATTTAGGTCTTTTTTATCAAAAAGATACTTTAAACTCTTGTGATCCGAGTACAGTTCAAACTGCTCACCAGAATGATAATGCCTCTAAATTTTTAAGGCAGAGACTATAGCTGCAAGCTCTAAGTCGTGAGTGGGATAATTCTGCTCATGAGGTTTCAACTGCCTTGACGCAAATGCTATTGCTTTACTACTTTGCATCAGCACACATCCCAACCCTTGATAAGATGCATCAGTATATACCACAAATCTTTCCCCTTCTGCTAGTAAAGAAAGTACTGGGGCTTCTGTTAATCGCTTCTTTAATTCAGAGAAAGCCAGCTCACAATTTTCATTCCATTTGAAAGAAGTGTCTTTCTTGATCAAGTTAGTCAATGGCCTTGCTAACTTAGAGAATCCCTTAATGAACCGTCTATAATAACCAGCTAATCCGAGAAAACTGCGCACTTCTGTCACATTGGTGAGCTGCTCCCAATTTAACATTGCTTCGACTTTCGATGGATCTACAGACACTCCTTTCTCCTATACCACGTGCCCCAAAAACTTTACTTCATTCTTCCAAAAGTCACATTTTGAAGCTTTAACATACAACTGATTGTCCCTTAGAGTTTGAAGAGCTATTCGAAGGTGTTCCGCATGATCCTCTTGCGTCTTGAAGTAAATTAGAATATCATCTATGAACACTATTACGAATCGGTCCAAATACGGTTTGAAGACCCTGTTCATGAGGTCCATAAATACTGCTGGAGCGTTCGTTAGTCCGAAGGATATCACTAGAAATTCATAATGGCTGTACCGAGTCTTAAAGGCAGTCTTGGGTACATCTTCATCTCTAATCCTCAACTGATGATATCCAGACCGTAGGTCTATCTTTGAAAAATATTTAGCTCCCTTCAACTGATCGAATAAATCATTTATCCTTGACAGTGGGTACTTGTTCTTGATAGTCGCCTTATTAAGTTGACGGTAATCGATGCATAGCCTCAACGACTCATCCTTCTTTCTTAGAAATAATACTGGTGCACCCCACAACGACGTAGTAGTCCTAATGAAGCCTTAATCTTGGAGCTGTTAAAGTTGCTCCCTTAATTCTCTCAATTCAACAGGAGCCATACGATATGGTGCTCTGGAGATTGGTGCAATCCCAGGTACCAGATCGATTGTGAAATCAACATCTCTCTTTAGCGGTAATTCAGGAATATCTTAAAATACTTCTGAAAATTTATTAACAATCAAAATTTGTTCTACTCCTTGAGGTTCAACTTCCGAGATGTCTGACAAACTAACCGGTGCTTCCTTCCTTCGTGTCCCGTGGAATTGTAACGGTGCTCGTCCATCGATAATTAATATGACTATCTTCCTAAAACAATCGATTTTTGCCCGATATAAAGATAACCAATCCATCCCCAATATAATATCGTATTCTCACATCGGCATAACTATAAGATTAGCTGATAAATTTACGTTCTCAATCATGATTGGACAAGATTTAGAAATTTGACTTAGGTCCACTTAATTACAAGGGGGTTTGCTACTGTTAACTTATTATCTAAGGGAGTAGGAGATAACTCAAGCGAGCATAGAAGGCAGTAAAAAATAAATGAATGTGATGCTCTAGAGTCAAATAACACTCTAGCTAAGGATGAATAAATGACGATGGTACCTTCAACTACATCGCTGCTAGCCTCAATGTCAGGCTGAAAATGTCATCTGTTGGCAGTGTTGAATCCTCATATAAGGGTGCGGCATCATCATAAGTCTGGATCGCTCCATTCCTAAATTGTGCTGGAACATCATAACTTTGAATTGAGTCATCGTATTGTTGTGCCAAGTTCTCATACGGCTGCACTGTGTCGTCTCCTGACTGTACTAGGGCATAGACTCGGCCTTAAGCTTGTGGTCGTGATGCCTGAACTCCCTGCCTCGACTGCTGGTACTACTGAGGTGTAACCTGTGGCGGCGGCTGCTGTGGTGGTCTCTGTTATACCGATGAAGGTCCTTGCTGTGGTAGCTTCGGGTACGACTGTAGCGACCTCTGTGGATATGGCTGAGGTGGTCTCGGGGATGGCTGTGAGGTGGAAGGATGTAGTGGGGAGGCCTGAAAGACTGATGAAAGGTTCTGACCTTTGTGGATATTGAGTGCGTTGTGGTTTGGAATAAAAACGAGAAGCGTGGCCCTCGAGTCCACAATTATAGCAAAATCCCAAAAATGGTGGTGCAGGATGTGCTATCGTCGGTCTAGCCATCGATGTCGATGTTGTTCTCTGTCTCTTAGCTGTATCTTGCTGGGCTGGAGATATATGTGTAGCAGTTCTAGCACCACTCTTTGCATCCTTCCTCTGATCAAGATTTTTCCAATATTCGTTGATGTCTTTCTTCACTGCTAAGGCACGCTCCAACACTTCGGCATAGGTCTTCTGTACAAAATGGGCTAATCGGCTACAAATAGAGGCTCTCAGACCTTTTTCAAATTTTTGTGCCTTACGGATTTCATCGGACACCAGAAAAGTTACAAATCGCGATAGCTCAGTGAACTTAGCATCATACTGGCGCACTGTCATATCACCCTGCTCCAATTTCATGAATTTTCATGCCTTTTAATTTTTCACATATAAAGGAAAGTATTTATCATCAAACTTCTCACAAAACTGGGCCCAGGTCCAGACTTCAACTCTCGGGTTCATCCTAACGACTAAATCCCACCAATGATCCGCCTCCCCTTCTAGCATGTAAATAGCCAATTCCGCTTTCTGGTATTCATCGCACTTCATAACCGTGAATATCTTATCAATCTATTTCTTCCACACCTCGGCCTCGGATAGGTCAGGCCTACCCTTAAATACAGGCAGCCTCTGTTTTTTGAACCTTTCTAATAAAGTTCTTATCCCTTCGTTAGCTACGTGAACAGTTTAAGTTTAACCTTGTGCTTGAGTTTGTCTTATCTGATAGCCCACAAGAGCCATAAGATCACCTATGGCCCTAAGAATTCCACCCGTAAGTGACCCGTTTTCAGTAGTATCGGGACCAGGAGCTCCTGATGTGGCTCCGACATCAATGCTTTAGTCTGCCATAATCTACGATTAATTAAACATGTAATCTTAGTATGTAACAACTAAGGTAGGTTGTAGTAACTAAATTGAATTCTAAGAATCATTAATGCAATGCATAATATTTAACACCTCTAGGAGCATGAAATTTTTTTTTTATTAGATTGCAAGATAGATTTGATGATGTAAAAGACTAACATATGAACATTAAGAGAATTTTAGGCAATGACATGTATTAAGGTTGTAGTGCAGAATTATTAAGATACTATTCCCGCTAATGTTTTTAATACTTACAAGTGTTGGATTGATGTAAAAATTTTTACGAGGATACATATATGAGTCTACTATAATTCTGTAAAATTTCAGCCTAATACAAAGTCTACAGAGAATTCAAAAATTCAGATAATTAGGTCTGTGCAAAAACAAACAATTTCTAACTAGTATACACATAACTTAATATTGGTAAGGATAAATCTAAATTTATATTTTTGAATTATTTTTTACTGAAACTGCACTTGTTAATCTACGACAGAGACTTTAAATCAACTTAAAAGGAGTTTTAATCAATTAGTTATGACTTTTGTAAGTTAAGTATTTTCTGTTTACTATTGCTGTCCAATTTCATATAGTATACTAAAAATTCTTAAAAATTACTCAGGGTCCAAATTTGGTTTATTAGTTCAATATCAGGTCTAAATAAGATGATGTTAACATAATGGAATGGTCTCCAAATTTATTTTTCTATTTTTTCCTGTCATAAAGTAAAAGATTTATATTTAGGTCACAAAATTTAAAGACAACCTTAGGTCCACAGTTTTAATCAAACTTGGCTCTGATACCAAACTGTCACGCTCCGAAATTTAGGTACCCGAATAAGGTATTCGAGACCCGAATCCTAGGGTGTGAGTTATAATATGCTCTCATTTATTACAGACCAGATGATTCAATCAAGCTCAATAATAATCAACGTCATCTAAAAGAAATACAACTGAATATTTATTAAATTCAACTCTTTGATAGTTTTCCCTTCCTACATAAAAATATGAACATAAACTATACCTAAATAACAAAACAAAATAAAAAATAAAAAAAATAAAAAAAATAAAATAAATCTGAATTGAATTAAAACTAAACTAAATTTTCCTACAAATAACACTAATAGTAGAGGCCCGCCTACTCATAGTATTCCAGCTATACACCTGTACATTTGTTTAGTAGAATGAGCATAAGAGCCTAGTAGGGTCATTTCTTACCTAAAATTTAATATGTTCAGATAATATCAATTTTATAACAATGAAAGAAAATAAAATACAGATAATGAGATTTAACAACAGAATTATGAAAATGCGATGCACGTAATATTTCTATGAATTCTCATAATAAATATATCATTTCTTACATCACCGTACCTAAGTGGATGGTCACATTGCATTAACGCCCATGCACTGGTACCTCATGATGATGGACTCATTTATACGTTAGCTGGTCAGACTACTGCTCCAGTTGTACATCTGACGTATGTTCGCGTACACAATTGTACTCATACGCCGTACACAAAAGAGACTCCAAAGGATCATGTCGGTTTTAGGGTCTTTCACCCAAGTGACACAATTGCCCTACTTGCTGGCTTTAGGTTCTCTCACCCAAGGGACACAATTACCCTACTTGCTGATACCATTATCATTCATTTATTTCCTTTCCTTTTTTCATAATTTCATAATCAGAATAGATGAATGAATGTCATGAGTTATTCTAAAATCAGTAGCAAACGATTTATTGTTCAAATTTTCATACAAAACGTGTAGCAACCCGATGTCATTAAAATAAAATTTTTGAAATTTACTGAAACATCAAGTTGCTTCCTGTAACAGTGCTGTAAATATTTATTTATTTATTTATTTATTTTTGTAGATACCGTTGAAATACCATGTATATCCCAAAATCATAATTTATTTATTTATCTAATTATGTATGGATATAAGCTAATTATTTCTTTCTAAATTCTAATTTTCATAATTTACAAAATAATTATATGGACCTTATATTTAGATTTTTTTTTTCTAAATCAGAGTTTAAATTAGTATAAATTTAAAGTTTAATTTAACATTGGGTTAAAATTTAATTTAAATAATTTAAATAATCATCCAAATTATATCATATTAATTTCTAAATGCTTAAATTAGACTTATAATGATTTAATTTGATCTTGACAAGTGAGATTTTAAAACTTCTAAATTAGAATATAAACTTAGTAAAATTATTTATTATTATCATTATTTTATCTGGACATGTTGAAAGTGTGGATTGTATGGTAGATTTTCAAACTTATACACGTGTGCTATATTCCGTATGTGTAGACGAGTAAGATTGTAGTCATATTCGCATTTCTTGCACTAGCAGAATCCTATTATAAAAAAAAAAGTGTCCAGTTCAACTAGTTGGAAACATTACGGTCCACCAAGTAAATAACTTCTAACCTTTAATATAAGTGTAAAAATCTAACTCATTTAATAAGTCTATTATAATATTAGGATCACTTATAAGAAACACTTACAATCACTAATTAAATGGATAATATTATTTATTAACAGTTATAAGTTATTTTTTTAATTTTGTGGATATCCTGACTAGTATATAGGAATGATTTTTCATTAAAGTGATCTTCATGTGGTTTTAAACGTATTAGAAGGGTTGAATTTTGTATGAACTTGTTAGGTCATAAATCTATTGCTAGGTGGACCTTAACTTTTGGTCCAGCTTGATGGACTTGAAACCTTCTCCATTATAGTAATTCCTTACGATGCATCTTCTGGCTTCTCATGAAGAGTTATTTAATACTCTGTCAGAGTATGATGATAGGCACTCTGAAATTTGCAAATATGGCATATGATAACACAAATATTTTTATATCACTCAAATAAATTATTTATTTTATTCTATAAATTTATTTTATTTTATATATATATATATATATATATATATATATATATATATATATATATACATATATATATATATATAAATTATTTCAACATAAATATCAGAAATATATAAAATTAGAAATTCATAAATAAATAATCAACTGACGATTAGCATAATAATTAATTGAAAATGTTAAATCTCAAGATAAGATCACCTACCTTAAATTTCGATGATCTGGCCTCGTTCTAATCTTTCTCTCTTGATCTATAGAGCTTTCTCTCTCTCTCTCTCAAATTTGGATTTGATTGATTCCTCCGTTTCTTTCTCCCTTTTTTTTTGATACGATTAAAACTTTATTTATACCTTTCCTTCCCTTTTAATGAATGTGGGAAATGAGGTGGAAGAGTGGGGGACGTGAGAAGTTTTGTTTCGTGGGAGGGTTCAGCGGCCATTACCGTACAAAAAGGAAGGAAAGTGGAGAAAATGGTTTAATCACGTGGAAGATTAGTTTTTTTTACTTTATTATTTATTTTATTTTTTTTAAAGATGCGGTGGGTCCCATATAAATCTACTCCGACCATCATCTTGGCTAGGCCAAGAGAAGATATAAGGCAAAAAAAATGAGGTCGATCCAAAACTTAGGTGGGCCACACGGAAGCGGACGGTGGAACTATTTCCAACAAAAAGTGGGTTGTTACAACAAATCCCGCACTTATCAATTCTGCACGCGCGCTTATTGAGACTTTGATGGCATCGACAACCCATCGAGGACCTCAATGGCATCAAACACCTTCGATGACATCAAGTAGTATTAAAATTTTAAAAAAACAAAAAAAAACAACGTTTCAACAATCAACATGGATTTTCTGAATTTTTTTATGGCATCAACCTCTACTTGATGACATCGACAAACCCTTTTATTAACAGATCTAAGACATCAACAACATTATGAAGGTTTAAAAAATGGATTTTTCTCAAAATGAAAAGAAATCAAAGACACATGAGGAATCTGAGTCTATCAAAATTTCAACACTTGAGGTCTTGGTATCGATCCCTAGTGGGAGTGGCTAACATGGAGTGTGTGTACTAACAAGCTAACCTAAATAATAATAATAATAATAATAAATATGAGTCTAGCGAATATGATCCCATAACGTTCGCGGATCTTTGCAGCCACGTTAGGAATGAGACGTTTCGTACCACAACCTTTGAAGATCTCATTGACTAGGCTAGGAGGATTGAAAAATATTTTCTTATTGTAACCTTTAAGAATCCTGTAATCACCAAGAATCTTCGACCAGTAAGGAAACCTGAAAGGGTTTACTACCTCCCTTACTATGTAAGGAGCACACAATGAAGAGGTCGGGACCCTATGCTAAACAAAATCTCTCTGCATAGCGGAAGTGTTGCTTATCATAGTTTAGCTTTATAATCATTTACTTCTATCCAACCACGCTGCAAAACGTCTAAATCTTAGATTGTTGTTTAACATCATTGCTGCAGTATGTGATGGGGTTTTCCTCCTCAGTTCAGAGGAGAGACAGTGCAGTGGTTGAAATGTCGGAAGGTTTCATCGCGCTGCTCGACTGGTCGTAGGTGGTCTTCGACCGGTCATGGGAGGTGCTCGACTGGTCGTAGGTTCGAGCCCTGCCACGACTCAAAGTCAAGCAAGTTGTTGCTAATTTTTTCCGCGGTCTACGACCAGTCGTGAGTGATCTACGACCAGTCGTAGGTGAGTTATGACCAATCATAGGCGGCTAGGACCAGTCTTGAAATTTCTAGAACCAGTCGTAGGTTACGCAGTTTTTGTGCAAAATTGCGGATTTGAGTCCTTTCGCAATAGGGATGCGGAAAGGAGTTTCCTAAAACTATAAAAAGGGATTCCTAGGGTTTTCTAGAGGATTATGTTGTGTGAAGAAAAGCACAAGAGGGTTTCCTAAAAGGGCTTAGGGTGTGAGAAAGAAAGAAATAAGAGAGAGAGGAAGCTTATGCAAGGGAGTCATCGTCTCAGCGCTTCTACGTCCTCGTGATCGATGAGATCTCTCTGTTTTTCTTTATTCTCTTATTGTTTATCTGCTCCTGCGTGAGTGACGAAGATTGTAATGTTTTACTTCATAGTGGATTGTTGATCTGGACGAGGTCCCATGGTTTTTACCTCTTTGAGGGTTTTCCACGTAAAAATCTCTTGTGTGGTGTGTGATTATTGCTTTGATTTATTTCATTGCATTGTTATTCCATAATTCTGATTTGTTCTGAAGGGATAGATCCTAAGGTTTTGTGCAAGGCCCCCAACAGTATGCACATGAGTAGTATAAATATCTATGACCTGCAATTGTTGGATTCCAAAAATCAACCAAGCCCTTAGAAGATCATACATTGGTCGCATCTTACTGGCCACCCACTTCAATTGTTTGTTTATACAAGCGAGTGTAGGTGTTTATATTTTATTTATTTCTCTACTTATTTTATTTCTTTATCGATTGTACTGAGTTTCAAATACAGATTAACGTTATAGCTTTTAATTTTAATCTTTTTTAAAAAAAAATTCTCATTCAAAATGATAAACCCTGTTGAAACAGATTAACATTATAGCTTTTAATTTTAATCTTTTTTAAAAAAAATTCTCATTCAAAATGATAAACTCTGACCCTTTTAAATCGCCTGATCACTTACAATAATCAATGGCTAGAAAGATGCTCGATATCACAGATCTAGTCTTAATTGATCTATCTTAACATGTGGGGTTATAACTAAGCCTTGACATCCCCACATTAATCACACACATTTGCCGGAATATGGGCATTCATTAACGTAGCCTTATGTTTGAATAGCAAACATCCTCCACCTGTAAATGAGCCATTCGTTAGAACACCCCTGATCGGAAGATCCTAGCCACTAATCACAGCAATATTTCAGTTGAGCATGGATCCTTGCCATTTTTTCCTACTCAACTACTATTTCTAGGCAAAACAAGAAAAGATTAGGATCGTCCGATTGATTTGATTTTTTGGGCATGGTCCATCTGCAATGAGACCCAACACACCACGATTACCAAAAGACGGCCCCACTTGTCAGAACAGCAACCCGAGTACTTGAATAATCTATTAATCTTACGTACGCAACCGATTCAAATCCATGCGTTACACCAACCCTCAGCCATTTTCTCCACGGGTCCATGAAACACATCAACCGAATGTTAGATCCTGACCGTCCAATAGGCAAGAGATCCCTTCATCATACGCAAATGAGAATTTTAAATTACCATTCAAATCGCATTGATTAAAGTATAGAAAATTCACGGTTGGATAAACATTTAGGTAGTGTTCAACAACTTCCGAGGATGTCAATGACTGAATGACAGACAGAGAATGGAAGAGATCTGATGCCTACGGAGAGACGGTTTGCCACCATGTTGCCGGATGTACACGTAGCGTGTGTATGGTGATCTGAACCATACATCAGCCAGGCCAGATATTGAATGGCCCATCAACTAAAAGTTACTTTGATCGGACTATTCTACATGGTTAATTCATTGATTTTTTTTTTCTTAGCGTCTATTTGCATATCACGGGTCAAAGGGTCTGAATCCTCCAAAAACTGTAGTTTTCTGTTTATGGTCAATTCACTATTGGACATACTGAATGAACGGTTCTGATCTCGTTCAGAGTGCTATGTGTATGGTGATGACGTGGGGACTTGTTGCCTCCTATGCTCCTGGAAGTACTGGATTAAATCCGGTAGAAAATGGACCTTCCAACTGCTGTTGATGGAGATTGTGTGTTCCTACAAGAAATCACATTTCCATCTTTACCCTCTCCAAGCAACCTCGATTGCTGATTCGTGCATCCAAGAAACCACACGTGTGAAAATGCGCGTGGAACATCCAATCTGTCAGTCAGGTGGGCCCCACATCTAGATGCCCTGGCAAAGAATCAAATCTACTCCACCCACTAAGCCGGCCATGATGTGGAACGAAACGGACAGATAAAACAACTCGGCCAAGCTTTCTTAGCCGTCCATTTTCTGGATGCACCTGGTAAATTGGACTAACCGAATTCTTGGACCTGTGCATCTACCCATAGGGCCCACCTGATGGACAGCTCGGATGTTCCACAACCGATGCTACATAGGCACGTGCTGTGGTGTGCATGGGAGGATCGCTACACAAGCGTGTGGGATTAGCAAACCTCATATATATAATTATTATTTATTAATTATAAGAAAAATGATAATTAAACCTCCTTTTTTTTAATACCCGCAGCTTCATGCAGACACTCTGTAATGGTTGACATGCACTTAACATGAAAAAAGGGTATTACCATTAAAAAAGTGGGGTAGGAAATGTGGACCACATAGTAAGTTAGTTGAGCTCATCAGATGCTTAAAAGTTTCAATCGAATGATCTGGACCGTCCATGAAGTTCATCATACATTTTTTGTACTCCCATATAAAAATTACACTGATCCGTCCATTCCAACCTATGATCAATAGCTTATAAAATGGACAGTCAGGATCATTTATATAAAAATAGGTCCAATCAACAATCCAAGACACTTATTTGTTGAGCCCCATCATGGATTGATTATGTTATAAAGAATCAATTTCATCAGACAATCCTAACCATCCCATCATGGCTTTAAATTTTGAAGAATATAAAGAAAAGGCCATCTTATGGATGGATTGGACCATCTGATCAGAATGATACTTAAAGGGTTTTCCAAAAACTACATGATGAATCTAATGAACAGTCCGGATCAGCCGATCGATGTGTCCAGATGAGCTCAACTACATATGATCACTTCCTATAAATGATATGACCATATGGGTGCTAGTTTCCTAACCATAAAATGGAAAGGTTCCAACTGCTCCATCTTTATTTCATTTGTAACACCCACTAATTGAGATGAGTGGACCCTTCCACCAGCATTTTAAAAATCCAACCATCCATCATAACAAAAGTCCCAGAAAGAAGAAGAGAAGATGGAAATGAAGATGTCTGCTCTTTCTATCCTTTTCTTAGTTTTCTTGTTTCAACTTTCTTCTCTTGGGGTTTCTCAATTAGACTCTTGCAATTCCAATCTCAATCTCAACAGTGATGTTGTGCCCTTCAATACAACTTCTCTACGTTGCAATCCTGTCTGGGGTGCACATGGTTTCATCCTCAGGGTAAGTTCTTTATGGTTTTTTTTTTTCTTGGGAATGATCATGTACGTTGGATCTGTGTGGGGCCCACTTCATATCTCAAAACTCAGCTTGATCCATAACTTAGGTGGGACATGAGGGAGAGGGACGCCCTGTATAGAAATTTCTGAATTTTGGGTCTTACATGCTGTGTATATGTCATCCAACCCATTAATCAGGTAAGTTCCATCCACAAGAAGGGACTCACAAAAAATCAATTCGTTTCAAAACTTTGGTGGGCCACAAAAAGTGTATTTAAGCGTGATCGTACATTTCTCCTTGTGATGTGTCGCCCCTGAATTCTGGATTGTGATGGCTCTGTAGAAGTATGGTCGAAGGGAGTAAGGTACACCATATGTACGGTTTGGATTCTACATACACATCACGGGTGGGCCCCACAGAGCTCCAAGTATATGATCGTTACCCCAGTTTTTTTCTATGGAAGGTGTGAGGCAACGCGTCTACCGTACACGTGGCATCTACATGCGTAAGCTGATCAAGGTTGTCCAAATTACGGGCCACAACGTGGACGGTGTGTACCCTGATGGTCATGCTGATGGGATGAACGTAAATTGCCAGTTGGTGAACGTTGGAAAGAAAGCGTCAGCGGTTGGAATTTTATGGGTGACGTCAACGGTTGAGATTATCCGATCAGTTTGATTATCGGGTATTGTGTCCGTGAAGGGGCCCACCATTCGGACGGTCCAAAACTGTAGGCTCGATGAGTTGTTGCACCTTAGCTGCAGCTTGCTTGATCACACCACGACCCATGTTCTAATAGCTTTTCGTCAGATGCTATGATGTTTTAGTACCATCCAGTCCGTCCATTGTACGAGCTACCTCGTTATTCAGTTCTATACAAAATCCCATTCTGATCCATAACTCAAGGGGGCCACACCACATGAATATATATAGTTTATAGCCATGATTATATATTTCTGCCTGTGTTATGTCCCACCTGAGTATTTGATAAGCATGATTTTTTGTATGAACGGATAAAATGATGATTTTCACCAGATGGACAGTTCGGATTGCACATAAACATCACCTGTGAGCACAACGTACCTTGAATTTATGGTAATTACCATACATTGAGGAGTATGTGAGACACATGGTGATTTACATGGATAGCTGGCATCTAACACTGTGGACCGCTTATCAGTATGCGCAGAGCGGGTCAAGCTTGTGGAGCTTTGTTCTATCTGCGCCGGATCCAAATTCATTCGTCGCAATGGGGTTCTCAAACAACGGTCAGATGATCGGATCGAGCGCAATCGTCGGTTGGATCTCGACGAATGGGACCCCAGTTGTAAAACAGTACTTTCTGAGTGCGAAAGCTGAGAGCCAAGTCCTCCCAGATCAGGGGAACCTACCACTCATCAACGGATCGACGGTGATCATATCGCAATCGTCACGCCTATACATTATCTTCCAATTGAACACCGTCCAACCACTATCGAATGTGATCTACTCGATGGGGCCCAGCAATGTAGTGCCCTTATCGAACGGCATCTTGTCCAAGCATCAAGATAAGGTGTCCACTCGCCTAGACTTCGCAACAGGTATGCATATGCGAATATACACTGTTTCAACATACATACACGGGCTTGGGCAAGGGGGGACTCGACTGGCCTGACTTGACTCGTCTGAGTCCTCCGTGGTCCAATCGAATGGGTGAGTTGGTCCAAACCGAGTAGGCTTTACCTAATACGAATTCAATCCAAGTCAAGTTCAAGTTGTCCGATAACTTAACTCAACTTGGCCCAAAACTCTGTTCGGTTATACTTAACTCAATTCAAAACTTAATTCAATTCAATTTTGGGTATATAGAATAAAAAATCTTAATTTTTAAGTGTCTCTAACCTTACCTGCTGTACCCAACCTCAACATTGACCTCTCTCTCTCTCTCTCTCTCATCCTCTTTCAAGCCCGGTAGTCACCCGTCACCATCACCGTGCTCCTTTCTCTCTCCTCTCCACTCCCTCCCTTCCTCCCTCCCTCCCTCTTCCAAGCCCTGTAGCCACCCACAACCATCACTACCCTCTCTCTCTCTCTCTCTCTCTCTCTCTCAACACGGTGCCAACTCAACCTGACTTAGTACTTTTAATCGGATCAGACTCAGTACAGATTAGTTTAGGCCAAACCTAGACTCGGATCAGGTTAGGCAAGCTAGACTCAGTACCAAGACGGGTCAACTTTGGGTCATGCTTATTTCAAAACTGAATTGAGTCGGGTCAGTCGTAACTCGGTCTGACTAGACTCGATGCCCAACTCTACCTATGAGGTAGGTCTGTGGACTGGCTTTGGGCCTGTAATGGTTGGGCTTGGGTCGAGTCATCTTAGCTCGAGCCACGGGACCATGTGTGGCCCACTTAATCAACGGATTGATTAGAGCATTCGTATGGTAAATGGGATTGGATTTATTTTTGGGCTGGGCCCATTTAAGGTACTCTTGCAATTTAATGGAACTGTTCTGGTACATGTGCAGGTCAGAGTTCTTTGGAAGCCCCATATACGACCCTGAGGAGTCATGGGATATTGAATATGGTGGGGTGGGGCATCCTCATGCCAATAGGGGCCATCTTTGCTCGCTACTTCAGGGAGTGGGACCCATATTGGTTTTATGCTCACGTTTTCATCCAAGCCGTCGGATTCGCCTCCGGATTATCCGGCGCGATCACTGGATTTAGCTTACAGGACAAGCTCTCGGTCAATGTAGACACCCACAAGGCCCTCGGGATATTAATCCTCACCTTCGGATGCCTCCAGGTCAGTCTCGTTGATGCTCGAATTAGTGATGATGAATGTGCTCATATCATGATCCATAAGCATACAGTCCATATATTTTGTAACTCTATTATGTCCTAAAATATCAAGGACCGTATGGTGTCACTTAAAAATGAACTCTAGCAACTTCGAATTAGGGTTCATATGTTTTCTAACTCTATTATGTCCTAAAATATCAGGGATCATGTAATGTCTCTTAAAATGAACTCTAGCAACTTAGAATTAGGGTTTATATATTTTGCAACTCTATTATGTCCTAAAATATCAGGGATCGTGTAGTGTCTCTTAAAATGAACTCTAGCAACTTAGAATTGGGGGTGGCATTACGGTTTAATTTGGCTCCGATTAGGGTTTGCTGGAGACTGGCTCATTTCCTAAATGGGCCAAGAATTTTGACCCAAAATAGATCCAACCATTCAATTGTAATCAATGGTCACGATCAACCGACTCGAAATGACTACACTAATGCATACATCATTTGTATGTATCTATACTTGCCGTCTATTAATTTGTTTTAAGTTATGGGTCTAGTAGTATAGGGTTGCCTGGCCCGACCTATTAATAAACTACCCTGGTCGGCCAGGTCGGGTAGGGTTTAACCCGAGTATGAACCATTTACTTAAATGGGCCATATTTTTCTAACCCAAGCTCGACCCACTACCCATAGGAGGCGTGTGTGCCAGTC
The DNA here is from genome assembly GCA_037074715.1 of Magnolia kwangsiensis. NCBI lineage: Eukaryota > Viridiplantae > Streptophyta > Magnoliopsida > Magnoliales > Magnoliaceae > Magnolia > Magnolia kwangsiensis. Next base: position 147,235,128 of record CM073573.1, read on the forward strand.
GAACCATGGGCAAACCCGAACCGAGACATTGCCACCCCTACTTGGGCTTAGGTCATATATCTAGGACTAGGACCTAGTTGAAAAATGAGCCATGATGAACCTTTTAGCTTTTTTCCGTTTATGCTGGACTGGGCCTGATTTCAGGCCCATGTCAGGTCCTGGGACTAATCTCAGTCCTCATGTGACTGCCATGTGACTCGTCCGAGTCAACTTGGACTTGGTTGGACCTTATCCAATGCTCTCAGACCGAGTCCAGTCTAGTTATAGTGCTCGTAGTTGCACCCGTTTTCCTGGACAGTCCAATCAACCGATCTGAACTGTCCATTAGATCCAGAACACATTTCATACCCTTCTATTTAAAAATTGCACGATAAGATGATATAATCCACCGTTGATTTGTCCTTTTTACCTTACAACCATCCATTTTCTGAGCCATGGATGACATTGTTCTAATTGCATAAAAAAAGTAATTCTTCATAATCATAAGTAATCCATGATGTGACCTGAAAAATAGATGGATCAAATTTCTGATTAGAATTGTTCTTGTGTAAAAAAATCTTGACCGTCCATATTAAAAGCCATTGATCAAATGGTTATATTTTTCGAATCGGTGTGATTTTCACATGGTATCCCATGAAATATGTGGTGGACCTAATGAACAGTCTAATGGTTGTATTGGCTTTTTTTAATGGTTGGATTACATAAAAACAACAGTGGGCCACAACATTATAAAACAATGGATAATCAGGTCTACGAAGAACACTGTTTTATGTGTGGGCTCACCCCAATGCATGTATGTCATCCAACCCGTCTAATGCAGATAAAACTAAAAATCATGCTGATCCAATCATCAGGTGGCCCACCACCTTAGTTTTGTGGTTTCAATTGATTTTACGTTGTTTGTATCATGTGACCCACTCAAACGAGTCAATCTGAGTCTCTGAGTCATTCACACATGCTGACGAAGGGAGTGGATTTTGTAGCTGACGGCGTTTCTGGTGCGACCCGACAAGGGATCCAAGATCCGAAAGTACTGGAATTGGTATCATAGCTCTGTTGGGAGAGCTTTAATTGGAATTGCTATAGGAAATGTATTCTATGGAATATCTCTGGGCGGAGAAGGGAAGTCTTGGAATATTGGTTATGGGGTTGTGCTTGGATGCTGTGTTTTGCTTGCTGTGGCTTTAGAAGTTCGAATGCACCTTCGAAAGAAATAGTCTTTTATCAGGAGAGTGAGACTTATGTAACGATTTTCATTATTCAAATAGACTCCCGGTCTTCTGATGTTTCCTTGTTGAATGTGGACTCTTTGGGATGTGGTTATTTGCTGATGTGGATTTAGTCCTTCATTTAGATGAGATCTGATCCACACCGTCCATTAGGTGTGCCGTCTTGTGTTTTATGTTGGGGCCCATGATCAGCGTGATTTGAAACTTAGGTGGGTTACACTATTGGGAATGGTTGAGATGGGGAATACCACCGTTGAATTTGTTCAATTTGTGTGTGTGGGTGTATTCCATATGGTCCACTCATGTGATGTATTGCATCGGGATGAAGAGATCCTTCGGAGATCTCGGCATTGGAATACTCGTGTGGGCCACGACATGTGAATTTAGAGTTTTTAGGTGTGATTTTACAACGTTGCATCCGGTGTTTTGGTTCATCTAAATCTTTGATTTAAATTATTTTAGTATCCATGGTGTAGATATGGTGCCGCACACGATGGACGGTGTGGATCTGATGGTGATTGGTTAGTTGTAGCAGGCTAGCTTCAATGGCCCGGGCCAGTTGGGCTTTTACCGGCAGAGCTTGGAATGACATATGGAGGCCCGTGGGCTGGCTTTGGGCTCTATCTATGAGCCCATCAACCCAGCCGGGTTCGGTTGGGTTTGAAGGGCATTTTCGTCATACATCATATATGGTGGGCCACACTTGATGAACAACCTATATCTTTTACAAAAGTGGGTGGCAGGCCGGGATCTAGTCTTTGTATAATAGGGCCGAAAGTCGGGCAAGTCCAACCCGTCGGAATCGTGATCGACCTGACATTAGGTTAGGCTCTAGTAAGATGTATCGGGTTCGGCCTCAGGCTTGGGCTATACAAACACCAACCTATAAAACTTGAGTTGGACTCAGGTTGCCTGGCCCAATCTAAACCTAATTAATATATAAGTTACAAATTAGATTTCTCTCTAAATTGCATGCTACACAACATAACTTTTAAAGAAATAGTTATCCTTAATTATAGTTTGGTTATTTAGAAAATGAAGTCCCTTACAATAAATAGTTATATATATTATTAATAAAATCATAAGTAAGAAAATAAGATATATTGAAGTATAGTAGACTAATATAATAATAAAAATATTAGCGTATATCCGCCTGACTAATCCAGCCGAGCTCGATTGGGTTGAGAATTTTCAACCTGAGGTTAGGTTGAGTTGGGTTGGATTAGGGTTGAGGTACAGGAACCTTGGGTTGGATTATGGTTGAGCACCAACCCGGCCCGACCCGCCTCACGTTCAGCCCTATTGTATAAGTATTAGGGGCTGGGATGAGGCCTGATTTCATCCTATGGGCCAGGCCCGACACATCCCAGCCCAAACTGGGCCCAGCCTTCGCAGCCTACCATCGGAGATGAACGGTTTAAATTCTCAGGCAGCCACATGGGCCCATCACGGAATTTGCCGTATGGTGGGACTCCAACTAGTACTTAAGGTATGGGATGTTGTCAGTGTATTTGCACGACATCCTCAAGCGCTCAGCTTGAGAAGTTGGCCAAACAAAGTCAGTGATCCAGACCGTTTATCTGATGAGCCCCAGCATGGTGAGATCATAACCCTAAAATCTTCTAGATTGGTTTCTCATTGGGCATTAACTGAATTCATGCTCTTTCTTCTTTAACCGTTTATTTGAAGATTACCGATGGACTGGGCCATCCATGGTGGGGACCATATGATCAATGGTCTGGATCTGGCTCGCTGAGCCATGGACCCTCGCTAAGATCGCCCTACATACATACCTACATACCGCATAGAATAAATGTGGGTCCCATTATGATCCACCTAATGATTCGAATCTTCATCAGTGTCTGCCCTTTGCCCGATCACCGTTAATTGCATGATCCAAACCGTCCAATCCATAACATTCACAGAAATAATTAATTCCATAACCGGTGGCCAAAAGTCCAAAATCAGAGGATATTAGGCAGCCCCCAAAAACCCTAACTGATCCAGCTTTTGCGAACATAGCTGTCGTGCAAGATCTGGGCCCTTCATATGGTGGGCCTCTTGTGCATGGCCTGTGTGGTCCAAATTTAAATCGGTCTGAACATCTTAACCGTCCAGTTTGAGGGAAAAAAGGCAGGTGAAAGAAAAACCGAATCAAGATCAATATTCAATATATAAAATCCTCAGACCATCTTAACCGTCCATTTTGAGCTGTCACACATTCGTGGTGGGCCCGCCTGATGATGACTCGTGAGAGGTCTAGATCTCGTGCGTAACTGCCACTGCCTCTTCGGTGAATCCCTGACTGTCGGGTACACCTTGATGTATTTTCCTTACATCCACGCCGTCCATATGTTTTGACAGCTCATTTTGGGACATGATTCCTAAAACGAAGCAGATCTAGATCTCAGGTGGAACACAACACAGGAAAAAGTGGTGATTTACCATTAAAAACTTTTCGTGGGCTACAAAGTTTTGGATCAATCTGATATTTGTGTGGTCCCTTCATCCAATTCTCTGTGATCTTATCAACAGGTTGGAGGTGAATCCCATGAAGTTTTTAATGGTGGGTATTTGGTCACGGGTATTCACTGTGGTGTGGTCCACCTAAGACTTGGATCTGTTTCATTTTTTTGGATTATGCTCTAAAATAAGCTGTCAAAATGGATGGACGGAGTCGATCGAAGGAACACGTATTATGGTGGACCCACAGTCAGGCAGGATTATGCTCTAAAATGATTTGTCAAAATGGTTGGACAGAGTGGATCCAAGGAACACGTATTACGGTGGACCCACAGTGAGGGATCCAACGAGTCTGGGACATAACGGCACGAAGCAACCCAAGCATCACAGAGGAGAGTACTTGCGTATCAAGCATCAAACTCACCGAGTATCAAATAAACCCGGAGTTCTGTGGGCCCCGTGAGAATGCGGATTGCATGCTGACACTGCAGCAGCGACCACGGTGCTTTGTGGGCCCCACCATGCTGTATTTGTTTTATCTACGCTGTCCGTCTATTTTGGATCATTGTTTTAGTGCATGAGCCCAACAATGAGGCAGATTCAAATTTCAGGTTGACCACGCCACATGAAAGAGTAGTGATTGAACGCCCACCATTAAAAACTTTCCAAGCTCGACTGTACTGTTTATTTGCCATTCAGCTGGTTGATTAGGTCATACAGATCTGGATGAAGAGAAAATACAAATATCGGCTTGATCCAAAACTTTCTTGGCCTCAAAAAGTTTTTAATGGTGGCCCTTCAATCACCACTATGTCCTGTCTGTGTGGTCCACGTCAGATTTGGATCTGCTTCATTTTTTGAGTCGTACCTTAAAATAATCCGATGGAATGGATGGATGGCGTGGATAAAACACATATATCATGTTTTGGACATTTCCAATTGACAAGCTCATGTAAGCAATAAAATTTCAGACGCACTTAGCTTTTTATTTATTTATTTATTGATTTTATATTCACATGCACACACACCCCACACACGTACACTATGAGATTTCACCACCATAGATACTCGAACCCTTGACCTGTTGTTAAAACTTCGGCGAGTCTACCACCCGGGTAAAAGTAAGGACCAGACGCACTTAGCTGAGGTCAATACTTAATGGCCCACCAAGACGGATGTTTTTTATCCCTGCACCGTTTTTTTTTTTCATCTTATTCTAAGACATGAACCAGGAGGATACGCCACACCACATAAAACAGAGGGGATAGGAAACGGATTGGCCACTAACCCTGGAACTAGCAAATATTTAGTGGTTGGTGCTATGTGGGCCCCACCATGATATATGTGTTTCATCCATTCCGTCCACTCATTCTTCCATATCAGTTTACGGTATGAGCCCAAGAATTATTTTGATCCCAATTTCAAGTCGACCGCAAAGTGTTGATTGAACGCCCGCCATTAAAAACTTCTTGGGGGCTACGAAAGCTATGGATTAAGCTGATATAAATATATTCCCTTCATCCAAGTCTTTATGACCTGATCAACAGTTTAGATGTCAAATAACCATTACATGGGGCCTGGGAGGTTTTTAATGGTGGACATTCAATCACTACTGATTTCTCATGGCGTGGTCCACCTGAGATTTAGATGTACCTGAAATTTATGATAAATCACTAAAAATATCTTTCAAAATGGATGGACATCTCGGATAAAATACATATATCATGGTGGGGTCCACATAGAGGCACAGGCTGGTGCAGCGTCACTAGCCAAGCCGCGCCGGCGGGGACAATGATGTCCACCGTTGAAACATTACTGATGCCCACTGTAATTTTTATTTGTCATCCAAACGGTTCATAAGGTCACACGGACCTGGATGAAGGGAAAACACGAATATCTGCCTTATCTAAAGCTTCTGTGGCCCCTGTGAAGTTTTCAACGTTAAGAGTTCAATCCACACTGTTTCCTATGGCGTGGTCTAATTAATCTATGGATCCACTTAATTTCTGGATTCGTATCTTAAAATGATCTGAAAAATTCGATGGACGGAGTGGATAAAACAAATATATAATTTTGGGACCCACATAGCTTTGACATCAGCTAGCTAGCTGGTGTGGGGTCACCAGCCAAACGGCGTCCAAAATTTTGTCTTTTCAATAGGTTTTCGGCGGGTGTTGAGAGAGAGTGTTACCGGTGAGAGAATGGATTCCGGCGAGGTACGGGGTACCGTCGGAGCAGAGAGAGAGATCGGAGCGGGTATGGTAAGCTGCGAGATTTCCGTCGAGGAGCAACGCAGGGAGAGAGAGAAACACGTCGGAACAGGTAAGAAAGCTCTGAATTCCGGCGATTTTGGGAGAGATGTTGTGGGGTGAGAATACCCTTTCTTCTTCATTAGAGATTTTTACAAAATAGTGCCTCACAATTATGATATCTACGTTCTGATACCTTGTCTAAGAAGCTTTTCATTAAACTACCTCATTAGATTTCCCTAACAGGAGCTGTAAATGACAAAAATGCCCTTATGATAGAATTTTTAAAAAAGTGGATGTATGAAGGAACTTTCATAGTTAGCAGTGAAGTTCAGAACTATGAAGAATAACATTCATATTCTTCATGATTTGAATAGTAACAGCTACTTTACTTCTGACTCCATTGCAGACTCTCTTGCCAGTCGTTTTAAATCCATCTTAGATATTCCTGTTAAACTACACACCTTTCCCTTCCATGTGCAAATCAATGGGATTGATAATACATAAAGATTAATGGATGATAATTACTTCCAACACAAGCAAGCAAATCATCAAACACGTATGATGCAAGAGACAGATTTTTAATTTGGAACCTTTGACGTGAAGGGAAAAACTATGGGACCTAGTATGGCAAAATCCACTATAATAAAAATAATGTAAGTACAATCATCAAGAGACCAACCTCTCTTGGATATTCAAATACATCACCCGAATGTGGATTCAATGCAATAATGAAAGGAAAGAGTTTTCTCACCAAATAGGGATTGTGCAAAACTCCCAACATAACCCGTGGAGAAGATAATCGAAGAAGCCGGTGTTGTGGATAGAGCCTCACGAACTCGGATGCAGAGATTTTGGTGCTAGAAGGCTCTTGATTTTTTTCTTCTACAAAACCCCATTTTCTCATTCTTCTTTCTCATGTTTTTCTTCAAGAAAGGAAACCCCCTAAATGTTGTTGTGTTATGTTTTTTTTCCCCCCCTTAAACTAGAGAAATAGTCCAAAAGACCAAAATGCCCCCACACACATGTGGTAAAAAAAAAGACTACTTAAGCCCACGTGTGGGTCTCACCTCCACATGAGGGAGACCCAACAATCTTTGGCTCCCGATTTATGAGGAGGGCTCCACCATGCCCAAACTTGCTATGCTTATGCAAAACTCATGCTTTTCTCTAGATAAGGCCTTGGTCATCATATCTGAACCATTTTTGTCGTATGGATCTTCTCAAGTTGTAGCAACTTTTCTTTAAGAGCATCCTGAATCCAATGATACCTTACATCTATGTGCTTGGATTTGGAATGGTGAATTGAATTCTTAAAGGTGGATAGCATTTTGGTTATCACAATGAACAATATGCTTGTTTTGCTTCAAATCAAGTTCTTGAAAGAACCTCTTCATCCACAATATCTCTTGGCAAGCTTCTCTAGTTGTAATATACTCGGCCTCTCTAGTAGACTAAGGCCATACACTTCTGTAGCTTGGATTGCCATGACGCTACTCCTCTTGCAAAAAATAAGCATGTACCCTGATGTGGACTTCTAGGAGTCAATATCTCCCGCCATATTTGCATTCGCGTAGCCTTCTAACACAAGTTCGCCATCACTAAAGCATAAACATAACTTGGATGAACCCCTGAGATATTTGGGAATCCATTTAACTACCTCTTAGTGCTCTTTGCTAGGATTTGTAAGAAATATGCTAATAACACCAATTGCATGTGCGATGTCAGGCCTTATGCACACTATGCATACATCAAATTTCCTATTACTGATGCATACGGAATTTTCTTAATTTCTACTTTTTCTTTCTCACTTGAAGGGCTTTGCTCACTACTTAACTTGAGGTGACCTGCAAGTGGAGAATTGATTGGTTTTGCCTTGTCTATATAGAACCTTACAAGAACTTTTTTAATATACCTTTTTTGTGATAGCCATAGCTTGCTAACATTCCTATCACGAGAGATCTTCATGCTTAAATTAATTGTGCGGGTCTTAAGTCCTTCATGGTAAAGGACATGCTTAACTCGTTTTTCAACCTATTAATTTTGCCAATATCTTGATCAACAATCAACATATCATCAACATAAAGCAAAAGAATAATAAAATCGCCATAATAAAATTTCCTAGTAAATACACAATGGTCTGAAGCGGTTGTTTTATACCCATGGTCCACCATAAATGGGCTTGTCTTAACCCGTTCAGGTTCTCTAGTCCACCATGAATGGGCCTGTTTTAACCTGTTTAGGCTCTCTTTTAGCTTGCAAACTATGTGTTCCTTTGCCTTTGACTTTGAAACCTTTTGGTTGCTCCATATATCTCTCTTCCTCTTAATCACTATGAAGGAATGTTGTTTTGACGTCTAGTTGCTCAATCTCTAGGTTCATATTTGTAGCCAAACCTAATACGACTCAGATGGATGGCATCGTCACTGCAAGTGAAAAAATCTCATAAAAGCTAATGCCCTTCTTTTTATCCAAATCCTTTCCAAACCAACATTGCCTTGTACCTTGATCGTGAGTTCTTCTCTTCTGTCTTTAATTTGAATACCCACTTATTCTTGAGTGTTTTCTTGCCCTTAGGTAGCTTCACCAAGTCATAGGTGTGGTTCTTATACAAAAAATCAATCTCTTCTTACATAGCTCTTAGCCACTTCCCTTAATGTTCATCGATTTGAGCTTCTCGATAGTTAATAGGTTCACCCCCATATGTAAGCATGACATACTCATGAGGTGAGTACCTCATAGGTGGTTGGCTTGCTCTAGTAGACATTCTCAACCAAGACTTAACTGATGGTTCTTATGGGGGCGGCTCCCCCCGTTCTTCTCATTCAACATCACCTATAGGGACATCATCACCAACCATCTCTTCTGGGCCGCTATCATCATGCACCATGGGAGGAGGAACTGGATCTATATCAATAAGATCATCTGCAAAGGGTTGAGGTTTTTCAACCTTCTCAAAATCTTCAATTGTATTGTCTTATAAAAAGACCACATCCCTGCTTTTGGTCACCTTCTTATTAATTGGATCCGATAACTTGTAGCCAAAATTTTTATCTGCATAGCCCAAGAAGATATGCAGTTTTGCTTTGTCACAAAATTTGAACCACTTATCTTTGGGTAAATGCACAAATGCTCTACAACCAAAGCACATTTAGGTGTTCAGAGGAAACATCTTTCCCGGTCTATACTCTTTCTGCAACATCTCCATTCAGAGGAGTCAAAGGAGATTAATTAACATGCAATGCATATTGTTTCCCCCCAAAAGGAGATTAATCTTGGTAATTTTGTCTACGAGAGCATACATCTTATTCTTTCCACAAAGTGCAATTCATCCTTTCTGCTACACCACTATGCTGTGAAGTCTTCGGAACAGATTGCTCATGTCAAATTGCATGGCCTTTGCAGTATTGCTCAAATGGTCTAATATATTCACCACTATTATCTGGTGCGAATACACTTCAACGGTTTGCCTATTTCCCTTTCCACCATCGGTCTTTAATCTGCAAGGCATATGCCCACACCTTTCTGGAAGCATCATTTATGAAGGTAATAAAGTAAAAGGCCTCGCCAAGAGTTTTCACTTTTATAGGATCACAAACATCAAAATAAACCAATTCCAAAATATTTATTTTTCTTTAAGGAGAATTTTTATGAAATAAAATTCTATGCTGCTTATCAACTGGATGATGAACACAATTATTTAAAGGTGTACCTTTCATACCAAGGAGGAGTTGCTTCCTGGCAAGAATCTGTAGACCCTTCTCGTTCATATGGCCTAGTCGCTTGTGCCACAAATCAATAGAGGAATCCTTCTCTGTTGTATTTAGCTCATCCTTCAATAATTGTACTTGTGTCTTATACAAAGCGCAACACTTTCATCCTCTTGCTATTATTAGAGACCCTTTGGTAAGCTTCTATTTTCCATCATCAAAGTGATTGTTGTAGCTTTCTTTGTCCAATCTTCCCACAAAAATTAAATTAAGGCGAAGATCAGGTAAATGTCTCTCATCCTTGAGGACCAACGTGCAACGAACATTAATCTTAACACACCCATCACCCATCCTCACAATTTTTGAAGAGCTACTATTACCTATCCCCACAACACCAAAGTCCCCCGACTTGTAAGATGCGAAAAAATTCTTACAAGGAGTAGCGTGATTTGAGGCATCGATGTCAATCACCCAATTTGTGTTTTGACATGCGAGACTGAAGTAGGATTTTTTACAATGTAAGAAAATATAATATCGCCATCTAAAGCAACCGCAATTGTATCCTTCTCTTCTTGCTTTTTCTTCCATTTTATTTCTTCTTTTCCCTTATGGGCTTTTGGCACTCATTTTGGTAGTGGCCAACTTGCCACAATTATAATAGTTAATATCCTTTCCTGACTTGACTGAGAAGAACCTAAGGATTTTCTTCTTGTTTCTACATTCAACAAACTATTTGTTACTCGTCTCATTGTAACAAGCTCGCTAGGAGCGAAGTTACTTAGAGACACCGCTAAGGTCTACTTACTGTTAAGTAAAGAACTAAGTAGTAACATGGCCTGCAACTCATCATCTAGTGTCATCTTCATATAAGAGAGTTGATTAACAATACCTTGCATCTCATTCAAATTCTTGGAAATCAAGCTACCTTTTTTGTACTTCAAGTTCACAAGCTTCCTAATTTCCTGCGGTCTTTCTCTCTTACAACCCTTCCAATCCTCATAATCAAGCACAAGTGTGCCAAAGTTTCTATAGAAACATGATGAAAAACACTATCGTCTAGTTTCTTCGCTCATCATCGATTATATCTTTCAAAATTTCCCCAACACCTTCAATAGGTGCGTACAAGTTTTTGCAATACAATAAATCTTCTATCTTGGCTTTCCGAATCATCCAGTCATTTCCATTGATACTAACCATTCAACTTGTGCTTGCCTCCATGATTCACACATGAAATAATTAGAACCAAAGCTTTGATACCACTTGTTGGGAAACCACACACCTTTCCCTTCTATGTACAAATCAATAGGATTAACAATACAAAAAGATTAATGGATGATAATCACTTCCAACACGAGCAAGCAAATTATCAAACATGTAGGATGCAAGAGAAACCTAGATTTTTAATGTGAAAAACCCTTTGATGTGAAGGGAAAAACCACGAGATGTAGTCTGGAAAAATCTACTATAATAGAAATAATGGAAGTAACATAATCAAGAGACCAACCTCTCTTGGATATCCAAATATATCACCCAAAGGTAGCTACAAGCAACAATGAAATGAAAGAGTTTTCTCACCAACTAGGGATTGTACAAAACCTCTAACACAACCCTTGGAGAAGATAATTGAAGAAAACGACATTGTGCAATGAGCCTCACGAACCCGGATGTGAAGATTTCGTTGCTAGAAGGCTCTTGATATTCTTCTTCTACAAAACCCCCTTTTCTCTTCTTCTTTCTCCAAGAAAGAAAAACCCTCAAATGTTATCGTGTTATGTTTTTTTTTTTTTCCTTTTCTTTTTCTTAAACAAGAGAGATAAGCTAAAAGACCAAAATGCCCCCACACATTTGGTAAAAAAATAAGACTACTTAAGCCCACATGTTTGGGTCTCACCTCTATATGAGGAGGGAGTCCCAACACCTCCTTCCTCAACTGTTAAATGTGATCTCAGCCATTTAAGTTTTCCTCACAACCCTACTTATATTGCCTTTACCTTCTGTAGGATATTGAAATCAATAGATTGTACTAATATTGCCTTGATCCAAAGGATGACTCTGCTTCCACTCCAAACAAATTCGGGCCCATTTCTCTATCAAATTTCATTTACACAATCAAGGTAACTTGTTTAGTAGCAAACTCAAAGAGGTCAAATATGTGGCTCAATTTGCCTTTTTCGCCAACGGAAATATTACATGTAAATGTATAATATTCTTTTGTGCCAAAGTACGGAGGTTGATACACATGCACTACGTAATTGTACAAGTGGCACATACTAATAAAAACCGATTAAAATGTGGAATCTGATGTTTGTAAGCCACAATCCCAAAATCAGATCTGTTGAACCATCCTAACGTGTGATTCATGAATACCTATCTAATATCTATTGAAATGATTTTCTCGTTGCAAGGCATTTTTTTCAGCTTACAAAAATACCTTCTTAATGCAACTTCCATTTAGAGAAATCTAACAGAATGTATGGGAATGATAGTTAACTAAACTAATGAGTTAGCTTAATGAAAAAGCTTTTTTTCGCATAAAAAAAAAGCTTTTTATAAATCTACTGGAATGTATATTCTATAATAATGTGGTATTATTTTGTAAAAATACATATTTATTATAGGCTAGCATGCTTGGCACATAAGCACGTGTCATAGAGAGGTCCAAGCTACGGAGAGTTACTTTAGGGGATAAGGATCAAACAACCCTTCTGTCATTTTTTTGGGACTAACCATCCCCTCTCTAAATTACAATTCCACTTAACCCTCTTTTTAGCAAAATCTACACCCCTTCGTTAGCAAAATCTTTGTTAATTCTAATTCTATTATTTTTTTTTTTTTTCCAGTTTTACCCTCCACTCCTTAAAAATGAGGAAAGTCTTTCTGTATTCCTCTTCCCTATTTCCAAATTTAATGCTCATATGGAAAAACTAAATATGGCAACGCCCTCTTTGTAAGACACATCGCAAGGTGATATATCAATAGGGTCCACTGTGATGTCTTTTTTATATCCGCTCCGTCCATCCGTTGGGCCAGCTCATATTTGGACATGTCAAAAAAATCAGACAGATTCAAAACTCATGTTGGCCACAACACAAGAAACAATGGAGATTGAACACCCACCATTGAAACCTTTTTTGGCCCAAGAAAGTTTTGGATCAGGCTAATGTGTATTTCCCTTCATCCTGATGGTAGTTACCTTATAAATGGGATGGATGGTGTATAAACGTTAGGGTGGGCCCTGGTAAGGTTTATTGCGTGTGCTTCCATTCCCATCGTTTCCTGTGTTGTGACCTGCTTGAGTTTTGTATTTGCCTCAGTTTTGGGCTCATGTCCTAACGCAAGCTAGAAAAATGGATGGAGGGAATGGATGCCACACAAAGTCATGATGGTAGGACTTTAGCTTTCGGGTGGGCTCACCCTATTTTGGTTGAGTTTTGACAGGTTCCCGTGCTACAATACCGTGCAAAGTAAGTTTTCACCCCAAACTGCATCTTAGATGGTAATCTCGACCATTTGTGTTCTCATGATTTTGTTATATGGAAGTCATGACCTTTCAATCATGCTTCGATGATGATCCAAACCTTTGAATCTTCAATTTGAATATGAGCCATTCAAACTTCTCAATGTTTTAAATTCATCTTCGTATGCAACCATTGTTCAACAAATGTCTCTTAGGATGGTGGTCCATTTAGCGTGGAATCTAAACTATGGATGGTTTAGATCATCATCTAAAATGCAATCTTGGGTGAAACATGATAGCAGTGGTTCACTGGTACCCTACCCTATCAAAATCCATTCCAATTGACCTTGCCTTCCCTTCTCATCTCCCAATATAAGAGAACACAATCCTCTACAACACCTGTTTTATGCAGTGTGTAAAACACTCAAGCTTGTGGGGCCTAGTGGCCCACCATGGTGTAGATTTATGCAGTGTGTAAAACACTTAAGCTTGTGGGGCCTAGTGGCCCACCATGGTATATGTAAAATCTACTATGTCATCATGTTTTATCCTTAAATATAAAACTTGGGTGAAAAATCAGCGACATCCACAACTCAGGCAGGCTACAATATACAAAACAATGGGGATGGATGCCAACTGTAGGTTTGAGTGTGGGGCCACCATGGTGTTTATCTTTCATAAAACCCATTAATCAGCTATAACTCACCAGGATGAAGGGGAGATACAAAAATCAGCCTGATTAAAAACATAAGTGGGTCACATAGTGTGAACTTAGCAGTTTTGAGAGCAACTTTACATTGTTTCCACTGTCGTGGCCAATATTACTTTTTAATCAGGGCTATCTTTTGTACATACAACTAAAATAATGGTTCTCACTTGATGGATGGAGTGGATTTTACATATGCAACATGGTGTGCCCCATGGAGCCTAGGTGTTTTACATATGGTGTAAAACATGTGTTGTAGAAAATACCAATCCAAATGCACCGCACATGGCCTCATTGGGCATGTTCATGGATCCCAACGTTCTCAAAAGGTCTCTCCATTAAAGGTGGACACCTGCTAATTAGGCTACTCCAACCATCATCTGGGCACCATGTGAATTTGAACTTTTTTAATTTTTTTTTTTTTTTAAATTTTATAGTTGCTAATTGTTTTCTATGGTATGGCCCACCTAATGAACAAGCCTATTTTGTCATTCCATCATTGTGTGGGACCTTATAATGCATGAGTTGGATGGCGCACACACACGAACACATGATGGGTCCACTATAGAAAACATTGGATGACCATCTGAAAACTTCCAAATTCACGTGGTAGCTCACTTGATGGTTCGATTAGCCTAATTGTGTGGTGTTCAAAGTTTGCAGTGATGGAAAGGTTGGAAGCCATTCACACGCCCGGGTGAGCCCCACATGCAATACCCGTATAATAAGATTGGTCTACAAGACTATTAGAAGATCAGGACTTCCAAAAGGGTATAATAGGAATAAATAAAAATATTATCCTCCCTTCTTAAACAGTGGAGGGAGATTGGATTAATTAGCAAAATTGGGGGCTGGGTTGGAATGAAAATAAGAGGAATGAAACCCCATAGAAGGTTTGTTGGATCCAAATAGGGTTTTCGATGTGTGCGCCCTCAGCCTATATTTATGCCCAATTTGAACTGTACATCCTATGGTCACACTTTAAGTTTTTTCAGCTAGGAATGGAGGGGGTGGACATGCATTGTGTGGAGAATTCTGAAAAATATGCTCTCATCTATTATTTTTTCACTATCTAGGGACAATCCAACAAGCTAGTCATGCTTGGTATTGTCCACTTGAGCTTTGGATATGCCTTTTGTGGCCCCAAGAAGTTTTCAACAACATGCGTTCAATCCCCACCTTTTTCTGTGGTGTGGTTGAGCTTTGGATCTACTTATTTTTGGGCTCATGCCCTTAAAATGAGTTGGTAAAATGGATGGATGGCATAGATAAAACACATACATCACGGTGGGCCGCATAAAATTGGGTCACTAGGCAATTGACATCCCCATATGCAACCGACTCTGTTCATGGCATGAGCCCAGACATGAGCACTCCAAAACTCAAGTGGGCCATACCACAAGAAACAATGGGGATGGAAACATCTATCGTTGAAATATTCCTAGCCCACCAATGTGTTCAAAGGTGATTACCACCTGGATAAATGGAAAATCTTGATCCAAATTGTGGCCCCAAGAAGGTTTCAATGATGGGTGTTCAATCCTCGTTGCTTCTCACGGTGTGGCACACTTGAGTTTTGGATCTTCCTCATATTAGGGGTTCATGCCCTAAAATTATCTTGTGAAGCGGATGGATGGAGAGTGGATATACCAACAATAGAGAATGGTTTGATGATTATAATGTGAAGAAGAGAGGATAAATTGAGAGAGGAGGAGAGTTTGGGAAAGATTATTGTGTTAGGCTATCTTGCCCTAACACACAATATTTTATTATAATAGAGCATATAGTACACCACATGAGAAGAGAAAAGTGTGCAAATGTACTTACACTAAAAAGGGCCACTACACTATACACTAGCATTCTTTATACTCCCCTCCGAGTTGGAGTATAGATGTTGGTCATGCCCAACTTGTCACGAACACAATGAAGAGCATCTCGACTCAAGGGCTTTGTAAGAACATCAGCAAGTTGATCCCCAGATTGAACAAAAGGAGTGAAAATTTCCTTGGAAGCTACTTTCTCCCGAATAAAGTGAGAGTCGACCTCAATATGCTTGGTTCGCTTGTGAAAAACCGGGTTATGAGCAATATGGATGGCCACTTGGTTGTCACAATGAAGATGAACAGGATCTGAATAAGGAAAGCCAAGTTTTTCAAGAAGGTTGCGAAGCCACACGAGCTCACACGTCGCATGAGCCATGGCACGATATTCTACTTCAGCCGAGGACCGAGCAACAACTTGTTGCTTTTTTCTCTTCCATGTTATGAGATTGCCACCTAGGAAGGTACAGAAGCCGGATGTAGAGCGGCGATCATAAGTACTACCTGCGCAATCAACATCGGAATAACTAGAATGATGAAGATAACCATATAACTGAAAGTGGAGGCCAAGACCCGGGGCTGATTTTAGACATCGAAGTATGCGGTAGATAGCCGTGAGATGAGAAGTACGGGGAGCTCGAATAAATTGGCTACAAACGCCCACCGGAAATGAGAGATTTGGGCGAGTAATAGTCAGGTAAATAAGTTGACCAACAAATCGTCGATACATCTCGGGATTAGTAAGGAGAGTACCATCATCTGGTCGAAGCTTCTGCGAAGTATCCATGGGAGTGGTAGCAGGTTTACACCCTAACATGCCGGTCTCCATGAGAAGATCAAGCGCATATTTTCGTTGTGATAAGACCAATCTGAATGATGAGCGGCCAACTTCAATTTCGAGGAAGTAGCGAAGAGGACCAAGGTCCTTGATCTTAAACTTAGTCTTCAAAAATTCTTTGACTTCCCTCATTCCAATCGAATCACTACCGGACAGAACAATATCATGCACATAGACAATGAAAACCATGATGCTCGTTGATCGACGACATATAAAGAGAGAATGATCGACATGACTATGAACAAAGTCGAACTCCAAGGGAGCCTGACTGAATTTTTCGAACCATGCACATGGGGATTGTTTGAGTCCATAAAGAGCCTTCCTCAACCGACATACAAGCGCAGGATTGTGAGAAGCAACAAAGCCAGGAGGTTGTTGCATGTAAACTTCCTCTGCAAGGTCCCTATGGAGAAATGCATTCTTAACATCAAGTTGAAACAAGGGCTATGATAAATTAATGGCCAAGGAGATGACAACGCGAATCGAATTAAGCTTAGCCATCGGAGAGAATGTCTCGAAGTAATCCACACCATGAGTTTGTGTGTAACCCTTAGCAACAAGACGAAATTTATAGCGATCAGTGGAGCCATCTAGAAGAAACTTGATCGTATAAACTCATCTACATCCAACAAGATTATACCCTAAAAGAAGTGGCATAAGGTCCCAAGTACGATTCTTCTCAAGAGCAGACATTTCTTCTATTATCGCCTTGGTCCAGTCAGGACTTTGAAGAGCATTTTAGAGAGACCGAGGAATAGTCTGTAATGAAAGGGAAGCTACAAACAACTGAAAAGACGGTGAAAGATGATCATATGAAACGAAATTACTAATGGGGTGTTGAGTACAAGATTATGACCATTTGTGTTAGGCAATGGGGAGATTTAAACTTGAGGTAGGAGAGTCACCTGAACAAACATCTAAAGTGAGCGGAAGAGTGGATGGCTGAGTGTGTGAAGATTCATCTCGACGATGATACACCCGCAGAAGCTTAGGCTCACCCAAATCACCAACAAGATGCTGAGCGGAGGGGAGAGGAGTTTTTCCATGATCACTAGTGGAAAGAGGATCATTAGTGAAAAGAGGAAGAGGATAAGAGTCACTCCCCCTGACTTGCAAGAGGATCACAGAGAGATCGGCTTGAAACTGAGAAAAAAGAAATATACTCAAAGAAGGTTACATTGGTAGAGACATTTTTTGCGAGTCAATGGGTCAAAACATTTATACCCGTTCTGACTCCGAGTATACTCTAGAAAGATACATTTAATTGCTCTTGGGGCTAAGTTTATCATTTTTATCCAAAATTTGAACAAAGCATGTGCAACCAAAAACTTTAGGTGGTAAAGGAAATGGATTATCATGAGGATACAATATAGTAAATGAAGATTTGTAAGACAGGATACATGAGGGTATACAATTAATAAGAAAAGTAGCAGTTGGAAGAGCATCGCCCCAAAAATGTTTAAGTAGGTGCATACCAAGCAGAAGGGTGCGAGCAACTTTAAGAAGATGACGATTCTTTTGTTCTACAATATCATTTTGTTGAGGTGTGGGAGCACACGACGTCCTAGACAAAATACCGTGTTCCTACAAGAATGACAAAAAAACAGTAGACATGTATTCCTTCCCATTATCAGAATGGAGGGTTTTGATGGAACATTGAAATTGAGTACACACTTCATTATAAAACACTTTAAACGCATCAAACACTTCACTTTTAGATTTCAAAAGATAAATCCAAGTCATACGTGAATAATCATTAATAAAGGTAACAAAATATCTAAATCCAAAAGTGGATATAACTGGAGCTGGTCCCTAGATATTCGAGTGAAAACAAAAGGTTGAGATTTCCTCCCAGAAGAGCTAGGAGGAAATGTAGCACGATGATGTTTAGACAATTCACAAATATCACAGCATAACGGTTTAGTGACAGATAAGGAGGGAAACAAAATTTGCAATCTAGCTATTGATGGGTGGCCTAAGTAGCAGTGCCACTGAGTCATGGACTCTCAATCTAGAGAAAGAGTACTAGAAGCGGTAACGGGTGTATCATCGAGAAGATAAACGGCTCCTCACTCATGCCCCCCGCCAATCACTCTCGTCGTCTGTAGGTTCTGAAACAAACAATAAGAAGGGAAGAAGATAATGGAACAATTTAATGATTTAGTAAGAAAGCTAACAACAATAAGTTTAATGGAAAACAAGACACATGTAAGACTGAGGACAGAGACAGGGAAGAAGAAAGAGAGATGGAACCAATCCCAGATATGGGAGTTTAGGCTCCATCTGTGACTGTGACATACTGAGTGTAGGGAGAAGGAGAATAAGAGGAAAATAATTGAGACTTACCAGTCATATGGGAGGAAGCTTTAGAGTCTATGACCCAAGAGGTAGGAGAGGATGATGCAAGAAGAGCAGTACCTGACTGGGCTGAGGCTGCGTGAGATGACTCAAGAATATCAAGAATGTGAAGCCGTATAAGGGCATCATATGTAGCCCGAGAAATGATAAGAGATACCCCTGAAGTAGACTGCTCAGCTGTCAAGGTGGAAGACTCTGACTCAGGAGCAATTGTGGATGCAACAGAAGCAGCGACATACGTAGGACGACCATGTATCTGCCAACAATAATCAATAGTGTGAGTAGTTTCACCGCAATGTGAACAAATGCGGGAACCATCATGTCCTCGTTCACGTCCACCACGACCACGAAGACTACGACTGCCACTATTGCGATTTCTCTTGCGGCCTCTATCACAACCACCAAAAACAGAAAATACCCTGAACTCAAGGATGGTACCTGAAGGCCAAGAGAGGACTGATCGGCAACAAGATGTGCCGAACACTTTGGTGGCACAAATGAATGAGAAAGAAGAGTAGAGACAGTAGCATGCTGACACATGGCATAGACTGTTGTCAATGGGGGTAGAAGATCCTGCATAACAACCTAATATCGAACATGAAGATAATCGGAATTCAACCTAGCTAGGAACTGCATGATATGAGTATCATCCCACTGCTTATGAGTATGTTCATGATCCTCTTTACATTTGGAAGGAAGAGGCTGATACATATCCAACTCATTCTACATACCCCGAAGCGTCAAATAGTAATCTTTTAATGATCTTGAGTTTTGCATGAACCGATCAATTTCTTGAATAAGCTGGAATACATGTGAAAAATTCTGAGATTCCGAGAACATATCATGAAGCGTATCCCAAATGCCTTTAGCTGAGGATAAAAACATCACTGAGTGGCTAATTGAGGAATCCATACTATTCAACAACCGTACAATAACTTGATAATTCTCCTTTGTCCAAGACTTGTAGGTAACATCTGTAGAGCTTGGGGGATCATCCAAAATATATGACAACTTCTCACGGGCTCCTAAGAACACTTTTACAGATTGTGCCCATTAAAGATAGTTGTCACCATTCAACTTAGTGGAGGTAATCTGCAAGGGGTTGGATTCAAGAGACCCTATGCCAAGAGATGAGGGCCCTTTGTCAGCCATAGGATTGTCCAAGAGAGATAAACCTATGCTGAGAGAGGCCTTATGCCAAGAAGAATTGATTCAAACAACTCTATCTCGCTCAATGTTTCAAGATAATAAGATATAAACATACAACAAATAACAATCATACAAAATAACATGAAACATAGTAAAAAACGGCCCAACCGCACATCCATTTGAGGTTAAAACCTTCTCAAACATGGATCTTAGGTGAAAAATTCTCCATGGGTAGCTTGGGAGGGACATTTCGGTCCATCTTGAGTAAAGAAACCAAAGAAAAGCTTACCGATTTGAGGTAGATCGAAGAAAAATGGAAAAAGGGCCCGATTTTCGAATTTCTTTATTTCGCCCAAAATACCATGAAAGTAGGTCCAAAAAATTCTGAAAAAATCATGGCAAATCTTCTAAAATCAAGATCTATGAAACCGCTAAACTTTTAGCTCAAACAAAGTCCATTTATCCGTACAACGCTGACATCAGTCGTACGGTTGCTGATGTCAGAAATGTGATGTGTCGTCTTTCAATTTGTTGGTTGCAGAATGCCTGGATCTATTCTCTGATACCAAGTAGAGAATGGTTTGATGATTATAATGTGAAGAAGAGAGGAGAAATTGAGAGAAAAGGAGGAGGAGAGTTTGGGAAAGATGTTGTGTTAGGCTATATTGCCCTAACACAATATTTTATTATAATAGAGCATATAGTACACTACAGAAGAAGAGGAAAGTGTGCAAATGTACTTACACCAAAAAGGGTCGCTACACTATACACTAGCATTCTCTATAACAACATCATGGTGGACCCCATATTTGGAAATAGTTGGATGGGTTAGAAAACATCAACCAAGTTTTTCAGAGCCAGACATTTGTTCTATGAACTGTGGCCTACTTGACCAGTGGATCAACTTGATTCTTGGTCCAGGACATCAATATAGTGGGGTTGATCTAATGGATGGATTGGATCTCGTACTTATTGTGCCATGCTGGCACATGTGTCGCATGTAAGGTATTCCATAATGGTAACGGTGGCCTTAATGGTACCACTCTTACCTTTATGATACGAGCTATAAAGGTTGTTGTAGTCTCTCTCTCTCTCTAATTTTAAAAACCTGAAAATCTCTATTGGCCTCGTAATGGACCGTTGCGGGGCCTTTATAGCCTTTATGAGAGGCGTAATGGGCCATTATGGGGCTATAATGGTTGTTATGGGTCATTTTTTTCCCCGTAACGGTCGTTACAACCTTGTAATGCGTAACGGTTGCCACTGTTACCTCTACGTAACGGCTTTTACAGCCGTGTACTGGTCATTACGGCACACCATGGTTGTGTCCATGAGCTTTATTGGACACACATGTGGGCTTAGCAAAATGCAAATCAAAATTGAGGAATTTCAAGTAAATTTATTTATTTAATTTTTGCTCTTCAATGTCTTTAGCCCATGGATTTGGTTCATTTTTCAATGATCCAAGCCATTTAAAAGATGGGCCTCACAGCTACGTGTGGGCGATAGCACGTGTATGGGTGTTTTTGTTTGTCACATGAACTTCCGTCATTCCCCTTCATCTTCTCGCAAAAAACCAACAAATACCTCTTCAAAACCCTGATTCCTCTCTCTGTATATTCATTGATTAAAAACCCTTTTGATTTCATCTTCGAGATATCTCGAAAAGTATCTTCTCCTTTCTCAAATATCTGATTTCTAGACTCTTTTTCATCGTCAATTCAATCACAATTTCTTATGAATTCAATTGTTTTGAATTTCATCAAAAATTGCAATCTCAATGAGTTTTCGATTTGTTGAATTCGATTCAATCATGACTTCTTTTGAATGTGATCCTTTGCCTCCAAGCGTTAAACTGTAAGAACACAAGTTCTTTCCAAACTGAAATTGGAGTTCCGATGCCTACTGATAGATGTAAATTATTGAATTCATAGCAACTTGTAGTAGTAGTATATTAGCAGCAGACATCATTTTAAAACTTGTCGAGTGGACTTGAAACTTGGTTGAGTCAACCCGACTCAACTGGATTTTGAGTCCTGAGTTGACTCAAATCTCATTTTATTGAGTTATTTGAGTTGTGTAAAAAGCTTGATCGAGTCAAGATGAGTCCATTTTCTTCATCTGTCCTTTTTTTCCTAAGTGGTTGTTTAGATGCCTGAAATTGCCTGTAAATGGTTTATAGGTTGTAAATCAATTACTACTTTTACCTGCAGTTGAAAACTTGCCTTTAAGGCATGTTTTCATTTACCTGCAATTGATTTTCAGGGCAACGACTAGTTGTTCAAATCCCTCATAAAGGGAGCATCGCAGCTCCCTTTTCCACCATCTCCCCCTCCCCCAACAGCTCTCTCTCTCTCTCTCTCTCTCTCTCGGTAAACAGATTACAGTTTAATTTTGGACAGGCTGTAAACACTTTATGCCTGTAATCCGATTACCTGTAATTCCTTTTCAACTTAGGGGTCATTCGGATGCAGCTGTAAAATCTGCAAGTGACAAATGAATTACGGCTGTAAATTATTTACGGCTTGTCCTGTTGGGCTTTAAGCTGTAATCTGTTTATGGGTAAGTAGTTTTCTATGTTTGGATAACCTATAAATTGTTTACAACTTGTAATTGGTATTCACGCCTAACAAAGCTTGGAGAGGTAAATCTCAATAAAATCTTCAAATGACATATAAGGGCTTCATTTACAATGGATCATTGGATTGAGCCCACTCAATAAGGCCAATCCTCGCCATAAACCAAGCATTAGGTGGGCCCACTAATTCAAATGCCCTTTTATGAAGAGAAACTACTGAATATAAAAGAGTCTACTTCTCAACGTAGAATGTTCACTAAAAGAGCCTATTTTTCTAAATGAATAATCAAAGTAAGAGTAGAGATGTTCACTCCAACAAACATAAAGGATTGCGTTATCTTTAAACTAATTCAACAAAAAACATAGGAAGAACTTCTATAATTGGCAATCAAACTTATCATCAAGAAACAATATGAAGACTCCAAATACCTAAATCTGATTTACAAGTAAATGAAAACTTAAGAGTCAGTTTTTCATTTGCAGGTAAAAGCTATAAATTCTTTACAGCCTGTAAACCATTTACAGGCAATTTCAGCATCCAAACAGGCCCTGCAATCCATTTACCTTTATTTCATTTACCACAACCCCTAAAATTTCTGTTATTGTTTTAGTATTTTCATGAATTCATGCTTTCTATGTACATTTCTCATATTTTTACATGAGAAGGTCTCAACCAAACCGGTTGGACTAAAAGTTACTGTCCACCCAATATATAACTTCTAACATGTTATGTTCTTTCAACATCCAACCCATCTAGTAGGTTGGTCTCAATGTGTTGATCACCTTGTGCAAAATCTGTCACATTCACTCATTTGGTGGGCCAATCCATAGACAACACTGTACAACTGCTAATGAAAACCAAAATATAAGTTTGGTCCTCCTAATGAGTGGATGGGCTGTTTTTTAACAAGAGGACACTCATTTTGAGGTCAACCTAGGAAGGAATGTAAGAGAACCAATAGGTAATAAGATGAGGGAAAGTATATGTAGATGGTTTGGTCATATGCAATGGAGATGAAGAATTGTGGGAGTTAGGAGTGAGTTGGTACAAATTGAAGGCTCTAAAAGGGGAAGGCCTAAAAGGACTTGGATGGAGGTAGTAAGAAAAGACTTGATGACCTATGGTCTAACTGAAGGTCTAGCCCTTGATAGAATGAAATGGCAGAACATGATTTATGTAGCCGACCCCAATTAATTGGGATAATCCTTAGATGATGATGATGATCCTCATGGTGAGGCCAACCTATTGGACAAGTTGAAAGAACATGACAGGTTGGAAGATATCTGCAGGGTGGAGAGTAACTTAACATCCAACCAATTGGACTTGAGACCTCCTATTTTTAAATAATTATCAATTATTGAGTTTCGACTTCCTAGTTGAGTCGAGTTTTTGGGTATTTGAGCAGTGTTGGCAGATGTACTTGTTGCCCGTGGTAGCATTTACTGGTTTTGTTTGTTTATGTTCACTTCGCTAGATCTCTTATTATATCATTTTCTTTTTCGATCTTGTATGCACATTTTCAGCAATGGAGATCGAATTTTATCGCACTGATGCAAGAACATTATGCTCACAGATTTGGCATCAAGAGAAGCTGCTCAGAATGAAAAGGAGGTTTTATAAACTAGCAGTGTCTTTCTTTGTCCATTTTCTTTTGGGGATGTTTGGGAATGTCGAATACCTTGGGAATGAAAAAGTTTTCCAAGGAAACATACTTTTCCCCATGTTTGCAGAAAAAAAGATGCGTTAATTGTTTTTCATTCCTGAGGTTTTACTCAAATTCATGGATATCATTCCTTTCAAAAAAAGCTGTTAAACGTAAACTCCCAGGTCACGAGAGCCTCCTCTCATCATTTGACCATTGATCTTTGAAAATTTCCAGGGAGGAGTACACTCCAAACTAAACAACAGATTTACTGTTGGAATCCTTAGTTTTCCATATCCTTACCATTCCATGTTGGTTTTCCATGTCCAAGGATATGAGATGTATACTAGGACTCTGATTAAGAAAAGTGTTGCCTGAATTTGGCAATCTGATGTGTCCAACAGAGAATGGTGCTCCAAAAAATATCCTGGATCTGGAGATACTAGCCTCCTAGATTATTATTATTATTATTATTTTGTCTTATGTTGAATGTGGACGGTTGCTGCAATTTTCCCTCTTAATTGTCAAATTGCAAGACACTAATTGATGGGTTGAAATCTTCCATTCTAGGAGATTTTTGGGGCATGCTCCTTTGACATTGGCTGATTAGATAAACTATTGGATCCGTGAGCCATTGTTCCCACTTTTGAAACTCAGGGCTTGAGTATACGATGCATCTTCCCAGCCTGAGGATCATGTAATTCCTTATTTCTATATGGAACCTTGGCTTCCAGACATTTGAATTCATTAGTTGCATTGCTAGTCTACTTGCCATCATACCCAATGATTATGTGAATAGAATATCAATGTGCAGTATGTAACACAGAATAAATGCAAGAAACGGCAACATGATTTATTACTCTCGTTCAATTACTTGTATAAACTTAATGACAATGTGAGCAGCATCGAATATGCATAGCTTGTGCATGCCTGAAGCTGAATATCTATTTTAAACCACTCTCTCTCTCTCTCTCTCTCTCTCTCTCTCTCTCATTGTTTGAAACTTTGAATTCACATTGTTCCTTTATAGCACTGTTTTGGATGGTTAATTCTTGCATAGCCACATTAGTTACTAGCTAATTTAGACTTAGAAAATCCACCTAAAATGCTGACACAAATTTGATACCACATGCTCAACGATTGATAGAGAAAAAAGTTCATGCAAAGTAGTCTTATTTGGAATCAATGCTTTAAACATCAACTGTTTGCAAACTACTCTTTGTAGTGTAGTGCAGTGTGGAGCCTGATCATGTTGGCATGAGTTGTGTTTGTAATCATAGATTAGTGGATTTCCTGCTATTTTAAGCAGCCACCTACTCGATCACGATGTTTCACGTGTGTGGATGCGTTGTGCTTAATGGCTTGCTTGGCAACTGCCCCTCCATGACTCTACGTTTCTTGCTCACCCTGTGGCGTGGATATGATAGTTGGGCTGGGATCATAATAGGTGGGACCGTGCATGGGAGTGGCGTCAATGTGAGCCTCTGTGATGACCAAGTTCGAAGAGCCCAGTGAAAGAGGAAGGTTGATTTTTAGTGGACAGCAGATTGTATAAATTTTGTGAACCCATCATTGAAAAGTCTAACCCCAAATTGTTGGGCAGAAGCTAAGATGATGTTATATTATAACTGAACACTGAAATATAATTAGATTGACTCTTCTGAAATATGCCACAAACATGCAATCTCAAATATTTTTAGGCACATGATCCTTCTCATAACTCATCAACATAAGCTCTTTAATATAGTATCAATTTCCATAACCCTACTCAACAGTTATTTCAAGCAAACCCTCTTTAAATCAGAATATGATGTAAATTTTCTTTGAAAAGGAGAATGCTCGTAGTTGGACATTGTGGTGAAATTTCAATGCTGCATCTGTCTCATTACCAAAATTCTCTAGTTCTCCTAACCATCAAAGGAATGAGTGGAGTTCAGTAGTAGGGAAATTTCAACTATTTCTTTCTATGAAATTCCTTTTCAATTTTCAATTATTTTTGGAGCTAGATGGCTAATAAAAAGCTTTTTCCCCTAATAGCGAACAAGCTTCTCGATGTAGACCGAGCTGTGTTGCTAATGCCTGTGGTTATGAGTGCTTCCAAATCTTATAAGCTGACCTCCTTTCTCATCTTCTCATGCTTTTTAGGCATGGTAACAACTAATTCTTCAAGAGGTGCATTGTGCGCCCTGTAGGTGTTGTCTGTATCATACACTCATAGTCAGGATTGGATGATCTGGACCAAATTGAGGGTGTGACCAGGCTGAGGGGTCCACAGATTAAAGTCGGATAAGTGATTGAAAAATCGCTTCTGTATTGGCAGTTGTATTGGATTCATATCGACTAGCAACCGATAATAACACAGGATGTGAGGGTGAAATGGGCTTAACCAAAATCGGTGTTTGTGTATCGGCCCGTAATTATACTGATGTGGCCTTACTGTATCAGTTGCAGTCCAGGACTATATAAGGGCCCATTTTCTCTCATTTTTTCCCATCCATTTCAACCTTAGAGGAAGCCTGGAAACTATATTCCATTGGATTTTTGCCTATTTTGGAGGTCAAAGCAAAAGATTTGAGCAGGTTTTGATAAACCACAGTGTATTGGGCCATTTTGGGGAAATTAGACATGGAGCAAACCATCATATTTTTCATTTTCTTCTTCTTTTTGTTGTATTTCAATCTAATGGACCTGATCTACCAAACCATGCTTGTTTTGTGCTAAATTGTAGCCTGTTTGTTTTTGCGTTTGTTTTTTTAATCCAAAAATTGACATTCTTAATCATTTTTGCCAATTTCAAGCAATTAAAATTGTGCATATTAATTATGTTTTTTACACAGTATAGTCATATAATATTATATGGTTTGTAGGCATTGTCTAGGAGGGCAAGCCCCCCACTCCTATCTCCTATTGTGGTATTGGATTAATTTGGGATGACATGCATGATGCATATAATTACTTGTGATAGAATGTTGTCATTATATTGCATTCATGATATTTGTGAGTGTATCCTTCAGACAAAAAAGATATCTGTGACTGTAATCATGTATATTTTAATTCTGGATAACCTATGGTGCTTCGTATCATGTCTAGTTAAAATTTTTAAATATGTAAAAAACCCTTTGTAGTAGGAAATGAAGATCACCGAATGTGTTTCTAATTCTGAAATGCTTTAGGGCCTGTTTGGATTCGCGTATAGTATTGTATTGTATTGTATTTGGGTACTGTTCATGTATACATTGGACGGTTTTCAGAATACATCCAAATCAATCAGATACTAATCAATGTTTGGATGGGAGGTATTGTTTGGCATAGTATACAATACGTTATACAGATCAATGTTTGGATAGGACGTATTATGTCTGTGTATTGTACAATCTTAATTGGGTCAGGTGGCCTGTTTGACGTATGGAACTTTCTGATTTCTAGCCTAGATGATTTTCATGTTGAAATGTACCAAATGAACAGTCCCGATCTTACATTGCATAGGTACCAGATATCTTGTAATCGTACCAATTTCAAACTTTCATCCGCTGCCGAATACAGCGCAATGAATACGAAGTATTGACAGCAACAAAACCCACTGACAATACTCTACCGTTGGTTCGAAATTTGGTTGGAGTTTGTATTCGCACGCATGGGATTCAACTCCTATGCTCTCCAATCCAAACACAGTAAACGTCAAATCATAACTTCTAATACGATACAAGACATCCCAAAACACGTATCCAAACAGGCCCTTAGCAACAAATTTTGAAGGTCAAAGTCTCAAAAACGCAGTTTTCAGCAAGTTAGGCTTACAAACGACATTCTTACCAAAGAATGGTCTAATATGTCATTATGTGCATGTCAAAAACACAAATAAAGGATAGATAACGTGTAACATCCCGGATTTTTCCTAACTTGGCAATGGACGTCCTTAGACATAGAACTGCCCTAGGACCTTATTCTGTTGTAATTATGGCGTAATTTAGTTAAGTATTAATAGCTTGGATCGCTTCCTATACAAACTACAAAGGCCCGAGTAACACCTCGAGCAGAAATCTCTTAGAATCAAATCCTTTAGAAATTAGGCGAGTATTAACTAGCGCTAAACTAGATTACCTATGAAATTAACACCAACCACTTTAAATATGATCTGTAAGACCCAAAACCTATAGAATTATTAACGATATGTTACCCTAAAATCTAGGATCAATCTCTAAACCCAGTTACTCTCGGGAGCACTTTGAAACTCCGTATCGGACCTGGACCGCACGTCGAAAGTCCGATAGCGATAAACTTAGAAGATATTGACCGCGTAGTTGGACTTGACAAGCACCGCGAAAATCACTTCCAAACGATGCTCTGGGACGATTTCCTTGAGTCCGGAGTGAAGAGTATGAGAAAATGAAGATTTTTAAGAAATTAAATATAATTTTAAGAAATCTGAGACGTGTCGCTTGTGCGTTATTTCTAAGCGTTCTGACCGTTGGATTTTGACCCAAATTTACCCTCGGATCAGGATAGGTGGCCCTTACATGTCATAGTACTTGTGGCTCTGATCGACTTTCGGTGACCGCTGAACTGAAACTGGTCCGCCACGGTCGATCTGGAAACCCGATCGGACTGAAAACTTAACTTGATCAAGATCCAATATTTGTGAGCTTAAGTCCGACCGCATTCAGCAAAGGGAGCTCCAGAAGTGCTCCGTTGGATCGGAACAACTTTCCTTTGGACATAACCTAAGTATACCATGGCCTAGGGTCTATTTCCGTGAGTTCTGGGCCTATATAAGGACCTTCAACCCTCTCTCTTTCCTCCTATACGAATTTGAGAAAACCCTAGGAGAGAGGAGAGAGTAAAGAGAGAGAAAGTGTGGGAGAAGTGGGAAGATCTCCCTGATACTCTATCCTACTGTTGCACGTGCTTAACCATCACGATCTAATCGCTATTCCGACGATTCTGACTTCGTTTCTAGGTAAGGAAACCTAACCCAAATCTGTTTTAGGGTTTCGATAGTTGCAAGTAGCGAAATAGCTGACTTACCTCGTGTTATAGGTCGTCATATCAACGTTGACGAAGACTTAGAGATTCCATCGACTTTTTTACGCTTCTACGGCATAAGGTGCGGACTTTAGACGTTTAGGTTGTCATTTTTCAAAGCTTTCAATGTCGGATAATAATAGATTCCTGACGTGGATGATATTTCACATGTAGAACATGCTATCCGTTTTCCGTTTCGGTTAAATACGAAGAATATGGAATTTTGTGTATTCTCTGTATTCGTAGAAAATACTGTATACGTACAAAATATGAAAGTGTTGGGTTTAATGCCCTTCTACAGACAACATTCATTCATCATTATCTATGTTGCATAAGTAATGTTTTGGAACTCGGGAGTTGGGTTTCTACTCGATCCCCGATTTTCAGGATGTTACATAACGGGTTGGATATAAATGAGAGTCTTTTACCACATACACAAAGGGGAGGTGAAGAATTACTTATTCATTCCTAAATCATCATTCCCATGGGTGATTGCCATATTCTTCTTGGGAGACCGTAGGCACGAGACTGAAATGCCATCTGCGATGCAAAGAAGAATTACTTATTCATTCCTAAAGAATAGGACAAGGTTATAATGAAGTCAATATCTCAAAAGATCTGGATGTCCATAAATCTTTCGAAAGAAGACACATGAGAAATTGATAGAAGAATCAACATAAGCGTAAATAGATAGATCTACTAATGAATTTGGGAATATATCTGCAAATGAATCAATGACTGGATAAAAAGTCAGTGATAGATAACCCAACTGTCGGATCAGAAAATTGCAAGCAGTGTATGCTCAAGTTGAGAAGAACTCATTAATACCATCCCAACGTCGAATAAGAGTCGAAGCATTGACGAGTCAGATGGGTGACCATAATGAAGATATTAGCTTGCAAGGGTTGTGGTGATGATTGACTCGATCTGACAGTTATCACCAGTTACTGTCAAAACTAATGAAGATTTGATGCAAGGGTGACACGTGGCAAGTGACTGGCACAAACTCAAGGATTTCTTTCAAGCCTAGGGGAGTTGATGCAGGAGTAACAATCATCACAAGCAGTCGCAATTGGATCCGCTTGCTGGCTGATTGAAGATGAAGCACATATGGGCCATATCCAGGGTCCTATTGATGATTTAGATCACGTGAAGGTCTGATCGAAGATCTGGACCCTGTCAACAGTCTTGATGGAAGATTTGAACCAAATGAAGGGTTCAATGAGAGTGTGTGTTCCCATATATTTGATCGAATAGCCTATATTGTCAACTCTTTGGGCTGCTGCTCACATATCCAATTGTATACTAATTTAGGGTCTCATATTCAAACCACATACACAAAGAAGAGTCTTTAACCAACCATATAGCTTCTTAGAGCCATATGTTGGTATATACAAAGGTATTTGAGAAGATACAAACTAGTTGATGTTTATTTATGTATTTGCTTTCCATCTTTGTTACAAACCTTTATAGGAATAGTTGAAACCATTTAGGAAGAGAAGGTTGGACCAATATGAATTAAGTGTTGGCTCTTTTACAATAATTAAGGGCCTGTTTGGTAGCAATAAAAGTTTACTCTCGGCAGGCTATCTGAATCATGTTGACTTGGACTAGGCTATTTGGGTTCAATTGTCTTAGACTAACTATTCTCATATTGTTTCTCAATTACTTGGAATGAGGATTATTTGGCACATGCAGCACATATGAACAATGAAACTCAGTACATGTTACATTGTTTGGTGCTTAAAAATGGACAGTAGCACGTGTGGCACATGTAGGGTGATCAAAGATGCACTTGATGATGTATGGCAGTGCACATGGAGTATGCACAACTTGGCACATGTGACACATGGAGGAAACTTGAAAGTTGAACATCGCACATTTGCGGTGCTTGAAGATGGACGGAGGCACTTGTGCCATATTGGTACATGTGACATGTTTATTGCAATTGAATAATCTGGCATGTACCATAATGGGGACAAACAAGTCTCAAATTTATTTTTAGGAACAAACAACGGCTTTCCAATGGTTAGAAAGTGAGACAAGTGCTTTAACCTTTCTTGGTTTACGTGAAAAAGAAAAAAACTATTCAGTTTCAAAGCATGGACTGGTTGTTAGTCTCGGACTAAGTAATGGACTGAACTTTTGTTGAAAACAAACATTATAGGGATGTCAACGGTTTGGTTTTGGGTCAGGTCCTATAGTATTTGTACTCGGGCTAACCGGGTTCGGATCTTGCCGGGTCTGGGGCCTTTTAGGTCTTAGTCTAGTTGTTGAAGTCCCGGACCTGGATCTGATCAAGTTTGGTTATCCATTGGGTCTTCAGATCTAGGTTTTGAGTCAAGTTCGGGACAAATAAGTGCATTTCCATGGTTGGGCCCAGCCGATGGAAGTGTTAGAGTGCACACACTTGTTCCACTTTGACATGTTCAGGTTGTATAAATGGGCTCTCTTACATGTGTGTGGCTTCGGAAACCTAATTTCTTTTGCTACAATAATCAATATATACTAAATATATATAATTTTACTATTAAAACTAACTAAATAATATATACTTAGTAGGTGTGCAAGCCGATATCACATGGGGGAGTGGGGCTTCATTCTTTGCGTACCATGAATCAAGCTCTTTTGTGTAATTGGTCATGGAGGTTTGGGATGGAGGAAGGGAGATTCTGGTGTAAAATTATTGCGTCCAAGTATGGTCTTAACTCTTAAGGAAGTGGGGTGGGAGGTTAAGGAGTCCTCATTATAGGTCTTCTCACATTTGTAGGTCTATAATGGCGACGAGGAGGAAATTCTGGGAAGTTGTCTCTTTTTCTTTAGGCGATGGTGCGAGAATTAAGTTTTGGAAAGACATGGCATGGCGATGAACCCTTCGAAATGTGTTTTCCTCATTTGGCTCAAAGTTGAGGACTGCTTCTCCTCAGGCTCGCTGGTTTTCTGGATGCCTCCTTGCAGAAGATTCCTTTCGGACACTGAATTGAAGGTGCTCTAATCCCTTTTGGCCCCACTCCAGTTATTGATTCCTCTGGGAGGAGCTGATTCTATGGTGTAGTCCATCCATAATTCGGTAAAGTTCTCTGTTAGCTCTTTTTATAAGTTCCTCTATTCGATAGCATCTACACATGTCACGAGTCAGGACCTATGCCTATTATTTTTGGTTTTTGGGAACACCTCCCAATGTGGTTGCATTCTTGTGGCGGGTTGGTGGAAATAAGGTGCTGACTATCGACAATCTTAAAAAAAGGGGCTATGCTGATCCCCAACTTGTTTCATTTATGCAAGCAAGATGCTGAATCTATTGACCATCTATTTATATCCTGTCCATTCACTGCCAAGGTGTGGACCTTCCTTTTGTCCATTTTCAAAATTTCATGGGTTATGCCTGAGTCAGCCTTTGATCTTCTTTGGGCCTGGACTGGGAGTTGGGTTTGTAAGAAGATGAAACCGATTTGGAATCTGACTCTTCTGGCAATTTGGTGGGTCATTTGGGGCAAGCGGAATAGGTGGCGGTTCCGGGATTCCTTGGGATCATTGGTCTCTATTTTTCTGACTATTGAAGTTTCTATTTTGGAATCGTCAGCTGCTTTGAATGTAGATCTAGATTTTGTAAAGTTTGTTCTCGGGATGTAAATCTTTTGCCCCTCTATATTCTTTTCTTGCTTAGCTTTGCTAGTGGGCCTTTAATAAAGTTTCCATTAACCCTAATACACACACACACACACATACATAGACACACACAAAATAATTTTACTATTAAAACCAACTAGATCCAATAAGACCTGACTTAAATTGGGTCCATCACATGGACCTGACCTGGACCTGAATAGACCCGATTTGGATTCAAAAGCCGAGAGCCGAATCTGACCCAATGTATTAACGGGTCCAATAAATGGGACCCAGACCTGTTAAAATCAGGTGGGGTCCATCGGGTACCCGCAGGTCTGGGTAACCATGACAGCCCTAAAACAGTCCCTTAGCACCTTTTTTTGGTGACGTTGATGTCCATGCTTTTCTAGGAAAAGCTTGGAAATGGAAAATATATTCCATGCCTTCTTTTTTTTTCCTAAAATTTTCCTAAAACGAAGGAAAAGTAGGGTTGGTTTCATATCCAGAGTATCCAATGTTCCTAAATACTACTCATATCAGCATTTCTTTAATGATTTTCCTAGTTTTCTCCACGTTCCTATCTTTTGAACAACATTTTCATTTTAATTTAGGGCCTGTTTGGTTACAACGAAAATTGAGCGATTACTTAGTCTGGAACTAAACCTTTCCATGGTTTGTTCATATATATATATATATATATATATATATATGTGTGTGTGTGTGTGTGTGTGTGTGTGTGTGCAGAAACCAAGAAAAGAGAGGACAACTTGTTTTCAGTTTTTGACCATTGGAAAGCCTCTGTTTCTTCTTCAAAAGAAAAATAAAAAATAAAAATGGAGGCTTGCTTGTTGAAAACTATAATAAGAAGCCTAAAGAAGGGACTTTTGTTTTAAGATTAGACAATTAAAGAAGATAGATAGTAAAGTAGTGAAGAGGGAGAATTCTAATGTAACTAATATAGGCCTGTGAATAATTAGAATTGTTTATAATCACCATGGTTACTTTCTTGAGATGACTGAAAGATTGGGAACAATTCAAATGCCTTGTAAAAACAAAGCGATGTTATAATGAATTGGAGAACTAGAGAGAAATTACGAGTTCAAAGCTTAAGAGTTTCTGAAGCATGAATTTGAGGTAATCGAATCAAGCAGATATCAAGTAAAAGCACAAGAAGGAAAAGAATGAACTAAATTGATTGGTCTAAAAACAAAACTATAAAGTTTGTTGCAGTAGATGTATTGAATTAATCGCCACAAAGTATAAAGAATTAATTGAAGTAAAATGAATTGAATCAAACAAAAGTGTTTCTTTTACCAAGAGGAATTATGGAGATTTGAGTTAGCAACGGGTATCAAACAAATGATCTATTACTATAGCACCAGACGACTTGACTCATTCAAACTTGACTCGACTCAAATCGAATGGGTGAGTTGGTTTGCACCGAGTAGGCTTTGCCCAATCCGAACTCAAACCGAGTCGAGTTCGGGTTACCCAGTAACTTGACCCGAAACTCGATCCGAAACCGATATAATAATAATAATAAACCCTAATTTCTAAGTATTTCTAATCATATATGCTGAGCCCGACCCAACCTTGACCCGATCCCAATATCTCTCCCTCCCTCATCCACCTCTTCCAAGCCCGACAACCACCCACCACCTGCCTCCTCCTCCTCCTCCTCCTCTCCACTCCCTCCCTTCCTTCTCTTCTAAAACCGGCAACCACCCACCACCATCACCACCCTCCTCTCTCTCTCTCTCTCTCTCCTCTCTCCACTCCCTCCCACATCTCTCAATCTAAATTGGTGCCAACTCGAACAGAATCGGTAATTTTGATCGGGTCAGACTCGGGCCGGATTAGTCCATGCCAAATCTGGACTCAGATCGGTTCAAGCATGCTGGATTCGGTACTGAGTTGAGTCGAGTTTGGGTCAGGCCTATTTCAAAACCGGATCGAGTTAGGTTAGCCTTAGATCGGGGGGGTGACCCTCCCATTGGATTTTTGTTTTTTTTTTAAAAAAAAATAAATGAATCTTTTGCTCTTTTCTTATTCTTCCATTTTTCATGAGATTTAAAGATACTTCCATGTGATTTGGAAGGGAGATTGGTGTGAGACTAATCTTCATCAACGGAGGTGCGGGGTCTCCATTTATCCCTACATCATCATCCCTTCATTCTCCATGAAGGTATTTTCTTTAAACTTTTTCGATTTTCTTCATCCCAAATCTCCGTCTTTATTTTAAACCTAAATTTTCCATATCTATCATTAAGCCGCACTCTAAAGGACCTAAACCGATCCAACCTAGCCACACGTGTGACCGTACGGCCACACATGTGAACCCTTCGAGTTGGCAGCCACACTTTGTCCCTTTTGGTTTCCCTTCACCCTTAAATCAAAACCCTTTTCTTCTTTCCCAAAACCCTAACCCAAAACCTAGAAATCCTTAATTTTTCTATTTTCCTAATTCACCAAACCCTAGATCATCCCATTCTTCAATTAACCCTAATCCTTATATCTTATCCCTCTAAAACCCTAATTCCCACATCTTCATACCTTAAACCTTAATCCATTTACCCAATTTGATACCATGAACCCTAATTCCTAGGTTTCCCTAATTTCACCCTAGGATGTATTATGTTTTCTACTTTGAGATAGGTTTTTCTTATGCTAATTGGATGTCCCTACATTCTTTAGATTATTGTTTCCTTTGCTTAATGATCTTTTATAACGATGCTCAGTAACCTAGGCTAAGATTGTGCATGATCTACTTTGGTTTTCTTTGATATTTGTAATGATTATAGCAAGTATTGTGTTTTTTTGTTAATTACTTTAATCTTTCTACTTGATCTCACGTAATATTTGAGTTCATGCATCAGTCCTACATCATGATTCCATGAGATTTAATCAATCAATTAAAAAAATGCCAGAAAAGGGTAACTCAATTAATATGAGTAATAAGGATGTGTTGTGTGTGCTTGCATGCATGTGTTTGTGATGGATGGTGGGCTGTAGAGGTCCTGTGTGAAGACTCAAATGGATGCAAGTGTGTCGAGTCACCTAGATGGGGTGAAGAAACGGTGAAAATGATAGAAGATAAGATGAATCTAAGAAAGCGGATATGAAAATAGTTTTCCCCCATAGAGAGAGTAATGTAGGAGCTCTTGAGGGTGGTGATTATGAAAACAAGAGAGGGGTTTAGGGTTGGGCAGAGAGACGCATTGGAGCCCCAAATTCGTGGACTATGGGGGCTGATTCGACGTGATTTCGGGTTGTTGATATTTGTAGAAGGGCTGGTTTTGGAAAAAGTGGAGATTTTTTAGATGGATTTCAATGTAGTTTGGGTGATTTTGTAGATTTGGAGGTAGGGTTTTGAAAAGGGGGGAGAAAATGGAAAATAGACAACTGTCCGTGCTGTGGTACATGCTTGACTACTTGGTTATGGTTTACATGCTGTCATCCATCTTCAGCGCAAAAAAAATGCATCACATGCAGCCTTTAAGTGCCCTTCATGTGCCCAGTGTTTTAAATATCGACGATATTAGCCAACGTATCCCACGATATATCTTGTATCCCACCTGTGCGATATGAAACACACAAGCAATGGAATATATCTCACATGTTTGATTCGGTGAGCAATTTTTTTTTTTTGATCCTTTTTTTTTTCTTTGTAAATCATGTTAAATCAGTGTCAAATTGTTATAAATTCATGATTTTTCATGTTTTGCATGGCATGAAAAATCATGGATTGGGAACTTCGATTTCAAGTTTTGGAAAAGGACCGAGTTGCAGAAAATTAAAAAAAAAAAATCAAAATCAAACATCTATGTAATGCGGGGGCATTTTCACACCGGGCTCGAGTGGGGTGGCCTGTGAGATGCAGGGGCACACTTGGGGTGGGCAGCCTGTGTGAGGCAGGTGGCTCGTGAGATGCGGGCCCCACCCGTGTGACTCGGGTGGCTCGTGTGAGGCGGTACCCATGTGATTTGGGGCCCACGAGGGGGGTTCAACCGAGGGCCTAACCCATGAGACGTGGGGCCTGGGCAATGAGATAAAGGGATTAATTTGCCATACTCTAACAGTTCGAGCTTTTAGAGCAAGTGGTTGATTGTCCTACATCACTACGTAACCTAATCTAGTGATTCTTTTTTTGATTTTGATGTATTGCTTGTGTTTTCACATGTCTTCTTACGTTTATAAATTATATGAATAGACTTTGAATATATTTGTATCAATTCAGTTAGACAACGCATAGATTAAGACCCAATAAAAAGAAACCTATTATGTGCACTTGTTTTTTTTAAATTAAATTTTTTTTTTGTTAATGTTTTGATTTGTAAGTGTGTATTGATGTCTTTTTTAACAATCACTGAAATTTATTGAAAAAATCGACCAATTTCCAACAACAACAATACATTACGCGAAACAACCGATATATCTCATGTGATAACCGATATGTATCTGTATCCCAAGGGTGAGATATGTAACGTGATATCGATATTTCTAACATTGCATTTGCCCCATGTTCCACCAAATATTGTCAAATTCCCACTCGTGCCACCATACATCTTCAAACACCACTTGTGCCAAGTTTTCTATGCGCGTATCCACCAAAAGTACCAAATAATTGTTTCTTATTCAAGGCACTTGACAAACATCATCAAAATAGTTAGTCCAAGACAACTAAGCCCAGACAATCTGGTCTAGGTCAGCATGATCTGGATAGCTTGCCTTAGACTAAACTTTTGCTGCTACCAAACAGGCTCTAAAGTTTTGCAAATGTAAGGCCGTATATATGGCGATACATGTGGACAAAAGAGATGCTACAATGAGTTTTTTTTTTTTTTGTTTTTTGTAAATTAAGAAAAGTTAGTTTTCATTGGTATTATCTTGTGGAAGAGTGACTTTTCTTGGTTGGTATTATCTTGTGGAAGAGTGACTTTTCTTGGCTGGAGTGTGTTTTCGTCCCTAAGAGGCTGTTGGGTCTCCCACAATCATCATCTTTCAAGGTATCCAAAATGGTTATGTAACGCCTTTGCTTAACGGTTAAAGGTGGGGACTGTTATGCGTTATGGGGCCATTATAGTTTTCTTTTCCCTCAAAAAGGCCATTACAGCACATATCATAACAGTAACAACGGTGGCTGTTACAGTCACCATTACTGTTATTGAATACCTTGTTATCTTTATTGGAAGGCAGCCGGATTTATATCCATGGTCCATTTTGTCTATTGTCAATTTTGTGGAAAATCCAAGGTGGATTTCAGTCTTCTAATTGGTATGCATGCATGTACTTCCAATTTAATAGAATCCATCACACGTGCTCCACCTTGGATTTGTCTACTATTTCCAAAAGCGTGATGCCATGCATATGCTTGGATGCAATATTTCCTGTTTCGGGACCTTAGGCATCTCTGACGCGTGACATCCATGATTTTTCAAATTAGACAATCTCTCCTATTCTATTTCTCAGTCTTTTACTGCTTAAAAATTCCTCTTGATGAAGCTAGCTCTATGCAGGTGGTTGATGGGATTGCCCATGATGTCCAAGTCAAGATATTCCCAAAGGCGGTTCAAAACACCAAAATTCTTAAAAAATATGTAAGTAGCTGCATTCTTTCATACCATGCACACTATTCATTACCCTGGTAGCTAATAAAAAATGTAATTGTTTAAGTAAACTTGCCCGTGTTGAGTATTCCACGGAATTCAAATCAGCTAACTTATTTTCCATGCTATGGAGCAGCTAATATTAACCTAGAGTATTCCAGAGTCTTATGTATGGTCTTATTGAGATAAGAGTTGTTGGTTTTTGCTCAAAGGTTGTCTATTTTCAGCAGGATTAGTTTCCCCATTATTATGATTTATTTTTTTATTTTTTTGGATATCTTGTTGGTAGAACAGGATTCATGTAGCTGAACCCAATTAGTTGTGATGCTTAGATGATGATGATGATTATTGGGCAGCTAGTGATTCAGTTAGGTTGGTGGTAGTTATTGGAATTCCCTGGCATTCTTTACTGATTAGTAGTCTCCGTAAGTTTATTTGTTTCATTTGGTGACTTTCATGGTTCTTCTAAGGTTTGATCAACAAAAGTGGGCGTGTATGCCGACACGGGCGTATTGTATCTGTATTGGCTGATGGGGATACCTGACATAGAGCTGAAATGGTCAAACCCAAAATTGGTGGCCATATTGGTGCTGATACGCCCACCGCATATCAGTTACATGCTGATGTGTTTATAGAGGCCCATTTTCCATTTTTGTTAATTTTCTTTTCCACTTCTTTCTAACCTTAGAGGAAGCATAGAAACCCATCTTACAACAAAATCTTGGCTTTGAGCAGGATTCAAGGACAAGATGTGAGTGGACGATTTAGGGAATAATGGAGAAGCTTCTGCTTATTCATCTTCTTTTTAATAAATTTTATGTCCACAAACAAATGAATAATGTAATGTGATATATTGTCTTTGTTGTTGTGTGCACAGAATGTTTCCTGCACTCGTCTAGTTTTTGTGCGGATGCTTGCACTTGTTATCATGTCCCTCTCCATTCTGCATCTTTGCTACTATTCTTCACATTCTCTTATTTCTCTGATCCTGCTGATGCTTACACTTCAACTTTGTGTAAAGTTCATTCTAGTCATTTCGATGAGGTTGTTTCTTTTGGGTCAAGTCCAGTTAGGCATTATTTTATTAGTTCTAAGCCTTAGGCCTTGGGGAAAGAAGACCAATCCATGCAACAGGTAGAGTTGGAGGTTAAAAGGCATGATTTGATGATTTATTCTTCTCACTTATGAAATTAGTGGTGGAAGACAAATCCTTTCATGTGATACTATGATTCCTTGCATGAGGAGGGGTGAGCCCAGCCTGGAGAATAAAAGATAGGCAGTTGGGGGGTTTTTGGTTTCTGGGTTTTATATTTCTTGGCTTAGTAATTCCCTGTTTTATATATTAAAAAAAAAGTTCAATTCACATTTTTGGTGGGATTTTACATTCCCTAGGAATTCCATTCCCTAGCTTTTCCTCAAAAACTCGCCCCAGCTTTTGGCTGGGGAATGGAAAACCTGGGAATTAAAACAGATTACAACCTTTCCCCAGGTTTCCCCAAGAAACCGGATGTATCAACCAAACAAAATTTAATCATTCCCCAAGAAATGCTATGCCGACTCTAACATTTGCTAGGAAACATAAAACCAGCAAACGAATTTCCCATCAACCAAACAAGCCCTTGATATTTTGGATTTCCACTCACATCTTGCTAATTTAGATCTCTCATTTTATAGGGAGGGTATACTGTTTAATGAATTCTCCAATTACTGAAGGTGTTGATTTTAGATGTCATGTGAACCTAGCCTAGTGTAATCATGACATGACTTTAGGTCTATAGGCATGTTGCTACCTTTTTTAGTGGCTTCTGTGTATTGTTTTCATTGTTACTTTTTAATTGATGAAAAACATATGAATGGCCAAAGATGCACTTAGCTGCACAAAGTGGGAGTGGAAGCTGTAGACGCAACAGTCGAAAATTTTCAAGAACTAAACGAAATAAAATAAAATTTTGTATTTATATTCATTTGTGTATTGAACCACATAAAAGAATATAAAACTTAAGTATTTACTGATTAGAACATTAGAATCTTGATTTGGAACAATAACTTTGAACAATATTATAAAGCTGATTTACTTAAAGGTCATCTTGTTTAAATTGTGTGAGTGGGAAAGGACAACAAGATGACATTTGGAAGTTGCATTAGGGATCCGAGCTGCAGCAGATTTCAAGAGGGATTGACACCTTGGGTAGAAGGTTGCTGCCACTGCATATATGCAATGTGATAGTGGTTCAGACTTGATATTAACATTGTCATAATTTCCTTCAAGGTTCTAAAAATTCTTGGTAAGAATAGTTTATTAGAATTAAATAAGCTTTTTTTATGATCTCAACAATCTTTGCTGCTAGGACCCCCGCTTTTCTTTTTGGTTGGGCAGGAGGAGGTGGAGGTCGAGAATGTTGAGTATTA
Source organism: Magnolia kwangsiensis (assembly GCA_037074715.1). Lineage (NCBI taxonomy): Eukaryota > Viridiplantae > Streptophyta > Magnoliopsida > Magnoliales > Magnoliaceae > Magnolia > Magnolia kwangsiensis. The sequence continues at coordinate 147,275,974 of CM073573.1, forward strand.
TTGTTCAAATTCAGGAAGATGACTTGACTATGAACTATCCTTCTTTTAGTTTCTGTTGAAAATCTGTTTCAGTATATTTTCATATATGATAGGCACTACTTGAGTGGAATTGCTTCTACATGGGATGCTTGTTTCAAAATTCTAAACGAGCCTATTTGGTTTTATTTGCCCACAAAAAATTGCTTTAGTTCTGGTTTTTCCACATCTCTTAAAACAGTACATTTGGTTTGGTCCATCTTTCAGATGGGATTTTGAATTAAAGTTTTTTCCCTCTTGCCAAATCACATGTATGTAGCCATAGCAATAGAAAGCATTTAGATTTCCTTGGCAATTTCTGCTGCATAGTTGTTCTTTGAGAGTACCTTGGCACACAGCATTTTGATGGTTTTTTTGTTGTTGCCAATGTAGGTATTTGCTTGAATCATTTGTGAGAGATGATGATGTGAGTCATTTTGCATTTTCTTAGATAATCATGTTAAGGTTTAATAATTTTGGTATTGTTTGTATGTTTTGCATTTTCTTAGATGATCATGTTAAGGTTTAATAATTTTAGTATTGTTTGTATTTTGTGCATTTTCTTAGATAATCATGTTAAGATTTAATAGTTTTAGTATTGTTTGTATGTTTTGCATTTTCTTAGATAATCATGTTAAGGTTTAATAATTTTAGTATTGTTTGTATGTATTATTTATTTTTATTTTTTTTGGGAGAGGGGGAGAGGCAAGGCCCTAGACTTTTTTTTCTTTTTTTTTTTTTGTATGTATTTAAATATTCTTTGGTAACAGAATTGCAAAAATCCCATTTCCAAACTATCTGACTAGTTAGTGGGCCTCACATGATGGTTCGATTGATCTACTGGCCTATATGGTCCATGCTATGGGACTATTTCATATATTTAATAGTTTTTATAAAAGAAAGACCAGATCATTTAGCAAGAGTCCATAGGTATCCTTATCTTCGGTACTTATCTTTGGGTAATAAATGACATCTGAATGACAAGAAATTGCTCTTGTTTGAGAGCCTTTTGATTTAGCTTTCAAACAAGTAAAAATCATATGATTCCGACATAAGTTGGTTATGACTGATTGGTGAAGGGTCAAGTGACATGACTTAGGGGTATTTTAGTCATTATTCATATTTTGTTAAACTAGATGGTGGGGCTGGAGCTGGTGAGAGAGAGAGAGAGAGTTTGGGATTAGAAATAATGGAAGGTTAGGATTAAATCGTAGGAAAGAGGGGGGGGGGGGGGGGGGGGGGGGGGGTGTCAAGATTAGATTAAGGTTTCTTTTGCTCCAAAAAACTATATAAACTTGTAAAGACTCTCTTATGAAAAATGGCATGTAGTGAATTCAAAAGTTTCGTCTTATTTTTCTTAATGTTGTATTGTATCTGAGGGAATAAAGCACTTGGGAAGAGAGACACAATTAGGGTCAGACGTCCAACCCTTTTTCGTTTATATTGAATTGGCAAATTACATAAAGTGCCCCTAGCACAAAGGACAAAAAAGGAAAAATAAAGAAAGTAAAAGAACAAGAGAAATAAGAGAGTCACGGCCCACGGACCAAGTCCAGAGAGTTACGGTCTACATGTCCACACAAATATGTCTATACTCCTCCCTTAAGCCGAGGCATGGATATTAATCATGCTATCCCGCCAAGAATACATCATTACATTGTCCAACTTTAACTGTAAGAGCCTTAGTGAAGATATCAACAAGCTATATAGTAGATGGAACGGTGGCAGTAGAAATAATGCTAACAACAACCTTCACATGCATAAATTGACAATTAGCTTTAATATGATTTGTCCACTCACTAAAAATAACATGAAAAGCTATATGATCCCCACAGGCATGGGTTCGACTCCCCTCCTCGGCATTTCCTGGTTGTAGGTGATTGCATGTATCCACAAGGGATAGTCTCGCCTCAAAAAGGGGCGAAGACACCCTGTGTCTTCAGAAAAAAAAATAAAAAAAAAACAAAAAAAAAAACAACAACAACATTAGAAGCTATATGAATTGTAGCCTGATTGTCCCAATACATGGAAACTAGATTCTTCATTGGAAATCCTAACTAAGCAACAGACTCTTCAACCACAAAATTTCATGCGTGGTATTCATTATAGCACGATACTCAACACTAGCATTAGATCGTGCAACAACTGTATGCTTCTTTTTATTTTTCTAGGTAACGAAATTGCCTTTAAAAAAAACACTACAATACCATGTTGTAGAATGTTGATTATCTAGTGAACTTGCACAGTTTGCATTAGAATAACCTTCAATATTAAGACTATTGTGACCACATTATTCGATAATGATAATGGTGGTCGTAATGGCCACTGCCGTTATTGTTATGATATTGGCTGTAATGGTCGCTACAACTTTTTTCTAGAAAAAAAAAAAAAACTTGTATCAACCCCGTAATAGGCTGTCACAGGCCATTTTCTTTAATGGTTGTTATGGCCCCATAATGGGTAATGGTACCCACTGTTAGCGTTACATAGTGGTTGTTACGACCGTTATGTAACCATTTTTACCTATCTTGATCATGATAGCTAAATAAGATGCCACATCCTGGAGAAGACTTAACGTAGTGCAAGATGTGACGAATTGCCTCAAGATGACTGAAACGAGGAGCATGCATGAATTGATTCACCAAACATACTGCATGAGATAGACCTAGGCAAGTAATAATCAAATATATCAGTCGACTAACCAGACGCTGGTACATGTGATTATTATTATTAAGAAGTTTCCCTTATCATCAACCCAAGCTTCTTATTAATTTCTAATGGTGAATCAATAGGTTTGACACCAAGATTACCGATTGAAGTCAACAAATTAATGGCATATTTTTGTTGAGACAAAACAATGCCTTTTTAAAATGAGAGACTTCAAACCAAGAAAATATTTTCGTATGCCTAAATCTTTGATGTCAAACCTCACAATGATAATATCCTGTACATGCTATTTAACAAACATAGAATGATCTAAGTGAACACGAATTAATCCAATACGGATCAAAACTACCAAATTTCTTAAATCAGGCTCGAGGAGCTTGCTTCAAATCATATATATATATATATCACCATTAAAAGGGGCATTCTTAATATTTAATCGGTGCAATGGTCTAGTAGTAAGAGCAATTATTACTTGTATTGAATTCATCTTAGCAATAGGAGTAAAAGTTTCGGAAAATTCTCTCTTCTTGTTTTTTTTTTTTTTTTTGAACAATAATAACCAAATTTTATAAAAAGAGGAGGCCAGAGCCAGAATATACAAAACTTAAAGGACTATACAACCACCAAAAAGCTATTATAGCTCCGCCTAAATAACTGGAAATTGAACGACGACCATTGTGATGACTGTCCATTCTATAACATGTAATTTCGCAGCATTAAACACATCCTCAGGAAGACCCAAACGATTTCTGAAAGTTCTGTTATTCCTTTCCAACCATAAGAACCATAAACTTGCCAACAGCACGAGCCGCCACACCTTTCTGCCACATGACAAGGAATTGGCCAATAGAATTAGGCGAAACCTACATTGTTCCAAAGAGATTGAAGAACTTTTGCCACACTTGCCTCGCAAAACCTCAATGAACCACCGATTCCTCATCCTGAAAGCACATCACACAAACATTTGGGAGAATCATATTCCTTTTTTCTGAAATTATCTACCATCAAAACCTTACCATACCCTACTAACCAAGCAAAAGCCGCCACCTTATAAGGCGCTCCATAACTCCATATCGAGCAATCAAGCTACACTCTCTATATATGTCCCCTTCCTCCAGGAATTTGTAGAAGGATCTAATCGAAAATCTTCCAAATCTATCTTTAAGCCACACCGTCGAGTTTGATTCCTTAGGCACCGGCCTGACCCTATCAAGCAGGGATAGCAAAGCCACTATCTCCTCGACCTCCTCCTCCACAAGATTCCTTGTACAAGGCAGGGTCCATATGCAGACATCCCCTTCTATTGAGAAACACCTAGCCACTACTGACCCCTCCCCCAAAGCCAACCTAGCCAACCTTAGATAAACCTTCCCAAAATTTTCATCCCCCACCCAAATATCTTCCCAAAACTTGATTTTCAGCCCATTTCCTAATGAGAAACCCACACCTTCCCACACCTTATTCCTTATCCGAGATACTGCTTTCCAAACCAATGAAGACCTATAAAACAATGAATGCCGAATGCACCATCCCCTTTCATCCACCCCATGCTTTCTACCCATCACTTCCCTCCACAAGGAGTCCTCTTCTACCCCGAAATTCCACACGTATTTTCCTATCAAAGCATCCTTAATTCTTGCCAAGCTTCTCGAGCCAGCGCCACCCTTCTCCCGAGGTTTACAAACCTCCTCCCACTTCATAAGATGAAATACGTGGTTTATCCTCTTCTCCCTTCCATAAAAAGTCCCTCCTAATTTTCTCCAATCTATCTAACACCAATTTCGGACATTTAAACAAAGACATAATATAGACCGGTAAGTCTGACATCATTGCCTTTATGAGTGTGAGCCTACCCCCTAAAGATAGGGACCTCGTCCGCCATTGTGAAAGCTTCTTGACAAACCGCTTGATCACCTTGTAACACACACTCTTTGGGGGCTTACCTATACACAAAGGAAGCCCGAGATAAGTGGTTGGAAAATATCATGCCTTGAATCCAAGAAAACTTGCAAATGAAGTGACTTCATCCATGGATAAGCCGGCGTCCAATAGTTCGCTCTTTGCAATATTAAAACTGAGCCCGAACACCACTTCGAAACATATAATAATCAAGCACAAATTCTCCACCAAGTCTTTATTAGCCTTACAAAGCAAGAGCGTAGCATCCACATACTGAAGGTGAGACAACTAAAAATCGAAATTGTCGATAGGAAAGCCCTTGATTAGCTTTTCCTTCGCCCCTTTATTAATGAATTCTGCTCAAAGCTTTCATCACAACGACAGAGATAGGGAGACAATGGATCACCTTGTTGCGGACCTCTAGAGAAGGAAAAATAACCATTCGGCGAGCCATTCACCAAGATCGAAAACTTTGACGAAGCAACACATGCACGAACCCATGCCCACCATCTCTCTCCACAACCCAAACGACCTGGCATGTAATCAAGAAAATCCCAATCGGCATGGTCATACGCATTTTGAACAAACAACTTGCAAACTACCCCTCTATCCTTTCTCCTATGGCAAGCATCCATATATTCATGAGCCACCAACATGCTATCTGCAATCTGCCTACCCATCACAGATGCCCCTCGGGACTTTGATATAACTCCTCCAATTGCTTCTTTGAGTCTTGTAGCCAGTCTTAAAATAATTCTCACCATATGTCTGTGTAAACTTTTCAGCAAACTAGACGAATTTTTTTTTATTGATCTATACTATTATTAGGGTTGTAATTAAGAACATACACCCAACGACAACCCACCATATTCTTCCCAGCAGCATGGTGTGTTGTAACGACCATTATGGGGCCATAAAGGTCGTTACGCAAAGGTAACAGTGGCAACCATTACACGTTACGGGGTCGTAATGATCGTAACAGTCGTTATGGAAAAAATAACCTGTAACTGCCATTAGGGACCCTGTAGCAACCTGTTATGCCCCCATAAAGGTCGTAATGGCGAAGATACAAGCTTTTTGTTTTTAATTAACAAAAAAAAAGAAAAAAAAAAAAAGAGAGAGACATTAACGGCTGTTATGACTATGTCGTAAAGGTAACGGTGATAGCCATTATAACAACCGTTACTGATACAGAATACCTTTCTAGCAAGTAAATCAATCATCTCCCATGTATGATTCTTTTCAAAGACAATTATCTTCTCCTCTACAGCTTGACGTCACAAAGGAGAATTAAGAGCTTCTTTAGAATTTTTAGGAATATTGGAAAAAGAAGTCTTAAGGGCAGAAATAAAAGACCTATGTGCCAGAGTCAGAGAATGATAGGAAAAAAAAAAAAAAAAAAACATCGAGCCGTTGAGAAGTACATTTTCTTGAGCTTTTTCTGATAGCAACAAGCATATCCAAGGATAAGTCTGAATATGGATCAATATAAATAGGCAAGCTAGTGGGAACATTATCAATACCTGTCACTAACGAAGAATGCTTTGTGGTGGCCTGTGGGAATACTGGAGTATGAATAATCATTCTTTAATACACCTTTAAATCTTGTTTAGCTGATTATGATTAAGGAATAACCTTATCTTTGACATTTTTAAGTTTAGAAGACCCATTTGGAATGGGAGAAACCGAAACAATCGGATGAGACTCAAGAGTAGGAATAAGAAGAGCCGTAGAATTGCACTCCCCTTGACTGTTAGAAAATACAAAGCATCTTAAAAAAACTCAACATCCACGGAGACAACCTTTCTTAGTGACTGGATCAAAATGTTCATACCTTTTTTTGAGAAGACGAATATCCCAAGATAGTTGGCTTGAGTTGGAATGGGCGATAGTATCAAAGGCTTTTACCTATTTCCCTAATAGTTGGCTTGAGTCATAGTTTTCTTTTTCTTTTGTTTCTTTTGTATTTTTTGGTTGTGGCCTCTCTTTATCAAAACTATCAATGTTAAAAAAAGGACAAATACCCATGATTACATTTGATAGCCTGATTTGACAATTTATTTTGGTGAGATTAGTATTATAGACATAACAAATACACCCAAAGACATGTAATGAAATTTTAGAAATAAAATAGAATGCCGAAAAATATTGAATAGAAGACTGATAAAAAAGAACCTTAGTAGGCAAGTGGTTAATCGAATAACAAACAGTAAGAATAACATCTGATAAAAAGGACTTAGGAAGAGACATACCAATGATAAAAGCACAAATAACTTCTAAATAACTTTTAGGAGATGCCTATTCTTTTTTTTTGGTAGTTCTATTTTGTTGCGGGATATGTGCACAAGTGGTTTGAGAATTGATAATGTGCTCTTAAAGAGATTCTAAATTTGAAAATATATTCCTTTGCATTATCGGTTCAGAGAGTGGCAATATTTGTATTAAATTGATTTTTAACCCAAACACGAAACACCTTTTAAATGGAACCAACCTTATGTCTATTTTTAATCAAATAAATCTACATTATACGAGAAGTGTCATCAATAAAAGGGAAAATATTTTAAGGCATTAGAAGCAATGATAATTGGACCTCATACACAGAACCAATGAAAAATATTTGTGTTAGACTTTCTTTTCACAGGAGGATAAATAGACTTGTGATGCTAAGCTAAAAAACAAACCTCACATTGTAAATTCTTGACATCACTAGACTCAATTGACTGAGGTAACAAAGACTGTAAGACTAAATAAGAAGGATGATCAAACTGAAAATGCCAAGTATAAAGTTCTTCCTTTTCAACAATAAGACACTAAATTGACTTGAAGAATTTGAATGATGTATGATCCATCCTTCTCACATCTAGCACCAAGCAGCCTCTTCGTCTTCAAATTTCAAAATATACAATAATCAGAAAAAAAAATAAAAATAAAAAAAATTAGAAGAAGACAACCTAAAACCTTGATCAAATCTAAATGTCCAAAAATCCTTGAAAGAAAATCCAAAATTTGCCGCAAGATCCCTCCTCATGAATCACATTTGATCGGTGATTAAGCCATTAAGACTCTTAAACTGAGAAAGAAATTTTGAGAAGAGAAAATGAGAGAGAACAATATCAACGAGAGAATATTAGATAGAAACCTTATGAACTTTTTTGTTCCAATACCATGTCAGAGAGAATAAAGCACTTGGGAAGAGAAAGAGAGGTTTGGATGTCCAACCCTTTCTCTTCGATATTAAGTGAATTACCAAATTACATAAAGTCCCCTTAGTGCGAAGGGATTTTTTTTTATTTTTTTTTACAAGTAGAATGAGGAATAAGAGAGTCATGGTCCACACGTGCACACACACACACATATGTCTACGTATTGGATTAACTCTGGGGCATGAGGCTCCTATTGTTGGTGTGATTCAACTAGAACTTCCAGGTTGGATGTGACTTTAAACCCAAAACTTTGAATTAGGTATTAAGGCGTGATTCTTTTATTAATCTATCATGAATCTCTAAGGTTTTTCCTGCAGAGATGCCACCAAAGTACTTTTGGAAATGGATCAAATTGGTACATTAAACAATAAATAAAGCAGTAATTGTTTTGCTGTTATCTTTCAAAAAAAAAAAGTAATGGTTTTGTTGTATCACTAGAGCCTGTTGCCTTAAGCCTTATAAGATGACCCGACAGAATCCACTCTGCTAAGCTCCATGGTCCACTTGAGATGAAGATCCCGGCCAGCAAAACACAGATGCTCCTTAATCTTTGTTGGAATTCATGATCCAAGTGCTAAGATGAGCATTTTGTTTGCACATGTTACATAGAGGAGCTAATGAGATTGCAAATTTCTCGGCAAGAGAAGGGGCGGGGGGGGGGGGGGGGGGGGGGGGGGAGACAGAAAAGTGTATGTGACGACGCTCTGTAATCCTAGACCTTTTCAAATTCAACCCAGTGCAATTAATTTAATATCTGGTTTTGGATAGAATTTTTGGCTGCTGTTAAAGTTTCTCTCCATCTGACAGGCCTTTTTAATAGATAACAAAATATCTATGCGCTATGAAAGTAATCATGCAAGGATCAGATGCTATGTGCTCTTTCCTTATTCATGTTATTTTATTGGTTTGCGTAATCCTTCATAGTTGACATATGCTGCATAAGGTATAGATTTTTTTTATTGGTATTGCCATATACATTTGCTTGGTATAGTTGTATTACCTTTCAATTTGGCTGTTGTTGCTTTCATTTGGATATATTTAATGTTGTGTGTTTGTGTTCATTCAGGTTTCAAGTGAGACTGTAAGAACTTCTGTAGAAAGAGCCTTTAGAGCATTTATTGGTAAACAAGAAGGGCATCATGTGGTTCAGGACTATCTCCAACACTTAAGCATGAATGGCGTTAGCAACAACACCATCCATCCATCTGATGTTTTAAAGGCTGTTTATTCTGCCCTAGATGATTTGAACAACAATGGGCTATTCCATCTAGCTAATATTGCCTCAGGAAACATGATTGAGTTTGAGAAAACCCGCCCTATGATGAAAAAAATCATTAAAGAACATCTTCCGAACATACTCAGAAGATCAAATAATGTGGAGTGGATGGAGCCGCTGACACAACTGTTTGTGGAGTCGAGTAATTTTCGAGAACATCGTGTGACACTTCTCACCCCCGTCTCACAACCTCTTCTTTCCGCTGCTAGTAAGGTGTTGGAGAGACTTGACAACGTGTGTCTTCATACACTGAATGCAATGCGCAGAATGCTCACAGGTGCCCCAGCTGTGCCTCAATTGCAATATATCCGCTCTGGCTGGTGTAAAGATCGTTTGCTTGCACAAGTTCAGAAGACTTGCAATAGGATGTTATCTAGGCTTGATGAAAGAGATGAACTGCCAAAACCATTGGCTAAAGCAATGGCAGTCGCAGGTTTATCTCTCAAGGAATTATGTGGACTTTCTGTTTTTCCCATTCCAGAGTTTTTCCATTTTTCTCCAGAAGTAGAAGCCTTGCAGAATGATATCCTGAAGGCTCTTCGGTCCCTCCCAAAGGTTAGGCATCATGAGCTAAAAGATTTGCAAGCTATACTGGACCCAAAGACTGAAATTCCAAACCGATCTTTTCGGAAACATCTTCGAAGATATTTGACCGAATATCTTTTTGAATGCAGCGAACTAGAGATTCCCAATTCTTTATTTCGAACCCTTGCTTTTATCAACAGAACTTCTCGACGAAAACTGGGTATCTATTTCTCGAAGGAGAAAATGGAGGAAGAGCTAGAATGTGTACTGGATCTGAGCAGTCAGCTGAGGCAGATAATATGGGAATTGCATCCAGGTCATGACATTGATCAAGAATTTGTTGATGCATATATGGATGACTCGGAAAATGATGATGACGATGAAGAATTGGACAACGATAAAAAATCTACCAATTTTGAATATTCCAATGTACTGCATCATGGGGATGCTCAGTTTGGACAAACAGATCGTCTGCCCCATTCAGATGATGAGAGTGTTGGGGATTCAAGACCATCAGCTATTTGTAAGCAACTAGTCTTGACTGCCAATGGAAGTGACTCTCCCCAGCTCTCAACGGCCTTTGAAAACTTCAATGGTAATTCTGCTGAAGGACCTGAACCTAAGCAGGTTGCAGGGCCTAGTTCAAGCTATCAGCATGGCTATTCCTCATATGACATGGGGGGTTCAAGAAAATCCTTTCCTGAAAGTTCTCTGCACGATGGAGGAAGCAAGAGCAAAAACCAGTACCTCACCATCCAAGATATCTGTGACAAGACAAGTCTGGTTGCTCATCAACTCATTGGCCGTTTATTAGAAGCATTTTTAGAGATAGAGGGTGTGGATTTTGATCCAAGTACAATATCCTATCTCAGAGGTGGAGCATCAGTTCCTTCAGATTTTCAAGGTATCAAAAGGCTCTTGTTATTGAACTTGATTTTAATAGATTCTAAGTGCTTGTCTACGGTTCTAAAAGTTCTTGAAACAAATTCCACATGTAAACAGTTAGGGGTTGGGTCAGCTCGACGGGTCATTGGATCTGACCCAACACTAAACAAGTCCAGATCTGAATTTGGACTTGTTGGATTGGTTCCAGGTCCAAAACACTGCCCCTTTATCAAATGGATCAGGTATGGATCCTCCCAAAGCAGACCTGGACCTGACTTTTAAATTAGTCAAGCTTGGTCCACCCAAAAATCGACCCAACATGGATCTGATCCCAACCTGATCTAGACCCTACCTTTACATTCTTAGGGCAATTTATTACAATCTAAAACCTGCTTGAAGAAAGCATGACGTAGGGTGCTTAATAGGAAGTCTGGAAAATAAGGAATTAGATATTTGGAGAGCTCCACTTAGACATGACCCATGGGTAAATCGGGTGGGTCTGGATCCTCCTAGTCTTATACCCAACTGGCTGTGGCTGTGGATAACACTCTCATGCCAACAATTCATACATAATGATCAAGAAAAAATCCGGAAAAAGTTTGGAAAATTTAGACAATGAAATTATACTGCACACATGTATTTATGCATACATGACCTTCAATAGGCCCATACACACGTGTAGCCAAAAAGTAGCCAGATGTGATTTGATTGGTTCAAACAGGTGATGGAAAGGGCTTCATACCCAGATGTATAGGTGCGACTGACTTTTGAACCTAGCGAATAATGTCTGACAACTTAATCTGCCAGGCATGTTAACTGAGCAAACCTCTTGTTCTGGCATTAACAAGTTCTCCGTTTTGATGATTATTGTGTACTGTACAGCAGGAGAAGCGCAGGCTTCCTCCAAGGAAGATGCAGGTCTTATTCTTGTTCAAGCTGCCAAAGAGCTAATGCCTTCTTTTCCAGAGAGGTACGTGTTGTTTGATCTCAAACAATGACCTATATGCTTGCATTTTGAATACTCTGATCTGTCACTCTTTTTTCTTTTCTTTTTTGTTCCTTTCCAAAGAAAGATCCTTTTTCTTGTTGCAGTGGAATAGAAAGAGTGAATGAATTGATGGGGCTGTCATAGCTTTCCTGTAAACTGTTTCTTGAATTCTATAATCTTGGAAGGAAAGCCGGCTTCTTGTTCGATAAAAGGGGCGTGTCTAAGCTGTTGATCAAAAGACGGCCGTGCAAAGTTCATAGTGCAGGATTTACTTTGAAGCAGGGCGCATGCCATGGAAAGCAGAGGCATCCAAGATCTGAAAGGAAAACAGAGGTATCATTTATTTTGAGGCAGGTAGGAGAAGTCCAGGGATCAAATCCATCAGCTGTTAGTGTTTATTCAGGGAAAACACTTGCATACCTCACGTAGATACTTACTGGGGTCACTTTCTCTAATGTGGGAGAAACGATTTCACATGCATGAAGTCCAGCCCATCCATCAGGTGCATCTCTTTGTTTTACCTTGATCCCAAAAATGAGTCTGATTCAATACTCAGGTGGGCCACACCATAAAATTATATCTAAAAACCTCTAAATTCGTATGGTGTGGCCTACCCAAGTTTTGGAATACTGTGATTCTTGGGTCATTCTTTCATCTCGATTTTTGGACGGGATATAAACAGGCTGTGGGCCCTACTCAAAACTAATGGTGGGCATCCCATCCCAACTTTTTGCTGGGGGTAGCTGTGACCTGAGTTCTGGATGGTTATGATTTCTGGGTTCCAAGCGAACATGAGGCAGTGTACCTGATGGACAGGGTGGATCTGATGAAAGTTCCACCCACGTGGCTCTCGGCGTGTGAGGTATGCTAGCCAGCTCTTTATTCAGTTCAATTATGTAACATGTGAAGCTTTTGTTTCAATAGTTTATTTATTAATGAGCACTTGCTGATGCACATCTCCACATGCCATTGTAGAGCACATGTGCGAAGTCCAGTCTGTTCATTTAGTACATTAGTGAATGTGCTCTGGCTGGTCCATTTGTGGGCCGCACGTATGTTGTAGGTGGATCATCAATTATCCATTCCTTCATACGTGTGAGGCTCATGTATGAATTGACCGGCCTGTTTTGGCCTAAGCCGCATTCATCATGGGCCTGCCTGGATACTTTGCAAGTGTGTCGCACTCATAGCATTCATGCAAATGGACATGTGCAGGTACTTTCATCCTTGCTAAGAGGAACTTGAATATTGCAAGTGAGATTCACCATTTTAAAAAAAAATGAAGCTCGGTTTACATGAAAAGGGAACTAAAAGAGAAATTTCCTATGGCAAGGCTGTGAAGGACTAGGCATGGAGTAAGGACTATGGAGCATAACCCAAAGGGTTCTATATCTGTAAGTTGTGTAAGTTGTGTAGGAAGTCTTAATCTTTGTTATAGAAGCATTACACTTTGATTAGCCTGAATTTGGAAAGGCCCATTTCCTTCTTTTGGCTTTTGGCTAGAAGATTAGCTCTGCTTTTTTGCTCTCTTTGCAAGTGTAATAATGAATGATCCATGCTGAAAATCTTTCTTTTCTTGGGATCTAAATGTATTTTTCAATGTCTCTATCTATAACTAAATACCTATAATGTATTTTTCTAATGGCTTCTAAGTAAATATTCTCTATTAATGACTTGGAAATGTGTCTCTCTCTTTCTAAGCTTTAATTGTATTTCTTGGCTACTCTCCTGATTAGGATTTTTCTAATGTTGACCATCGGCAATAGGCAATCCAAGAGGCGTCTTTTGCAACTGTTTGCAGTCTATGATTTTATTTGCAGCGAGTTTCAATCTAGGTCTACGCATTCAGATATGGTTAACCAGGTGTAATCCATACCTCTTCATGGCATCACCCCATGTATATGATGGTATCTCACAAAAAAATAAAAAATAAAAATCCTTTGCAGGAAAAAAGGAACATGACAACTTTTGTTCACTTTAAGCATCAATCTCCCATGTGAAGATTAGGGATACCCCGAACAATGGTGTCAACCCATTCCTAACCAGCATAATTCGTGTCTCCGTTACACAAGACCAAACCATTTAAGTTTACTTTCCCTCATCTTCCTTCGAATGCATTCATTTCTAGTTCTATCTTTATCTTGCCACTAATCCATCTCAATATCCTCTTTTCAGCTACACATCCTATGAACATGTTGTTCCTTAACTGCCCAATATTCTGTCCCATAAAACATGGCTGGCTTTATAGCCATCCCATAAAATTTTCCTTTCAGTTTACTACCTCATTTATAATTGATTATTCGAAATTGATGCCATCAAAGAGACTGTCTATTCAATCTGTTGCCGTAGGTAAATTCCAATAAATATATATAAATGCCAATGGTATAATCATATCATTAGATCCACCTCATGACCCAACTTTTGACCTCACAGCTTTTCTTGCATGCTCTAATCCATAGTTCTAAATGAGATTCTAGTCAAGTGAGCATGACTTGATCAAGAATCGTTGAATCAGCTCGACAACTTGGTCAACTTGATCCAACTCATCATGATGTGACCGAGTCACCCACCCATTCAACTGTTTATTGCCCAAGCTGGGAAACCACGAACCTGTCAACGCATTTGGAGTGATTGTGGACTGACCCTTTGATGGATGGTTCAGCAGTGTCTACCATTCTAAGAATAATATATATGCATCATCATAACATGTCACTGCATACATGCATTCAGCTACAATTCCCGCACTAGATGATGCATCACCCAAAAATTATCTTGATTGAACAATTCTCTTTCATTAATTTGAGCAGCTTTGTACTCATATTTAGCTGTCCACCAAATCAACCACTTGGGATCATCCTTCAATTTGGATTATCTTCCTTCAGTCATAATGCACTAATAGAGGGACGCACAATTTGGATGGTTTAGATTGAAGCACGCTATGCCTTATTCAGTCTGTGATAAGTAGAGCTGTACATGAACAAGTTAGATCGGTTAACTTGCTTGATTCGACTCGGAAAAGCTCGACCTGATTAGGCTCGAAACTGGCTTTGAGCCAAGTTAAGCTGATTTTTTTACCTTGAAAAAATTTCGAGCCAAGTCTGAGCTAGACCGAGCTCGACTCGAACTTGACTCAGTTCAAATCGATTCAACTCCGATTTGGTTCACTTAATATAAATATTTTGTGTATATATATATATATATATATATATATATATATATATATATATATATATATATATATTAAAAATCATAAAATCTAAACTCATAGGCTCGAACTTGAACTTGGCTCACGCTGCTGACCAAGCCGAGCCGAGTTCAAGCGGGGGTATCTTGCTGGCCGAGCTTGGCCAAGCTCCACTTGGTTCGGCTCTTGTACAGCTCTAGGACCGTCTAGGATTCCTGACATGCTTGGCCACCGCAACTTATACTGCAGGCTTATCTTTTCAACAAATATACCACACTCGTGTAGGTCATCGTGAATCATGCAAACATAGGCCCAATATGAAGATCATCAACTGGCATGAAAATCAGGCTGGCCCACTCTTCCTTAATCGGAAGGGGATTTTACCTAGTGGCAGGTTGTTTTGGGCTCAAACCCGATGCATGATCTGTTTTGCCACATTCTTGGGCTGCCCAAAAATGAAATGAAGCTAGTCCAAAGCTCATCTGAACCACACCATAGGAAACAGTAGTGATTGAATTCCCACCATTAAATACTTCTTAGGGGCCACAGATGTATTGGATTAGGCTGATATTTGTCTTTGTGATCTTATGAACAGGTTGGATGGAAAATAAACATTACGGAGGGCCCTAAAAAGTTTTCGAGTGGTGGGTGTCATTATCCCCACTGCTTCATGGGGTGTGGCTCACTTGAGCTTTGGATTTGCTTCATTTTTTTTTTTTTTCGTCTCATGTCAGGCAAAACGGATGGACGGTGTGGATATAAAACGCACACATCACAGGAATCCACCTCCGCTGAAATCGCCCTCTGAACTGCTTGAACGAATATCAAAAGACTCCTAAAACAGTGCACTGTAGACGATTTTCTTCCTACAACTAAATGCAAATATCATGCTAATCGGGTCAATAACATGGACAGCCAAGATTGACCAGAGAAACAAAATGTCTAAATCGTCATCTTGAAATATCTACTACATCTAGTGGATTGGTCCCACTTTGTATTTGTTATGATTCTATCCATGTGATTTATGGCTCGAAAACAACTGTTGTAATAAATTGGCCCTATTCAAAGGGTAGGATCATCTGATCTGCGTGATTCATGTACAATGGCATGCTCTTAGTTCTATGCATGAATGGATAGTTCAGATTGACAATATAAGCTAAACGCCAACAAAAGGGTGTGTGGCTTGTGACCCAAGCCACACCGTGCCACTCAGACCATCAGGTGCATCAGCCCACGTTAGGCCCAAGGCCAAAACATAAATAAAAATCAACCACATCCATAATTCTAGTGGACCAGACGAATGGAAAGTGTTTAAGGGTGGATGTTCCTCTCTCCAAATGTTTCCTTTTGTGTGGCCCACATATATCAGGGTGAGCCTTGTAAAAAGCTAAGGGTGGATGTTCCTCTCTCCAAATGTTTCCTTTGATGTGGTCCACCTAAATCATGGGATAACCTGGTTTTTGGGCACTAGGCCTAACGATAGATGGCACAGCTGTGGGGTCATGGTGGATTTTACATAATTATGATGGTGGGACCTATAAAAAATAAAGGTGAGCCCCACCCAACTGTTTCGCTTGGCGTAGCCCGCCTAAACTCATGAATCCACTTGAATTTTTAGCCCTATGCCTAAAATAAATGCAGTCAGGCACCTGATGGTCGGATTAATTTTTGGAAATATAATGCCTGGAGTGGACCACCCTATTTAAAACCATGTGAAATCATGAGTAAAACATCTATTTCATGTGAGTTGTTGTATATTTATCATCTATTACATTAAAACACCACCTTTTTTCAGTAGCTCATTACGAGACAGAGACATTGTAAGCCCCACCATAACATATATGTTTTATCCACGCCGTCCATTCATTTTTTATTTTTATTTTTAAAGATCAATCTGGGGCACATGCCCAAAAATCAGGCAATCCATAGCTCAAGTGGACCACAATACAGGATAAACTTTTTCAATGGTTATCATTCAATCTCGACATTTTTGTGTAGTGTAGTCCACATGAAGGTCTGCATCATCTGAATTAATGAATGGACAGCATGGATATAATACACGAATCATGGCAGGGCTCTCGAAGTCATACGAATTACCCCTAAATACATACGAATTACCCCGTTTCGACCAGGCCGAAGCACTTGGTGTAGCCCGCTTTAGTTTTGAAATGGTCAGAAATTTCGTGTGACCCATCATCCAAGTGGAACACAATGGATGGATTGGCTGGATGTCTGAACATCTCAGGCCCTATAAAACATCAGTCCCATGAAAAATCGTGATTTTGGTGTGGCCTACCAAAATCATGGATTGGACTGATTTTTACATCCATGATCTGCTATGGAAGGGGTGCATCTAATTGACAGTAAGGATGTCCAACAAATCACCCCGGGGCACACAGAGCTGGACCTCATAGAACCTTTTTACCTATATGAATGTGTTGTTAGTTTTATTAGCATTCCTAATATTTCAACTTTATTATTAGATAACATTAAGTCCGGAAATCAAAGTCAATTGGATATTATTATTATTATTATAATATATATATATATATATATATATATATATATATATATATAGGAAATGGTTCAATGTGTTCGACCTCATGGGAAGTTCCCATGAGGTGAGTTGTGTGGGCCCCACCATGATGTTTGTAGAACATCTACAACATCAGTCAGATGCACCACTCCATGGTGAGCCTCAGGCTTAAAACTCAAGCCAATCCATGACTTGTGTGGGCCACACCACATACAAAAGTTGACCGGGGTTATCCTCCCATTAAAATATCCATAGTCATTTATTGGGCCCATCAAGATGTGGTTCACAAACCAGCCCATCCATTATGTGCGTCCCACTTGGATTAGGGGTCAGACCAAGTTTTAGACTATCCAAATTTCAGGTGGGCCCCACCAAGTGCTTTTATATGTTTTAAGCATATCTTCACATGATTTTAGATGGTATGGCCCACCTGCGTTCCCTGTATGGCTGATTTTTGGAATATCCCATAATTTAAAGGGGACCCACCAAATGCACCGTGTTGATGTTCAACACGCATCATGGTGCGGCCCACACAACTCGACCTCATAGTACCATTTCACACACACATATATGGGCAACAGCTCGGTGGCATTAGGTATAATTATCTTACTGCCGCAAGGCATCCAAGGAAGAACAGATCACTGGATTACCCACCCACCAATGTATAACATAAAGAGTTAATTAGGTGCCCATTGTTCAGAAATGAGAACCGGTGATATCCTGGGTCCCATGTGCCATTCTCACACTTCTCTGCGCTTGAATACACAGCCAACAAATACAAGCTTGAGAATAAATGAATAAATAAATAAATAAAATAAAATACAAGCCCACTCATATATCAACCCAAAAAATCCTCCAATCTGAAGGATGTTTTCAGGCCCACCTCAGCTCAAGTCCTATTACATCCAATTACATCAAAATTTAGATCAGTAAACCTGTGTATATTTTTTATTCAATGACGGCTATGAAAGAAACCGTCTCCTTTACAGAGAGACGCAAATGCCATAAATCCGACATGTATATTCCAACCTCCTTAAATACCCCCCACCTGTGCGGCACACATGCATCCAGATTATTCCCCATAGGAAAGGTCCGCTTGTCTAAGGACCAGGTCATTCTACTCACCATTGGCCAACTTCCAGTTCCAATATCCAATACATATAGAGACTTTATGAATAAATCCAGATTATTTTATTGTGTACCACATCTAAATGCCTGGCATTAATATTATTATTACTGATCAGTAAAATCCATGTGGAAGAGAGAGAGAGAGAGAGAGAGGATTAATTTTTATAGAAAAAAAAAATTTCTCATTAATCTCCGTTATACCACAAGAAAAATAAAAACAAAACAACAGGACAAAGGGTAGTAGCGCTTCATAATGACAGGAATAGCCAAACATTTCACTCATCACAAGCATCGCAGCCCACATGGTGGGATAGATTGCATCTTGGGTGTGCAAGTGTGCGTTGCCCCTATTGGTCCTATCGCTTGCATGAAGCCAGACTGAAGGGGCAATACATCTATTTTTGGAACGATGACTCAACCATTGATATGGCTCTAAATTACAATTGAAAAGACTCAGCAGAATCATCTACAGGAATGTTCAGACCACATTTCCCCAAAATATATACACGGGTGCAAAGAAAACTGATTTCCTACAGGAGAGGCATGCTAACTTGTCTTTCCCACCAACATGCCAACACCCATACCATGCAGCTACCAGTAGGTGAGACCATGAAGATCACCTGGCACACAAATCAGCTGTCTGTCTGCTCATTGGGAGGGCCAAACCACAGGAATCAATGGGCCCCCAACAATTTGACCTAACATTCAGACATGGCCCAATCTCATGAGCGGATCACCTGATTTTCGAGATTAGTCATAACACTGTTTGCATAATATAAACATCGTAGATGCGTGATCCTGATTTTCGAGATGAGTAATCATAAGACCTACTGTTTGCATGATACAAACATCCTACATGAGTGGCATGCTGGATTAGCATACTGCAGTTCATAGGTGATCAGTTATTGATTGTAGATTCATCTCTGAAAAGCATGCCAACTACTTGGAGCTTGTTTTGATAAACACAGCTCCGGCTCCCACTTAATCAGATAGGATTGATCCTATCCAATGAGCACCAGACGAAAAGAATGGGATCAAAACAGTGGCTATTCCTGCAAGGGATGTTTTGGAGAATCCTACTTTTCACTATTCAAATTCATAAAGATATTTAAAAAACAAAAAAAAATATAAGCAATAGATTCTCTCCAACCAAAACCGCTCCTAAAAGGAGAGAATTAATAAATAAATAAAAAGTTTCAAGAGGATGGGCAATAAGCACCTGAAATATAGAATGAGGAGGTGTTTACTATCATCCCATGTTTTCCTATCCAATCGCTGTCAAGACTTCTAGAGATCACAGAAGCATTCTGTTGCAGTTGTAATCAGACAGATATTGGATGTCCCAAACATGAAAACTAACATACCACGTTCTTGTCAAAACACCATAGCATTATAACAAAAGAAAGATGAAAATGGTTCTTGTTTTCTCCCGCACCTTTTCAGACAGTAGAATGAACCACAAAACATTGCTCCGCCCAGTTTCTGATACAGTGTATTCCAGATCAACACTGCACAAAAAATCAGAAATTCAGAAAAGAGTAAATTAACTGCCAGAAAAATATCCAAAATGAACTTAATTGCACTACAATGAAGAGTTGCATAAGTGCAACCAATCTATTGTCAAATACTGACCTAAGTTTTCCAAATGCACTACCAGCAGTGAGCACAGCTCAGTATCGATCATATCGGTCATACCGCCTGCAGCCCAAAAAAATGACATGAATATCACCCCAACAACACTTGCAATATCTGGAATTCATTTTTAATTACCTTGTAACATACTGTAGGTATAGTAGGGCATAATGCAAGACTGGGGAACATAGGTTGAATGCAAAGGTCTCATGAGTCATGACAGACAAGAAACCAAGGTGTCCCGTATCGGTATCGGTTGGCGTAACAGTGTCCTCCGAAACCGATACGGATACGGGAGCGTAACGGCGATACGGGGGCGTAACGGCCCGTAACGGCGCAAATTATTTTTTTTGCCAAAAAAATATGAAAAAATATGGATTAAATCCGGAATATTCTAAGCATTCCAAATATGCATTCATTTATAAATTGGAACATGTTTATGGTGGTGTAACGGTCCATTCTTTGGTGAGAAGTTGTCTCGGACTGTCTGATGAATTTATGAACCAGATAACCTGAATTTGACTACAAAATTCATATATTTAATTTTCTAAATATCTAATTTATATACTTAACAACTTGATATTATTTCTCCCAATAGTTCTATAAAAAAATGAAATTAAATTCAGGTAGATGGCGTTGCCAATTTGGGGCTGACTTGGAAGACCAATCTATGCACCAAATCAGCCTCAAATTCATGCAATTTATTGTCATTATCTCACTTATGAATTGGTGGACATTTTTTGTATAGTGAATCATTAAAAAAAAAATCAAAAGGCCTTATTTTAAAAAATAAAAGTCCACAAATTAACAATTAAAACTATTCAAACAATTTGATTTTGGCATTATGAGTTAGCAATTGCAGTCCATAATTTAATTGCAAAATTTTAAGTTAACATATGTCTCATATACAATTTTTTAAGGCTCGAATTAGGCGGGACTCGGATTGTGAAATGTAGCACGTGTCAAATTTTTTTGGGCCCCACCCGTGATGAATGTGTTATATCCACACCGTCCATTCATTTTGCCAAATAATTTTAGGGTATGAGCCCAAAAATGAGGCACATCTAAAGCTCAGGTAGACAGTACCATAAGAAACAACAATAATTAAACGTTCACCATTAAAAATTTATCGAGGGCTACAAAAGTTTTAGATCAAGCTGACATGTGTATTTTCTCTTCATCCACGTCAGTGTGACCCAATTAATAAGTTAGATTGAAAATAAACATTACAGTGGACCTTAAGAAATTTTTAATGGTGAGCATTCCATAACCACTGTTTCCTATGGTGTGGTCCACCTGAGATTTGGATATTATTAATTTTTTAGATCCTTACCTAAAATGACGTGGCAAAATGGATGGACGACATGGATAAAATATATACATCATGGTGGGGCCCACTCGGGTTTGATCAGATCAGATCAGATTGGATGGAAAATAAACGTTACCGTGGGCCCTACGAATTGTTTAACGGTGAAAATATTATCTCCGCTGCTATTTTTGGTGTGGTCCAGATGATCTTTGGATATAATTCATTTTTTGGGTAGTGCTCTAAAACGATCTTTGAAAATAGATGAACGGTGTAGATGGAATAAATGCATCACTGTGGAGCCCATATAACTTTGATCTCCTTTGAACCGTTCGTACAACTCGGAGCTCGAGGAGTGTCAGCGCTCGTCTCAGCGTGACACGTACCTACAGCGCTGGTGCGCGGTACGCCTGGAAAAAAAAAAGAGAAGAAAAAAGCCGAGAGAGGAAAACCGAAAAGAAAAAAGAGGGAAAGAAGAGAAGAAAAAAAGAGGGAAAGAAGAGAGAGAGAGAGAGAGAGAGAGAGAGAGAGAGAGAGAGAGAGAGAGAGAGAGAGAATAAGAAGAAGAAGAAGAAGAGGAGGAGGAGGAGGATGATGGCCGCAGCCGCAGCTGCCTGAGAAGAAGAAGAAGAAGAAGAAGAAGAAAGAGAAGAAGAAGAAGAAAAGAAAGGAAGAGGTACGTTTTTTTTTTTTTTCTAGGCCCATAACAGCCGTTACGGGTCTTTAACGGCCGTTACGCCCGTAAGGGCTCGTAACGGCTGTTACGGTTGCAAAATCGGGCATCGGCCGATACGACCCCGTATCGCGCAACGGTTCCCACCGTTACCGTTACGTATCGGCCGTTACGGCCGATACGTAACCGATTTGGGACACCCTGCAAGAAACTAGAACGTGTAGGAGTGTTTACTAGTGGTAAAAGGCAATAGTAATTTGCTCAAGGACAGATTGGAGAGGTGACTCATGGCACATTTGCCAATGTGGTACAAAATGTAAGAGTAAAGGACCACGAATCAGGTTGGGGCCACTGTGAACATGCCTTCACAGAAGAATCAGAGGTCCACTTGTCACATAGGCCATACTTGTATGGGGAAAACAAGATGGTTGAAAAAGTAACTTATAAAAATGGTAAAGGTTATATTCAATCCCACCGATCAGTACTAACTTTATGGGCCACAGCATGTTCACAGTGCCCCGACCTGAATGGCATGGATTCTGCACATGAGATACATTGCTGAGCAGGTGTCCAATCGCCTCTTGAATTTCTCTTCGTTTTAACAAGGGCTGTAAACTGGTCGGATACAGGTCGAATATTGCAAAATCTGTATATGATATCTGACTTGGACATCGGTTCAGATGCAGATATTATCAAAGAAGTCAGATGTAGGTCGGATATAGATACTATCCAAAGAAGCCGAATAGTTGGGCAATTGGATAACCAACTAATATCTAATTTAAAATAAAAATAAAAATTTGAATACCAAATAAAATTAACAAAATAGCTAAAACTTATATATATATATATATATATATATATATATATATATATATATATATATATATATTCTCACCATAAATAAATACAGACTAAACCAGTAAAAAAACAATTTCCTTAATGCAATTAGCTAATATCAAAGATACAAATCATAAAGCACTAAAACAAGAACTTGTGATTTTGACAAAGGAAAAGGTCAATTAACAACAACAGCTGCTATATCAACACCATAAAATTTTATATATCATATATTAGGATCTAATATTTTAGTTAAAATACCATTAGTTGGGTAATGTATGAAAGTACCCTCAAATAATCAAGTAAGCAGATACAGATTTTACCATATCTGTACCCGACCCGCTTAGAAGTCGGATAATCGGGTCATTGGGTAAAAAATTTTGAAACGGGAAAAAAAAAAATCCCATGTCTGCACCTGATTTTCTTGGGTCAGACATGTTGGGTAATTGGGTAAATGGATATCCACTGCCAGCCCTAGTTTCAACTGACTGAGCCTTCCCCATAAAAGTGACTACTTCAAAATAATCCAATTTTAGCCAATCCCATTACAGAGGTTGTTATGAGCATCACAATGAGATAACCAAAAGGGAGAGGGAAAGCCAGCAAGATGAAAAAAGACACTCAACATACCATCCCTTGCTCAAGGGTTGCCAACTTCAGTAACTTTCACCCATGTGAACAAACTAGAAGCTTCTTAAGATTTACTAAGTAAACCGGTAGACTGCATTTCAATGCTTTGAAAAATCTAGGAGAAAACTCCCAATTACCTTACTCATGTCCTCCCAAGGGTGTGAATGGCCAATTGGGTGGGCTGGTCCAACATGGCATGTTACGTTTTTCCAACCCTGGCCCACTTGATAAGTATCTAGCATAAAGCCCAGCCCAGCTGTCATGTTGAGTCTTTACGCATATCCAGAACCCAGGCCTAGCCTGACTATTCATCAGGCCTCAAACATCCTTTTATCAATAACAGAAGGATTCACTAAAATAAGCCCTCACAGAGAGATGATCTACAGGCCCTCTTCTCCGCAAGGGAATTGGCAATACCAACTGCCTCTCTAGGAATCTGATTATCAATAATATCTATACATAAAAGCAGGCGGGTATACGTTTTTCAAAATCCAAGATATTGCATTACGAGGATCCCCTTTTGCCATCAAATGCCCACCCATCCAATTAGCAAAAATCTCCTCACCCCTTGGTAGCCAACAATTTAACTTCCGCCCAGATTCAATCTAGCGAGAGCTAGAGAAGGGAAGGGCCCAGGCCAACTTCCACTTTCACCCAAGGTAATTTGTATCAATAACGGTGGCCGTAACGGTCACCACCATTACCGATATGGGTATCGGCCGTAACAGCCAATAAGGTGGCATAATGACTGTTACAACCCCTGTAATGGTTTTAAAAAATTGCCCGTAAAGTTCTAAAAAAACATTTAGAAAATCCAGAATAATAAAAATATTCCAAATATGTATTAATTTTTTGTTTTGAATATGTTTATGATAGCATAATGGTCCACTCTTTAGTAAGAGTGTTGTATCCGATTGTCTGGTGAATTTGTGAACATGGTTATGTCTCTAATATTTACACATAACAATCGAGGATTAGAACTAGTGTTCAAATTATCTCTGATGTTATCAAAACATCACTAATATTATCTTTATCTCCAGCTCAGCGATACCGATAATGTTGGTAGTATCGGAAATTCCAGGTATTAGCAATATCACTAAGTATCGGCAACGTATTAATAACGCTAATGTAATTGTCAATATTTTCAAATATGTAAATTCTAGGTGTTGCTTGTATTGCCAATGCATCAATATCACCAATGTATTACCAATATTTTCGACTATGTAAATTCTAGGTAATGCTTGTATCATAAGAGTATCAACGATATTTCAATAATATCGCTAACGTATTGATATAATCAAAATTTTGTTTATTAGGAAAAAAATTTATTTCAATTTTTTTTCATGGGCACGTGATTGTATGTAGTGTTCAATTTGTCATTAATAATATTGATATTATCGATATTGTAACATACAAGATATTGAGATCACAATCTTTTGTTTCCTTTCCAATTGTTGATGATTTCTTCGTGAAATATCATGTGGTGTTGATATTTTGCAATATCGATGGATGTTTGGATGGAAGGTTGGATGGTTAAATAGGCCGGAGGGGATAGTTGGACTGATTTCTTACAACAATACATCTCCTAAAGTTTCGCTAAAAATTCCACCATTTTCCCCATGTTTACCCGCATTTCCAATTATCAACGATATTATCGGTGATATCAATATTATTTTTGTATCCCAGGCCAGCAAAACTTGTAGCGATACCAATACTTCGAACACTGATTAGAACTAGAGCTGTACACAAACTGAGTTAGCTCGGTTAGCTTGCTTGACTTGACTCGAAAAAGCTCGGTTTGAAACTGAGTTCAAGCTGAGTCGAACTAATTTTTTGAGCTTGAAAAGATTCCAAGTTGAGTTCGAGCTCGACTCAACTCAGATCGAACCTCAACTCAAATCAACTCGGTTCGAATTGGCTCGGTGACTCAGTTATTTTGATATTGATGATGCTTATTGGGTGTTTGATGAAATGACTCAACGAAACTATTGTTTCAAGGTGTGTACATTCTCAATGGGATTAGTTAGTGGTGAGGAAGGAATCAATACAAGACAAACCACCAAAAATTTTTACTACATAAAACTACCCCATATCTTGATTTTGATTGTGCTCATCGAGTGTTTTATGAAATACATATAAAAAGTTGTTACTATTTTGCATTCCATTAGAAATTAAAGATGCATTCAAAGTGATTGAGAAAATGCCGCAAAGGCTCGAACTCGGCTCAAACTGGCCCGAGCTGCTGATTGAGCCGAGCCGAGCTAGCCAGACAGGCTCGAGGACCAAGCCGAACTGTGCCAAGCTCGACTCGGATCAACTCGTGTACACCTCTAATTAGACCTAGAAATCGGAAAAAAAAATGCATAAATACCACCTTTTATTTTTTGAAAAAATGGCCATCGAGGTTTCTATTTGCCCAAATCACCTCAATGTATGATTTTAATCCTAAAAAATATAGTATAAGTGGTCGAAATATATTGTAGAATAATCTAGGAAATTTTTTGAAATAAGTGAAAAAATGAGGTGAAATTTGAATTTAAATAGAAAAAAATGATTGTTTTTCGACCGTTATGAGGGTAACGGTGTTATACCCCATAACGGCTGATACGGTCTTAGAAAACCAGCTGCACCTTTTCACCCCTGTATCGCATAATGGTCATTTTTGTTACCTATACGTATCGGCCTTTACGACCGTAATGTAACGGATACGGAACACCTTGCTTTCACCCCTACCCTGGAGGAGAAGTATCTGTAACACCCTCTCCATCAACGAGGACAAGTCCGTTAAAAGAATGGATGAAATGGTTTTTTTTTTTTTTTAATAACACCAGAACAGCCATTACGGGGGCCGTAATGGAACGATCATAGTTGTGGCCATTACGACCACCGTTATCGTTATGGCATACCTTGCTTCCACCCAACAAAGGATGAGAACAAATGAGAGGTAGACCCAATGTGTTGTGGGTAGTAGAGCTAACTAGCCTCCAAAGTCCTAACAACTCATTGACTCTAAGTGTCTTCAAACCAATCCAATTCTCTTCAGCTTTGATTTCTTTCCTTCATCATCTATCACCATTACTCTCTCATACGAAATTCCTAAATGAAGTTTTAGTTTTGGCATAAAGTTTCCTTCAATTGCTCCAATGTTGCTTCCACGTCATAGCAATTTTATTTTACTTTTTGTTACTCTGCCTTTGGCTGTCTACGCATAAAATGAATGCCACTAAACCTGTGTTGTTCCAAAGGTTCCACCCATAATGATTTTGGCGAGCATAATCCTCCTACAAAATGCATCAACTTAGGCAGATACGACGCTCACCACATGCACACACAAGGATGGACCTCCCCTTCCAATCTTAATGAATCATGCGCCCAAGTACTTGCATATCCCGTTTCAAAACCCAAAGCTTAGTTGCATGATGTTGCACGATCTTTCTAACTAGATGTTGCTCCCATTTCGAATTGCACTTCAGATTTGTGCTGCCACTCAGCCACTCCCATTTCTTGCCTGTTTATTCTTGAAAAAGTTTTGAAACACGTGCTTCCCTGCTCCTACAAAAGATTTTGTTGCCACTTCACTTCACTTTGTGCAACTATAATCCAGAGCTTGACACCAGATCTTCCCATCTATGTGTGCAAGAAATTAGTAGAGGTTGATTACAGAAAATCAACACCCTAATCCCCAACAACACAAGTCGATATCTTCAACAATAGCCCACCCATCTGAAGGCCCGAGCTATTTCATTACACAAATCCCCTTCCACCATTGAAGGCCCATCCATCTGATCAGTAAAACAAAAAATTCACCTACCCCCTCTTGATAGCTGATAACTAGGCTCTATTTGATAAGGCCATCTTCTTCTTATTATTATTATTCCTAGGCAGAATCAACTGAGTTTGATTTGCAAGTTGAATCCATCTCAATGTTGATCAAAACTGGATTGAAACAATCTGTCTGCCAAATTTCGCTTCAAGCGAAGTATTCACAATCTGAGGGAGGAATATTCGAACAGGGCAACTATAGTTTTAACCCATCATTAAAACACTCCTACTTTCGACTCAATTCAACACAACTTCTCACAATAAACAAATAAAATAAAACAAAATCCTGAAATTGAACTCCCAAACTGTGGCCCAAGTGGAGTCGTAAACATTTTCCTTAGGAAAATCCCATACAAACCAAGGGCGGCAAGGGACCGAGCTGGGCCAGGTAAACTCAATATTTCAATAGGCAAACCAAACCAGTTCAAAGCTCAGACCTGAACCCTGGGACCACCTGTTGCCAGGCCTATCTAGACTGCATCTTCAGCTCTAAAAGGGTTCTCTGGACCTGACTGCTGGTTTTTGCGCCATTTGTGTCTCTTCCAACATGGTTAAACACCTCCTTTGGCCAAACCATTGACAAAATAATTTTCCTATCCCACCACGTTTAAATAAAATAAACAGCCTAGAGGAAGTGGTCAGTGGCATGGATGTCAGTTTGCCTTGAGAGAATCCAAAAAACTTTAGTTTCCACATAGCAGTAGGTGGTCCACTCCAGATAGGTGTGTTTGTACTTTCATCATAGTCACTGTAAATCAATCATAGTACATGTGGAGATCCCTCAAAATTCTTATCCAATAAGAAACCACTTTGTTTCTCTACTTTCAAACTCTTTTCCACCGCTTCAATCTACAGTGCCTTCACATTCTTACAAATGCTCCTTTAAAAAGAAAGAAAGAAAGAAAGAAATACAGCAACCCCTCCAAAAAGGGAATAGGAGTGCAGTCGTTTCCTCCCTTCAATTTTCCCCCCAACACAATCAAGGGTAACATACACCATATGCAATAAGATCAACCTCTGAACAACCCCACCTTAACTGTTCATCACATCACCATACTATAAGAAATAGCTTCAAAAAATGCTCTTTGAGACGCACCATAATGGATGAAAAGATGGACTGTTTTGTCATCCTCCTTGTACTGAGAAAAAGGATTGAAGCTAACCTGCAAACCAATTTTAAAACCATTTTGCCTGAAATTGCAAGGAAAAGATTTTAGCCTACAGGGCATTAGGAAGGAGAAAGCAAATATGCCATGGCTTTTATTTCACCTATTTTGAGATAAATGTATTTTATCAGTTGTAGTCGTCCAAGCAAACACTTCAGCCCCAAGAGGCAGCAGTAGAACCCAAATAACAGTGCAAAAGGAGATTTATTCTTTCCATCTCAATGCTAGTTTTTGTTCCATTTTGTTTTTTGTTGGGCCTAGTATGTTTTTTTTTTCTGACGACGGGGTATCCCTGCCCATTTCTAAGGCGAGATTAATCCCTGCAGATGCACGCAATCACCTGCAAACTACGTGCATTGGGTAAAATACAGGGAGGGGGGGGTGTAATCGATCTCGCATCTATGGGGAGAAAACCCACGACACTAGCTGTCCACCCAAACCTCAGGCCTTGTCAGTTTAAAAGCAAAATTTGCAAGCTCTTTATCATGATCATTGTTTTAAATAGCTTTGCTATGTAGCATGTAGCTTATGCTACATAGCATAGCTTTAACACCACATAGCTCAACAAAATAGCTATAGTCACATGTAGCCTATGCTATATGCTAATTTTGCATATGCTACATGCTACAGTCCATGGTACATGATATGTGACTTACACTACAAGTTATTTTTCACTAAACATTAAAATTAATTAATGTTCTCAATGATTTGTTACATATTTCTTTTTTTTAATTATATATATATATATATATATATATATATATATATATATATATATATATATATATATATACATATAGTTTATTTTTTCAGTAATCATAATAAAATAATATGAGTAATAGTATTAAATCGGTTAGGTGCTCTTTCTTTACCTTTATGCTTGATCTTTTCCTACTTTTTTAGGCTGTGTTTTATTACACCAAATGTCATTAAGTTTAATTAAGTTTTATTATTAATCGGATTAATTTGGTGAAAAATATCATGAAACTTCATGATATTTGGCGCAACCAAGCACAACTTTAACTAAAAATCTAGAAGTAGCATGTAGCTTACGCTGCACACTATGTAGCTAAAGCTTCATGCTTCAGAGTGGTGAATGCTACACAACATGCTATTCTCTATTTAAAACAATGATTGTGATTTCCAAAAGCCCTCCCAAAACAATCCTTCTATTGTTTACCTTTCCTAAAAATTAAATGTTGTATTTTTATTTATTTTTTTAAAAGGATAAATGATGCTGTAAATTGGTATACGTTGACAAACATTCATTCATTTTTCATCTGGTAAATTTTAACTCATCTCCCATATCTTAGTAGTTTGTCCTTTTCTTTTTTCTTTTCTGTTTTTTGACAGGGATTTGTGCTCTGATAAGATCCATTCATTTGTCCTCAGGTAAATTTTTGTCTCCCACATCTTAGTCGTATTAACAAACCACATGGTACTTTAATTTCTGAAGAAATTTCTTGTGTCTCATCAATGCAAAAGCCTGCTGACCCAATCAACCTATTCATGGATTACTTTACCATGACTCTTCAAGGGGTCCTTTGGCAACCTGGAATTTAAAAGTTACTTAAGCATCCCTGAGAAAGAATTTCCCCACCTAAGAATGTGCCCCTACTTGGTGATTCCATTCCAGCAGTGCACTTTGCCAGGTTTCCAAATGACCCCTCAATCAAAGGATGTCATAATTGATGGTCATATAAAGATTCATGCATTTGTCCTAAATTAATATACCCCGCCCCCTTTGTCGGGGGAATGTAAACAAGGAAAGAAATAAAGAGAGAGCAGAAGTAACAATTCTTCAATGCAGAATAATTACGAAAAAAATGATGAATCTAGTTAGAAGGAAGTGGGAGGAATTTGAAGAGGAGGAAATGGAGGAAGTTGGACACAGGTGGATTCCTGTGAAATCATCCTGCAAATCCAAAGGTGGTGGATTCCTGTGAAATCATCCTGCAAATCCAAAGGTCCTATTAGCCTGTCCATTGGGAATATAACATTCTCATTCGGTGAAGACGATTTGTTGGAGGTGTTCGGAAGTATGGAGATAGTAGAAGTCTTCATCCAGAGGAGAAAAGCTCAATGAGAAAAACATGAATTTGCATTTGTGAGATTCAGGGGCCAAGCTCAAGCCAGGAAGGCCATTGATATGTTAGAAGACAGGAAAGTGGGAGGCCAGGAGATTGGAATCTTCAGAGCTGGGTGTAAAGATAAGAAGAAGCTTGTAGAAGAACCCCAATTGCCATTTCCCAAATACATAAGTGGGAGTCAAGAGGAGAAGCCTCATGTGGTACACCTCCGAGTCGAAGACAACTTTAAAGCGGTGACTTTGGACACAGGCACCCTACAAGCAACAGGAAGGGTGAAGTTCCCAGTGAGATCTTGGAGCATAGATTATAGGAACTGGAGTGTAGCCTTGTTGTTTTGAAGTCCAGGACAGTTGGTCTTTCTTTGGAGTTGGTGAATGAGACATCAGCAACCCTACTTTGGGTTGTACCAATGTGGATGCCAGATGGACAGGGTAGTGGAGGGTGATCGCCCAATAGGAAGGGGGATGCGGTGTCCTGGCTTCCACCTATAGTCACTTGGGCCATAGTGGGTTGTCCATGTGGTTATAGAGGAAACGGTTTGGAGAAGAGTTGCCATCCAGGTGGCCCATCTAGGGACAGGTATGAAGTGCGTACAATGGAGGGGATAAAGTGGCAACATGGCATCCAGATTTGAAGGGGTTTTAATCCCGGCAGATATTTTGAAAATGGCAGGCCAGTAGCACCAGGCGGATGGGCTGGCCTATCATGCATGTGATAACCAGATGTGTCGATAACCAATGGAGGGGTTCTATCACATTCGCTGGGTGGCTACAGGAGCTGGGACGCTGGACATGCGTCATGATAAGCAGATGTGTCAATAACCAGTGGATGGTAGCGCCAAACGATCGTCTCCTTCCACTTGCTTGTGCATGCATGCGACTCACACGTGACAGGTTCTCTCTTTCATTGGGTTTTATTTTCTTATCAAGCTTTTATTTCTTTCTTTCTATTTTCTCCACTTTTCTTTGCTTTTTTGGGGAAAATATTTAGTCTATTTACAGAGAGTCGGTGCACTTCGACCTTTCGTCGCCCATGGGCTCTGTGAGATTGGGTTGCAACAAGGATACAGTAAACAAGTTCTTGAAAGCTCAAGCTTGAACTCGGCTCGAACTTGGCTCAAGCTAGCCCGAGCTGCTGGCCCGAACCAAGCCAAGCTGGCTAGTCTGGCTCAAGGACCAAGCCGAACCAAACTCGAGCGGAGGTAGGCTGCTGGCCAAACCGAGCTGAGCTGTGCCAAGCTTGACTCGGTTCGGCTCATGTCCAACTCTAAATGGAGGTATGCAAGAGGAAAGCATGGGAGGCGGTGACACCTAAAATTGATATAGCTCGAGTGTTCCTGAATTCTATCAATGTCTGATTTCATGTTGGCAGAGAAAGTGTGGGGTCAACTTCGGAGGCTTCTTTGGAAGATGGTGGGTCAGATAACCCAGTGGATTGAATGGATTGAAAGGAACAATAGGACCTTTGTTGGGAAAATATCACAGATTAGGTCCACTGTTAACAGAATTTTCAGACTTCTTGCAGTTTGGGCTAAAGCAGATGTCAGATTCAAAGGCATCCATCTTGTGTTATGTTCATCGAATAGGGAGGAAATGGTGCAAGGCAGTTAAAAAGGTCCCAAGCAGACAGCCACTTGGAAGGCTCCTCCAGACAGGACATTTAGGGTCAACTTTGATGGCATCTCATTCACGAACCTGAGGCCTGCAGGTAGCAGAGGGATTATCAGAGACGCTAGAGGGAACATGATTATCGAGTTCTCGGGACCGATTGGGAGAAGGATTCAAATTAAAAAGTGGTGGCCCTCTTCCAAAGCAAAGTTGGACATGGACCTTGATTTGCTTCTGCTCAGAGTGGATGGGGATACAAAAATAAAAAATAAAAATGCAATAACATGGGCAGATAGTGGGCTTGATCCTTTGAAGGGTTATAGACCTCATAGAAAAGGCACGACATTTATGTAATGAGAACAAGACTGCGGTGTTCTTCTCCCAGGTTCTACGAGATGTGAATGCAGAGTAAACGAGTTGGTGAAAAATGAAATCTATAGATAACAGCTGATAATCGCAGATAAGAGGAATCCCTGATTGTATGCATTTTTTGACCATTTTTGTTTTTGTTTTTTCAGTCAGCCCTCTCTGTGAGTTGGACTGTATTTTAGTTTTGTTTCTTTTTTCAATAAAATATTGCCGTTCATCAAAAATAGTAATAATAATGAATCTGGCTGAGGCTTAATGACTACTTAGAGATTAAGTTATCACTGGATTTCATTTTACCAACCAAAAATCATAAAGATTTTTATAGATAATGCCACAGAAAATTAGACCTGAAAAAAAAAATTTAATAAATAATAAATCAAAACTCATGTTCTTCAAGAAATATAAATTTAAATTAGTTTAACCATACAGTTGCCCAAAGGTAGTTTATCACATTTCAAGAAACTGCTGAGTGACCAAAAAGACGGCAAATGACAAGCAAATCCGCTAAGTACAAATGACATGCAAAATCTTTCCTTAATTCAGCCAATGATCGCATTGCAATTTGAGAATCTTCCAAAATGAAAGCTCCATGATATTGTCCATCTTTAGAATGGTTGCCTCTAGAAATTAAGCTCAAAATAAAAATCTCATGTTACATGTTACACCAACCTCATCCTTTCATATCAGCATGACACTAAACCTTGAGATTGATAAATTAATTAAAACATTTAAAAAATCACAGCTATGGGACTATCAATCCAAAAAAAAGAAAAAAAAAAAAAAGAAGCAATTCCGAGTCCGATGAATGAATGAATTGTTGCCAGAATAAGAATTATTGCAAAGTACCATACTAGAATCTTCTACTACCATAAAAAGGGAGAGTTTCGGATAGAACCTGCGGCGATCATAATCCCTTGGTGAACGCGACCTTCTGTGGCTCCTTGAATCATAATTACGAGAACGATCTGATTCTCTTTCACGCTCCCGATCATAACCACGATCACGATCGTAATAGCGGTCACGGTCCCTACTTCGACGATCGTGATCCCTTCCCTGTTCTCGGCTATCACCACGATCATCTCTCTCTCTCTCACGGTCCCTGCTCACTGCCCTATCACGGTCCCGACTTCTTTCTTTTGATCTGAATTTGAATTAAGAAAGACATCCACACATTTTAATGTACACAGCAAAGATTTGTGCGGGGGAAAAACCCCACTTCAGCAGCATCAGATTTCTTGAAGAGGCATGTAAAGAAAAGAGTACCTTCTATCATCTTCCAATCGATCTACCTTCCGACTCTTATTTCTCTCTTCCTGGCAAAATTAAATTACTATGAGATGTGGCTTAAAAAAACAACTTGAACTGCATCAAATGTATTTCCAGCTGGGAAGGAATGACACAATGCAATAAGCATGCATCCAAAAAGCAAGAAGCATAAAGCCATCTAAATGATCTCGCCAGCCATAAGTCATTAAATCATATGCAGGTCATCATGATATTTCACCACAATTAGAAACTATGCTTGAAGTCAAATAGCAAACAAGGAACTAAACTCTCATATTTAACAATAACATATAGGATTTATCATGACAAATATGGAGAAATTTTACGGTACAAAGAAACATCAAAACATAGAAGAGCTGCAAACAACTCTTACTCTTAACACTTCGTTCAAAATGAACCTACATGTCAAAACAAAAACAAAAAACAAAGAACAAAAATATAAAGCTGTGAGCAGGTAACCATAAGGTGATAAACTTGTTATATCAGGCATCGTATGCCCTGGGAGAAGACCTTTATATGCCTTCAACGACAACAATTACCCATGTACACCACCGCCACCGCCAACTTAGCCTTTCCACCACACGAGACACTTATTTGTCACTATGATCAAATTAGAAACCCACAAAAACACATGCAATACTGCAGAATGATAGCCAGATCCTTCAAACCTCTGAAGTACCATAAGAGATGGCAGAACATGGCCATTGAGTACGGAAAATGTCAAGATCGCTCAGCTGTACCAGAATATCTTCTCCAAAAGTAAAGAGAACTATAAAACATTTAAAATTTTGAGTGTTAAAATATCTTAAAATAAAAATGCCACAATGCTAAAATACAGTGTCATCGCATGCCTGTACCATGAGATTTAGGGGTAAAACAAGTCCAATATTGCCCTATACCCATACATGATACCCATATCACATCCTAGTAATGTAGGACATACAATTAAAACACCAGCTTGAGTTAGTTACTGGAAATGCACCTGGGTTAAATGGTCAGTGATTTCCATTGTGCAATAAAGAGAACCACGTGATTTTGATAAGCTCTCAAAGACACATGTTTAGTCTTTTTCTGCTTTTAAAGGATACTTTACCTCTAAAGCCTATTTGGGTGTTCAAGGTAATGGTGTCAAACTTTAACATAAGATATTGGATTGAAGGAAATTATGGCTATGACACCTTCACTAATTTCTTCATTTCCTGAGAGTATACTTGATGATCCATGATCAAAATCAAAAAGAAACAACCAACACCAGAATTGAAGCATAGCTGCACTTGTGTTTTTGAGGTTAGAAAACTCACTGATGTCATACATAACTGATTCTCTAGGGTAGTGTGAAACACTATATCAGCACCTGAATCAACATGTTCAGATACCAACTTTAAAGAAGTTGACAAATGTAACAAATAAAAAAAAATTGACAGACCTACCTAGTAGAACATGCAAAAATTGATGTGCAGGTGTGGCATATGCACCATAGAATGGAACTTCCAGTTAAGTGAATAGATCGGCTATAATCTCCAGTGAGATCAACATAATATACTGCAATTTACATGGTAAAAAGATGCATAAGCACACCTGAAGCTCTTGTAACTTCTCTCGGATTTGCATATAGCCCAAGTGAAGCTTTCCTCCAAAATGATCAGCCAAGCGACGGTCACTGGATGCCAAACAACAGTCAAAATAGCTCATTCGCTACAAAATGTATAAATCCTTCATTTGGATCCTACGCGTACAGTCAATGTAAAGTCGCCCCACAAGTTTCTAACAATTATAATCTACAAGCATAAAACAGAAAACACGCACATTCTTTAGCTGCAAAAGTTTTCCTCGTAAAACTGGGCCCAAAAGCCTGCTGGTAACAAGGAGGTATAATGCGCCTCGTCAAAAGCTGAAGGATTTGAAACCCCAAACACTAGTCTTTTGTTACCCTCTGTAACTTATGAACATAAGCATGATCATGGAGTGAGAAACCAGAACTTTACCTGTCATATACGCTCAAGAATGCTCCACAAATGTCACAGACACGCAGCTTCTGATCAGTCTGCAAAAGATACAAGATTTTATAATGATGATAACTTTGGTTAAGACAGAAAACCAATAAAATTACTATCGATGAACCAATAAAAAATTTCAATAGTCAAGGAGAAACAAAGTGAGTTATACAATATTTCACTCGTTTCCTAGATTTACCATCCATCCTATCAGATTAACGAAGCATGGAAATGTAATAAAACCTGACAACAATACTGCATTTGACTAGCAATAAAGATGATAATTCTTGGGAACAATATTTACAGCCACCTTTATTGATTACAGCACTAGGTCTTTCAACGGATCGGATTCATATCGGAAACTAGTGCACCTGTATCGGCCTGACTAAGGGAATTGGATCATGATCCTTTTAACCTCGGATACAAGCAATGTTTTAAACATCATTATTGCGTAATGTATTGCAC
Organism: Magnolia kwangsiensis; assembly: GCA_037074715.1. Classification (NCBI taxonomy): domain Eukaryota; kingdom Viridiplantae; phylum Streptophyta; class Magnoliopsida; order Magnoliales; family Magnoliaceae; genus Magnolia; species Magnolia kwangsiensis. Next base: position 147,312,155 of record CM073573.1, read on the forward strand.
CCTTAGGAAACGGATACATATCAGTTATCGCATGGGATACATCGGTCGTATGGCGTAATGTATCACTATTGTTGGCACACATGGGATCAATGGGAAATTGGTCGAATTTTTCAATGAAACTTCAGGGATCGTTGAAAAAGACATAAATACACACTTGGAAATCAAAACATTACCAAAAAAAAAATTTGCATATAATAGGAGTTTCCTTTGTATGGGTTCCTAATATATGCGATTTCCAACTGAACTGATGCAAGTATATTCAAAGTCTATTCATATAATTTATAAACGTAAGAAGACATGTATGGAAACACAAGCAATACATTCAAAAGCAAAAGAAGAATCAATAGGTCAGGTTACATACATGTTTAATTTTGTGTTTGAATACAAATATTGCAACTGATTTGCAAGAAATTGAGAAATTTCAATTTTTCTCAATTTTCTGCAACTTAACCCATCTCCCCTAAATCTCAAAATCGAAGTTCCAAATCCATGATTTTTCATGGAAAATATGAAGAATCACAGATTTGTAACCATTTAACATTGGTTTAACATGATTTACAACAAAAACATGGATCGAAAATCGAAAATGCTCACTGGATCGAATAGGTGGGATATATCGGCACTACCTGTGCATTTCACATCGCACAGGTGGGATACAAGATATTTCGTGGGATATATCGGCTGATATCGTCGATATTAAAAACATTGGATACAGGTTCCATATTGATCAGATCAGGGAATCCCATTGGATCCAGCCAGGCCTAATTTCTAGACCAAGTTAAGGACTCGGGAGAGGGATTTAGATCTGGGCTTGAGTTTGGGTACAGATCTGGATTTGAGTCGATGCCAAATACATGCATTTTGTATGGATTTTAAATAATAAATATATTTAAATAAAATAAAACTCATATATTTGGGTGCCCAACGGGTACCCAGTGGAGGCACCTGACCCGATCCGATTTCTAATCAGATCCAAGCCCCTGGACCTGGATCCAACATTGGCCCAATAACTGGATCCAGATCCAACTAATTGGGTCAGATGCTCCAGATACCCATGCATCCAAATGCCCATTGACAGCCCTATGCAGCACTAATCCCTTTCCTACTTCTGGCTAGACAGTAGTACGAGCAATACTGTTGTATTGTCAAATGTATAAAAAACAGAGGGTGTTCTTATCGTCAAAGTGGGTGTAAATAGTGGCTCCCCAATTTTTTGGGGAAGTCTAATATAGAGGTTATTGGCATGTAAACTAAAGGAAATTGTGAACTTGAACTCACAATGCGCACATCAGCAGCAGTGTATTTTGAGGAGTCCAGTATCGGTTCCTGCCTTGCACCCAACTGAGAAAAGAAAAATAAAAACAGATACAGATGGCTCAAAAAAGTTAAAAGTAAAAGATATGCAGAAAAATGAAATTATAGTTAAACAAATAAACAGAAGACTTGAAAAACAATATCTAAAAGCTATGGCAAAGGGGAAAAAATAAAACTAAAAACCTTTTTCAGGGCTTCTGCTTCTTCCAATGCTTTCTGTGCTTCATCTACCATTCCTTGCTCACCTGCAAAAGAATGTGAATCAACAAATATGCATAAAGCCAATTCCTATATCACACTAACTAGAAAGAATGGAATCAACACCAAAGCTAGTGTACATAAGAAAATAATCCAAACTTGCTCAATTCTTTAATGAGAATGAAATGGAAGTAAGATCAAACACAAGAGAACACAATGAAAAACACAGCCAAATGCCAAAAAAGAAAAAAGAAACACGATGAGCATGGATGAAAACGTTAATTGGAAGCTATTCCAAATGATTGTGAATAAATTCATGCTCTTAATGGCAAAACATAAAGGTCAAGCACATTATTCATTGTTAAGGAAACATAGTGCACCCCAAACCACCCAATCAGAATCTGTACACCACCTGCTAGGACTTAATCTGTGATCAGGATGCTAATGCATTGTTGGTAAATACTAAAGGGGCACTCGCCGCACTCCAGATGCTACCACAATACATAGCTTAAGAGGAATGCAGAACTGGAGAGACAATCTGAGGATTCCACGTAGACATTTTGTTTGACAAGTTCCAGCAAACCAGATGGCATCATTGAGGAAAAATAGATGGTTGTTTACAAATTGCTGTCTCCATCAAGATGGTACTGGTGGGCAATGGGCAGAGGCCCCAATATCTTAAATATTAATGGGAAAAATGAATACCAACTTTACGGAGTCCTAGGTTTGAAACTGTACTTCTTTTTTTCTGATGATGGCATGAAGTCACCACAACCTCTAGTATAAAAGATCAATGCTCTAAATAATTTAGTTATGTAGTCGTCAATAGCTAGGCCAAGAAAGGAATGCGGGAAACAACGCTATGCACAGATGCAGGAAACTGAGAAATTGCGTGTGCAACACAAGATTAACCCAGATACATGAAATTGATGCAAGAGACGAGACATGAGAAACTTAGGGGTCGTTTGGATGCTTGTAAAATCATTATGTCGTAATCCAATTACAGGTAATCCGATCACAGGTGTAAAGTGTTTACAACCTGTCCTGTTTGGCTTTAATCAGTAATTTGATTACATGTAAACAGTTGTTTATGTTTGGGTATCTTATAATCTGTTTTAAGTTTGTAATTGGGTATTCACGCACGACAGAGTTTCAGAGTAGTAAATCCTTCAAAAATCATCAAATGACATATAAAGTCTTCATTTAAGATAGATCATTGGGATAAGTCCAACTCAATAAATCTTGTGGCCGATCCTCATGCTAAACCAATCATTTGATGGGCCATAGAAGTGGACCCATCAATTCAAATACCCTTTTTATGATGAGAAACTATTGAATATAAATAATTAACTATAAACTGACATCAAATTAATAGCAACTAATGGGTTTAAACATGTCTTCATAATCCAGATAGACATAGCTTACATATACATCAATATACAATGTTCATCTATTTTATTGGCCACAGGCCACCCAATTGATGGGTAGGATCATCGGATCCAAACATTTTAATTGATGGCTATAAAAAAGGTACGATTAAAAAGAAAAATCTGATTAAAACCATATCCGCTGGATAGACATGACCCACATATAATCAATATATAATGTTCATCTATTTATTGGCCAAGGGCCATCTAATTGACGGTTAAAATCATTGGATCCAAACCTTTATAGTGATGTCCATCAAAGAGCCTGTGGGGCCCACCTTGATATGTGTTTTTTCCAAGCCATCCATCCACTTTGAGAGATCATTTTAGGGCATGAGCCCAAAAAGGAGGCAGATAGAAAGCTAGGGTGGACCACACCACATGAAGCAGTGGTGACAATGAAACCCACCATTGAAACCTTTCTAGGGCCCACCATGATTTTTATTTCCCATCCAACTTGTTCATAAGGTCACATCGACCTAGATGAAGGGCAAACATCAGCTTGATCCTAAACTTCTATGACCCCAAGCAGTTTCCAGCAGTAGGCATTCAAATCCCATTGGTTCCTGCGGTGTGGTCCACATGAGCCTTCGATTTGCCTCCTTTTTGGCCTTATGCCCTAAAACGATCTTTCAAAATGGATGGACAACATGGATAAAATACATACATCATGATGGGCCCCACAGAGTCCCTGACAAGAACGTCTGTCTCGAACTAGGTTCCGGTGGGGGTAGTACCCAATCCCCGCCCCCCTGCTTGAGGGGTTTCTTGCATTCTATGGTTCCCAACCCTAGCAACAATAACCCGAGAGAATGTGTGTGTGTGTGTGTGTGTGTGTGTGAGAGAGAGAGAGAGAGATGGGGAGGAAGTATTGATGTCCAAACACTCACCGGAGAATATGTACGTTCTCATCCTCCAAAAAAAAATAAAAAATCATTTTCGGTCCTTGCATTGTCGTTAGAAGATCTGCAACTCTCTGTATTGAAAATTTTCAAAAATGAGAGTCGTTGCCCAAAATCCCTTTACCTGTAATCTGAAACATGACATTTCATTATGTTTCAGATTACAGCTAAAAGCTGTAATCAGATTACAGCCTGCAATCTGTTTACAGGCAAATACACCCACCCAAACGCCCCCTATAATCGGATTACCACTTGAATTTACAGGCATCCAAAGGACGCCTATGTATTTTGGTGGAGAGCATGAGTTCCTGTCACTTATTCGTCCCATTAACATTGAAAGATAAAATTATAACCAACGCCTAAGAAAACATTGGAAATATTTTAACTTTTAACGGATGTGTTAGAATGTGTTGGCGAGTGGCTGAGGGGAAAACATCAGATTACATAAGTATTCTCAAGAGCATCCTTCCAGAGGGTCCAGAAGAAATAACCAAGATTTAGCTGTTTTTGCTATTTTGGTTAAGTTTCCTAATCTCCACGATATGATGACTATGCCCTGCTCTCCATTCTTTTCTTTTCTTTCCCCTTTTTTTTTTGTCTTTTTGGCTCAGCACCCATGTTCTTCATTCATATGTACAAAATGACCATATGTTGACCCAATCTGCACATGATTGAGGCACTGAAATCGATTTGTTTGTGGTCCCAAAATTCTCAATTTCCTCATCATGGTCACTGATTCCTGAGGGACAACCTGTACCCTTGATTGAGTGGCTAGGAAGGCTTGAACTCCTTGAAAGGTTACTCCGAAACAGGCAGACTTCTAAGATATCTTCTGGTACAGTTGTTTTTTCAGTACATCACCACATGAAGCTACTTGTTAGCTAATTGTAGATTATTTTTTATTTTTTTTTAAAGGCTAGCTAATTGGAGAATAAGGCTACTAATGAAACCATGCAAATAAATATATTTCTCTTACAACTAAATTTTGGATTTTTTCCTTTCACTAGCATACCATCTTAGCAGATAGAAACCATAGGAAGCTAAACAAGATGTCTAATGTCCGCAATGGTTGTTTTCTAACAGTCTAATTTCCACTATCCAAGGGCACATAAACCCAAAAACACAATCTGAATTGAATACATGAATGTAACACATGACTACAATGAGAAACCCATTGAAGAAATATCCAGTCCTGTTACTACATAGAGAGCATGAATGAATATCTCAAAACATACTCTGACACTCACCAAACTTTATAACAGGAGTGGGATGCGGACATTGATGACATGGGAATGTCACCTTTGGTGTCTATTATATAAAAATCAAGAGTGGAATGTGGACATTGACAGAAAAATGAAATGAGAATGTCACCTTTAGTTTCTATTATATAAAAATTAACAAATACAGCAAGCAAGCTTCAACACAATCCATTAAAAAGAAGAAGAAGCAAGCTCCAATGTAGAAACCAGAGGATATAATGATGTAGATATAAGGCAACATGTTGAGTACAAATATCAACAATATTCAACACACAAAAAGAGTTTGACCGATATTAGAAGGGAGATGCATCCATACAATAATAGGCTTACCAAGATCCTCTGCCTTCTTCAGCTTCTCATTTATCATTTCCTGTGTCCGAGCATCCGGAGGAACAAGTGCTGGCAAAGGAGCCAATGGAGGAGGGTTTGGAAGAGGCTGTGGTAAAGAAGCTCTGTCTTTGTTGAAGGCATCCAGTAGAAGCATGGACTGCAGTAGAGGATAAGAACTGAATTATCACTGACAAAAGCAAGCCAGAACATATACCAGAAGCATGCACAAACATCCTGAAAAAGTAATTTACTGAAAGGTCCTGTAAGCTGGCAATAAATGAGGAGAAAAAAAACCTGTTTGTCCGCTCGTTTGGCTCTGAGCTCTTCCACCACTTCCAAAGCCCGAATTTTATTATCTGTTTTCCCTTCCAAATCTGCAGATCCATATTGTTGGAAAAGCAAATCAATAATCTATAGCCGTTTCTCAAAGTTCCCCCCCAAAATCAAAGGGTACCAAAATGATTAATAAGGATAGTCCTTCACATGCCAAGTGAAAACAGGCAAATGAAGACCAACAAACACCAATTAAAGTAAGATTGAAGGATCAAGCTTCCAATATATTGAATGAAGATTTACAGAAGATGATGAGTGTCAAAGATGTAAGAAAGGCAAAGTGATGAAAATTGCCATTTCAGATGGTTTGAGTTCACTTTATTAGCATGGAAGAATTGGGAAACACATGCAGCCTATCGTAAAATGATAAGATTTAAGATTGCAAACCAACTTCAGACATGTTAACATGGTACAAATAACTCCAAAGAGCATGTTTACATTTATGATACCAGAATGAGCCAATTCAATACATGGTAGAAGTTAAGAAAGTAAAGCTTTACATGCATATTTACATTTATGAAACCAGAATGAGAACTATTCACTTTTTGTGATTTGAAGCTATGCATCACAAAAAGAATATAACCTGTAATGCAGAAAATATACCAAGACACAGGAGCAGCCAACGTACAGCTGCATAACACACACTTGTCATGTGCAACCGCATATGCGCACACTGATGGGGAAATCGCATATGCGATCGTTGCATATATGTGATCACATATGCCACATGTGCGACAATATGCGTTCGCATATTGGCCAAAGGTCAAAAATCTGACCATTGGCACTCTTTTTTTTTTTGCAAAAAAAAAAAAAAACACTTTTGCCTATAAAAAAAAGGTTTCCAAAGCTCCTCCATTTGCAATATTCTCACCCCAAACTCTCTTACTTTCTATCTTAATTCCAAGTGATTAAATCTCTCTCTCTCTCTCTCTCTCTCTCTCTCTCTCTCTCTCTCTCTCTCTCTCTCTCTCTCTCTCACACACACACACACATTCCCTCCCTCTTGGAAGTTGGAAGATCAAGATTCAAGCACTTTCAAGGAAGATTCAAGTTCAACATTCAAGCACTCTCTCTTACATACAATCTTCTAATTCCAATCTTTCTTTTCAAGGAAGATTCAAGTTGAAGTGTTCAACAATACATTCAAGCATTCTCTCTTACATACATAACATATTACATTCTAATATTTCTACTTCTACATTTCTATTTCATTCTCTCTCTCTCTCTCTATTCTCTCTACGTACATAAACATTCTACATTTTCCCCCTTTCTCTTACATTTTGTTTCAAGTGTACGCTATAAGCTACAAGCCTACCTACAAGTTACAAGTACAAGACGAGTGACCCAAGACTAGGGTGAAGAAAGTCTCAACTCTCAAGTCTCAACTACAAGACAAGGACTAAAGACTAGAGTGAAGAAAGTCTTTATTCTCCCTCTCTTTATCTAGTTCTCTATCTTTCCTTCTTTTGTTTTGTTGTAACTTGTAAGTGACTAAGTGCAACTCTCTCTCTCTCTCTCTCTCTCTCTCTCTCTCTCTCTCTCTCAAGAATAAGTGTGTAACTCACTCCCTCTCTCTCTCTTTTTTTCTTTCCTTTGTTTTGTTCTCTCTCTCTCTCTCTCTCTCTCTCTCTCTCTCTCTCTCTCTCTCTCTCTCTCTCTCTCTCTCTCTCTCATTTCATTATTCTCTAATCTTTACTCGTCTTTACTTTAGTCTTTAGTTTTTAGTTTTCACAAGTTATAACAAGAAGAACCAATACACCATGTCTTCTTCCTAATCTTCATCTTCAAAACCCGAGTCGAATGACCCGGCTTGGAAGTATGAGCACATTATAGTGCTACGAATAAGACACACATGATATGCATGTTATGTGGGTATATGGGCTCCGATGGCATTGCGCGACACAAGCAACACCTTGCACATACACTGGGGTGAAATGCAAGAGCATGTAACAAAGTTACTCCAGATATCTGAAGGGAGATCATGGAATATATGGATAAATAATCAAGAAAGTGATCCATTAGTACCATACGTCAAGAGGAATATATGAAAAAAATGTGTGTGGCTATAAACGTAATTGATGAAGATGAAGCTAGCCATACCCCCTACGTCGACAGGCTGGTCTAGACCACCACCAGCCTCGACAAGCGCTTGTAGGCATGGGCCTACAGATAGATGGTGTAGATCACAACCCGAGGATGTGGTAAACAAAGAGGGCCAAGGCGAAAGGCCGGCTCAAACAAATTTAAAAATCGGTATATATAAAAAAGATAGGAAAACCACTATTCAATATATTGTTAAGCGGTTTACGAAGCCGATATAGCCTTTAACACGGTTAAAATGAAAAGCTTCAGAGTTGTAATTGAGGGAATAGTTTAATTTGAATATGGGCTTAAACCTCCTTCATATCACGAAATGAGGAAGACGCGCCTCAAAGTCAAAGTTGATTATATACGATCCTTCATAGCCGAATATAAGGAATCATGAAAAACGTATGCTTGTTCACTGATGCCCGACAGATGGACCAATAGATCTGTCAGTCTCTCATAAACTTTTTAGGGAGTTTTCCAGGTAGGACGATGTTTTTAAAGTCCATGGATGCATGGACTCATTCTTATACTGCAAATTACTTAGTTAATTTACTAGATAATGTAGTTGAGGAAATAGGGGAGGAATATATTGTCCAGGTAATTACAGACCACACAGTCTCGTATGTAGTTGTCAATCATCGTCTTCTGAAGAAGAGGCGTCCTTTATTTTGGGCCCATTATGCGGCCTATTGTGTTGACCTTATGTTAGAAGATATAGGTAAGTTATTTTTAAAAGTGATTGTAAGGGCAAAAAGCATCACGGTTTTTATTAACAAATACATCCTTCTTCTCAGCTGAATGAGAAAACACATTGGGGGCAACTTGTTACGTCCAACAGCCACATGTTTCGCTACAGCCTTCTTAACACTACAAATATTATATGCAAAAAAAAAAAAAAAAAAAAACCAAAAACCAACTTAGAAGCTTTGTAATGTAGAATGATTTTACAAATGGGCATTGGTCAAAGAAGGCTGAAGGTAAAGAAACAGGTTCAACAAAACAATCCTTTCGCAAAATGTTTGGACATAAGTGGTAAAAGCGCTAAAAGCATATGAGCCCTTAGTCACTATGTTGCGATTGGTGGACAGGGATGAAAAGTCAGCAATGGTTTACATATATAATGCGATAAAGAAGGCGAGAAATAAGATCATGGGCCATTTTAACTATAAAGAACGTGTTACAAGCCCATTATAGATATTATTATCAAAGATGGGATAGCCAAATGTCATCTTCATTGTATTTAGCTGCTTATATCCTTAACTCAACCTATTAATTTGCTTCCCCAATAAGTGGTATGCATGTCTTAACTCTCTTACAAATAGTTTTTTACAATCTTATCTACAAAGTCCATCCTACTTAAACTATTTTTCTCAGTTCACCAATGGGCTGCATATGGAGTGGACCCAAATAGGAAGGATCCAGCTCTAAAGAAGTTGGCCATGAAAATTTTTGGACTCACATGTTCTGCTAGTGGTTGCAAGCACAAATGGAGCACGTTGAAGGCAGCAAGTTTGGAAAAAAATAAAAATGTTAATATATTATAGTTTGGGATAATTGTAAGTATGAGCTAAGCTAAGCTAATGCCTAATGCACTTTCTGTCATGTAGATTCGCACACCAAGAAAAGGAATCGCCTTGAACAAAAGAAGCTCAACAACTTGATCTTTGTCCGATATAATAAAAAATTACGAGAAAGATTCCAAGCTTAAGAAAGAAAAAGCCCGATTTCTATGACCCTATCTGCTTAGATGAGTTGGATGCAGATAATGAGTGGTTCATAGAGAAGGTATCGCATACGGATCAACACTTAGAGAAGGTACTTATATTTTCACTCCGGGAGGAGGGGAATAGTAGTGGTCAACCTACGGTAGAGATTGAGAAGATAAAAGAAGGAGATGATGATCTAGTTGAAAATCCATCATTGGATGTTGATCAAGTATTAGTACATACAGATGATGAAGAAACAGAAGAATAAGAAGTATATGTGGAAGAAGAAGATGATGACGATGGCGGTGATCAAATGCAATAATGGTAAATAAATCAATGTATATAGCATTTAATATTATTTCGTTAGGGTATAACTTGTAAATTATATTTCCACTTTCTATGATCAATAATAAATAACTTCTTCATTTTGTTGTTAGTTACTTGTTAAGCGTTACTTATTTGTTAACTATATTGTTGAATGTTGATGACTTGACGTTTAATTCATTTTTTTAATTGATTTTATTTCACTCAAATGTATTTTAAATATGTAAAATTAGTTATCTATTAACTTAGGAAAGTTTACCCTACTTTCTTATATTTTTTTAACATTATTTTCCTATTTTTTCAATTTTTTTATTTTTTGAAGAAAAAAAAAGAGACAAATATGGGGTCGCATATGCAATTGCGCAATCGCATATGCGCACAAGCATATGCAATCGCACATGATCGCATATGCGATATAACAACATTGATAACACAGTTTTGGTATTTGATGAGCATAAGAAGGCAATTGATGCCACATGGAGACTAAACTACACCATTATCACCATTTTCAGTAAAACTTGTACAGCGGAATTATTAGCGTCCTTTTTTTACATTAGACAAAATTTGAGTTTACAAACTTGATCATAACAACATCATTTCATGGTATTAGCATCTTAATCTACTTTTCCTATTCAGATAAACCCTCAAAGTAGCCTGAGCCTTAAAGTACAATTTCACTAATAGGTTTGGTCCATCCTCTTGGTGTTGTATCATCCCTGCTCGCGACCTTGCATCCTCTCCTCTGTTGTACTTTTTGTTTTTCCTATTCAATAAAAAATAAAATAAAATAATTTTGAAGGATAAAAATCTTATTAAAAACTGATTGGCAACTACCAAAACAACAAAGAATACAAAAGTAAAACGAAGCAAACATTACAACCCAAAAATAGATTTGAGCATTAGAAACAAATATATGTCGAAGAGCAACTGCCCAATCTAACGCGTCCATTTTAGATTTCCATAAGACTTCTACCCAAGGCCCCAACTAGTTACAAAAGCATCGCACATTATGTTCCCCCCAAATGTTCCAAACGACTGCAAGCATACACAAATGCCATAGATCTAGCCTCTCCTTAGTTGTACCCCGTGCCAAGTCTGGAACAATTGATCAATTGATTGAGGCATCACCCAGATTACATCAAAAATCCTAAGAAGATGATGCCACAAATGACTTGCGAAAGGGCAGTGAATGAATAAATGATTCGATTCTGCATCACTCTTTCATAGGAGACAAGTGTTGGGCAAAATCATGGCCCTCTTGTGAAGGTTGTCCATAGTTAGAATGCGCATTCTCCCAACCAACAACTAAGGAGGAGCTCGATAGAACCAAAATGCATGGAAAAACTCATCACTCGATACGGAGTTCCCACCAAAACTTTTAAATAGAGCGACTTGACCGAAAATCTTTCAGAAGGAGAGGCACCCCAAAGTAGGATATCCGAGCGTCAGGGAAGGGTAAATATTTTGAAGGCATAATAATAACCTAGCAGAGTCCTCCACTTCCTCATCTGGCAAATCCCTATGACATGGGCGACACCAAACTCCTCTCCCCCCATCGAGCGAGAAGCAAGCAGCCATAGCGATGTTCTTTACAGGAGGCAATCTTGACAGAGAAGGAAAATCTGTCTCCAAAGGTCTATCACCATAGCACACATCCTCCCAGTAACGGATCAAAGAACTGTTGCCAAGAGAGAGTGAAGCTAGACCTAACCAAAGAAGTTGTAGCTTAAATACCACTTACCGAGGAGAGCCAGTATGACATGGGCGACACCAAACTTCTCTCCATAGCTTGCGCTCTTCAGACCCAAATCTCAAATACCACTTACCGAGGAGAGCCACATTTGAGGATTCAAGGTCTCTTACACTAACACCACTTACCGAGGAGAGCCACATCCAAGGATTTAAGAGTGATAAATCCCACCACCTCCATTTGGATGGCTTCCTTCAAACCTTTCAATTATCTTACTCCACAAATGCTTCGGTGGTTTCCCCAAACACAATGGAAGATCAAAATATGCCGATGGCAAGGATCCCACTCTGCACCCAAAAACTTTTACGTAGTTATCTACATCTTCCCTAGCTAACTTCATGCCGAGCATCTCGCTTTTTCCCACATTAATCTTTAGCCCCAAGACCTCTTCAAAGCACCACAATATCTTCCTTAAATTATCTATCATAAGTTCATCCACATTGAAAAACAATAAAGTGCCATCCGCAAATTGTAAATGGGATATTTTGACTCCTTTTGATCCTTGAAATTCGGAAATAAGTCACACCTCATGACCTTTGGATCACATACCACTCAATGCTTTTGCAACCACTATGAACAAAAACGGAGAAAGCAGGTCCCCTTGCCTTTAACCCCACATAGCTCTAAAGAACCCTTTTTGGGAGTCATTAACCAAAACCGAGAAAGAGGCGGATGATACACATCCAAGCATCCAGCTTATCCACTTGCTTCCACAACTTATTCTTTTTAACATATATTCCAAAAAACCCCATTCCACATGGTCATATAGCTTTTCGATGTCCAATTTACACACCACGCCCTTTCTGCCTGCCTTGTGCCTCGAGTTGATACATTCGTGAGCTAACAATGCATTGTCCAGTATATGTTTGTCCACTACAAATGAACCTTGATTTTCTTATATAACCGAAGAGAGCACACTAATCTAAATCTGTTAGCCAGCACCTTCACGAAAAAATTTTAGGGTCTATCAATGAGACTAATAAGAAGGAACTCAAATAGTGACATTGATCCTCTTTTTGGAATTAAGGCTATATATGTGGATCACATCCCTTTGGCAAGTCTTCCTTTATCACAAAATTCTTTCACAAATTCCACAACCTCCTTGATTGTGTGTCCCAAAAGACTTGGAAGAAAGCAATAGGAAAACCATCGGGGCCTGGAGCCTTATCGCTACCCATAGAGTCAATGCATATTTAATTTCTTCTTCTGTAATGGGTTCCCCAAGTGATTCCGCATCCACTATCGAGATACCACTAAATGACAAATCGTCTAGTAAAGGTCGCTTACAACCTTGGCTAGATAGTAACTTTGAATAAAAATCCACAATGGCAGCACATACATCATCCTTCTCTTCTATTCTTTTCCCTCAACCAAAATACTATTGATCTGAATTTGTCTAGCTCGGGCACCAGCTATTCCATGAAAAAAAAAAAAAAGAAGCGTTTCTATCACCTTCTTTAAGCCACACAAATCTTGATCTGTACCTCGACATAATTTCTTCTTCCTTAAGATACTTGGAATATTCCGCTGGTAGGTACAAATGCCTATTCCAATCTTCTATCAAAAAAGTAGACCCCTCTTCTTTAGTATCGAGCTCATTGAGTTCACTAATAATGCATTCAGCCTCTTCATTTCTATTATTAAAAAAACTTCTTTTTTCCATTCAGATAGTATAACTTAAGATTTTTTATCTTTTAAGCTAGCCAGTATCCATGTGTGCCTGAAACTGCGATGGACTCCCACCAATCTCTAACCATTTTTGCAAAATTATCCACATCCAACCATGCAAGTTCGAATTGGAAGGGTTTGAGACCCTAGCTCTCCTCCTCAACTTCTAAAATAATGGGATGATTATCTGAAGTTGTTCTAAGAAGACCACGCAATAGGGATGTTGATCATATCGTTTTGATTCACCTAGTCTCCAAATCCTCTGATACTTCTGGTAAGTTGCCCTCCGTTTGACTTCTCACGAATGAACTTGACTATGTTGAAATTTCCCCCAACGCACCAGGGAATTGAAGATGGTGTTGACCTATTCAATTCTACCCAGAAGAATACATGGACCATATACTGCCGAGAACAACGATCTAAACTGAGAAGAGATTTCCTTAAAAACCATCGGCACAGAGAATAACCCTATGTGACTGCCCCCACTTTGTACCTTCAGCATTTAAAGCTACCTGGCCTTTGTTCTTAATTCCCCAATAGAACTGAGAATATTATCATCAAAAGAATCCAAATTAGTTTTGTAAAGAGATGGAATCTGAATCTCATACTTTTTGCATACCTGTTTAACTTAAATACATTTTTCCTAATTCCATAACCCCCTTAAATTCCAATAAAGAATCTTCATTAAAAACTATGTCGAATTCCCTTGCCCTTGTTGCCACCACTGCCATTACTGACTGATTCATAATTTATGGAGCATTCAAGACTCATCAATTCTCTCTATCCTTCAGGGAATTTCGGCTTAGAATTTTGCTTCCGCAACTCCCTTACCTTCTGCTTGCTTCTTTCCTCAACAAATTAGATGAAAGCTTTATAAGTTGTCATCTTCAGCACCAAAAATCATCCCTATTGACTTACCCACATGCTCCAACATATCCTTGTACCATTCTTCTCTTTTAACATATAACGAACGCCTTGATAAAATGGAGAACCATCTAAAAGGAGAGAGAAAAGTGTCACAATCCTCACTAGGTATTTCCCTCATAGCTTGCAAAGGTGTAACATCGAGTGTGTCGTCGAAGAACTTTGCACTTGCTATTTCATCACCTTGACAGAACGACTCACCAGCCTCAAAAAATTGACCAGCGCTTCCATCTCCATCCCTTGATCAATAGTAGGAGTTATATCTGCATTGGGCCCTGGAACTCGTATACCAAAAGCAATCATATAGAGAGGACTTGCTCTGATATCGAACTGCCTCAAAGATTATGCCACACTTTTGTTCTCATCCTCTTGGAATAAGAGAACATAGTGTCCTCCCCCTCTTATCAAAAAGGCCTAGTTGATGTCACACATTTGACCTAGTTGCACATGTGCTTCTTGCTTAACACCTAACACGTGGCGAGACAGATACGAGCGCCCTATCATCTTGAGACGGGGAAACATGTGTGAACACTTTCAACGCTTGGATAGTAGCCTCGCCACGTGTAAGGAGAGGAGCCTCATCGTAAATAGTATCGCATGTTTCTAAGCCTCACCGCCCACTCGTCAACTCCTCATTAAAGTCCCTGAAACCACTACTCTCGTGAAGGCAAGTATTACTTTGATCCCTAGCTTCGGAGCCGAATCGCAAACTAAACCTCTCTACTAAAGGTTCTGATGAGCTTCTTATTGCATTTGTCGACAAATCGATCGGCCGACCAAGGCTAAGGTTCTGCCCAAACTTCCCACCCAGGCGATGCTAACAAAACATCGGATAGTTGTGTTTCATCTTATGGCAGGTCTACCCAAACCTCCACCACAGGTAAGGCTGATGAATAGCTAAGGATCACCAACTCCCCACACGTGGATGGTTCTCTGGAAGCCATGTCTACCAACACCATGCCTTCATCGAAAACTCTTGTACATGTCGCAACGGGAGTGGACACACATCCCCCTCCTCTTTCCAGGTCTTGCCCCATGTCATCCCTCCCTCCCTCACGTACTCTGTCAGAGAATGGTATCGGTGTTCCTCGATTTCTGCCATTGACGACCACCTTTGACCTGAAGATGTCACCCCTTCGCTGCCATTCCTCCCCCCACTTACACTGAACCCCCCAAGAAAACTCCTAACCACCCCCACCTCCAATTTCTCTTCACCAACCCACAAATCTATTGATTTCATATTGAGCCAAATGGATCGTCTTCTGATGCATACCCTGGTAGCACTAATTTCATCTCCATTGGATGTGGTGTGGCTAGATCTATCACTGTCACCTCCCCAAGGCATCAATTGAACGCCCTAAAAACCCCATCGACCCACAAGAGATACCACACCTCCTGTCCAAAGGACTTCTCATCTCACCGACCTCCATGACTAGACCATCATTGAACAAGGTTCCTGCTGCAACAATTTGGTCTAGATTGACGTCAGTCCTAACTGAAACACATAGCTCCACCTCTTCGCAATTGTCTTACTTGAGCTGACAGCATGCTCCAAACCAAATATGAATCTACTGAAGGGAGGCACCAGGTGGAGCAATAACAAGAAGCGAATGGTGAAATTGGCTTCTAACCGTCTTTAGAATTTTAAGATTAACCCCAACGACCTGATTTCCTTCCTGCAATTGAAGAAGCACTATGAGTTTCCATCTCCATCTTGGACTCACTTGAGGCCTCTATCACTATTTTAGGCTACACCAACACTGTCTCTACGTAACTTTTGGGAATCAATACCAACTTGTATTTAACCCTCTCCGCCGCCTCTATGTAACTTTTGGGAATCAATACCAATTTACCCCCCCCCCCCCCCCCAAAAAAAAAAAAAGAAGCCCCTACTATCTCAACCCCACCTCTCCCATGTCGTATGTTGCCCTTTCTAGGCTGAAATGGGCTTTCTGTGCTACAATTGTCTTCCCATTGAATACATTGTCGTTAATCTTTGCTACCACTCACCTACATTCTTCTTCCAATTGCATTCGCACGAAAGCAAAACCCTGGGCCGCTCTCGACTTCGTGTCCCAAGGGATAACAACCTCCATTACCTTCCCACATCTCCCAAAAGTGCAATAGAAATGATCTTCGACCCGATCTTCTGGATATTCTTGGACAAAGATTGTGGGGAAGTCACACGAGGCTCGACCATGAGAATCCCCTTTAAGATTCTTCTTCATCATGGCCGTTGTTGTCCATCCTCCTTCCTACGCTCCCAAAGGACATAACATTCCATCTTCCTGAACCTGCCATTTCCCTTTTTCCTCTTGGCTCAACTTATGACCATCGTTATGTGCATGCACTACATCATACTAACGAGAAGCTACGAGTTGGTTTGATTGCGGGATGAATATCTTCTCCCTGATTTCAAGATTCTTCTTATTTCGAACCATCATGCTTGTCCACCACTTTGAACTCTCAATCCATACAAAACCTTCTTTAGAAACTCCGAACGTCAAACCATCAAATTCTCCTTTGTTTCTATAAATTTATCACCCTTCAATTAAAAATTTTGGTCCAACACAGGATGTCGATGAGGAAAATGATAAGTTAACACCATGTATATATGCCAGACATGCATTAAAATACACAGAATTCCATGGAAAAGCAAAACAATGTGATGACTTTGAAACTATAAGCATATCACTGTCCTTGATAACCCAACCCATTATTGACCAAGCACAATACTTGATTAATAAAGGGCGTCCGCATAAACTCTGAACTCTCAATACATTTTTTACCCTTCAAAAACAAAGTTTTGGTCCAACACGAGATATCAATGAGGAGAAGGATAAGGTAACACCAGGTATATATGGCAGACATTCATTAAAATACACAGAATTCCATGGAAAGGAAAAACGATGTGATGACTCTAAAGCTATAAGCATATCAACTGTCCCTGGCAACCTACCCCAATATTGATTGGCCACAATAAGTCAATAGTTGATTAATAAAGGACGTCCGCATAAACTTCCAACAAAAGAAAATTTGGCATTGCCTTAAATTCCAATATTACGAACAGGGCTGCATTTCATTTCAAGAAAGCATGGCCATTCATTTTAACATCTAAACCATCCAAGATTGTATTAAACTATCACTCACAAGCAACTTTTTTCACAATAAACACAAATAACAGAATTTTTATGGCAGCTCTATGATGGAGAATTACCATAAGCATCGACTTCCTTCAGCTTTTCCTTTATTTGCTTCGACAACTCAAGAACCTCAGGTGTCTGCATATTATCAGCGGAACGCTTACATTTTCCACAAAAATAATAATAAAAGAACTAACAGTTAACTGAAGATCCAGCCAAGAAAGACAGGGCAGTTACCTGCGTAACCTCGGACACAGATATAGCAATGGCAGCTTTAGCATCCTCGTCCTCAAGTCGTTTAAGGGCTCTTTGAATTTTCCGATCACACTCAACAATAAGCCTATCTATGACATCCTCCAAGTCCCTGTCATAATTGTCTGTACTTTTTCCTTTTGCTTCTTCATATCTATGAATGGTTCAGGAAAGCCATGGGAAAGAAGTGCAACTTCTGAAGCCTAGAGGTTAGTAGTACATTCAAAGCAGCCACAGCCAAAGTTTTTGCTTCTCATTGCCTTGCCCTAAACAAAATCTGGAGAGAGTAGGGGCTATTGATGACTCAGAGGTCATGGTGATATCGTAATACTTGCAGATAAGGCCAAACAATGATTCTTAGCTACATGAGCCTTTCAAATTGTCCAGGTTCAGAAGAAGCTTACTCCAAGTTGCTAAAAACTAGAGGAAATATATGGATGATTGGAGAAGCAAAAAGGCATTTTCGCTTCACCAGCACCCATGCAGGTGGGACCTAACTCTTGTGATCCAGGCCATTCTTCTGGAGGGCACTATGTACAGGTCGTGCTGTCAGAGATTTCCACATCAGAAAATCATGGCCACTAAACTAGAAGCTCCTTTCTTTCTATCTCAGAGCTCATCAATGATGTGACCAACTAAATGAACAATGTGGATCACTCAAAGGTAGAACCAACCTGTAAGGATCTGAACCAAGCAAAAAAGACATGTATTTTTACTTCGACAAAGAACACATGATCAACCAGCCATAAATTCCCCTCTTCAATGCCGAAATGTTAATATTGAAATTACACCAATGAAAGCAAAAGTATGAGAATCCAAGGGCCTATTTGCATAGAAATCCTAAATGTGGACATGGAGAACCCCTGTGAAATCCTCAGGAAATAGAGAACTGCAGTCAACAATATTTCAAATGTTTGCTTCGGACTGCAGTTTTCCAAAGAAACATTAAAAGGTCAACTGTCAAATGGTCAGAGCTATCTCTTGTAATCTTGGAAATATACATTTACCCAGTTCATTGAGCAAAGAAGCTTGGACTGAAGATTGAAGGAAGGAGAAAGGAGACAATAGCAGAGGATGGCCCACTCTCCCCCAATCTCGGAGAGAGAGGATATCTTCAAGATGGTAGGATCAATGGGGGAAGCAGTGCTTCTGTGTGATAGGGCCTCAAGTCAATTTGAGGCTTTACCTTCATTCATATTGTATCAGAAGATGTTGTCAAGGTGGAGGAGATCAACAGCATGGAATAGGGATGAAAAGCTCCAAGTCCCAAAGAGCTCAATATGGTCCAGATGCACTATCAGAAATCAGGAAGCCTCCTCTAGTTGAGGTTGGAAATGGAAGAGCTAGAACTGCAGTCATTGAGCCTCCAGTCAGTGCTTCTATAGCTATGTTGGTAGGTTCCCTGCGTAGACTGTCGAGATCCTAGGAGTTCGGTGATGCAGTGACGAATGGCAAGGCTGGCAAGAAAAGGGTTTGGGTGGCAGAGGAAGGTGACTCCGAATCAGTTAGATATGGTATAATTATTGGTCCAAAAAAATAAACTGTGCTTGCAGCTTTAGTTTAGTTGACCTCCTCTTCTACGACAATTGTTTCTGATCAGGAGGTAGCAGGTTAGATAGCATTGAAATGCAACATACAACCAGAGAAGGTGAAAAGGCTAGTAAACAGGAAGATCTGGATTCAGTAGTCAAATGATGATGAAGCCGCAATTCTATCTCAAGGGGGCAGAGGAATTTCGGATAGCCCATTCAGAAGTTTCATCAAGTGTTCAGAGACTGAGAAATGGGGAAACAAGCAAACTTTGGTGGGTTCAACTACTCAAAATCCCACTGGTAGCCTGGGACTATAAAGCTATTGAATCATTAGGTGATTGTATTGGCACGGTAGTGGAGGTTGATCCCTGACAACAGCCATGGAAGAAGCAGAATTTACGAAAATAAATAATAAATAATAAAAAATGCAAAACCTTCCAGAGGAAGGAGGAAAATTATGCTTTGGATCGAAGACAGAGTGACCGACATTATGCAATCAAATCTAAGATGGAGAAGGACCATACTCTCCTTGAAATGGTATCAAGAAACAGTTACGTATCGGCAGATGTGAAGGGAATGTCACCCATGTTACATGATATGGTGATAAATTGGACCATTATGAAAAAATGAGCCATATCAGCCCACAGCAGCACATTTACAGGGCAAATACAGCCATAAAGGGCATTGAAAATTTGTGTTCAATTTTATTTTGTTTTTACCACTTCTTCATTTCAAACATGAAGAAAGGTTAGAAACCAACTCTAAACTAGATCTAGACCTATTTTGTGGATCAAAACACAATATCAGTGCAATTCATTGGATCAAAGTGAAGTAGATCATTTTGGGAAACATTGGAAGAAGGGGTAAACCATCACTTCTTTTCATTTTTCCATGTTCCTTTTGTTGTATGTATATTAACAGGCCCTAATCCATCAAATCATGCTTCATTTGATGTTGACTAGGGCCTATTTGGTCAACTTTGAGCAAGTCAAGCTGACACTGCCTAACAGACAACATGCTTACCAAAGAATGACCTGCTACACCATCAAATACATGTCCGAAACCAAAAAAAGAATACATATTTGGGATCCTCAATTTTTTTTAGAATTTTCCATTTTTTTGTATTTCCCAAAAAAAAGGCCTTTATAGAGTTGTATCAGTCAATGCATTAGCCAATACCATGACGTAATACTTGCTCCTTGATATCATTGGTGAGATAGAAACTCAAAATCTTTGGGACAAGGAGGTGGCTCAAGCTAGAAAATGGAACCAAGGGAAGCTCTAGATGTATTGAATGTTTAGGGCATCTTTGATGGGAGTCGTATTGCTTTGAGGGGTGGTTGTGCCAGAGGTCATGACAGTGGTGGATCTGGATCAAGGTACAGTCGGAGGTGAGCCTCACCCAAATGTGTGATGGACCATGCCATCTTCGATCAAAGCAGCCAACCGGCGAAAATGAGGACACACTAGTTCATGTGGTCCACAGCTTACGAGTACTAATCACCGTTGACAGGTGGCAATTGTCGAGTGCAGTCTCTAGTTGAGGCCTGCACCAATACATATTTCAGAATCTGCACATGCCATCCTACATGACGAACACAATGTGTCATTTTAAGACACCATCAGATAAAAAGAGGGGCACATCCCAAGTGATCAAGTATGCATTTATGAAGGGGGAGGGGGTTGTCATTTGAGGCCATCTTAAGTACGTGTGGCATTGGGTCGGGTTTGGGTTGGTTTGGAGTCGGCTTGAACACGGCCTATTTACTAATTTGGCTCAAACCTAACCCACGATCCATTATCCTGTGGCCCAACCCAAATCATCAAGTCCATGCCCAACTCGACCAACCCAATCCATTTAATTTTAATCAGATCGGACTATACCAACCCGACCCAGCTCATGTTCTAGAATGAATTATTGAGCTAAAGGTAGCCAGGCCCAATTAGTGGATGCATATAAACATATATACATCATATGTCTTTATCCATAGTAATCTTCTATTATTTTATCTCAATTTTTGGGTTGGAGTCAAATAAGGTCATCGGGCCAAGCCTATTGATGAACTAAATAGGGAGGTCAAGTAGAGTAGAGTGCAACCCAAGACCAACCCATTCACTTAAATGGGCCACATTTTCTAGCCCAAGAGCGTTCAAAAGTTTCTTTTTTTTTCAACTCATTTCATGTCTTCCACCAAATATATGATGTATTCATCACATTACTCCATTGTTGGATTTGAATCTCCTTGTTTCCTAATGGCCCACAGATATTACTCTCATTCAAAAAGGGCAAAATGTAATATGTGTTTATATAGCTATTGGTCAAAAGGCATCTTTCATCTTTCAATCAATAATTTTTTTGGTTGGTTCAAGGAAAAGTTGGGCACTGATTTTGGAATATCAATGATAAATAGAAAGATATCCATGTATGTTCTTTCAATGAAAGGTTCATAAAATGATACCATTTACATATTAATCGAGCACTTCAAAACCATGGGCTTTCGCTCGAGTCAACCCTATTTCCAATAGGAGCCATTGACAATTTAATCCAGTCTTTCCATTATTTTTATATCCGACCCCCTACCCATTGAGCTTGACATTAAACTACTTCAAAAGTGGGTCAAGTTAATTGACCCATGGTTGACCCAACCCATTGCACCCCTAATCTAAAGTTTTAGAGGCTTCCAGTCTTGCGATGAACGGCAAAGTGTTGAGGTTTTCCCCAAGGTCATGTTTGCTCCTAAATTTGATGTCTTAACCCCTTAGGGCCCATTTGTTTTACCAATTACAATAGGAAAAGGAAATAGGCAATGATTACAAATTACTTTACTTGTCTAGTGACATCGGCTGCATTTGACAGTAATAATGACACCAATTACATTGTTCGGTTTATCATGGTAAAAATGTAATGATGGTAATTTTACATTACTTCATTTTCAAATCAACAGAACTAATGTTAGTGTTTGGATTGGGGTTTCCATTGCAATATAATGTAATTTTGTAATGATTGCAAATTTCTTTACATAACTCCTATTACCATGCATTTGACCCTCGAAATATGTGTCGTAATACATGTTTAAACAAACGTGGTGAAATAGTAATGATGCCCATTTACATTACCTTACCATGGAAATCAGCAAAATGGATTTTTCCTTGAGGTTGGCTGATTGGTACATTGCTAAGGGTTCGCTTAGCATCCCATCATCTTCAGGTTCTAATAAAGGATGGCTAGCTACTTCCTCCCCCATAGATATTCCTTGTGTTGTTGATAGCCAATTGTCTCGACATGGTCAAACTATCAACTTGCCCTAATGATGTTGGCTATTTGTGCCTCTAAACAAAGGAATATCCTTCTAGGGGCCACCTTTGTGAGGGAGTCATGAAGCAAAACGAGAGGATTTGGCTACTTGGTAGCATGTTCAGTAGGTTTAGCAAAGCATGATGGCATCTCAAGGTCTTCAGCAAAGGCAACATCTATCAAAGATCGAATCAAGCAATGGGTCTATGATGCTATGCAAAGTGTGGGTAAAGTTAGGGTTATCTCTTTGAAGGTAATGATCCCTATTCTATTTCATGGAAGAGAGGGAAAAGGTGAACAAGAAAAAATACATATCCCCCCATGTCAAATGAGCCAAGTGAGGTAGCAAGGACCTTATTAACCAGTAGGCATGAATTAACTATGATAAACACGGAGGTGGCTAGAAAGGTACCGCCGACATGGTATTAACAAAAGGATTGCATTATGGTCATACATATCGGTTGTTGTTAGGTAAAGGAAACAGTCACCCCACTAGGCAATTCGAGGGTGAATCGGTCTATTGTAGAAAAGAAGGGGCGAATTGACCATAAAGGGCCCATTATGATAGTTTTTGTTCTCAATTTTTTCCACTTTTTTCTTCATTTCAACAATGAAGTAAGCTTCGAAACTAATTCTAAACTATATCTAGGCTTATTTAGAGGATCAAAACTCAATTTGAGTGCAATTTGATGAACCAAACAACCATTTTGGAAAATATTGGATGGGGTAAACCATCGCTTTTTCCATCTTTTTTGTTGTATTTATATGTAACACGTGCTAATCCACCAAACCATGCTTGATTAATGTTCAATTAAGCCCTATTAAGTCAACTTTCAGTAGGTCTAGCTGACATGGCCTGACAGACTACATTACTACCAAAAAAGTATTTAAACAGCATTCTCACCAAAGGGTGGCCCGTTACACCATCAAATACAAGCCACATGTACATATATATTTGGGACGCATTTTTTAGATTTTTACCAATAATTTTTTGAGATTTTTCCCCTAAGCAAAATTCTGGCCATTATAAGGTCATACTGGCTTATATGGGGGCCATATCAACTGCCAGCCGATACTATTACATAATACCTAGATTGTCAGTGAAATGGTGAGCAAACCACTTCTAAATGGATCATCCAATGAAAGCATAAAAAATAGTATGGTGTAATCTCACGCAAGGGGAACTCTAACGATGATCAATGAAGACGGTGGTGTGAAATTTTAGAGGGATGGGTAACGGTTTGCTTGAGCATGAGGAATCAGGTCATAAAATTTCTACAAAGCATAAATTCAATTTGGTTGTTTTCTAGGAAACTAAAATGCATGATTAGGACAGATCACTCTTCTCTTAGGTTTGAGGGGCCTTCAAGTGTCATTAAGTGCTACTAGGGCAGTAAGAGGCATTCGAGTGATTTGGGATTTGAACTCGCTAGTGAAGAAGGATTGGTATGGCGAGGCTTATTCGATTTATGTTCTTCTCGGGCATAGGTGGGCCTTCACTATTGTTCACGGTCATAATCACACGAGCCTTCAACCGCGCTTTCAAAAGAGTTAAGCATTGTCAGGGCGAAGTGATGATTGTCGTGGTGTACGAGGAGATTTTAACATGGTTCGCTTCCCTTACAAGAAGTTGCAAAGGGATTCTACTACTACTAGGAGCATGTGTCTTTCTTGGAAGGCATGACCTAGTTGATTACCCTCTCATTTGAGCCAACTTCACATGGTCCAATCTTCAAGAAAGGCCCGAAATGTCAAGGATAGAAAGGTTCCTAATTTTTATATATGGGGAGGAATCTTTCCCTCGAGTGGTTCAGCACGGTTCGTCTCAATTATTTTTCTTATCACTACCCCTTCCCTTAGGGGTGTATTTACAGTTTATTTGGTTAGGAAGAATCCAAAAACATGGATATGGAAACCCTAGGTGGCATCCTATGGGCAAGGAAAACTATGGACATGAAACCAATACATGTTCTTTTTGCACGACTGATTCCCATGAAAATGTTGAAAAGTCAAGTCAACCAAGAGGTGTACCCATTGTCGTGGAAATGCCCATGGATTAGGTTTTGGGGAAGAAATCAATTCACTCATTTTCTGAGGAAAAACATAATAATGACAGTTGACTTCTAGAGATACTTTTTATAATACAAATGCTGGAAAAATCATACCCATAGAAACCCGCTTCATATCCAAACATTTCCAACTTAACAAACAGCCCCTTAAGGGATATTGGGAAATCCTCCCCTTTATGCGTCCCCTTTGTTAGTGTGAACAAGAATCAATGATCCTCCTCTCATTTCGCATTACACAATTTTATTGAAAAGACTAGTTAACCAAACTAATACCATTTCGCCTGATATCTTCCACACAGGCATATCATCTATCACCATAATCTTTCCCTCCTTGACCATTTTTGAGGCTGTCTTTACTTCTCTTGCCCAGATTCCAATGATAATTGACATGCCCTTCCAACCCCAGAGGGTGTGAGGCCCATCTTAGTTCAATCCTTATAAACAAATCTTCATTGAACGACCTATGAAATAAGTCTCCGCATATCTCATCTTTCACCAAGACCCTTTGAACCTCTGAAAGAAGCCTTGCCATCATAAATGCGTAGAATACAGGAAAAAAAATTGTATCCGTATAACTATTAATGCCTTGCAACTATTTAAATACAGTCAAATTAAGGTCTTTTTTTCCTAATGGGGATCTATTTGAGCATGTGACTTAATCCAAAGCATCTAAAATGTGGGACTCATTATGGAAGGGGCATCTCAAAATCAGATTGAATGGACTGTCTTTACATTAGAATGGTGAACTTTTGTTCATTGAATTTGGACATTTACTACTTCGAGTCTTAGACAGCTTGATGACAGCCAGCCAAACAGACAAGATCATGCCTTCTGTAATGTTCTTCTGTTATAAAACACTTACAGTGGTCCTCGGAAAAAACTTAATAAAAGTGCAAGTGACATGAGCATTGATATATAAAAATTACAATTAAAATTTTTATAAAAGAAAAAAAGAGGATACTCCTTTCTCAGCTGCAGCGAGTGCACCTTCGGGCATGGACCTAGATCCATTTTCTGCATACGAAAAAAAAAAAGAAACCAAAGAAGATGATTTTTCTAGTGCAAAAGAGAGATGGAGAGTGTGTGAGAGAAGGTGAAGGGGCCTCGCCGCACATGTACCAGACTAGCAGACATCTGTGAGATCCCGCCCAATGGGACTGCCATCTGGCAGGAGAAATCAGACCGCTCCACTGTTTGTGCAGTAAAAATCAAGAATTTATGTATTTGTTTTGGGCCCGCCTGATGATGAAGGGGCCACCCCGATATTTGAGTCAGGGCATGTTCACACCTGGCCACCACCAGAGGAACGGCCATGATCTCGTCCAAGCCTGCCAAGTTGGCAAGTGCTTTCCGATACACTTTCCACCATCTCGCCCAGCGGAACAAGCGCGGGGCGAGAGAGAAGAAATCGAGATGGATGGAAACGAAGAGAAGGAGTCGGTGATTCCGTTACCGTTAGCTGGAAGAGCTCGTGAGGGCAGAGGCCAACGAGGTAGAGACGGCAGACATCTCGATCGTAGTACTTGCGATTCACCTCTCTAACGTCGCCGTTACGGTTCGCTCCCATCAGAACGTCCAGCTGCTTCCTGATCGCGTCCATTTCTAGGGTTAGGGTTAGGATTAGGGCTTCTTCTTTTTTTCCTTTTTCCTTTCTTTCTTCCTTGAAGCCCTGAGAAAGGAAAAGAGAGTTTGTGAGGGTTTGTGAGGGTTTGTGAGGGTTTTCTCTTCGCAGCCTGCGGAAGAGTGGATTGTTCGAGAATAGGCTCTGAGAGAGCTGGCCTCGACACGGCAGTGGAGCTTAGAAAGCAACTTTCACAAATAAAATTACCGAAGCTGCCACTAGGGCTAGGGCCCAAGGCTCGCAGTCGAGTTGGGCTAGGTCAGCTCGATTTTCAGGGAGCTAGTACAACAAATGCTCCGTATAGCCCACCATGATATGTGTTTTACATCCACTCCGTACATCATTCGCTCGTGCTGGTGTTAGAAGGGTATGCCAAAGATAAGGCCGATCTGTGACTCAAGCGGGCCACGCTACAGCGATCTATGAGGATGGGGACGCTGACAATTGAAACTTACTTGGCCCATCACAATGTTTGCATGCCATCCGACACCTTCATAGAGGAATTCGTTTACACCTGATCTAACTGTTTTTTATTTGGCCATACAGTTTAACAGTAGTTATATCTTTGCTATGATAAGTGGAGTTGTTTCACATAAAATAAATAATAATAATAAATTGAATTAATTAAAAGAGTATAGCTCATCACACTGGATTTCAAACTGATTGTTTTGGGAACCACTAGGCTTGCCAAACGGGTTAGGATTGGGGTTGGTCTCAATCCAAAATTTTGAACTATTTCAAACCGGGCTATTCAAAAATTTGATTATGGCAGGTCCAAGTCCCACCCATTGACACCTCTAACAATGGCCAATGAAGAAGCAAAAAAGGATTAACCGATTTCACTAATATCTATATACCATGGTAGCCTAATAAATGTAGGAATAACTAATTACAAGTATTATAAAGAAAATATAGACAAATACATACAAAACATAGTTTGTGTGGGACAACTATTATTAAATTATGTTACAACTTTTAGTTTTTTTAACGTCTAATGAAAATATAGCAGATACTTTAATAAAATGTGTAGTTATAAAAAATTTATGAAAAACATCAAGAGAGATAGAACTTAAGACCCATAAAAAATGTGTTACTAAAAATGTTAACCTAACCTAGGGACTGAATATCCTAATAATTAGGTTTATGGGAAGAAAACAGTTTTTATGTAATTCTTAGTTGAAATGCGTTATAAAATTGAAAAGAAATTACTTTTCAGGACCATTTATGAGATATATAAATAATGTTATTCTCTATATCAGGTTAAGATTAGATTAACCATTGATGACTTTATTGCCTATAAGGCAGGGTGATAGTTGTTACAAAGGCACCCTTTATAAAATCACCCATGTGAGTGTAGAAGTGTGGCTACTTCCTATGAGAATTGGGATGATTCTTCATAGTATTTATGAAACTAGGATATTGCATATTGTTATAAAGTGCAACTCTGAACACCCTTTTGAGCTCTTATATGTTGTTTATGTTGATGGGATTTTTTCCCAGGCTCGATCGATCGTGAGCTTCACTCAACCAGTCGAGGGCCGGTGCACGACTAGTCGAATGGGGCTCAACTTAAAGTCCAGCAACCAATTGATATATTTTCTCCAAGGTATTCGACCAGTCAAAGGAGGGGCTCGACAGTCGAGTGGGCCGCTTGACCAATCAAACTTATGCAGATTTGAGTCCGGATCTTGTGCAAACTACGAAAATCTAAGGTCTTTCACAATATGGTACGGAAGGGAGTTTTCTAAACTATAAATAGGGATGCCTAGGGATTTTTTAGGTAACACAAGAGAGTTTTCTAAAACTTTACAAAGGTTTGCTAAAGGGTTTAGGGCTATCAAAGGTGTGAGAGAGAGAAAAAGAGAGAGAGAGAGAGAGAGAGGAAGCTTGTGGAAGGGAAGTTCTGCTCGTAAAGGTGATCTACTGTGCACTTGATATCTCAGCACTTTTACGTCCTCGTAATTGGTTAGATCTCTCATTTTTTCTTTTATTCTCTTATTGTTTATCCACTCCTGCGTTAGTGAAGAAGGTTGTAACGTTCTACTTTATAGTGGATTGTTGATCTGGACGAGGTCCTGTGGTTTTTACCTCTTTGAGGATTTTTCACATAAAAATCTCTTGTGTGGTGTGGTTTGTGCTTTGATTTATTTCATTGCTTTATTATCCCATAATTCTGGTTTGTTCTGGGAGGCTAGATCCTAAGGTTTTGTGCAAAGCCCCCAACAAAGTGGTATCAGAGCTAAGTTCATTGAACGGAGTGGGATCGATTTTGAATTATGGAAGGTGACTCATCAAGGATGATCAACCTCAATGGTTCTAACTGGACCATATGAAAGGCTAAGATGGAGGATTTGCTTTATTGCGATGACTTATATTCTCCAAATTTAGGCATATTAGCAAAATTCAAGTATACGTCTAATGATGATTGGAAGAAGATAGACCAGAAGGCAGTGGGATTTATTAGACAATGGCTAGATGATTTTGTGCTCCACCGTGTGTCTACGGATACCTCAGTCGCTAGCCTATGGCTGAAATTGGGAGGGCTGTATGAGAGGAAGATTGCCAATAATAAAATCTTCCTGATAAGACAACTTGTGAATCTCAAGTTCAAAAATGGTGATTTTGTGGCCGAGCACATGAATGAGGTCAGCAATATAGTGAACCAGCTCTCCGCTATGAAGATAGTCCTGGATGATGAATTGCAGGCTTTATCATTACTTAGTTCATTGCCTAATAGTTGGGAGACATTGGTGATATCTCCAAGTAACTCTACTCCAGACGAAAAGATATCCATGAAATAGGTAACCAATTTTCTCTTCAATGAGGAGATAAGGAGGAAGTCTCAGGGGTCTACTCAGCAAGAGGCCCTTGTGACACAAGAATGGGGGAGAGAAAAGAACAGGAAGGGCGGAAAGGCTCAAGATAAATCAAGAGGCAAGTCGAGTATCAGGAAGGATGTTCAATACTGAAATTGTAGCAAGAAGGGCCACTACAAGCATGAATGTCGTGGCAAGAAGAACGATAGAAAAGAAAATGAAAAGGAGGAGGAAAAAGAATCAAATTTCACTGTGGTCGCTTTAGATGTCAACGTTGTAGTTATTCTTTCAGCAAATCACGATGTATGTCTCACGATTACGAGTCAGGACACCACTGGGTGATTGACTCAGGTGCTTCTTTTCACACGACTCTACGCAGTGACTTCTTCACAAGCTACAAGTCAGGTGACTATGGGACCGTAAATGGAGAATTTTGACATATCGAATATCATAGGGGTCGGTGATATTTGTGTGAAGATTGATGTGGGCTGCACATTGGTTCTCAGGGATGTGAGACACATTCCAGACCTTCGTCTTAACTTGATGTCAACAAGAAGGTTGAATGATGATGGCTATGAAAGCTGGTTTGTTGGTGGGTGCTGGAAGCTTATCAAGGGTTCGTGATAGCAATCAGAGAAAATAAGTGTTGCACCCTTTACAAGGCAAGTATCAGTGTGTGTAAAAATGAGTTGAACGCAACGAAAGATTCAGCTATTGACATGTGGCACAGGCGTCTAGGCCACATGAGTGAAAAAGGGCTTCAGGTACTAGCGAGAAAGCGACTCCTTCCAAACATGACAGGTATACCTCTCAAAACCTGTATTGATTGTTTATCAGAGAAATAGCATAGTGAAAGTGCCCTTGCTAGTGCGCTTGTTTGTCAATTTGCATGTGTGTTGAGTCAGTCGGACTGCAGAGCTTCATAGGAAGATTAATTCAAGCGTCTACCTCAACCGGATGTATGGAAGCTCGCCATAGTTAAATCTAAGCCTCACATCCCATATTCCAAAACACGAGGTAAATAAAACCCTTAAAACAAGATAGACATCATACGATTTTTAAGTGAGAAAACTTCTTTCAACAATGAAAAAAATCTCTAAGTCTTCTTGTTCTGTCGATTGTGTCGATACACATCAATATGATTGATCTGCGTTGTCGATGTCCTCAAAAGACAAATCGATAAAATCGAATGAGGACTTAATGTGTCCAGCAACCATATACATATCTAGACAAAATTATCGATGTATTGACACACGAATCGATATCATCGATATTTGAATCTTTAGCCCATCGAAGGTGGCTCGATAATATCAACAGGCAGATCCGGCGCCCATATTTTTACTCAGAAAAATCATATATACTTCGATATATTATAGCTCTCATCGATACCATCGGAGTTTAAATCTCGATGATATCAGTGGACTCTCGATGACATCGGTCATGGGCGTGAAGTTCTCTAACAACATTTTTCAGATGATTTTCAACTTTGATCAGGGGTCACTCGATAGAATCGATATTCTAATATCAATGATATCGGGGCTGAATCGATTGCATTGAGAATGAACAAAACTGTCCAGTAAGCTCACTGATAAAATCTTTGGATTTATCGATGCATCGACACGACTTCCAATATCATCGATATTCAAATTCTGATGATATTGAGTATCCCCCAATCATATCTGATGACCTGAAAAATTTCAGGTAAGTCTCTCTCATTTTAAAATGTCGAGGAATCAAATCTATCCTCGATGAAATCGGAGTTCGAAATTCGATGACATTGACATATGCTTCGATTCAATCGACCAGCTAGCAAGAGGTTTTCCAAAAGTATATGACATTGAGTTTGTGTCATCGAGCGGACCATCGATACAATTGAGAGTATACACTCAATGATATCGAACCCACTCGATGATATCGAACTCTGTCATAAATGTGACCGTTTTATGTTCGTTGGAACCTTTTGCCTATATAAAAAGAACTTGTCTTTAGTTGCTGGTAGAGAAAGTAAATAATGCTTTTGTGTGTTTAACCTTAGATCATATACCCAAAGCCTTTTCTCTCAAGGGAATTCATCCTCTAATCCACCCTCGTCATTGATATTTAATAGAGTGGATTGAAGAATGAACTTTCACATTCAAGGATCCTCTAGCTATTACCTTAATAGAAAATCATTAAGCTGGGATGCCTTAAATGCTCAGATGATTAGAATCACTCTATCTTCCTGACAGGAAAACACCTAGAGAGTAGGATTCCATCATAACCTTGACCCAACCCGTCACCATATATTGGTACATTATTTGTATTGCGGATCAAGGGAGTAGAAAATTCTTCATCAACAAGGAGGAGATTTTCGTCATCGTGCTGAATGAGACTCATCAACTCATTTGTAAGTATCTAGAGTCTAGAAGACCCTTTGATCATTCCTTTGTAAGATTGGGTCTAAAGTGTTTATCACCCTTTGAAGTATTCAATAAAGCCTTCGGCGGGATTGTACGTTATGGGTGCGTTGTGTGGACCCTTGATCTGTGGAGAGCATAAACATCTGGTTGAAGGTGAACCAGTCAAAACCTTAGGTTTGAAGTGAACTATGTGAAACCTCAGGTTTGAGGTAAACCGTGTAGAAACCTCCGTTAGGGTCTTATGAAAGATCTTTGGCTAATGTGTCTAAAAGTGGGTGCGTTGTGTTGACCCTTGCTCGTGAGAGCATAAACAGTCAGCCTCAGTGCAGGTTGTAAAGGTTGAAGGTGAACCTGATTTAAAAACTTAGGTTAGAGGTGAATCACTGTGAAACCTCTTTAGTGAAATCCGGTACACTCAAGGGTTGAGTTTGGTTACCGGGAGTAGAGTAGACAAGTAGTCGAACTATTATAAAAATGATTGTATTTGCGATTTTTATTCTTTTGTGTGAGTAATTTATTTCAATACTTTTATATTTGTATACCTGAGATCACACCTTACACACATACACAGTCATATCCATCATAAACTAGGTTATATAATGTTATCTCTTGAATAGTTCGTGATTGGATCCTCTACCGTACTTAAAAGCCAGTAGAGTTATTTTTGAGTAATCTTAATAAATGCATAATTGATAGGATTAGTACAATAAGATTTTTAAATAAATTGTAAAAACTTTAAAAAGTCTTATTCACCCTCCTTTAGGACATATTTATTCCTACTTCAACTAAAGCCGTCTTCACCGCTATTTCACATAGAGTTTCATTTGTTAAAACTGCTTCTCATGTTAATAAAGTACATGTATTAGAATTAGTTTATTCTGATGTTTGTGGTCCTACGAGGACAAAAACCTTGGGTGGGGCATTGTATTTTGTTACTTTTATAGATGATGCATCTAGCAGGGTTTGGGTTTATGCTTTGAAATTTAAGGACGAGGTCTTTTGTGTGTTTAAATTGTTTATGTTATGGTCGAGAGAGAGACAAGTAGATCACTAAAGTGCATCCGCACTGACAATGGTGGTGAATACATTGGCGACTTTCATGAGTATTGTAAGTCACTGGGTATACAGCATAAACAAACGATTCCCAAGACCCCCCAGCATAATGGTGTGGTTGAGCAAATGAATCGCACCATTGTAGAGATAATCAAATGCATGTTATCCCATGTGAAATTGCCTAAGATGTTACAGGGAGAAGCAATGCACACAGCAGTGTTCTGATAAATAGGTCTCCATCAGCCCCATTGAATGGAGAAGTGCCTGAGAAGGTGTGGACTGGATAGGATTCATCGTACAATCATCTTAGGGTGTTTGGATGTAGGGCATCCATTCACGTACCAAAGGACGAGAGGTCCAAGCTCGATATGAATAACAGGCAGTGTGTGTTCTTGGGGTACGGTGATGAAAAGTTCGGTTATAGATTGTAGGATCCGACCGAGAGGAAGCTCGTCAGGAGCAGAGATGTGATTTTCTTTAAAGATCAGTATACAAAAGACATTGGTAAGTCAGAGAAGAACCAGCCTAGTTCAAGTGAGCTAGAGGACACGGATCCGGTTATTCCTCCCATGGTGTTTGATGATGGGGGAGTACAGCAAAGTGTAGAGGATAAGAGAATTCCTGCAGAAGATGGATCGAGGGAGCAGCCGTCCAAGAGTGACTCGTCACATGAGTACATTATGCCCACTGATTGGGGAGAGCCAACAGATTATTCTAAGGCCCTAGCCGACGAGCATAAGGGGAAGTGGTTGAAAGCTATGCAAGAAGAAATGAAATCCTTGTATAAGAACCACACCTATAATATGGTGAAATTACCTAAGGGCAAGAAAGCTTTAAACAACAAGTGGGTGTTTAGAAAGAAGGTTGGGTAAAATAATTCACAGACAAGGTTCAAGGCCAAACTTGCGGTGAAAGGGTTTGGTCAGAGGAAAGGCATAGACTTCGAGGAGATATTCTCACCAGTGGTGAAGATAACATCCATACAGGTGTTGCTTGGGTTGATGGCTAACATGGATCCAGAGATAGAGCAGTTAGATGTGAAAATTGCATTCCTCCATGGTGGCTTGGAAAAAGAGATCTACATGCATCAGTCAGAGGGGTTCAAAGTCAAGGGCAAAGTGCATATAGTGTGTAAGCCGAAGAAGAGCTTGTATGGGCTGAAACAAGCTCCACGGCAATGGTACAAGAAGTTCGACTCGTTTATGTTGAAGCATGGGTATGATAGAACGTATTCGGACCACTGTGTGTTCATATACAGGTTCTCATATGGTGATTTCTTAGTTTTGCTATTATACATTGATGGCATGCTCATCATGGGAAAAGACATCAAGAAGATCGACAGACTGAAAAAAGAGTTGGGCAAGTCATTTATGATAAAAGACTTGAGCCCAGCTAAACAGATTCTAGGATTTGATATAACCCATGACAGAAGCAGCAGGAAGCTTTGGCTGTCACAAGAACGGTATATTGAAAAAGTCCTAGAGCGGTTCAATATGAATGTAGCAAAGCCAGTCAGTACTCTAATGGATAGTCACTTCAGATTGAGCGACAGACAGTATCCCAAGACGAATGCAGAGGTGGAAGAGATGCAGAAGATACCCTACGCGTCGGTTGTAGTAAGTTTGATGTTTGCTATGGTGTGTACACAGCTAGACATAGCATATGCGGTTAGTGTTGTCAACCAGTATCTTGTCAATCTTGGCAAAGAATATTGGGCAGCGGTAAAATGGATATTGCAGTATCTAAGAGGCTTATTCAGGTTGAGCCTATACTATGGTGATGAAAAATATGTGTTAGAGGAGTACATAGATATAGATATGAGAGGTGACATAGATTCCATGAAGCCTACGGGAGTGGTTTATTAGCAGATCAAGCTACAGAATGTCGTAGCATTGTCGACGACAGAGGCCGAGTATATTGCAGTCATAGAGGCATGTAAAGAGATGCTTTGGATGAAGATGTTCATACATGAACTTAGCTTGAAGCAGGAGTAACACATGGTCTATTGCGATAGTTAGAGTACTATATACTTGAGAAAGAATTCAAGTCAGAATTTCAAGTCAAAGCACATAGAGATACGGTATCACCGGATCAGGGATACTTTGGAACATAAGGTGTTACAGCTTGAGAAGGTCCACACGGACGATAATGGGTTAGACATGATGACCAAGGCTTTGCTTAAGGGCAAGTTTGAAATTTGTAGAAATCTGACTGACTTGAAGAAGGTGAGTCCCTCCTGGGTCAAAAAGGGAGAGATTTGATGGAGTTTTTTTCCCAGGCTCGACCGGTCAAGGGCTAGTGTACGACCAGTCAAGTGGGGCTCGACTCAAAGTCCAGCGACCAATTGATGTATTTTTTCTGAGGTGCTCGACCAGTCGGGGGAGGGGCTCGACTGGTTGAGTGGGCCGCTCGACCGGTCGAGGACTTGGCTCGACTAGTTGAACTTACATAGATTTGAGTCTAGATCTTGTGCAAATTACGAAAATCTGAGACAGTTCGCAACATGGTGCGGAAGGAAGTTTCTTAAACTATAAATAGGTGTGCTTAAGGCTTTTCTAGGTAATATAAAAAGATTTTCTAAAACTTTACAAGGGTTTGTTGAAGGGTTATGGCTATTAAAGGTGAGAGAGAGAAAAAAAAGAGAGGAAGCTTGTGGAATGGAGGTTTTACTCGTAGAAGTGATCTACTATGCACTTTATATCTCAACGCTTTTACGTCCTCGTAATCAGTTAGATCTCTCCGTTTTTCTTTTATTCTCTTATTATTTATCCACTCTTACATGAGTGAAGAAGGTTGTAATATTCTACTTCATAGTGGACTGTTGATCTGGACGAGGTCTCGTGGTTTTTACCTCTCTTGAGAGTTTTCCACATAAAAATCTCTTATGTGGTGTTGTTTGTGGTTTGATTTATTTCATTGTTTTATCATCTCATAATTCTTGTTTGTTCTGGGAGGCTAGATCTTAAGGTTTTGTATAAGGCCCCCAACATATGTAA
The DNA here is from genome assembly GCA_037074715.1 of Magnolia kwangsiensis. Taxonomy (NCBI): domain Eukaryota; kingdom Viridiplantae; phylum Streptophyta; class Magnoliopsida; order Magnoliales; family Magnoliaceae; genus Magnolia; species Magnolia kwangsiensis. The sequence goes on from CM073573.1 coordinate 147,347,554, forward strand.
GACCCGTAACCTCATGGGAACTTTCTTACGCTTCGACTTTGACACCGATATATTCTTAACGGACCAAATAGATGAGCTTTGATCGTGACCCTGTTTCAGTACCGCAACACCTCGAAACATGTACCCTAGTGACCACACGGGTGCCACGATTCTAATGCCGCATGGCATGCCCCATTATGACCCTATATTAGAAGTTGTAGTTTTGATACAATCTGAGGTGGGGTCGCGTAATGCACACGGCCCCACTGGCTCCCAGGGTTGTCCAATTAATCAATCTATCTATCAATTACTTATGTCTCTCTCCACATTAGTTGAAGAATTTCATGCCTCCCATCATGTAACCCATTTCTTGCCCATGCTTAGTCATCCCTCTCTCCTTTCTCTCCACATTTTACCCCTCCATCTTCTTCTTATTCCCCTCCTATTCTAAAAATTCCACCACAAATCTGCTAACCCTCTTTCATTTTTACCACATTTTGCTAGCAGAAATAAAGAGAGATTAAGAGGAAAAAAGATATTAGGGAGAATTATGGGAGATTTAGAGAGAGAGAGAGAAAAGAAATGAAGATTAGGAATATAGTTTGACAGAAAGGAAAGAGATTAGAGAGATTAGGAAGAGATTTATAAGTTAAGAGAAATAAAGAAGAGGAAAGAGAGATTATAGGAAATTAGGGGTGGAGAGGAGCTTTGTGGACCGTCTGATCGACGATCCGAGCCGATATAATTATTCATCCGTCATTGTGAGTGCATGGGAAGATTAAAAATCCCCCTTTCTTTGTGTTATGCCATTTTTGGTGGCTCACAAGGTTGATACCCACCTTAATCATGTAGAAAGTGTATGTGAACCCCACAAGGGCACCCCGATGGTCGAATCTCTTCCCTAGCTTTTATTTCCTTTCATTTTTTATTATTTTTTTTCAATTTAAGGTGTTGTGGGCCCACAAGTGGGCAACGTTATTGGAGAGCATGCCTCGCACATTATCACAATGTGGATCACCTTGTATGGGACACCGTGATTTTATTTTTCGTGCAACCTATTGAGTAGATCACACAGTTTTGGATGGTAGAAAACACCAAGATCAGGTAAATCCAAAGCTCATCGACCCACCATGACCTGGCCAATTCAATGGGTGGAGTGGATTTTCTAGGTGGACCCCACCACCATTTAAAATTAAAAGAGGGGGGATAGTGGCAACATCATCCAGAGACGCTGCCCAACAGCGTGGGCGGCTGCACCTTCCAAGGGCGACCGTGTGAGCCCCACCATGGTGCATGTGTTTCATCCACTCTATCCATCTGATTCCCCACCTCATTTTGGCCATTGAGCCTAAAAATGAAGTCGATCCATATCTCTAGTGGGCCACACCGAGTACAAAAAGGTGTTGTAAGGCCCAGTGTCACCGACGCCTCTTGCATGGGATGCTAAGAGTGGATTCCCACTCGTGGGACCTACCGTGATGTATTTTTTAGATCTAAACCATCCATCTATTTTCCCATCTCATTTTGGCCGATAGGCCCAAAAATCAGGATGATCCAACCAACAGATAAATCACACCACATGTGACCGGGGGAGGGGGGGGGGGGGGGGTTGGGACCACCGATGTCTCACACAGAGACTTATATGTTTACACCAGTCGGTGGCTCACACAGTACACACCTATCAACAGCTCATATAGAAGCTATACACACATACCTGCAAGTGACTCACACAGAGACCAACGCGTACACACCCCGCTTGTAGCTCATATAAAGACTAACACATATACACCCACCGGTGGCTCGTACAAATATTTAATTGAGTTTATATTACAAACTCTATACTCAAATGTACTGGAGATTTGAATATACAATAGCCTCTTAAATTAAACTTTTACTAATTTGGATGAGCCTCTTTGATAGCGCAAGTCTTAAAATGCTCGATCAATCTTAATGCGACTTCTCTTCAGCTCCCTAGATCTTAATGCGACTTCTCTTCAGCTCCCTAGATCTTTGAAGTGGATCTTATTCAACTCCAACGATTGACTCTTTGCAATGATCTTCCTTTAAGGATGCCAATATAATGGGAAAGTGGTTTAGTCGAATCTCCTACAACTAATGAGATAGTTGGCTCCAATTAGGGATTCACCTAAATAGGCATTAATCGAACCCAAGGGTTGACAACCCCAAGTACAGGCCTATGATGCAGTAGTAACTCAGTGAGACCAAGTTCGATCCACGGGGACTTCTGTGAGAACACACTCGGAACTAATCAGGTTGTCTAGGTTTTTAATATAATGAAGTAAATGGGTTTTAAAACAATTAATAGAAATGACTAGGATTTAAGAATCCCACATCAATAGACTTTGAACTTAATTCCTCTTCTGGAGTTATTAACTCAACCATAACTGAATTTCAATCTGTTATAATCGGAAGATAATGCAATAATCTCAATCATAAACATACAGCATAAATTAAAATCATGACAGGCTTGATCTCTCATAAAGATCTAGATAATTATATGACATCATAGGGAATCGAAAGCATTTAATGTACTTAAAGGCAACAATAGATTAATCAAATTTACAAATTGATTCCTTCTCCAATATATGAGTTCAATCACATTTAATCATATTTCATCATAAATATCTTAAACTTTAATTGAAAATGAAATAAATATCAAATGTTCATCCCTTAACCCTATCTAAGAGATTAGCCAAGTATGACTGACATAAAAATAAAAAAAAAAAAAACTAAAAAAACAAAGTAGAATATAAGGATTGAGGAGGAAGGACGATTCTGTAGAAGCCATAATTAATCTATAGAATAGCTACAGATACCTCTTTAAATAGAGAAAATTTGCATCGACTTTAAAATTCTGCACTTTTATTATGCTTTGATGGCACTAACCGTGTCTTCTGATTATAATCAAATTTCTTCAAAATACATTTGAAGTATATGTCTTCCTTAAGTCGGATCGAACTCTCCTTTGGTATCACTGAACCTAACTTCAATCACACTGATCAGTCAAGCCGAATTAAGTATGAAAATCATTGTTTCTTGTTGGACTGTTTTTTGCACTTTTAGTTAGACTGATCCAACCTTCGGTGGGACCAAACAATATGTTATTTATATTATTGAACTGTGTGATTTTTCAACCTTTTATCTATCCTCGATACTCAGTTTTTTTTGCATCTTTAGCATGTGAATCCTTCAATACTACCCTCCAAACATTAAGTTCTTCACTTGATTATTCTTTAAGCTTCTACCATTCATTCTTAAGCACGATTTCATATTTGTCTTCCGAATTACTTCGCATGCAAATTAGTACTTAAATGCATAAAAACTAATGTAACTGAAAACTTAAATATGCAATATTTAAGCTTTATCAGGTATTATAGAGAATTATAGACAAAGAATTTACCTATAGGATTAGTATCTAACCTCAGTAAAATGCAAGAGAATATGTATAGCTTCAAGTTGAGGTTAGAATGCTTATATATAGTGATGAATCACAAGGAAGATGACATGAAGTCAATGAATTGAAGCCTAAGAGTGTTGATTAAGAGTTGCATGCATATAAGCTTTAAAACCATAAAAAAAAAAAACTCATCTGATTTGTAAAGGTCCAAGTGCCTATTTTATAAGAAAAATGCTCTAACGGATATATAACAGTTAGTTGTCGATTCAATTGACCAACTTTATCGATTTGATTGACTTGAATTGACATTGTCAATTGGACTACCTATTTGATGGACAACTCTCAAATTTTATAGTTTTTCTTGACAGACAGCTTTACCCACTTTCGATCAAATTAATAGGATATATCAATTTGATTGACCTATTGATTCAATCGATAGAGCTCTGATTTCTGCAGAGTTTCATGTCTAATCATTAAAAACTCTGAACCTCTAAAAGCCTAGTTGTTCTTGTCCATATTTGAGTCATATTCTTAGGATCATAGAACAAAGGTTTTCCTATTAATATATTATTATCTAGATGTAGGTTGTTTTGGAACTAAATGGGTCTATGGCTAGTTTCACCAAGGCACTTCAATCCACGTGTGTCTTTATGCATTGTTATTGCAAGTCTTCAAGTATTCGATTGTCATTCCAATGGGACTCGGTTGACTCAAGACACACATACACATATTATTGACAAATTAAGACCCTTATAATCTATCTCTTTATCAATTACATGACGAAAACCTAAACTAGACCTTATCATGGGGAATACCAATGACAAATCAAAATAACTAAAACATTACATGTCAAATATTACACAAATTATAACATAATGCATATGACATGTAGACACACCACTCAATGTTCCCCCTAACTCCATCAAATCCCCACACCATAGAGAACTTAGAAAACAGAATTCAACATACTTTGGTAGGATCTTAATCTCTCTCATTTCATTAATAATTAACAAAGAGCTAATTCCACGGATATACCAATAAACACTGAGATACGTAAAGCTCTATGAATTATAAATGCTGCAGGGAAAATAGGCCTACCAATGATGAAAGGTTAGGTCGGGACCTTGCACACTTCGCTTGGTTAGACATGATAGCAGGTTCGATCCCTTACTCTAGACTCAAACAAGAAGCAAGATCGAGCTCGACATCCCGCCACCGGGTCAGAACACCTACCGACTTGCCCAAACACCTAAAAGAGCACTACCTCCGTCGATTCCAAGATCTTCAGAGTTCGTTAGGAGCACTTTGTCCCTTGGCTTAACTAGGGAGATAGGTTGGCATTATGCATGTCGGCATTACCCAGGTCGACCTCACCTGGGTCGACATCACCCAGGTCGATATGACCCAAGTTGGGACACTTCAGGCCGGCTCACCCTACCTCCCACCAAGGCTCGACCACATCCACCCGAGATCTTAGCCAAAGACCTGGGAAATCTGTTGTAATAGAGACCTATTCGAGCTATTCAGAGGATATCCACGATATGCTCAGGATCTTAAGATCTTGGCCTAGGATCTCGGGAGATTTACCACGTGTTGAGGGTCAAATATTGCGTATTAGACCCCATTTATTGCCTAGATTTACGAACAAGATATTGTTTAACGGCCGATTTAATCGTGTTTATGCTGCTGGTTGAATTTAGGAGCTTAAGCTGAAATAGGTGCTTAAAGCATGGATTTAACGGTCTGATGATCACCAAGGCAATGGACAGGACTCTATGAGAGTGATTACATACTGGAGATTAGAGAAATTCTAGCCACTCACCCTGAAACGGGCCTAAACAGCGTTCAGAATGCAAGATCATGGGGTTCCCACCATCTGATCAACTCAAAATTTTATACATGGCCTGAAGATCATAAATCAACCGTACATGTCAAAAATCAGCCATTAGATCGATGTAGAAGTGGCCCAATGGATATATCAGCCCCTGAAATCATGATTTGGGGCCCGCCTATCATTTGGATATCCTTTAGATTTGGTTCCAACGTATTGAATGAGCTGACAATGCGGATGAACGGAGTAGATTTCTCACGAGCATCATGATAGAGGCTGTATGTGTGTCACATGTACATAGAGTACAGGTGCACGAGCCGTGCACTGAACCAATAGTTCGGTCAACACTCATGAAGGCCCGAGTCCTCTTCTTCATGCAACCAGCGGGCGGGCGCTGGTTGATCGGCGGATCTCAGCGGACCTCACACATCAATAAATCTCATGATCCGAACCGTCCATTGATATCCCATCGAGCCTTTTATCATTGCCTAGGCGGAGGAATTGCAAAATATCGCAAGTATCTAAATCCAATTGTTAAAACGGATGATAAACGGTGAGTTAACTTAATATTGTGGACCACACTGAAAGCATTTGGGTCTTAGCATGTCTGGAGGGTTTTTCGTCCTGAAGACAATGGACGGTGTGGATTTCTCCATCACCGTCAATCTTGGGTCCACAGATTATCACAGAGCTTCCGCGGAAGCTCTGTTTCGCGTAAAAACTGGCAGAAAATCGTTGTGGGCCCCACGAATTCTCCAGATCGATGATCTGAACCGTTCAATGATCTAAGAAGATGGGTATTACTATCACCTAGGCGTCGGTTTTACTCCACGCAGGCGATTGAAACATCTTGTTCGTTAAAAGGAAAATGGACGACAGAATGAAGATTCTCGTAGGCCTCACCGAATCCACTCAAAAAACTGTCCATTCTTAACGGTTTTTCGAGAGAAAAACATTGGACGGGGTGGATTTCCTTTCTGGCCTCGATCATGGACACCAGCATGTTTCAGCGCAAGAGTTTACGCAGCAGACGGCGCGTTCAAAGAGGACCAAGTAATGTGGTCCGTTCAGTGATCTTGGCCAGGATCGGACCGTAGATCCTAGCCGTCCAAAGTACTCCCATGGGGCTTTCGACCAAGCCTAAGGAGCCTGACCAGATTGGATCACGCATCAGATCTCTGTTGTTACTGAGAAGAGGAGCTTTCTAGGTGCGTTTTTCGCCTACGCATGCTGCTGCGGAAGCTTTTCTGTTCTCATTTTTTGTGCATAAACAAACAGCCACCGACTCTACTATTATAAAAGGGACACAAGAGAGAGGAACTTCCATTCACGGCTGGAGATCATCTTGGATATTGGAGCTTAGCTTGGGCGTGCCTGCAGGAGAGAGAGTATTAGAGTTTTTCTTATTTGTTTATTGTTTATTTTATTTTAAGATGGTTAGTTCAATCATGTTTACGGGCTAAACCTCTTAGCTAGGGCTAAGAGGTGAAGCTTGTAGTGAGATGGGAGATTTTATGATTTTAATTTAATTTGAATACATGAATTGAAGTTGATTTTAGTTTGATTAATATTGGAAATATTTTTAGTCTTTAATAGTCTGTTGTGACTGAAATTACAGTGGGTCTGCGATGGCTTTGAATATTTTCTTTTCTCCTTTATGTTTATGATGTCAGGAAGCCCTGTTGTTCACCATAGTCTCCTGGGCATGGTCGGATGACGGTACCCTTCCTAACCTTCATACATGTGATTGGTTGGTAATTAGTTTAATTCTGTTGTTTGCCATAGTTTTCCGGACATGGTTTGGTGATGGAATCCATTCTAATTCATACACCTTTAATCTCTTTGAAAACTAGATCAACGGCAGTTCAGTAATTTTCATAATTTTTGATGCAAGCATAAGTTCTCCCTGATCTCTACAAGTGGATCCTCTGAATCCCTAGTTTCCTATTCCTGATTTTTCTTAAGTTTTAGATAATAATCTCATAATTCTTCATTAAATTTTATTTGATTTAGATTTCATCTCATTCTAGTTCTAGTTCTAGTTCGTTTTAGATAACGTACAGTTTCAGTCCCTTAGGATTCGACCTCGGTCTTACCGAGTTTATTACTACATCATAACCCTGCACTTGGGGAGTGAACAAGTTTTTGGCGCTGTTGCCGAGGACTATTGGATACGTTTTTCTAAAATTAATTAGTTTTAGGATTAGATTTTCTTTTTAGAATTTTCTAATTCTAGGTTTAGAAGCTTAGTTATTTTCCTTGTTAGAAATTTTTCTTAACTTTAGAAACTTGCTATTCTTCATTCTATCTGATTTTTAGAACTAACTCAATTTTTCTGTTTTTTAGGAAGCTTCTAATTTAGTAAGCTCTTTCTAATTCTTCTTTCTTTAGAAATTAATTTGCTCTTAATTAGGACTTTCTATTATTAGAAACTAACTTATTTTGTTTTGTTTTGCAGATTCTTAACCTAGGACTCCAAATTTGGTAACTTCTTTCCATCTTTTCCTTTTATTTTCTAGATTTCTTCTTCCTTTCTCTTAGGTTTAAGTTAGAATTTGAGGGCTGAGTGTGTTTTATGCCCCAGTGGGCACGCGACAACACTCGACGTCTCGTGACTAAAGGAGGATTAGTTGAGGGGTTGACTGTCCATCGCAGGACTAGACACCACTTGAATTCTCCTGAGACAGAGGAGGTTATGGCTGAAAATCAACCTCAAGCACTATCTCAACCAAGGGTTGAGGAAGTACATGATGAGAATGAGGTACATTAGGCACCCCCGCCTCGTACTTTACGAGATTATTTACAATCAGCAGGGGTGAGTACACCCTCATGCATGATTTTTTCTGCGAATACAGGACATATGGACATCAAGCCAGGGGTCATCCAACTCCTTCCCAAGTTCCATGGGCTTGAATCTGAAGAACCATACTTGCATCTGAAAGAGTTCGACGAAATTATAGGCTCCTTATATTTCCCTAATGTATCTGAAGATACAATTAGGCTGAAACTCTTCCCATTTTCCTTGAAAGAAAAAGCCAAGACGTGGTTACATTCACTGCGTCCTAGATCCATTGGCACATGGAATGATATGCAGAGGGAATTTATAAAGAAAATATTCCCACATCATAAGACAATTACCCTCAGGAGAGCACTCATGAACTTTGCCCAAAAGGAAGATGTAACATTCTTCCAATGTTGGGAAAGGTTCAAGGATCTGGTTAATGCATGCCCACAACATGGCTTTGAAATATGACGCATTACAAATTTTTTCTATGATGGGCTAACATCTTTCATGAGCCAAATGGTCGAGACAATGTGTAACGGAGATTTCATCAATAAAAATGTCGACGAGGTATGGGATTACCTCGATAGTCTCGCTGAAAAAACACAATCATGGGACTATTATCCAAGGACGAACGCTACGTCTAGGCCAACTCATTCAAGGAAAAAGGGAGGAATATATCTCCTGAAAGAGGATGATGATCTTAACGCTAAGGTGGCTAATCTCACCAGAAAATTTGAGGCCATGGAAGGAGAGAAGGAAAAGGTTAATGAAAGTGTTTACGGCATCTATGATTGCAACATTCATACTACTGAAAATTGTCCTTCATTACCTGCCTTTCGAGAAGTAATGAATGAACAATCTAATGCCGTAAATAACTATCAAAGACCTTTCAATAGACCACCCTCTAATACATACAATCCTGGTTGGAAAAATCATCCAAATTTCAGTTGGAGGAATGGACCAACGGCTACACCTCAAGGTTTTCTAAACCAAAATCCGACTCGAGAGAAACCTCAAGAGGATTTGGTTCTAAAACATTTTCAAAAACAAGAGCTTTTCAATCAGGGTATGATGCAAGCCTTTCAAGACCTTACAAAAGCAATACATGAACTTAAGGCTGAAAATACGATTGGAAATAAGGGGAGCTTCCCAGCTCAACCTCTTCCCAATCCTAAACTGCATTATGAAGTTAGTGATCCCAGCTCTTCAAATCAAATGGGGCACGCTAAATCCATCACCACTCTTAGGAGTGGGAAGGTTATTGATAAAACCCTTCCGGTTAGGCCCGAAAAGCCTCAAGAACCAGAAGAGGACAACAATGATGGATCTAGTGGCGCCCCACAGAAATTTGAACCGGAACCTCTAGAAAAGCCAGTTGCTCCGTTTCCCCAACGGTTGGTTAAACCAAAACGTCTCTCTAACTCTCAGGATATCCTAAAGGTGTTGAAACAAGTGAAAGTCAACATTCCTCTGCTTGATGTTGTAAAACAGATTCCTTTATATGCTAAATTTCTAAAGGACTTATGCACTACCAAATGACGAAAAAGTGTTCAAAAGAAGATCTCCTTGACCGAGAAAGTGAGTGCCATCCTGAAACAAGATGTGCCGCAAAAATTCAAAGATCCCGGTTGCCCAACCATATCATGTGTAATCGAGAATTATCGAATTGATCACGCACTTCTTGACTTAGGAGCGAGCGTCAATCTAATTCCCTACTCGGTATACCAACAGTTAGACTTGGGTGAATTGAAACTCATTCGAACCACACTACAACTTGCTGATCGTTCTGTTCATATACCAAGAGGGATCATCGAGGATGTGTTGGTCCAGGTTGATAGATTCTACTACTCTGTTGATTTTATCATCTTGGACACCGAACCCATCAATGACACGAGCACTCAGATTCCCGTCATCCTTGGTCGCCCATTCCTGTCCACTTTAAATGCAATTATCAATTGTAGGAATGGTATTATGACTATGTCTTTTGGAAATTTGACATTGGAATCGAATATCTTTTTCAATAACGGCAGCAACTCAGAGGATGATGACGATTTCCACGATGTTAACATGATTGATTCTTTTGTGGAAGATAGAACACCTCTCACCTTATCCTCTGATCCTCTAGAGACGTGCCTGGCCCACTCCCATGATCTTGATGATGATATAATTAAGGAGACGTGTGCCATGCTTGATACTGCACCAGTACTTGAAGTTAACCGGTGGAGGCCACAAATTGAAGAGTTGCCCCAAACTGATGTGGTGCCTCTACCGTCTAACCTCAAGCCACCGAAGCTTGACCTAAAACCTTTGCCCTCTGATTTAAAATATACCTATTTAGGTCAAGATGAGACATATCCGGTGGTGATCTCTGCCCACCTGGAGAAATAACAGGAGAGTATTCTGATATCTACTCTCATTGAGCATAAGGGAGCTCTTGGATGGACGATAGCGGACTTCAAAGGAATTAACCCATCGATTTGTACTCACCACATATATCTTAAGGACAATGCAAAGGCTGTTCGGCAATCACAACGTAGACTGAATCCAAACATGAAGGAAGTGGTTAAGGCTGAGGTTCTCAAACTATTGGAAGTGGGGATCATATACCCCATATCCGATAGTCAATGGGTGAGTCCAACTCAGGTGGTTCCTAAGAAGTCCGAGGTCACCATCGTATCCAATGCCAATAATGAACTCGTGCCAACCAGAGTTACTACTGGTTGGAGAATGTGCATTGACTACAGAAAGCTGAATACCGTCACAAGGAAAGACCACTTTCCTTTGCCCTTCATTGATCAAATCCTGAAAAGGCTAGCTGGTCATTCCTATTATTGTTTCCTTGATGGGTATTTAGGTTATAATCAGATTGAAATCGCCCCTGAGGATCAGGAAAAGACCACATTTACATGTCCCTATGGCACCTTTGCTTACAGAAGGATGCCATTTGGGTTATGTAATGCCCCTGCCACCTTTTAGCGATGCATGATGAGTATCTTTTCTGACATGGTGGGAAAATATCTAGAGGTCTTCATGGACGATTTTTCTGTTTTTGGTTCATCTTTCAGCGAATGCTTAGCAAGTCTTAAATGTGTGCTGAAAAGATGTGAAGAAAAAAATTTGGTACTTAACTGGGAGAAATACCATTTTATGGTTCAAAATGGAATTGTCCTTGGGCATATCATCTCATCCAAAGGAATCGAGGTAGATAAGGCAAAAATCGATCTTATCTCTAACCTACCTCCACCTAAGAACATCAGAGATGTGCGATCCTTCTTAGGACACGCAGGATTTTACAGGTGATTCATAAAGGACTTTAATCTTCTCTCTCGTCCTTTATGTAATCTTCTTCAAAAGGATGCACCATACGAGTGGACTGAGCAATGCCAAGAAGCTTTCACCAAGCTTAAGGGCATGTTAACTACTGCACCTATCATGCAGCCACCCGACTGGAGTCTTCCTTTTGAACTTATGTGCGACGCCTCTGATTATGCTCTTGGAGCGGTTCTAGGCCAGAGAAAGGATAAGCGGCCTTACGTCATTCATTACGCAAGTAGGACTCTAAATCCTGCCCAAATGAATTACTCGACTACGGAAAAGGAACTCTTAGTCGTAGTGTTCGCTTTGGACAAATTTAGGTCCTACCTGATCGGATCCAAGATCATTATTTATATAGATCATGCGATACTTAAGTATCTTCTTTCTAAGAATGATTTTAAGCCCCGCCTGATACGATGGATCCTTCTACTCTAAGAATTTGATTTGGAAATTAAAGATAAAAAAGGGAGTAGAGAACGTTGTGGCTGATCACCTTTCTCGCCTTAATACTTCTGATTCCCTTGAGGTGACTCATATTAATGATATGTTCCCTGATGAACAACTGTTTAGAGTCTCCCATTCACCTTGGTTCGCTGATATTGCTAATTATCTTGCTATAGGTGCCATACCGACACATTGGACGTCACAAGATAAGAAGAAATTCTTTACCAAGGTGCGTAACTTTTTCTGGGATGATTCATATTTGTTTAAATATTGCCCAGACCAAATCTTAAGGAGATGTGTGCCAGACGATGAGCATCAGAGTGTCATCTCCTTCTGTCACTCACAGGCCTGTGGTGGTCACTTTTCTGCTAAAAAGACCACGGCCAAGATTCTACAGTGTGGCTTTTACTGGCCCACTATGTTCAGGGACACTCATGAGTTTTGCAAAGCTTATGAGCGTTGTCAAAAATTGGGAGCATTGTCCCATCGAAATATGATGCCTTTGAATCCCATCCTTATCATTGAAGCATTTGATTGCTGGGGCATTGATTTCATGGGACCATTCCCCCAATCATTTGGAAATCTGTATATTTTGCTCGCCGTAAACTATGTCACTAAATGGGTCGAAGCAATTTCGTGCCGCAAAAATGACCATCGTACGGTCATTAAATTTTTGAAGGAAAATATCCTGTCGCGGTTCGGAACGCCTCGTGCCATCATTAGTGACGGGGGCTCTCACTTTTGTAATAGACCATTTAAGAGTTTAATGAAGAAATACGGTATCTCTCATAAGGTGAGCACCCCATACCATCCACAGACAAGTGGACAAGCTGAGATTTCCAATAGAGAGATCAAACATATCATGGAAAAAATGGTTAACTCTAACCATAAGGATCGGTCAATCCGATTGACCGATGCCTTATGGGCGTACCGTACTGCTTTTAAAACTCCTATTGGAACATCTCCCTTTAGACTTGTCTATGGAAAAGCTTGTCACTTGCCTGTGGAATTGGAACATAAAGCATACTGGGCGATCAAAAATCTAAATTTTAATTTGGACAACGCTGACTCGTTACGCAAACTTTAGTTAATGAACTTGAAGAAATCCGGAATGATGTGTACGAAAACTCGAGAATTTATAAGGACAAGATGAAGGCGTTTCATGATCAACATATTCTACGAAAATCATTCACGCCAGGTCAGAAAGTCTTTTTGTACGATTCTCGACTCCACCTCTTTCCGGGTAAGCTTCGATCTCATTGGACCGGCCCTTACATTGTTGTCACTGCTTATCCTTATGGGACCGTCGAGATAAGAGATCCCGACAATGGCAAGGAGTTTAAAGTAAATGAACATCGATTAAAACCATTTGTCGAGACATTTGATTCAGAGGACATGTCCATGCCTCTGATTACTCCTGTTTACCAGGACTGATCTCCTAGTCTGATGGAGGTATAGGTAGGTCTATCGCTTTCATAGGACTACGATTGTTGCTTTAATTATCTGGCTGAAGACGGTAAACTTAGCGCTCCTGGGAGGCAACCCAGATTTTTAGTTAGATGATTCAATGTTTGTGGGTAACATTACTGCAAACCCTCACGAGACTACAACTCGTCCACTAGAGGTAACCTAGGGGTTTAAAGGCTTGTTGCATACGCTAAATGCAATCGAGAGCACCTGCGAAAGTGGTATAAGTAGGATTTTATTTTTATTTTTATTTTTCTTTCTCTTTTGTACTAACCTGCTCTCTCCCAGCGATCTCGTGAAAAATCTCTCTTGATTCGTCATTCAGGTACTATCTTCCCATCACTTTACTTTCGTTGTTCCATGTGCATTGCATGTTTATATCTTTTACATTGAGGACAATGTAAATTTTAGGTTGGGGGTGGGGGATTAGGTTACCTAATCAATGTTTTGTTTAGTCTTGAGCAAAAATTGTGAATTTTTTTTATTTTAAATCTCGAAGTGATTTTGACATCTATCTTTGATTTAGAATTGCGAGATACGGGATGTTGGTAATTTATGACTCTTGGATTTAGCTGCCTGATAGATTCTGCGGTTGAGTTCGAATTACCAATCCATGATTAGAGATTTTAAACATTGATTGAATCATGATTTCAGGACACGTCTCGCTTACACATTAAGATTTCAGTTCCATATCGAAGGATTAACTTGGTAATCACTGAGCATGAAAGGAACCAGCCTGAGATATCTTGCCATCAGGGTATAAAAATTGAAAAGGTTGGGCAATTAATCTTCACCATGGGTTTGCTCCCTATAGGTGTGGATTCGATTTCCCATGATTAACAGCTGGAAAGAGTTGGGCGACTAGTTTCACCATAGGTTTGCTCCCTATAGGTGAAAATTTGATTCCCCTCTTGACATTCTTTTAATGAAAAAAAAAAAGAGAAAAAAAGAATGGAGGAATGACTCATGAGGCAAGACTTGGGTTAAGTTTTGGTTGTCATGAATGACTTTATTGACTACCAATGATATCATGAAAGAAAGAAGTAAATCTGAATGTGATTAGCTGAGATTCCACTATACATTCATGGATCATAATGTTCAGAATTTGTCTGATTTATGGATTAATACTTAATTATGAAGTTTACCGAGCGCTTGAGTCCAGGAGAAATTAATGCCCATCATTCATGAATCTTATAAGTTTTAGTATCTGGATTATTTGCAAAAATCACTCGAGTTTATGGAAATCGTCCTATAATTCTTAACTTATTTTTTGCATACCTTGCTCGGGACTAGCAAAATGCTGGTTGGGGGTTGTGTTGAGGGTCAAATATTGCATATCAGACCCCATTTATTACCTAGATTTACGAACAAGATATTGTTTAACGGCCAATTTAATCATGTTTATGCTGCAGGTTGAATTTAGGAGCTTAAGCTGAAATAGGTGCTTAAAGCATGGATTTAACGGTCTGATGATCCCCAAGGTAATGGACAGGACTCTATGGGACTAATATCGAGGAATTACATGCCGGAGATTAGAGAAATTCTAGCCACTCACCCTGAAACGGGCCTAAATAGCGTCCAGAATGCAAGATCATGGGGTTCCCACCATCTGATCAATTCGAAATTTTATACATGGCCTGAAGATCATAAATCAACCGTACATGTCAAAAATCAGCCATTATATCGATGTAGAAGTGGCCCAATGGATATATCAGCCATTAAAATCATGATTTGGGGCCCGCCTATCATTTGGATATCCTTCAGATTTGGTTCCAACGTATTGAATGAGCTGACAATGCGGATGAACGGAGTAGATTTCTCACGAGCATCATGATAGAGGCTGTATGTGTGTCGCATGTACATAGAGTACAGGTGCACGAGTCGTGCACCGGACCAGTAGTTCGGTCAACACTCATGAAGACCCGAGTCCTCTTCTTCATGCAACCAGCGGGCGGGCACTGGTTGATCGGCGGATCTCGGTGGACCTCACACATCAATAAATCTCATGATCTGAACCGTCCATTGATATCCCATCGAGCCTTTTATCATTGCCTAGGCGGAGGAATTGCAAAATATCGCAAGTATCTAAATCCAATTGTTAAAACGGATGATAAACGGTGAGTTAACTTAATATTGTGGGCCACACTGAAAGCATTTGGGTCTCAACATGTCTGGAGGATTTTTCGTCCTGAAGACAATGGACGGTGTGGATTTCTCCATCACCGTCAATCTTGGGTCCACAGATTATCACAGAGCTTCCGCGGAAGCTCTGTTTCGCGTAAAAACTGGCGGAAAATCGTTGTGGGCCCCACGAATTCTCTAGATCAATGATCTGAACCGTTCAATGATCTCAGAAGATGGGTATTGCTGTCACCTAGGCGTCGGTTTTACTCCATGCAGGCGATTGAAATATCCTGTCCGTTAAATGGAAAATGGACGGCAGAATGAAGATTCTCGTAGGTCGCACCGAACCCACTCCAAAAACTGTCCATTCCTAACGGTTTTTCGAGAGAAAAATATTGGACGGGGTGGATTTCCTTTTTGGCCTCGATCATGGACACCAGTATGTTTCAGCGCAAGAGTTTACGCAGCAGACTGCGCGTTCAAAGAGGACCAAGTAATGTGGTCCGTTCAGTGATCTTAGTTAGGATCGGACCGTAGATCCTAGCCATCCAAAGTACTCCCATGGGGCTTTCGACCAAGCCCAAGGAGCCTGACCGGATTGGATCGCGCATCAGATCTCTGTTGTTACTGCGAGAGAAGAGCTTTCTAGGTGCATTTTTCGCCTACGCACGCTGTTGCGGAAGCTTTTCTGTTCTCATTTTTTGTGCATAAACAAACAGCCACCGACTCTACTATTATAAAAGGGGCACAAGAGAGAGGAACTTCCATTCACGGCTGGAGATCATCTTGGATATTGGAGCTTAGCTTGGGCGTGCCTGCAGGAGAGAGAGTATTAGAGTTTTTCTTATTTGTTTATTGTTTATTTTATTTTAAGATGGTTAGTTCAATCATGTTTACGGGCTAAACCTCTTAGCTAGGGCTAAGAGGTGAAGCTTGTAGTGAGATGGGAGATTTTATGATTTTAATTTAATTTGAATACATGAATTGAAGTTGATTTTAGTTTGATTAATATTGAAAATATTTTTAGTCTTTAATAGTCTGTTGTGACTGAAATTACAGTGGGTCTGCGATGGCTTTGAATATTTTCTTTTCTCCTTTATATTTATGATGTCAGGAAGCCCTGTTGTTCACCATAGTCTCCTGGGCATGGTCGGATGACGGTACCCTTCCTAACCTTCATACATGTGATTGGTTGGTAATTAGTTTAATTCTGTTGTTTGCCATAGTTTCCCGGACATGGTTTGGTGATGGAATCCATTCTAATTCATACACCTTTCATCTCTTTAAAAACTAGATCAATGACAGTTCAGTAATTTCCATGATTTTTTATGCAAGCATAAGTTCTCCCTGATCTCTACAAGTGGATCCTCTGAATCCCTAGTTTCCTATTCCTGATTTTTTTTAAGTTTTAGATAATAATCTCACAATTCTTCATTAAATTTTATTTGATTTAGATTTCATCTCATTCTAGTTCTAGTTCTAGTTAGTTTTAGATAACGTACAGTTTCAATCCCTTGGGATTCGACCTCGGTCTTACCGAGTTTATTACTACATCACAACCCTGTACTTGGGGAGTGTACGCATTCAAGATTTGAATCCCTTTATAATACATACATACTAAATAGGGAGATCTCATCTATGACATCGCCTCTCCTAAATTATAAATAGAAATACCTTTAATGGTGAAAGGTACACACAATCTTTAGCCTTAAACCATCAATACTCGACTAGACCCAGATCCCTTTTCTTATCTTTGGCATCAGAGGGTCTCCTGCTCTAGCGAGGGTCTTCCTAACCTTCATACATGTGATTGGTTGGTAATTAGTTTAATTCTGTTGTTTGCCATAGTTTCCCGGAGATGGTTTGGTGATGGAATCCATTCTAATTCATACACCTTTCATCTCTTTAAAAACTAGATCAATGACAGTTCAGTAATTTCCATGATTTTTTATGCAAGCATAAGTTCTCCCTGATCTCTACAAGTGGATCCTCTGAATCCCTAGTTTCCTATTCCTGATTTTTTTTATGTTTTAGATAATAATCTCACAATTCTTCATTAAATTTTATTTGATTTAGATTTCATCTCATTCTAGTTCTAGTTCTAGTTAGTTTTAGATAACGTACAGTTTCAATCCCTTGGGATTCGACCTCGGTCTTACCGAGTTTATTACTACATCACAACCCTGTACTTGGGGAGTGTACGCATTCAAGATTTGAATCCCTTTATAATACATACATACTAAATAGGGAGATCTCATCTATGACATCGCCTCTCTTAAATTATAAATAGAAATACCTTTAATGGTGAAAGGTACACACAATCTTTAGCCTTAAACCATCAATACTCGACTAGACCCAGATCCCTTTTCTTATCTTTGGCATCAGAGGGTCTCCTGCTCTAGCGAGGGTCTTCCTTGTCCGTTCATTAGGTAGGTACACGAAGGTCTAAAGGGGGCTAACTAGATTTCTACATCAACATGTTGACATCGTCTATGGGAACGACATCGAAAGTCGTTCTCATCTCACCATAGTTCAACAATGTCGAAAGGGAAAAATAAAGCTCCATCCTCCTCCATTGCGCCCTACCTCTCACCATTGAAGTCTGCCAGCCACCGGGATTCCTCTTCCCAGTTGCAGGCTGACTCCGCGCCCGCGGGGTCATTATAATGATCTCTCAGTCGAGGAGGGAGACTTATCTCCCTCGAGTAACAAGTTGAGATGTTAAACACAAACATGAACTCTATGAAGCAGCTGTTGGAGCAGCTGCAACCGCACCCTCCATAAGGGGACGAGCTAGTGGCAGGACTAATAGCTCAAGAGCTCCCCTAGCCGTTTGACATACCCGTTGTCTCCTGCAAGAGTCGGCAACTCAGAACATCAAGGCTGATACCTTCTCACATCTCTGAAACTGTCGCACTGGCCGCTTCTGACCCACACCATGCATTAGATAGAAAGAGGCACAATAAAGTACCCGAAGCAGCCGCCGAAGTTATGGCCGAGAGTGGTGATCCTTGGGAAGCCAAGCTCAACGATCTACGAGGATAGATCGATGACATACGAGAGTCCTACTGCGCTACTGCTCCGACCTCAATGGAAGCAATACTGGAGGAGACCAAACCACCATTCAATGTCGACATTATACATGCGTAACTCTCGCTTAGGTTTCGTATGCCTCTGTAACGCCCCGAAATTTCACGGTTAGAGTTTATACTCATGCCCGGAAAAATCAGGTGTTAATAATGTATAAACTGGATGCTTTAAAATTGCACCATATTTTTTTCATTTGGATTACATCTAGATACATTCATGAAGGTACTCATTCACGATAATAGAATCAACTGTATTAATTATTTCATCAGAGTAAAGAAATTCAATAAATAATTAAATGCTTTCTCAATGGAAGCTTATTAATTAATCGAGTTCGTAACGGAAGTATAAAACTTAATAAATAAGCTATCTTCATATTCTTTTGGTACAGTCTTCTATAGGGAGATGGTCCTCTAAGTATTCAATCTGTACATCACTTGCATCATCTGTATGGTTGGGAGAGGGTCAATGCCCTACTCATAATGACCGTTATCCTTTAAGATTAACAGTAATTCAAGAGATTTATAAAAGTAATGCAAAGGTTCTGATACGTCCCATACTCCATAATTACAAGAGGTATCAATGCACAAACAATCTACATGAGATGCATGCCTAACAAAGTATATGCGGTTTATCACCCTTAGCAATCGCCACAATGTGGAATATAATTAGAGTTATCCAACATACCCCGCATCCCATACTATGGAGATTCGTAGGCGTGTTCCACGTTTAACTTGGATTTATGCAATTATCCCAAGACGGATACAACACATGACCAAGTGAATCACGTAACTTAGATTGGAGCGACTATTTGCGATAACAAACCCCAAGAAGAAAAGAATTGATGTAACACATATATATAACAATTTACATACACTAACTGGTGCACCATCACCCGTGAGACATGAAATAAAGAGAGGAGTGACAATGGTCCACTAAATAAAAGAATAGTATCAATGGTTAACTTAACAAATAGAAGAGAGACAATGACCGATTCTTTAATAAGGAAAGTGACAATGGCCAACTCAATAAATAGAAGAGCGGCAATGACTGATTCTTTAATAATGAGAGTGATAATGACCAACTCAATAAAAAGACGAGTGGTAGGGCTAACTAAAATATATTGATAGGGCAAGGGCAAGGCTTGTATTCAAGGCCCCACATAAATTTAGAAAGATCACTTGTAAGTAACATTATACTATAATCTTAAAGGAAAATAATTGATGGTTAAATATATAATTGCAGGAAGAATTCAAAGTAACACGAAGGCATGTTAAGGCAAGGTAGAAATAACGCGAAAGTATGTAAAGGCGAGGTAAAACAACATGATGACATGTAAGGCAAGGTAAATATAATAACTTAAATTAGTGTAAACCTAAAGGATAAAACCCTCACAGCGTTCCTAGCATCGTAAGACCCAAAAATTGGCTCGATCCCAGCCCTGACTCAATCCAGAACCCAATGGGTCAACTCAATGTACAAACTCTCTCTCTCTCTCTCTCTCTCTCTCTCTCTCTTTCTTCCTTCCTTTTTTTCCTTTCTTTCCTTTATTTTCTTTTCTTTTCTTTCCTTTACTTTCTTTGCTTTCCTTTCTCTTTCTCTTTCTCTTTCTTTCCTTCTTCCTTCCTTACTGATCGAACAAGGGGTCTGGATGGACCAGGCTTTCATTGGAAACCTCTCTCTCCCTTTTCCATGGAGTGCCGCTCCCGGCCGAGCTCTCTCTCTCTCTCCCTCTCTCACACATTTTCCTTCTTTCTTTGTTCCTTCTTTGTTTGTAATGGGTATTCTCCAGTGGCAGATGTGGAGGTTTATATAGGTTGTAAAGGGTTCTAGAATTTTCCTGCAAAATTCTTACGCGACTGCAGTTGCACACGCAGAAAACGGAGCAACGCGATATCCATTCTTTTCTTTTGTTTCGGACTTATAGGGAGGGGTCAGTTCTCTCACTTTAGAAGATTAGACAGCTCGAATCAGGGACACGATCCCGATCGTGGTCCCACAATGAGCCAAAAGTCCCGGGTTGCGTCTGGTTTTTCAGCTGCTCGCATTTTTTGTGATTTAGTTTATCAGTGTTACCTGGTGAGGCCTACGATCGTGGATGTCTGGAAATTCCACTCCTTCCATTGTTATTCTCTTGTCCTTTAGGTTCGGTATGTAGTATAGATCATGTTTGCAATAGCCCACAGGATTCTTCTGCATGAGGTTTCTTGAACTCTCGAATGGAATGGGATTTCGTTATGATATCTTTCCATTATTAGGTTCGCTTAGTCTTGGTCAAAAATGTCTTCTGTATCTGAGACGGTTCAGATCATTCATAGGGCCAGGTTGGTGGGCCATGAATGATTGCAGAAATCGGTTTGTTTGAATGGTTACACGGTGGGGCTTCTCGTGACTGTTGTTGTAGGCACGTGTGCATGCATGCGTGCACGTGATCGACTAGGTTTTGGTCGAATCCACTACCCATAAATGATGGACAATTTGGATCGTCCACACGGATGATGATGGTGGCCCACATCTCATCCTAGTGGATGATCGTGCGCAACACACGGCTGGGTTCTGTGTTTGGTCGGGTTAAGGCTACCTTAACCGACTTTTCATTACGGTGTGGTACGGACACTTGTAGAGGGTGCACGCGCACTGTTCGGAGGTGGATTCAATGAGTAGTTTGGAATGAATCCACTTCGTTCATTCATTTTTCCATCTAAAGTTAAGGGTTAATCCCAAGTTTAAAGCATGTCTAATGATCAAGCGACCCCAAAAATCGACGGTTAATGGCTGGTTTGTCCATCGGGTCATTTTTATAATGATCTAAGGGCTAAAATTTGATGTAAATGGTTAATTTATGATACCTAAGCAAGATATAAAATTTCACATCAAACGGATCATGGAACCCGTGTGATCTAGAATTCAGGGTCTAGGTTAGTGGTAATTTTATAATTATTGTTGATTTAAGAGTTTTGTGAAATCTAATGATTCTATGTGGTTGTATACACATTTCTAAACAATTCTTACAAATGAACTTATGTGTAAATCATTACGGATAAGGATTTTTTCACCAGTTCATTTAAGTGAAAGTACCCGCGTTTAATCACATGATGGATGGTCTTGTCCCATAATCAATGGTCGGATGGCTTGTTCTATTGAATGGAGGTTATCCCCAATGGTTAGATTCGTGTCAGAAAATAGATGTAAGGTTATGATGACTAGTTTGGTATTGTACGCATGTACATCATTCATTAAATTTCGTGTTAACACTTAAGAACTTTCTATACTCAAGTATTGAAAAGTTCAAGGTGTTATAGCCTCAGATCGCCCCATTCTCTAAAACTACAGACCCAGTCGAATACTTGGAATCCTTTAGGGCTTGGATGGAATTTCATGGTGCATCAACCTTGGTCATGTGCCACACATTTTCGCTAACCCTAACCGGAGCAACTCGGAAGTGGTTTTGGCAATTGAAGCCTCAGTCGATTAGCTCTTTCATGCAATTTAATAAGGCCTTCATCACCAATCTCATTAAAGGGAAGGAATGCCTTAAACCTGCTTCACACCTCCTCAATATAATTCAGAAAGAAGGTGAGCTACCGAAGGATTACATGAAGCATTTCAACTTGGAAACCATGCAAGTACATGCACATTTAGAAGAAATTGCTCTATCTGCCATGATGGAAGGCTTCAGGGAAGGAAGATTCCTCTTTTTGCTCGACAAAAATCCTTCTCTAACGATGGCTGACCTCCTCAATAGAGCCAATAAATACTCTAACGCCGAAGAAATCGCTACTATGCGGAAAGCTATTCAGAATAAAGGAAACTCAGCCAGAGAAAGACAACTTAAAGAAGAATTCGTCTTAGCCAACGATAGCAAGAGAAAAAAAGAAAATGAGCCCTCAAGGAGCCATCTCCAAGCAGGCGACCTAACAGTAGGTTCAATTCGTATATCCCTCTCAATGTGACGCCTAAGCAGGTCCTTATGGAGGTCCGAGATAAACAAATCCTCAAGTGGCTAAACAAGATGAAATCCAATGTAGATAGGCGAGACAAGCAAAAATATTGTCACTTCCATCGGAACCATGATCATTCAACTAGTGACTGTTTCGACTTGAAAGAGGAAATTGAAGCTCTCATCCGTAATGGGCACCTACGTGAATATGTCAATAGAAAGGAAGAATGAGCTGATTCAAAGAATGAGCAACCTATCAACAATGAACCTATCGGGAAACTTCATAAATCTTTGGTGGGCCTGTTGGGGAAGGAGACTCAAACCAATCTTAAAAACCCCACGCCAGAGTATCAGTTGCTCCGGCTCGGAGTATCAAGTCCTTATCACCAGCAGACCCCTGAAAGAGTAGAAAATAATGCCTTGTGATCTAACCCTCACTGAAGAGGACATCCGAGGTGTTCACCACCCCCATAACGACACACTCATGGTAACTATGACTATAGCCAACCGCAGAGTGTTTCGTATCCTAGTGGACACCGACAGCTCAGCAGACATCCTCTTAGTCAAGGCATTCGATAAAATGGGAGTTAGGCGACCTCAATTTCGAGCCATCAAAACTCCCCTGCTTGAATTTATAGGAGACAAGGTCACAACAGAAGTATCGATTCAACTCCCAGTCACAAATGAAGAAGGACAGAACCAAACAATGACCATGATTAACTTCTTGGTGGTAGATTGCCCCTCCGTCTATAATGTCATTCTTGGATGACCTCCACTTAACGCTCTTCGGGTTATTGTATCAACATACCATCTTGTATGAAGTTCCCCACCAAACATGGTACCAGACTGGTCAGGGGAGATCAACAAGAAGCTCGACAGTGCTATTCGATGACACTAAGGACCCGACACCAGATAATGACCATCACCTCTCTCAATCCACTAGAAGACTCAATTGAAAGAGGGCGCCCCATGGAAGACCTCATACCTGTCACACTTGACGACTCCGACCTAATCTGAACAGTGCAGATCGGGTTGTTTCTAACATCGCCATTACAAGACGAAGTCATGGGCCTCCTTTGATGATATGTCGATGTGTTTGTGTGGTCTCTTCAGGACATGCCTCACATCAAGCCAAAGGTTATGGTCCATAGGTTGAATGTCGACGCTGACTATTGACTAATCTAACAGAAGTGAAGAGAATTTGAGCCTGAACGGTACGTTGTAATCAGAGAAGAAGTCAAAAAACTCCTCAAAGCCAACTTCATAGAGGAAATTTACTATCCAAACTGGGTATCCAATGTTGTCTTGGTTAAAAAGTCCAATGGGAAGTGGCGGGTCTGTGTTGATTATACCGACTTGAATAAAGACTACCTTAAGGATAACTTTTCTCTCTTAAGAATCGACCAACTTATTGACAGCACTGCCGAACACAAACTCCTAAGCTTCATGGACACCTACTTAAGCTACAACAAAATTGCTATGCATCCATATGATAAGCAGAAGATGACTTTCATCATAAAAAAGGGACTTTACTGCTAAATGTGTTTGTGTGGTCTCTTCAGGACATGCCTCGCATCAAGCCGAAAGTTATGGTCCATATGTTGAATGTCGACGCTGACTATCGACCAATCTGACAGAAGCGAAGAGAATTTGAGCCTGAGCGGTACGTCGTAATCGGAGAAGAAGTCGAAAAACTCCTCAAAGCCAACTTCATAGAGGAAATTTATTGTCCAACCTGGATATCCAATCTTGTCTTGGTTAAAAAGTTCAATGGGAAGTGGCGGGTCTGTGTTGATTATACCGACTTGAATAAAGACTACCCTAAGGATAACTTTTCTCTCTTTAGAATCGACCAACTTATTAACAGCACTATCAGACACGAATTCCTGAGCTTCATAGACACCTAGCTTCAACAAAATTGTTATGCATCCATATGACAAGCAGAAGACGACTTTCATCATAAAAAGGGACTTTACTGCTAAAAGGTCATGCTTTTTGGATTAAAGAATGTTGGGGCTACATATCAAGGGCTTGTCAATAAAATGTTTGCCCGCCGAATTAGGCACTCCATAGAAGTTTATGTCGATGACATTCTCGTCAAGAGCATTAAAGCTGCAGACAATATCTTTGACCTTGAAGAAACGTTTATAATCCTGCATAAATATCAGACAAAATTGAATCCAAGCAAGTGCGCCTTCAGCATTAGCTTGGGAAAATTCCTCAGATTCTTGGTCAGTCATAGAGGGATTGAGGCCAACCCTGAGGTAATCCAAGCTCCGCTTGACATGAGCTCACTCAAGACGACGAAAGAAGTCTAATGCCTTATAGGAAGAATAACTGCCTTAAACCATTTCGTATCTCGAGCAACTAATAGATGCATTCCCTTTTTCAAGCAATTGAAAGGAAAGTAAAAGATAATGGACAGAAGAGTGCAAGCTCACCTTTCAGCAACTCAAGCAATACATGGGATTACCACCATTGCTCTCTAAACCAGAGTAAGGAGAACTATTGCTGCTATACGTAACATTTTTAACAGCGGCAATTAGCTCGGCCCTCATCAGAGAGCAAGAAGGGTAACAACTTCTAGTGTACTACACCACCAAAGCCCTGGTCCCTGCCGAAACCAGGTATCCATACATAAAAAAAACTGGCCCTAACCTTTGTCATGTCGTCACGTCTCTTACAACTGTAATTCCAAGCCCATACCATCATCGTCCCGACTAATCAACCTCTTCGCCAGGTGCTCCAAAAATATGAAGTATTAGGGAGACTTATGAAATGGGCAATTGAATTGAGTTCGACATTAAGTATCAGCCTTAAACAACAATCAAGGGCCCAGCAATGACCGACTTCATTGCCGAGCTCATATCAGAGGGTGAGCTGGGTCCTACCGAGTTGACATCCAGTCTTATCACTGACCTGGGTTGTGCCGAGCTGAAATCTAGTCCTAAGATATAGTGTGAGCAAACCGAGCATCAGATGACCTAACCAAATTCGTCGACATGGACACGTTGATGGTTCATCCAATTCCAAAGGCAGCAGGGCCGGTATAGTTCTAGAGGCTCCTGACCAGACATGCACACAATATGCCTTAAGATTTAGATTTCAAGCATTAAACAATGTAACAGAATATGAAGCGTTGTTGGTCGGGCTCAGGCTAACAACAACTATGAGAGCATACATTTGGAAATTCATAGCGACTCACAGCTCGTCGTCAACCAAATAGTTAGTGAATACCAAGCTAAAAAAGAACGAATGAAAGCCTATCTATAGAGAGCCTGAGAGCTGATCAACAAATTCTTAGAGTGCAACATTAGCCTAATTCCCTAGGCAGAAAACTTTAAAGTAGACATTGATGTGAGTTATTTTGACTTATGGCTTAAATGGAATATTGATGTGGGTTTACCATCTATGCATTGTTGTATATTTGCCCTAAGTGGCTTAATGAAATATTTTTTAGTGACCATGCGATGGTAAGTCCCACCTGTTAAACCGTAATTAGCCACTGGTCGAGGATGACACAATTAAACATCCTAATGTTAAAGTCTCATGAACTGGGGATGATGGTATGAGACACTATGCCCGAGCTGTTGGCCTATGCTGGGTGATGAGTCCCTCATAATGACCTTTGAGCTTTCTTAAATTGGTTGCTTACAAATTAGAATAATAATGGTTGGGTTAATCATACATTTATCGCACTTGGGTGCTATCCAGTGCCTGATTGACTGTTTGAAAGATCAGTTTATCGTTTAAATGACTATTTTTGCATTTTGAATGAACTAACTATTTGAAATGTCCATTCTCTTACCTGAGCGGGTCGACTGTTTGAAAGATTCGTTCCTTGATAATTGAATAAGTTGACTGTTGAAAGACTCGTTCCTTATTAATTGAATGAGTCGACTGTTTGAAAGACCCGTTCTCTTGTAAATAAAATGAGCCGACTATTTGAAAGACCCATTCTCTTGCCTAGATGGACTGATAATTTGAAAGGTCATTCTTTTATTAGGAATGGGTTGACCGTTTGATAGGTTCATTTCTATGCATGAATGAGCCGACTGTTTGAAAGGCCCATTTTCTTACATGAATGGTCTAATTATTTGAAAGGTCCATTCATTTGACCAACTAGATGTGTATCCCTAATTGATGTGTATTCACGCACTCATGCATTTAAATAAGATCACATTACGGATTATTTTGTATTTTTTGTTTAAAACTATACTTAACTAGTACATGGTGTGTAATCTTGAGGGGAATTCACACTGAGCTGGTCACTCATTCATCAAATATATAACTGTACAGGTAGTGCGGGTGGTTTAAATGATATTCATGTCCAGATTGACGAGGAACCGGGGTACAATTATCAAGGATGCATGGTTGCATCTACTTAGAGAAGCTGCGTGATTTTACAGCTCAAGCTTAGTTGTAATTTATTCTTTTTCATATGTTAAATTATTTTATTTTGTATTTTTAAGTATTGAGACATTGGTTTGTATAAGCCCTATGGGCAGCCGCTTGTATTTTCTGCATGTATATGTGAATTTTCTTTAAGTTTGATTTGTTTCTCTTCTATTAAACCGCTAACTCTGAAAAAGAAAAAAAAAAGAAAATTAAATTAAAAAAATTTCTGAAATTTAACTATCTTTAAAGGTTAACACTCAGGTTTTCAGAAAACGAGTCACATACTCGGGTTTCGAAAACCAGGGCGTTACAGTCTAGGATGATGAGTTTCTTCTTAAAGTAGGTCTTAAAGTGTAGTTCATATGTTTGTAGGGAATCTATGAGTTCTTCTACTTTCATACTATTTATATCCCTAAACTCGTCTATCAATGTTATTTTTGTGTAGAATCTCTTTGGTAGATTCTTGATGATTTTCCTACAAACGTGGGCATTGGGGACTTTTCTCCTAAACCCCACATGGAGTTGTAAATGTCACTTAACTTATAATAAAACTTCATAAAAGTTTCAGACCCTTCCATCTAAATATTTTTAAATTGTGTGGTTAAGAGTTGAAGCTTAGAACGCTTAACTGTACTTGTTCCTTCATGAGTAATTTATAAAATATCTCATGCTTATTTACTAATTTCATGTGTACACACTTTTTAAATTCATCTTATGAAACCACATACTATATATATTTGAGAGCTTTGGCATCATGGCTATATCTAACTCTCTCAGCATCACTTCATTTCGATTATCTTTAGGAGTGGTAATGGTGACATTGTCTATTGCGATTTGGTCTACTGGCATATGCCATCATAGGTCTACGATCTCCCAAACCAAAGAGTCAAGTGATCTTTAAAATATCCTCATTTTAGCCTTCCAATGGGCATAGTTAGACCCATCAAAATACGGTGGTTGTGAGATGGAACTCCCTCATAGTTAGATATAATTCTAAGCTCCTATGAACCACACTCAAGATAAGTAAGTCCTTAAAGGAGAACTCACTCTGATACCAATTGAAATTGTGTGGTTATCTAATATGATACCACGACGTGAAAGCTTAGAAATATAACTAAGTCCTAGAGTGGGTGAATACGAACTATTAGAAATTATCTCTCAATTAATTGAACTTCATCCATAAGTTGGAATGGGTCCAAGATCATATATTATGAAAGATACAACTATATGTGTGTTCACACCCCAAGTGCAGGGTTGTGATGTAGTAATAAACTCGGTAAGACCGAGGTCGAATCCCAAGGGACTGATACCTGTACATTATTTGAAACTAGGTAGAAATAGAACTAGTCTAAGATGAAATCTAAATCGAATATAAATTAGTAAATAATGGTGAGAGATTAATCTAAAACTCAAAAGAAATCAAAGATAGGAAACTAGGGATTCAGAGGATCCACTTGTAGAGATCAGAGAGATCTTATGTCTTCATCAAAAACTCAACTCAACTTAGAGTCCCATCTTCATCCAGTTGAAAGATATATCACTAAAGCACAATCTGAACTTCTTTTGATATAGTTTTCAAAGGATAAGACGGATGCAGATTATAATGGATTCCATCACAAAACCATGCCATGAGACAAAGCAAACAACAGAATTAAACCGATCTATAGTCAATCTGAGAGATGTATAAACGGAAGGAAGGGTGTCATCATCCAACCATGTCCAGGAGACGATGGTGAACAACAGAGCTTCCCGACTTCATAATCACAAAAGGAAAGGGAAATACTCAAGCCATTGCAATTCTATTGTAATGAGAGTCACAATAAACCATTAAAAACTAAAGAAATTCTTTTTAATAAAATTAGCATCAAAATTAGTCCAAACATGAATCAAAGTAGTAAAATCAATCCCATACTCCACAAGCTTCACCTCTTAGCCCTAGCCAAGAGGTTAACTAAGCAAAGACATGATTAACTAATTCTCAAATAAAAGAAAAAGAAACTAATACAAAAAATCTCTCGGTCTCTTTCTCTATGCACATCCTCCCTCCTTCCCTTGGATCAAGCTCTCCTCAGATGTTTTTATAGTTGCTAGGGGTGGTGGAAGGCTGTTGCAGCAGCTTCGCATGCACAACGAAAGCTTTTTTCGCAACCAAGTTCGGGGCTTCAAAACTCGCCACTTTCCTCGCTCAAATTCCAAAGAAACACGTCCCTTAGGACGTTTTTCGATGTTCTACATGATGGACGGTTTATATTTACCATATGATCAAAGATGGTGGGCCACAACCGCTTGAATAATCAGTTTTTCTCGGATGTGCGAAAGCTTTCACACTCCTTCGCTGTCGTGATCGGTGGGCGCCGCATAAGTGTTTTTGAAAAAATCCACCCCGTCCATTAAATTCAGGATGAAATTTCAGTCAAGAATGGATAGTTTTGAACGTCCATTGACATGGCCCAAAGAAGAAATCACATAAAAATCAATTTTGAACGTCGCAGGGTAACTTGTTTGTGGCCTCTATATCGCACATGTGTGTATGCATGGTTACAAAATAACAACATGGTTTTGTAGTATTCGAGGCCATTTACACGATGAACGGCTTGGATCAGTCGTACGTGTGATGGGTGGGGCCCACAAGTGACCGTAAAAAATGGACCAACGTACATCTGTCCGCTGTTGCCAAAAACGGCATCTGCCTGTTTAAGAAGGAAGACGCGGGTCAGCGTTACGCTGGCCGCGTTGAGTGCCTTCGGTGCATGGCGCACTCAAGTGGAATGTATGCACATTCGTACATATACAGGGCCCACTGCAATGTTTATGAGAAATCCAATCCAACCATCTTTTTACTCATACTATTTTAACGATTGGAACCAAAATTGAGGTATATCCAGATACCAGGCAGGCCCCAAATCATGATTTTAGGAGATGATCTGTCCGTTGGGCCACTTCCAGAGGGATCCAATGGCTGAAATTTAACATGTACGATTAAATTATGGTCCTAAGGCCATGTATAAAGTTTCAAGCCAATCAGATGGTGGGAACCATATGATCTTGCATTCTGCACCAATTTCGGGCCATTTGAAGGTGAACAATTTGATTTCCTCGGATCCCTGGCATGTAAATCCATCAATGTTGGTCTTCTGAAGTTTCTGGAGTCTGTCCCCTACTCTGATGACTTCAGAGTGTCAAATCCACTCTTTTAGTATTCTTTTTCTGTTCGTGCTCGTAAATACACTCTGCATCACAAACACGATTAAATCGGGCTATAAAACGGTATCATGCTCGTAAATCCAGGTAATAAATGGGGTCTGATGTGCAATATTTGACCCTCAAAAATGTGCAGAGTAGTCTATGATGTGAGATAAAAATATCAAGTGTGTGCACAATAAATTAAATAACTAATATACAATTTATTCATGCATTCATATGAAATAAACAAATTAGATCACAAGCATAAATAAAATTTCATCCACATCAACAATAGCAAATACAATGATATATAGTGGTTCGGTTAAATCCTTACTCCACTCCCATATAACGAACTCAAACTTGAGTTTTATAGATTTCATTATTTCATATAGTTTTTTATAGGTTCACCATTAACCTTTACAATCATTCACAAGGATTTACATATACATTCGTTGATGACTCACACAGAGACTTACGTGTTTACACCAGTTGGTGGCTCACACAGAGACTTACATATTTACACCCATCGGTAGCTCACACAGAGACTAAGACATATACACCCATCGATGGCTCACACAGAGACTACATATGGCTCACAGAGAGACTAACACGTACACATCCACTGGTAGCTCTGACAGATTCTTAATTGAGTTTGGATTACAAACTCTATACTCAAATCTACACAATAATTGAGTGTGCAATGGATTCTTAAATTAAACTCTCAGTAGTTTGAATTGGCCCATTTGATAGTGCAAGTCTTGAGATACTCGATCAATCTTGATGCAGCTTTTTTTCAGCTCCCTCGATCTTTAAAGTGGATATTCTTCAGTATCAATGATCGGCTATTCACAATTATTTTTCTTTGAGGATGCTATGGAAATGAGAGAGTGGGTTGGTCGAATCTCTTACAACTATTGGGATAGTTGGTTCCAATTGAGGATTCACTTAGTTGAGAATTTTAGAGGATGATCGACAAAGAATTTACCTGTAAGATTAGTGTTTAACCTTTAGAGAATGTAGAAGATCATTTACATCTTCAAGTTAAGCTTGAAATTATCATATAGAGTAATGACTCACAAAAAAATGACATAAACTCAATGAATTAGAGCCTAAGAGTATTTATTAGGAATTGTACGCACAGAGGCTTCAAAACTATAAAAAACCCATATGATTTGCAAAGATCCAAGTGCCCATTTTATAGGAAAAAGGCTTTAATGGATCCATAATGGCTAATTGTTGATTTGATCAACAACTCTATTGATTCGATCGACTCGAATCAATACTGTCGATTCGATCGACAGTTCTCAGATTTTACAGTTTTGCTTGTTGTTCAGTTTAATTGCTTTTAATTAGATCGATAGGATTTGTCGATTCGATCGGCTCAAATTGACAGAGCTATTGATTCGATCGATAGAGTTATGATTTTTGTAGATTTTCATGTCTAATCATCAAAAGATTTGAACCTCTAAAAGCCTAGTTGTTCTTATTCATATTTGAGTCCTAGTCTTGTAATGATATAACAAAGGTTTTCCTATTAAAATGTTATCATCTAAAGCTAGGTTGTTTTGGAACCTCAATTTACATGTCTTCATGCCTTGATGCTGCAAGTCTTCAAATCTTTAGTTGTCTTCATCTTCTAATGGGTCTCGACTAACTCAGGACACATGGACACGTGTTATTAACAAACTGAGGCACTTATAGCGAGGAGTTGTCCTATCATGTGAGCAAGGATTTTGGGTGGTACATTTAGAGAAATGTGTGTATTATTTAAAGTTTTCACAAATAATCCTAGATGAAGATTTTATGTAAGGATGGCTTTAAGCTAGGTCACTACATTACAGTCGGCCCCAGTCTTGTTAGCGAACCCTGGTAAGGCTCACTAGATGTCATTCTTGTTCTGGTTGTCTCTGAGGACACACCTCTCGTTAGGGTTCATGTTTTCGACTTCGGCACACTTAGGATAATGCCATGGGATTGCCTTTTCATCATAGGAGGGAACTATCCTACCTTTCAGGAACACCTGCTCTTGAGGGGTCTAAAGGAGCGATGTCGTTTCCGGTGTCGAGGTATTATGGGGAGGACGTGGGGGCCTTCCTTGGAGCCGTTTGTCTTTCAAGGACCATGTTTTCTTGGGAAAGAATCGGTTGGCCAACCATAGGACCTAACATACTATCCTAGGATGTGTTTTGTTGGGAGGGAGATCTCCTAGCATGTGTCAAGTTTTGGGGTATGAAGGAAATTTATAAGTGCATTTGAGTCTATTTTTTGTTGATTTAAGTTAATCTTTGCATTTGCATCTTGATTTCACCATTTTCCTTAAATCTTGAAATCCATTTGGTGGGTTTTTCAAATAGAATATGATCTACTTATTTTCCCTTGATTTCTTCTTGTTTCCTTTAATTTCTTCTTATTTAACCTCATGGAACATTGACCTAAACAGGTTGTATGTAAAGTACAAGCCAGTTCCTCATCTCAATCTAGTTCCCATGACGTTCGGTCCATTCGTTCACCGAAAGATGATCCCGACAATCTTCGACATTTTAAAACAAGAGAAATCATTATTGAGAGATCAATTAACTTAAATCATATTGTTGAGTGTGGATTATTTGATCTCCTATATGAGGTAGAATGGGAAAAAAAATTTCTCCAATGCATAAGGACTGCTTACCAGTATATTGTGCAAGGAATGTATGCTTATATTTTAGAATTATCTATGGAAGATGACATATTTTTTTAAATTTAAATTTTAAAGGTAACAATTTCAGTTATACCCTCCACCATCGCATCTTTGATGGAAATCGAATCGTCGGAGGATGGAATTCATATTGTTACTCTACTAAATAAAATGTCTAATTTTGAAAAAAAAAACTGTCACGCACATTTTATGTGGTTTTGATGCGGACTGGAGATCCGGTAACGCCCTGCTTATCAGAAAATTGTTTTCAAAATACCGCATTTTTCACTTCTAATGTTTATCCAAGAGCGGGTAATAAAACCGATCTTACTCCCTTTATAGTTTGCATTCTTCATACTTTCGCTATTGGAGTCAGGATTTGTCTTACTACCCTCATATGTTATTCTATTATTCAGTATCGCATGCATCCTATCCATGGTTCTCTTCGATTTAGTCATCTTATGACATCACTTGCATTATATTTTCGTGTCCAAATTCCATGATTGAGGCACCAGAATCTGAACTACCATTTAATTCTTCCAACCTACATATGTGAACTTGATGTCTCTACCTGAGCAACGTGGAGTTCGGGGTGAAAGGCAAGAAGGCGATGTGAACATGGATGATATCTTCGATGAGTTAGAGGAAGAATTTACAGGAGATGAAGATGATTATGACTATCATCCATCTAATTTGATGAGCATTTATGTTCCTTAGAGTAGGGGATGGATGCACTACATATATCTCAGGAAGATCTGATACAAAATTTAAAGATGAATATGAATTACGTAAAAAAGTACTTTCATTGGCTTGGCAGGAGCTTAAAAACCATTGATCTTGAGATGCTTGTTTCATCTTCCTCTAAATTAGAATGAATTTGATCAAAATGGTTTGTAATATATAACTTATATTTGATACTACTGGGATCTGCTTGATACTTTGAGAACTTATAACATGTTGACTATTACATATTGCTTAGTTATTTAATGCTCCTTGATGTAGTTAATTTATCTTCCTATATTTTACTGCTTCTTATGGCTTATCTTCTCATTGTTAACTCACGACAAAAAGGGGGAGAGATATATCTTGTGGGAAAATCATATTTATTTAGGAAACAAAAAATTCTTGCATATTCTTGAGTATATTTCTTAGGAGGAGCAGGTCGAGCATATAACAGATTCGATCCAAAGCTACATTTTTTTATTCTGGTTGTTAAGTTCTTGTGTTTGTTGTAATTATTCATAATGTGATATATATGTGTGGAATGTGATGTGTATGTAATGTTTTGTCACAAATTTGACAAAGGGAGAGATTATAAGTGCTAGTATCCTAGTATCCTAAGCACACATGTAGTTGTCAAATTTCGTAGACCAAATGCATTATATATCTTTAATATACCTCAATCCTCTATGACACTTCAAGAGAGCGATTCAAAATCTCAAGTATTGAAGATTAGAAATGATCTCAAGCGTAAGATCAAGTGTATACAAACCCATGGGTAAAATGACCTTAAAAAAGAGCATATGATAGTGTACTTGATCATGGCTTTTATTACTTTAAATTGTGAAAAATTTTCATGTAAAATTGAGGATGTTCGGCCAACCCAGCCTTAGGTTCAGCCAATTGAATTCAACTGGGGTTAACCCGACATCGGCCTAGGTTAAGTTTTCAGCAACTTTAATTGTAAAATCAGTTGCAAGTTTGGCTAACTCGACCCTAGGTTCGGCCAACCAAACTTAGCTCGGGTTAGCCCAAAGGTGACCCGAGTCAAGTTTTAGCAATACATTATTTCAGATTTCTGGAGAATCTGGTCAGCCGAACCTTTTATTCGGCCAGCCGAATTTTTGATAAAATCAAATCCCACAAAATATAAGAGTCATTGGAATAGTATCATGAAAATCCAGCCAGCCGAAGTAAATCTTAGGCTGACCCAAAGTCAAAAACTTTTGACTATAAATAGATACATTTTCTCATTATTTTAAACACGAAAATGTGAGATAATTATTCCTCAAGCAAAGAGAGAAACTCTAGTCCTTTCCAAGCTATTTGTGTGATAATTCTTATTTTATTTATAACTTGTTCAAATCTCTTTCTCAAGTAGATTTAAAATCAATTAAAGAGTAAATAACACTCAACTTGAGATTAGAGAATTGAATCTGCAACCTTTAGGATTTTATTCTTTGAGAATATATATATATATATATATATATATATCTTTTTTGGTTGAACATACATTAATTCATATCATTAAAGAAAGAAGATCGCTCTATTGATTGAAGCATCTACTTCATCAGTATCTTCGCATCAACATTCGTATTCGAAGAAGACAAATACCTATTTTATTAAAATTTATGTCATTTGAGTTTGTTGAGATTGCCCAGAAATGTCATCAAGTTGTGCAGCAGTTAGCCCGTGAAAATCACTAGAGGTTTTATCGTGGTAAGCCTGTGAAAATCACAAGAACTTTAAGTTGTTGAAGTGATCCTGTGAAAACCTTGAAAATAGTGGAAATCTAAAATTACATGGAGTAATAATTTGAGGAGTAGAGTAAGTATGTGTTAAACAATGAACCACTATAATTCTTTGTGTATTGTGGTGATTATTTATTTTATTCTCTTCTTTTATTATTTTAAAAGATTGGTTTCAAAGACGTAGTGAAATAAGGTTGTCTTGCCTAAAGTCTTAGGTGAATGTTGTCATACGACTTAATTGAAATCAAGGTTTCAATATCTTTTGTGATTGAGAATATATTTTCTGCAATTAATTATCAGTGAATAGTTTAGTCCTTTTCACCCCCTCTAGGACATCTGTTGTTCATCTTACAAAAGTCTTAAAGATGGTGGTTGGACTGAAGGAGCCCCTTGTAGGACCAGAGTTACATGGTTTGGAAGTGCCCCTTGCAAGATGAGGGGTTCAAAGTTTTCCCTGTTGGGTCTTGCCCCTCGTTGAAAGATGAATTCTGGTACCAGAGGTGCCCCTTATAAGATGAGAGGCTCTTATGTTGGACTTAATGGAGTTGCCTTTAAGAAGATCGAAGATGGTGGAGATAAATGGGGTGAGAATGCCCCTTGGAAGACTAGGGGCTTTGTCTCTGAGGGGTGGATGGTGCCCCTTCATAAATCCATGGCCAGCTTGTTAGGCTGGACGAAATTGTATGAATAGACTAGTCAGGGGAGGAGTATAATGAATATCCATCCTCAATGTTATTAATGATAGAAGTGCCCAATGAGCTGGGTCTTGCCTAATGTTACATAAGGGGATTTTGGAGGATGTTGGTAAGAGTTGCAGTATTGCCTTAGGGGGTATTTACAATCTTTCGTCCGTCTATCAAATCCTAAACCGCATGCTTCAAGGTGAAGTAATAATCTTTGGTATGGCCTCGAGATTAATAGTATGCACAATACTCATTCTCGTTATAGTTTGGTGGTAGGAAAATTAGCAGAGGCCTTGGTTGGAGGGGTGTGAGGAGTCGTTTCTGCATTAGCGTTGCCATGATATTGCTATATGTTTGTACTAGTGGAGTAAATTATTGGTCAATGTCTCCTGCCTATTTTGGTATATATTGTGCATTCCCCATTGACTATTGATGTGCCGAGATGGCCATAACTAATATCCCTGTTGGGGTTACTTTGGTTGGTATGGTTGATAAGGTTAGGGCCCTTGTTGGGGAGCATATTAATTGCCTTGAGAAGAAGCAACGATGTTGCTCACTTACATTGTGCATCGGATGAAGACATTGTTATTCCCATTCCCATATCCAATGGGCTTTTCCATCAATCTTGTTCAGATTCATCGCGATGGCTTGATGAGGCCAGTGGGAGAATGTCACAACCCTTATTCCATCTTCTACTTGTTCCTTGGCATGGATAAGCTTAGAGAAATTTACATATGGATATGAGATCAGGTATCCATAAATACTCGAGTTTTCTAAGTGGACAATCATGGAAATTTATTCCTCGCTGTCAATGAAATTTCTCATTATGGCGACCATGGCCCGCCCATGTCCAACATATGCAAACAATGATTCATGTTTCTCTGTCTCAAAGTAGCCAAGTTTACTCTCCTTGGTGTCATATTCAAATTGTAGGAAAATTGATCGGCAAAGGCCTTGGAAAATTGTTCCCAGGTTTGAATTCAATGGCTGCCAAATGATGTATACTAATCCAAATCATCACCCTTTAAGGATTTTCAAATGAGATAAATCAACACTCCATCATTCCCTGATACTACATTGAGTTCCCTACAAAATGCTTTCAAATGTGTTATGGGGCACTCGCTACCATCGTATCTCTTAAATATTGGTACCTCAAAATTTTGAGGCACCTTGGAATTTTGAAAAGGACATGGGTTCCTAAATTTGATGGATGGGTGATCCACTCCTTGCTGCCTTTGTAACTGATTTTGCACTTTTTGGAGTTATTCTCGTACCTCCTCAATTTTGGATCAACTCGTTTGAGGAGGTCTTATCCCTTGCATTATGGCTTGGACTTCTTCATCATAGGGATCTATTTTGATGACCTTATGCTCCCATGAGGTAGAGGCTGCTGAAAAGAGATTTGGCTCCCAATTGAGGGAGGTTGTTGGAATTGAATAATGCTCCCTTTCGGAGGAGGTAGAATGACTCAAAAATAGCTCCCACCTGAGGTATCTACCAAATCCTGACCATTGCCATTAGGGGGAGCATGTTGGACTCGAAATTAGCCTCTTTCATGGGCATCTGCTAGTTCTTGTTGATGACCTTCATTAAGGGGACCCTGTGCTAGATGTTGATTGGTGTTCCTGCAACATTGGAGGAGGAGATAAAGTAAGAGGAAGCTATAAAACAAAATTGTTATGAGCATTGGGTTGTGGTGCTTGCATCCTCGATGTGACCCCACCTAGCACGAGGCAGAGTATTAACTCATGCATTACCTTGAGGTTTTGGATCACCTCATCCATGGTTATGGTGGTTATTGGATTTGCTAACAGTGCCAACTCTGGTGCCTCGGGAGCTGATTGGGCTATTGGTTCTTCTTCTTAACTTGCCATGGTTGCATGGGATCGTGTCACCATGAAAAAAGTGAAAGCAAAGACCTTAAAAAGTGCAAGTTTAAGATTAGTGCTCTCTCTCTCTCTCTCTCTCTCTCTCTCTCTCTCTCTCTTCTAATGCAAAGTATGAATGTTATGCTAACTAACCCCTAAAATTGGATTATCACACTCCTTCAAGTCGGGTCTCAGCTAGTGCAAGCTAACAAGTCCCCAGTGGAGTCGTCATTCTATGAACGTTAGAAATTAGTGCCAACGTAGTTTATGGTGTTTGATTTTGATGTATGGGCTGATGATATGGTAACTTGGAGTCACCACTAGCCAATTAGCTCAAAATCCTGCAATAGCCTATATCCTAAATAATATATAGAAGATAGAGAATCCTAAGACTCTTACTTTAAGTTGACTCCTGATTTACGACATGGAATTCTGATCAAAGGACCTCAGTTATAAGGAGGGAATGTGTTAGGCACTTCTCTGCCCGTATGAGTGTACGGTCTCCACTTTATGTGGTTAACTAATCTTAGTGGACTGAAATGCTAAGTACTAAAACACGACTAGACAAGCTTAGATTTTTGACGCAACAAGATTTAGAATTCTAGTAAGACAAGCCATATAATATACTTTCAAAGAATGTTTAGAAAAGTAAGCAAGTTAAAAGGAGATGTGATGGTACTAGAATGATATGTCGATGACTAGACATCCACGAGTTTTTGATGTGACATGATTCGTAATGTTGCCAAGTCACAAAGCATGTGCTCAATGAGAGCCTAGAGAAGTAAGGAGGGTTAAAAAGGGGAGTAATGATGCGATGAATGAAATATGAATGCTAATGATGATGGCTTGATCTATGTCTTGCAACTCAAATTGCCTTTGATGAAATAAGTGCAGTATGACTTTAGACTTGTGACCTGAGGGGGCTAGGCTTAAGAGGGTGGCTCTTGGAGGATAAAAGGCTTCGAGAGTGTTGGAGGAGGTTAAAGACGAGGGCTGGAAGGGATGAAGACTTGGAAACTTAAGCCACCTCTCTCTCTCTCTCTCACTCCTCTTGGATTTTTGGTTCGTGTAGAATGAAGAGAAGAGGAGGGTATTTATAACCCCCTTAGATGACTTTTTAAAAATTATAGGATTTTTAGTGGTAAAAGATGATGTGGTAACCTGGGATTGGTGAAGGGGAAGGAGGTGCCACATGAAACTCTTTCATGGATGGATAAGGTTGGTAAATGAGTAAATAGTAAGAATTTCAGGGGTAATAAGGGTT
Organism: Magnolia kwangsiensis; assembly: GCA_037074715.1. Classification (NCBI taxonomy): domain Eukaryota; kingdom Viridiplantae; phylum Streptophyta; class Magnoliopsida; order Magnoliales; family Magnoliaceae; genus Magnolia; species Magnolia kwangsiensis. The sequence continues at coordinate 147,386,485 of CM073573.1, forward strand.
TCACTTTAGTTGTCTCTCTAGGAGAGCAACAACTGTAGTTTGGGGCATAACTCTCGAGAAGAGGCGGTAATCGGATTACCTTCAGTGGTAATTGTATTACTGTCCCTTCACATCCTTCTCTGCATGTTAGTTATCTGGCTCATTTAGCTCAGATAGTGATTTTAAGGTTTAAGGCATTGGCTTGTGTAGACACAAAAAATCGGCGACCACGCTGATTTGCACATTGTGTGTTTGATGGGGGTGATTAAGCTGATTTGTGGTTATTGGAGTCGCCACTAGCCGAATATTCTTAAAATCTCGCGGTCGGCTAGAATCATAGAATATGTAAGGTTGGAGAAATTCAAAGACTCTCCTACCTTAGATGGACTCCTAGTCTACGATCCAGAATTCTGGATAAGGGACCTCAGTTACAAAATAGGAAGGAATTAGGCACCCTCTCTGCTCGTATAAATGTATGGTCTCTACTTAGTGTGGTAAAATAATTTCAAGGGAGGATGGATGCTGTGGTGGAGATGGGACTAGGCATGCGCACAGATTTTTGATGTGGTAAGATCTGAGATTTTGACGAGCCACAGAGCATACGTCCAATGACGTGCCTGGAAGGCAGATGTAATGATGCTGATGTAAAGAGGTGAGAAAAATGGACTAGATCACTAGAAATTTTTGATGTGACAGGATCCGATGTACAACAAGTCACAGAGCATACGTTCGTTAGAGATTTAGAGAAGAAGGGGGGTTGAGGTCATGATGAATACTTGTATGTAGAATGAATCTTTGACTTGATCTTGAGTAGGCTAAAATATGAATTGGACCATGGCCAAATCTGGGATAGGCTTATGGGTTGAAAAGGTTGAGAGAAAGGCTAGGGGGTGGTTGGAAAGATCAGATCTTTGAAGGCTTGGAAGCTCCTTCCCTCTCCTTCGCTCTCTTCCTCATTCTCATTCTCTCTCACTCTCTTAAGCTAAAGGGGAGAAATGACTTGTTGGAGATGCATGAAATGAGAAGAAGAGGGGGCTATTTATAGCCTTCTCCAATGGCTCTATGGTAATTTCGAGTTTTGGGAGGGGTAAATGTTGATGTGGCAAGAGGTGATTAGTTAGAGGGAGAGAGGCGCCACGTAACATGCTCCCATTAGTTAATGGAGTCGATAAAAGGGTAAGTAAGCTCGGATTGGGGGGGGGGGGGGGGGGGGGGGTAATTCCATGAGAAAGTTGACTTTTGGATGATGGGACAACTATCCACATGCGGGCTGCAAGCCGCAGCACCGCTTAGGCCTCGCTCGAGCGTGCGGGCTTTGCTTGATCTGCTGGTTCGATCGATGGTCTCCTTTTGGCTCAGATAGGTGGGTTTAGGTTTGGGTAAAGGGATTCCAATCAGGGTATAGGATAAAGACGATTGTATGTGGATTTGAATGGTTTGGATTACGGTTTCTGGTTGCAAGTTAGGAGTTCGGGACTTTTGGGTTAGGTTTTCAGGTTTAGTCTGGGATTTGTTTTGGGATATGATCATAGTTCCCAGATTGTCTTAGCCTTCTCAATACACTAGCCTGGGTTGGGTGTCTAAGATGCCCCTCTTTGGCTGAGGTTGCAAGCAACTAAGAGCCAAAGCGAGTGGACACCCCACCCTTCTAGTTAGAAAAGGGGGAGTGATTCAAATCTATTGCTTGCCATTATATCATTGTCAGTCAACTGTTTGGAAAAGAGATTACTTGCACATGTCTTGAGGGTTGAGGAAAACGTTGTGATTGTCCCCTGCGCATTCGTCGCGGCTTTACGGGTCATCAATCACAACCCTTTCACATCAAATTATTAATAACATTGGAGGGTAAGTCTGAAAAGTAGAGCCTGTGCACGTTCGTGCGGCTTTACGAGGATTCCCATACTGTTTGGTCTGTCGTTCCTTTGCTACTTAATCACCCTAGGAGTATTTGGTCTGTTTAATTGTCAAAGTGGTTAGCTGCCCTGCGCGTTGGTGTGGCCTTATGAGGAACTCACTACGCCGACTTGGACTCAATCAAAATTTTCAAACATCACGGACTAGGTATGTGCAGGTATTCCTTTGTCATGCAGTCTGCTGATTCTGATACTTTGGTTATAATGGATTGTTGTCACTTTGAGTTTGATTATTCTTTATAGAGATAGATACACTCATTTCTTACTAGCATTCGTATGACTGTCCAGATATAGAGATCGGGCCAATTGTATGTGTATAATGTACGAATTCGATCATCCTTCGGGGAAATTGGAAGAGTTTGAATCTTATTTAGCTGTTTGCACTGACCATAACTAGAGAATATGGGAGATTCCTCAGTGTACTGCACGCCGTGTGCATTTTTTGAAAGTTTTTGTTTAAAATTTAATCTCTTTGGAACTAGACTCCTTGAAGATTTTATTTCAAGATACTTTTAGATTTTTTAAAAAATATCCATTCGATCTTGTGGGTGGGCTTCGTCGTTCAATTTTTCTTTACACAAGTTAAGTAAACAGTCGCGTTGCCTCCACTTATGAGTTCGCGGGGCTAACGGTTTTTATTTGAGATATTTTTGAAATTTTTGAAAGATTTGTCCTATCTCGTGAGAGGGCGTCGTCGTCCGATTTTTATCGTATGGTCTGGATCGAATAGCCAGATGGCCTCCACTAATAAATTAATGGGGTAATTGAGGAATATAGGCCTGATTTGGACATGTGGGCTTAGGACCATGGGCCTTGAAATTAGGCTTGTGAAGTGGGTCTTGCTTTGGATATGTGGGCCTAGGAAATGAGCTTGAAAACATGGGCTTTGAACCATGGTCCTTTGGACAATGGGCTTGGTGAGCTTTTGACATGTGGGCCTTGTGGACTTTGAACTTGTGGGCCATGTGGGTTTTGAAATGTGGGCCTTTGGGGCTTTGAACTTGTGGGCCTTGTGAGCTTTAAAATGTTGGCCTCTAGGGCTTTGAACTTGTGGGTCTTGTGGGCTTTGTGAGCTTTGAAACGTAGGCCTTTGGGGGCTTTGAACTTATGGGCCTTGTGGGTTTTGAAATGTGGGCCTATGGGGCTTTGAACTATGGGCTTCTAGGGCTTTGAACTTGTGGGTCTTGTGAGCTTTGAAATGTGGGCCTTTGGGGGCTTTGAACTTGTGGGCCTTGTGGGTTTTTAAATGTGGGCATCTGGGGCATTGAACTGTGGGCCTTGTGGGTTTTGAAATGTGAGCCTTTGGGGCTTTGAACTGTGGGCCTCTGAGGCTTTAAAATGTGGGCCTTTTGGCGCCTTGACTTTGACTTTGTGGATCCCTGACTTTGTTGGCTACTTGTCCTATATATGCATGAATATTTATTTATTTTTTAGTTTTTTTGTAAAGAAAGGAAAGCAATGTCTTAAAAGACTTTTTTGAAAGGAATGAAATTTTTTGCTTATGCCAAATTTTTTGGTGTTTGCTTGTGTTTGGATTTTTTCTTTGGATGGTAGAATCAGAATATTGAACTTAACCCACATCGAATCCAGTATTTTGAGTTGTTTACTAAGGATCCCGATTCCCTAAGAGTAGCGCATACTAGGATCATGCCCCTTGGATTTGGGCAAAGTCTGACAGAATTCTGATCCAGGACATATCTTTTCCTTGTGCTTCTTCACTTTGCTTGTTGCCTTGGCTTCTCCTGTTCCTGCGCCTTTTATTTTCCTTTTTTCCTTTTGTAGCCATTTTTGCTCGTAGTGCCTTTTTAGGTTTTCACCACGACCGGCTTTCTCGTCATTTTTGCCCATGACGTCCTTTCGAATTTTCATCATGTGTAACTCCCTGACTTTTTAGGACTCGAATATATGACCCGTTTCCCAAAAACACGAGTTTTAACCTTAAAGGATGGTCTAATTCGAGTGTACATTTTTTTTCATCAAAGCAAATGAGCGTGGTATGGACAAATCGACATAAAAGAAAATTTTCATTATCATTCAAATGTACAAAAAGCTGCCCATCATGACTTATACAAACCAATGTCTTTGAATTTAACAAGTACAAGATTTTCAAGAATTTAATACGTGAAGAATAATATAAAGCATATAAATATAAGTCATAAGATCACGTAGCTCCTCCAGGCAAATACAGCCATGCATCCCTGGCGATCGTATCCCTGCTTCTCATCAAGTCTGAACATACATATTACTTAAGCCACTTGTAGTACCTGTATGGTTATATTTTTTATAGATGAGTGGCCAACTCAGTGTGAATTCTCCTCAAGATTATATACCGCCGCATTAGGTAAGCATAGTTATAAAACAGTCAGACAACTAAAACAGAGTAAATGTAGTCTTATTAGATGCATAGATGCATGAATGCAATCATAAAACCTAGGAAACATCATCTAGTCGGGTCACCTATTCAATCATCGACCCGGGTAAAACATCCGGATGGTCGGTGCCCCAGGTAAAACATCCAGATGGGCATGGGGGTCATCATCTAAGGATATGACTAGTCATTAGCGCAACACTCGACGTAATCGCATGGGCATGAAGATCCAAGTCATCATCATAAATCTAATGGCTGGTCATAAGCGCAACATTCAACGTAATCGCAGGGTAAAGTGATCCAAGCCATCGAATATGCCATGTATGCATGATTAGCCAAGTCATTATTACTCCATTTACAACCAACCAATTTAGATAAGATCAAAAGTCACTACGGGGAGCACATGGCCCAGCGTAGGCCGACAGCTCGAGTATAGTGTCCCATTACCACCATCCCTAGCCCATGAGGCTACCATCTTAGAATGTTTAATGGAAACCCGTCGACTAGTGGCCAATCATATTATAGTATATGAGGCTTACCATCACATGGTTACACGGTGTAAAACATCGAACCCATATACAAAAAATACCAGAACAAAGCCACATAGGGCAATATCAACCAAGCCACATAGGGCAATTATCAAAATAGGCCTCATAGGGCGAGTATCAAAATCATGAGATAAAAGACCATCCTTGAAAATCATTGGACATAATAACCCTAGATGGTAGGCCCACATCAATGATCCATTTAGACCACTACTCAATAACCACTAAGTCGAAGGTTCATTTTAATCACAACCAGTCGGGTTACATCCCAAGTATGGGTGTACATTTATAGGTGGGGGTTTCCCACTAATGTACCAGTTTAAAGTCCATAAGCAATACACAAATAATCCACAAGCATGAACAAATATACAAGATAAACATTAAGCATGCAATATTGCAATTCAATTTCCACCAACTAATACATGTGATTATAAGAGAGAGATATCAATTATAATTTTTAATAAAAACTATAACTTAAACTAATGAGAAGATGGAAAGCTCAAGGGGAAGAATCATCACCTGGAAGGTCACGGTATTTCACTCCGATTCAACAATCCTAGATACCTTACAACCCAAGAATAACATAAGTAGTCCCTAGAGTTCATAGCTTGCATTAGTCGCATGATCTCGAGGTTTTAAGTCGATTAATATTGTGTGGTAAAGGGCTCATGAGGACTATGAAAAAGGGTGTTTGGGCTTGAGTTTAGCCACAATTACATCGTGGTGGGCCTCATGGATGAGCCGCACTATCTACGCTATTTACTTTATTTTAAGAGATTGTTTTAGAGTGTTACTCCAAAATGAACCGTGTCAAAGATCATTGGACAACAGCGGGGATAGTAATTTCCATGGTTTACAATTCCATAGGGTTAATAAAGTCACGAGGACCAGAGCCAAGTGGATGATGAATATCCTATTGGCCCACCATCCTGTGACCCAAGGGTCTTCATTGGTGGGTGCTCACCCCACTATTTTCTGCAGTGTGGTCCACATGATATCAAATCTGACTTATTTTTATTTGTCCCACACCTTAGGACTACCCTTCCAAAAGGATGGACAGTCTGGATGAACTGCATCCATCAGGGTGGGGTCCATGAATGTGACCCACCCACGAGACACCTGCATTTATATTATATTGTTTTGGTTTTTGCAGGGCAGCAACGTCCAGGTGGGTGGACAGTTAAAGTGAATAAATCACATACAACATCACGGTAGGCCCGCGGCTGGCAGATCCTAGCCGCTGGATCTGTCCAAACTTGGGCCCACGATCCCACAAGAGCTATGGCGAGGATGCACTGTACGTGCAACAAGGTGCGGGCCACCGATTGGAATGTGGTGTGGCCCACCGTGATTTTCATGGTGTGATCCACTACACAGACCATGCACACATGCTCTTATATCATGGTGGGGCCCACGTACATGGCCCACTGTCAGAACAAGCTCGTGGAATGGATAAACGGTCTTGGATGGAACACGTCCATCAGTGGTAGATCCCTCCACGTGATGTGGCCCACATATGTTTTATGTGTATTTGTAAACATATGGACCTGGTGGGTCTTACGTGGATGTGGCCCACCAGGATATCGTATATATATTAATAGATTATTATATAAGCATATATTATATTATGAAATAAAACATTATTTTATTTTATTTTAGAGGCACGTCAGGCCTGTTGTCCGCTTGGGATGGCCCACCAATGCACAACCCCCTGTAGCATGCTATTTTAGAGCTATTTCTGGCCCCAGTTTTGGCTCAAACACGGCTCTCTTCTGGGCCACTTTCGACCGAGTTTTAGCCCCATTCACAGGCCATCGTTTGGCCTCAAACAGAGCCTACACTCAAGCCATGCTCGGCCTTAAACGGAGCTTGCACTCAGGCCATGTTTAGTCTCAAAATAGAGCCTTCAATCAGACCATATTCAGGCTTCTCTATGGTCAATTTTTTGCCCCAAATATGGCTTATAGGAGACCTCATAACAAGATGAAAAATGAAGAAGAAAAATGGAAGGAGGAGGACCTGGTTTGCTTGGCTGAACCGTCCTCCAACACAGACTCTCCCTCTTCTTATTTTTTCCTCTCTCTCTCTCTCTCTCTCTCTCTCTCTCTTTCCTTTCCTTCACTCCTTCCTTTTTATCTCTTTCTGTGTAAACCCTGGAGCGCTGAGCCTGTTTTATAGGCTGGGAGAGGGACAGCCGACGTTTAGCTAGTATCCCCTCTTTTCAACGGTTTGGATCCATGGCCCGTAGTGCATGGGGCTCATCTGTTTGATGTCCCTTGAGATTAAAGCACCACAAACTTTTGAGTCGGGTCTCAGCTAGTGCGAGCTAGAAAATCCCTAGCGGAGTTGCCTATCTATAGACACTGAAAATTGGTGCCCATGCTAATTTGCACGTTATGTGTTTGATGGGGTGATTAGGCTGATTTGTGGTTGTTGGAGTCGCCACTAGCCAAATATTTTCAAAATTCCGTAGTCGGCTAGAACCGCAAAATATGTAAGGTTGGAGAAATCCAAAGACTCTCCTACCTTAGATTGACTCCTGGTCTGTGATCCAGGATTCCGGGTAAGGGATCTAGGTTATAAAAAGGGAAGGGGTTAGGCACCCTCTCTGCCCGTATAAATGTACGGTCTCTAATTAGTGGTGTAAAATAATTTTAAGGGACAATGGATGTTGTGGTCGAGATGGGACTAGGCATGCACGCAGATTTCTGATATGGTAAGATCTGAGATTTCGACGAGCCACAGAGAATATGTCCAATGGTGCGCTTAGAAGGCGGATGTAATGATGCTGATGCAAAGAGGTGAGAAAAATGGACTAGATCACTAGAAATTTCTGATGTAATGATGCTGATGCAAAGAGTTCGAGACTTTTGGGTTAAGTTTTCAGGTTTGGTCTGGGATTTTTTTTGGGATACGATCATAGTTCCTAGATTGTCTTAGCCTTCTCAATACACTAGCCTGAGTGGGGTGTTTACAGCTTGAAAATGGCTTGAAAATGGTTAGGTATGGCTTTGGCTTGGAAATGGCTTGGATATGACTTTGGCTTAAAAGTGATTTGTGTATGGCTTTAGATTAGAAGTGACTTGTATATGACTTTGGCTTAGAAATGGCTTTGGTGTGGCTTAGGAATGGTTTTGTAGTATGAGGGTTTAAGGATCATCAAAGTTCTATCTAGTTACTAACCTAGGTGGGGTGTATACAAAGTTACAGTCGCAATTAATCTTTTATAAGACCTTAATGTGCTTATTGCAACTAGCCCAACTCGATAGTGAGATTCCCTGATCATAAGGGTTAATCTGATTGAAATCGAGGCTAAATTAAATGCCCATGTCAACATCGTGACCATAATACTAGAGAACTTCCCACTTTGACCGATTCATATGCCAATTCGGCATTAGCACCACCCATCAATCATTACAATATTAGAGGATTGGTCTACAGAACCAGTTATTATTGCGTTGGAGACTGTGTTGGAGGAATCCCCAAGTCCTTTGAGAAGCCAAATGCGATTACTCCATATCAGTGACAACCTTAATACCTCATCGAGGAAGTTCCCTGATAGATCTCTGCAGCGAGAAAGGGTAAGAGACCGAAATCATGACCATCATCAGCAGGCTCGAGGGATAACTCACCATTACTAGTGATCAAGACGATTGTCATGTCCATATTTAGAATGTCTAACAGAGGAATACATAGTGAAAGATGATGGAATAGCCTTCAATGAATTAGAGATGGCACCGACCAAGATGGATGATGCCAAAGCTGATGTCTAAGACACTATGATTGTAATGAATATTGGGACAGAGAGAAATTCAGGATCCACATTCATCAGTGTAGAGATGAATCTATAAGCATGGATGAGATGATGTATCTCCTTTGAGATTACATAGACTGTTTCTTCTGTGATTATCATAATATGCCTAGGTTGAATCATGATTCAGTCTAACACCACCATCTAATCAAGCAAGGTTTCAAGCCGTTCGAGTAGCTTGCAAGAAGAATGGCTCCTGAAGTCACCCTCAAAATTAAGGAAGAGATCGAGAGACTATTGAAGGCTAGATTCATCGAGCCGATTGGTATGCTAACTAGATTTCAAATATAGCCTTAGAGATCAAGAAGAACAAGAAGTTGAGGGTCTGCATCAATTTTAGGAATCTAAATCTCACAGCCCCGAAAGACAAATACCCAATGCCAATGACAAATCAAATGATTGACAGGGCCGCATGACATGAAATCATGTCCTTCATGGACGGCCATTCCGGTTATAATCATATCTTCATCGCAAAAGAGGGTATCTCGAAGACAATGTTTTGGTGTTTGAGGGCGATTAAGACTTGCTGTTGGGCTATGATGCCGTTTGGGATAAAAAAGATGCAGGTGCTACTTATCAAAGGGCGATGAATGTCATTTTTCATGACATGATTAACAAGTTCATGTAGATGTACATCGATGATGTTGTGGTGAAAATAGTCAATCTAGGTGACCACTTTACCAGTCTAAGGTCTTTTAAGTGCATGGGGAAATGTAAATTGAAGATGAATCATCTGAAGTCCTCGTTTGGTGTTTCTATCGAAAATTTCTTAGAATTTCTAGTCCATTAGGAGGCGTTGAGGTTGATAAAAATAAGGTATGAGCGATCTTAGAAGCGACACCTCCTAAAAATAAGGAATTACAAAGGCTCATCGACTAGGTGAATTTCTTACGTAGATTTGTCTCGAACTTTACAGGGAAGAATGGCCCATTTTCACCATTAATCAAGTTAAAGGTTGACTAAGAATTTATTTGAAAACTATGGCATCAGGCTACTTTTGACTAGTTAAAGGGGTATCTCATGAAACCCTCTATATTAATCCCTATAGCAAAAGACACGCCATTCCAATTGTATATTTCGACCACGGAGGAGTCAATCGGAGCATTGCTCGCATAAGAAAATAACGACAAGAAGGAACATGCCATTTATTACTTGTCTAGGACTTTACATGACCTTGAGGGAGATTGTCATTGAAAAGCTCTTTTTAGTGTTGTATTTAGCTGCAACGAAGCTCCGACACTATCTAATGATCAACACAGTTCACGTCATTTTGTCAATTGATCTGATCAAGTACATCCTCACATGACTGATCTCGTGAGGAAGGATCGAAAAGTGGATTCTGGCATTATCATAGTTTTCTTCCATGTATGTCTCCCAGAAGGCAATGAAAGTCCATGCCTTAATAAATTTCCTGGTCGACCATCCTATGTGGGTGGATGCTCATAGTATAATAGAGGAATTAGAGATTCATGCATCCATCTGGTTCCATGACAGCTTACATTTAATGGATCATAAACAAAACATTCCTCTAGAGTATGGGTAATCATAATTTCTCCCACTGAGAAGAGGAAAGATTATGCATTTTAACTTGAATTTGACTGTACGAACAACCATGTTGAGTATAAAGCATTGATAATTGGCCTATAAAATTTGTTAGAATTAATGGCCGAAAACATCAAGGTTATTGGTGACTCTAAGTGCACTAGTTAGGCATTAGTCTCATTATGGGACAACCGTGCAATTATTGGATGAGTTTGATGATGTGGTATTAAAGTGTGTTCCTTAAAAAATCAATGATGATGCCAACGAAATATCGCAAATCGCGACAGGCTTAAAGCTTCTGGAGGGTTTATCCAAGAGGTTTCTTGCAATACAAAAATGCTCATTATCTGCAACACAATAGAGGTCCTTGATTAGCGATGTAATATCATTAAAGCTTACAACCGATGATTGGTGATTTCCAATCATTATATATCTGATGAGACCAAGTACAAGGACAGACCAATCAATGTGTTGGATCTCTTTGCATTACTTTATCTTAAATAATGATTTATATAGACAATGAGCTTGTTCTAAAATTTCTAAGGTGGGACGAAGCCATGGTGGTCATGAGTGAAGTACATGAAGACATTTGTGGGGCTCACTAGGCATGCAAGAAGATGCAGTGGTTGATTTAAAGGCATGGTTACTACTAGCCAACAATCCAAAAGGATTGCATGAAGTATGCTTAGGGATGTCAAGCATGTCAAAGGCATGGCCTGTTACAACATGTCCAAGCATCATAGCTTCATCCAACTGTGAATCCATGACCTTTTCGAGGTTGGGCCATTGGCATCATAGGACATATATATCCGTTTTCTTAGAATTAGTAAAGGTTCATCATTGTGGCAACAAATTACTTCACCAAATATGTGGGGGTGCGACCAATGAAAGGGGTCAGACGTGTATAAGTTATGGATTTTATTAAGGAACACATCATCCATCGATTTGACATTCCTAAGATGATCACAATAGATAAAGAGAGCCTTTTCGAGAGCACAGATCAAAGCTTTTGCTCCCACATATAAGTTCAAGTTTATATACTCTACACTGTATTATGCTTAGGCTAACGGACAAGCCGAGTTGACCAACACGATTTTAAAGAATACCATTAAACGAATGGTAGAGAATAATCCATGATCTTGGCATACCACGTTATTCGAAGTATTGTGGGCCTATAGAACCTTACAAAGGACAAGTACTAGGATGATACATTTCGCATTGACATATAGACATGACGTAGTGTTACCCAAGGAGGTTAATATTTCCTCTTTGATGGTGGTATACCAGCGCAAGTTAACCCCAGAAAAATTTATTGAGTATATGCTTACGGAGCTGGAAGAGTTGGACAACGTATGGTTGCAGACCCTGAAAGTTCACAAACTCAAAGTTGCAAGATCTTATGACAATAATGTGAAGGGAAAAAGCTTTGCTGAGGGAGAAATAGTATGGAATACCAAGCATTTGATAGTTGCGAAGGATGACAAATACAATAAGTGTTCGATAACATAGGAAAGATCACTGAAAGTAAAGAAAGTCCTATGCGGGGTAGCTTATTTGCTGCAAGATATAGATGGCCGAGAAAGCATAAATCTTATCAATGACTGAAATTTGAAAAAGTATTATCCAACACTATGGGAGTCCATGTAAACTGAAGAAATAATGGCTGTTGACCAGGCTGGCCGAAGTAAGGAATGAAACAACAATAGGGAAAGTGAAGATTGGCCGTCACAATAATTTAGTATGACACATCATAAGTCAATCTAATATGAACTCTTTATCTTCATCTAATTAATAAAATAGTGGTCAAGTTGTTAAGCTTAGGCTATCACCCATTAAGAACATTATTTTCAGTTTTAAAATGAAACGCTTTGTATTCGTAACAATAGTTGAAAATCATGCTAGGAGAAATTCGACGCTTGCATTAGCTCACACAATGGTCAAGTGCGAACCTTATGTTGTCATGCGTCACATGTGGGAACAAACGTCAAAACCAAAATGCCAAATATCCCCTAACATTTCTCGATACAAAGGGATATGGGGGGCATTGTTTATACCCATTTTCGTTGCCTAACATGAACTAATGAAAAGTTGCTACGTGTTAACACTATGGGATCAGTATTGGTGAAAATCTCACTTACACCTGGGAGTATCTTCGCTTGATCTTCCTTTGTTGTTACATATTCTGGTGTTAATGCAGAGGCACATACCTATACACATGCCTTTAAAAGATCAAATCGATGGATGCCACGTGGCCACAATTAACGTATTAATTAATGAGGTATCATGCCCAACATGTCTATAAAGGCATGCGAAGAGAAATGTATCCTATCATAGATTTGGCTATGGTACACTCGCTGAGGTCGTCTCTCGTAGTCCTTTCAAAATGGGAGATCTTCTTAGAAACGTTCGGAGAGTTTGTGACATTTGAGACTGTTTTGAATATCCGACGATCAGACCCTTGTCTAAGTAAATATGGTTATGGTTCGGACCTAAATCAGGAGAGTGGAATTGGTCGGATCATGTCCCAAGCCGTACATAGATCAAAATAAAAGAATGAGAGTGCTTGATGATCCAATCATGTAGTTGTGCTTCGATTGGGATTAAGAGTTTGGGAGATTAGGATCTAGTGGATCATGTCCATCTATCCATTCGAGAACTCCAAACCTTAAAGGAACGGTACCTAAGGTCAAATGTAGGAGGTGGTTTGATTGGGTTATGAAAATGCATGGCCATGATCGATTTTAGGTCTGAGATCATCCCTATAAGTTCCCTAGATTGATTCCAAATCTAATTAATGGGCCACAAAGATCTCCCATAAAAGGATCAACTAGAAGAAGATGATCTGAGAAGTCAACAGTTCTAGATCTATCTAGAGTCCTTCCTATTCGGAATGCATGTCGTAAACATGGAGGATCCATGATTAATAAGGAACTCGAGGCCCTACGCAAAACATATCTATTTACTTTTCAATTTATATTTCATTTATCATTTTAACACATCCTAGGTTTAACATAGATCGATATTGTCCAGTGTCTACCGGTACAATGCCGTAGGATTAGATTAAATGTCCACAATCCTACGTTGTTGGGTTTCAATTAACTAAGTTCTTATTTAGGAGATCACACCTATCTGGTCACATCCTGCTGACCATTCACTTCGATCGTTTGTTTTGATGAACGGGTCATGTATTTATCTCTCGTTTGCTTATTTCTTTAAGTTGCTTTTAATACTTTGTCGATGATAATGGGCTACATATTCAATTAATGAAATTAACATTGTTCAATCATTTTTATTTATTTGTTAATCTTCATTCATTTAATAAGTATATTGCAATGGTGAAAGAACAAATCCTTAGACACAAGGCAAAAGGAATTCATGAGGAAGGGCTAACCCCTACCATTTCATGAGCCACCTGGTCATTGAGCACAATCAATGACTAAGAGATAGAGGTGGGCATGAGTCAAGCTAGCTCAACTAACTCGCTCGACTCAGATAGAGTCAGCTCAGATTGACTTGGCTTGAATGGACGAGTAGGGATGAGTCAAGCTTGAATCCTGTAGCTCGAGTCGAGTTCGAGCCGAGTTCGAGCTGAGTTCGACCATGCACTAGTTTAACTCGACTTGACTTGAACTCGAAACTCGAACTCGAGCTCAACTCGGCTTGATTTGAAATAGGTTTTTACTTTTTATAATTTAAATATTTTATATATATATATATATATATATATATATATATATATATATATATTATAACATTCTAAAAACCCTACGCTACCCACACGGCTCTACTCCACCTAGGCCCCACCTCGCTGCCCACCGCCCGTTCCCCCGACGAGCAACATCAATTAGAGGTGGGCCACTACCACGTATGGCCTACGATTGCCCGAACGTTGCTTGAACGTCCACCCGATCTCGCCCAATCTCGACAAGGTGAGTGCATCTGTTCCTTCTTCTTAATCTTCTTCTTCTCTTCCTCTTTCTTGATTCCGTTGGAGATCCAGTCATCCAGATGAAGATTTGAATGGACGATTGTGATCATTTACCCTTTTTATGTGATGGATACAACACATACATCAGGGATCGGGTTCCGTGATGGCCTGATGTGTTGGGCTAGGTGCTAGAGAATGGGGTCCACTTGATGAGTGGCTTGGATCTCGAATCGGGTTCCGTGATGGCCTACCTGATGCACGTCATCTATCTGTTTGGACAATGGGCCCACCTGATGTATGCGTTGTATCCATGATGTCCATCTATTTGGATAGTGGGCCCATCTAATGTATGGGTTATATCCACACTGTCCATCTGTTTAGACAATGGGGCCACCTGATGTATGCTTTGTATCCATGCTTTCCATCTATTTGGACAAGTCGACCCACCTAATGTATGGTTTATATCCACACTGTCATCTATTTGGACTTTGGACAATGGGGCCACCTAATGTATGCGTTGTATCCATGTTATCCATCTATTTGGATAGTGGTCCCACTTAATGTATGGGTTATATCCACACTGTCCATCTATTTGATGTAAAAACCACGTAATGTGATTAATTTTCTCAAAGAAATACTCCAGATAGTTTTTATCTAATGCATTAAGAATGATATATTATAGGTTTCATAACTTTGGAATATGCCTTTCCAAGTTCTAGTTTAGTCAGATTTGTACCTGTAGAAATGAATGTAAAGCCCTTCACTCCCAGAACTACCCTAAAACTAGAATTCTAGAAAACCATCCAATGGCTTTCTGTGAAAAAAAAAAAATCTCTAAATCCCCTGTTAAAATTTTCAACAACTCCCTTCATGTCTCCTTTTGCCAAATTGAACCAGTAAAACGCAAAAATAGTACTCTTTTCAAGGCCTCAGTTGTGACTGTTTTTAGGCCATTTTCTAGCCTATATACAGTCCATCGAATGCACTAATTTGAGGTCTTACTGAAGAAGCATCATATAAAGATTTAGAGAGAGAGAGTGTGTGTGTGTGAACTATGCTAATTCCTGTACAACCTAGTCCTTCCCCCTAACATGCCAGTTGTTTAGGAGATTCGTACCATGCAAATGGTAGGCCTCACTGTTAAGTCACCTGGCACGAAAATCAGCATGTTTGCTCATCAGGTGGTTCATACTTGTATGTCGAGTTATACTTTTAGGTTTTTGAAGCAATAACAATTTTTCAACATTGCCAAATATACATAATAGTCAGCTTAATGTCCATACCTCAGTAGATTAAAAAAGCTTCCCAAACTCGCATAAAATTTACTCAGGACAAACACCCTTTAGAAAATGCTTCGAGTTCCCTGATAGATGTACTTCATGCTGTAGAAGCATTATGCGAGGTTATACAGTCATTCTAATAGATCCGCCAAAACTTTATATAACTTTTTTCATGTAGTTCAAAAGCGAGGAAGTTTCAGTGAATTGCCCTTACATTAAATCGGTGACAAGAAAAATGAGAATTTTCCATCAGCTCACCTATCAGGGGTACCATCCAGAATCAAGCACCAAACACGCAAAATTTGCTTTGTATTGGATGTTTACTTCAAAGTGTCTAATATGATTATACAAATTGATGTCAAATGCTTAAATATTGTAAGGAAACAACATAATCTATTGCATAATATAACAATTAGAAAATAACAAACGTACCAAGGCCCACACTGTCCATGAAGTCTTTGACTCTAGTCCCTCCATTTTTCACTTAACACTCGTCATAGATTTCAATCCATGCTTTATTATAAACTATATTAAATGAGTATCCTTATCTAAAACTTCTGTAGCTCTAAAATATGCTTTGTTTCTAAATGGTGTGTAACAAGCAATGTCTTTGGATGATCCATCCACCGTTATTTAGGATTATGGATCCCAAGTGTACTCCCCAACTTCTGGAAAAATGAAAATCTAATGTAAATTGTGTGCGGCCAGATTTGTTAACAAAACAAATCGTCTTAGACTGCACTTATCAGGTCGGGGGGAGATGCAAAACTATATCCCAAAGCATCAGAGGAGATACGATTTTTATACCAGGCTCTTATAGACTCCAACAAGAAGCCTTCTATTCCCTCTCCCACACCGAATACAACTAGCAATAGGATATACAATAATAGACCCGTTCTAATCAATGAAGATTCCGAAATAGAGAAGTTGGAGAGAATAAGTAGGGAAGAGTAAGAAAAGAATGCATCTAGATTAAGAAGACTATAAGAAGAGCAATTACAATTAGCCTTGAAGTTGAGAAAGAAAGAGGTAGATGCATCAAGATATCAACGATTTACTCCTCGATAACATGACACAGAAGCAAGATTGAGCTCGACAAGTAAGAAGTCATCAAAGTTTATTTCCAAACTCGCCTCATTTTACAAGAACTTGGGTATTCCGTATTAAAGATTTTGACCTGCGGAATCACACAGATCTAGATCTAGGATAGCAATTCAATGGTACCAAGCACACACAAGAGAACTCAGATTTAACGTGAAAAAACCTTGAGAAAAAAACCACGGCACAAAGCGATAGATCTCCACTATGAAAACAGAAATTACAAAGAGAGAGGACTTACCGAATTCGAACAACCTCGAATCTCACCCTTGCTACACCCTTTAATTTTCCTAGAACCCCTTTAGAAAGCTTTCCCATCTATTCTCATACCCTAGAAAAATCCTAAGAACACCTATTTATAGTTTAGACAACTTTCCTTCCGCATTCCAGTTGCGAAAGGACACAGATTTTCGCAATCCGTAAAATCACGGAACAAATCTGCGTAACCTATGACTAGTTGAAGGGAAGCTACGACTAGTCATACTACGACTGGTCGAACAATCCCTACGACTGGTTGAAGGGTCCGGACATGAAAAACTAATCTCGTTGGACTTCAAGTCGTGCAAGCCACGACCAGTCGAGCAGCTCCCACGACCGGTCGAAGGTCCCCACGACTGGTCGAGCAACACCATAATCAGATTTAAGACATCTCCTAACAATCTCCACCATGTCTTCAATCTTCAACCGTGTAGCTTCTTGACCTCTTCTCTTATTTCTATATCACATCATAGCTTCTTATGCACACTCTATCCTTCTTTTACGCCATCGCCAAGCCCAGAAAAGTTTCACAAAACTTGAACTTCTCTACAAGAACGATCTAGGAGAGCATGTTCGTCGAATCAGAATCCACGTGCCCAACCATCCTTGCTCCTGTCTTCTCAAAAGGAAAGACGTAGTCTTCTTACCATCTCACCGCTCCCCAATATTGCTTGCCGGGGTACTTGCTTACAACACTGATAACTTCTAAAATAACCGGTCTAATCCAGACCCTGACATACACTGCCAACCACATTCGAATAAGGCTCATGAGATATCTTACTTTTCCTCATATGTTTTGGGACAAATCCCGAGAAAAACTTGAGGAGAGATATGTAGGGAACGCTCTCCGGCTTTACCCGACCCATCACATCCTTGATCAATACCTACACACAAGGTATTCCTCCTGTGATTACCAAAGCCTATTCCTCCTTCAGTCTCAATGCCGAAAACCATCTTTGCAGCCCCCAATCCTTCATTCTAAATATCCCACTTAACCGTGTCTTTAGTACATTGATTTCAGACATGTCATAATTGGTGATCTATATGTCATCAATTCCTGACTCACCATGAAGGAATCAAATCACTGCCTAGGCGACAGGTCGAACCACGACCTCCTGCAAAGTCTTTTCTCAGCCCCTTTAACTTCGAATCGCTCTAGTTGCTTCGCGTAGATCTGATCTTCACTTTCCCTTACAGAAGCACAGAATCCACATCCATCTTTCCAGCTCAAGATCACGTTGGCCAACCAGTGCCAATCATGGATCTAATAGACACCTGATATACCGTCGACACGAATATCTCTGAGAAGTTGATCCCTTCTCTCTGAACATAACCCTTCTCTACCAACCTCGCCCTGTATCTATGTTGTATCCTCCTGAAGATTCACCTGCATCCAATCGCTTTTCGGCCCACTGGAAGCTCCACCCACTCCCATATGTCGATCTGGTACAATGAATCCATCACATCGTGCATAGTCACTTTTCACTTCTCAGCATTAGGCTCACCTAGAGCCAGCTGAATAGAAGATAAATCCCCTGCGATATTGGAGTCGTTCATGTACCTTACCGATATCTTACGATCATGCCGTGTGATTCTTCTCACAGGTGGCTGCTTCACCTGTTCTGTATCCCTGTCTACGGGTCTCAGCCTTCCTACCCTGCTCGCTCATGTGGCCATGCCCAACATGCCACACACATGCAGAGGT
Organism: Magnolia kwangsiensis; assembly: GCA_037074715.1. Lineage (NCBI taxonomy): Eukaryota > Viridiplantae > Streptophyta > Magnoliopsida > Magnoliales > Magnoliaceae > Magnolia > Magnolia kwangsiensis. The sequence continues at coordinate 147,404,912 of CM073573.1, forward strand.
GGAATCTGTTACATCCACTGCAGCTCCACCTTTTGAAGTGCTCCCGATCAACCTGAATAAGTTACCGAGTCATTGCGCTTTCAAGATTACCTGTGCCCCCTTCAATACATTAAGAGCACCATCAATACCTGTGTACTTGCATCCTTTTGCCTCAAGCACACCAAGAGAAATCAGATTCTGCTTCAAATCGAAAATATGCCTCACATCTGTCAAGGTACGCTCCACCCCATCAAACATCCTGATGCGCATCGAACCAACAGCCACAACATTACAGGCAAAGCCATTACCCATAAATACCTATCTACCATCGCACTCCCTGTAGATGGTGAACCAATTTTGATGAGGAATCATGTGAAAAGATGCTCCTGTGTCTAGCATCCACTCATCCTTACGATCATTGTATGACCGTTTGAGCGAAGACACAGATAGAACATCACCATCACATCCTTTTGACGCGGCAATGTTGGCCTCCCTGTATGAAGCCTCAGAATCTTCCCTCTTCGATTTAGGATTTTTACAATCCTTCTTCATATATCCTTCCTTCCCACAATTCTAACACTTTACCTTTCCTTTGTCTTTACCCTTGAATTTGGATCTAGAACCTGAAGAACCTGTACCTTATCCAGAATTTTTATCCACTGTAAACAGTGTATCAGAAGATGTCCCCATGTCACTGTTTAGTTGTCTCATAGCCTTCCCTTGAAGGGCTGAGCTAACGGTATCGACACTCAGGGTTTTATTCATGCTGCACATAGTGTCCTTGAATGACTCATAAGACACCGAAAGAGAATTCAGCAACATACATGCTTGTTCTTCATCTTTCATTACTTCCTCCATATCCAGTAATTTCTAAACTAATTTATTAAAGTTGCTGATGTAAGCCTCCAGATCTCCACCCTCTATCATCTTGAAGTTATACCACTGCCGCTTCAAGTACAGGTGATTTTTAGAGAATTTTTGCACATAAACACCCTCTAACTTCGCCCATAACTTAGCCACAGTTTTCTCCCTCATGACGTTATAGAGAACCTCATCCATAATACATAAACGGATCGATGATAAAGCTTTCTTATCAAGAGTATTCCAATCAGCATCAGTCATAGTAGATTTTCGCTCCTCAAGAGCACCATCTTCGCCTTGCTTGATTAAGGAACTCATCTTCTTGATTTTTCAGAACTCAAAATTATTTTTCCCTGAGTACTTCTCAATCTCATACTTAACGCTCGCTATTATTACTAGTCCCTCAGATTCAGATATGTGCCCCAACGATAGCTCTAATACCAGTTGTTGGGGATTTTGACCTACGGAATCACACAGATCTAGATCTAGGATAGCAATCCAATGGCACCAAGCACACACAAGAGAACTCAGATTTAACGTGGAAAACCCTTACGGAAAAAAACCACGACACAAAGCGACAGATCTCCACTATGAAAACATAAATTACAAAGAGAGAGGACTTACTCGATTCGAACAACCTCGAATCTCACCCTTGCTACACCCTTTAATTTTCTTAGAACCCCTTTAAAAAGCTTTCCCATCCATTCCCATACCCTATAAAAATCTTAGGAACACCTATTTATAGTTTAGGCAACTTCCCTTTCGCATCCCAGTAACGAAAGGATACAGATTTCCGCAATCCACAAAATCGCGGAACAAATCTGCGTAACCTACGACTGGTCAAAGGAAAGCCACGACTAGTTGTACTATGACTAGTCGAACAATCCCTACGACTGGTCGAAGGGTCCGGACATGAAAAACTGATCTCGCTGGACTTCGAGTCGTGTAAGCCACGACCAGTCGAGCAGCTCCCACGACCGGTCGAGTAACATCATAATCAGATTTAAGACATCTCCTAACATTCCGTATAGATCAGCTCATAAAAATAGTTTAAAAAAATTAGTCGAATCAATACAAGAGCATGGTGAAATAGTCTCCCCACCTTTTGCTTCAGAGGAGGTTAATGATCATATTGGAGAGGAGGTTAATGATCATATTGGAGAGGATAGTATCACTAGCCCGAGCTTGGATGACCAAAATTATGGATCTGATCTACAGTAGGAAAATTAACTTTGATGTATTAAGTTTTTTAGTTATAATCTTATAAACTTGTAGAGTTGCAATTTTAGACTTATAGCTGTACTCATATGGACTTAACTTTTCTACTAAATTGTTGTAACTTAAACTAAAATGTTGTATGTTAATGATCATATGCATTATCTTTTTATTTGTTCTTAAACATTATCTTCTTGTAGAGTTGTAGTCGTATGGATAAACTATTTCTTATGTATATTGATAATTGTTTTGTACATATTGTCATATTGATACTTATGATTATTTGTGATCTAATGTTGTTAATTAATATTTAGGCCACCTAGTGGTTTAATAATAAACCCCCCGTTTAGAAATTTATATTGAACAAGTACAATCATTCCACTGAAAATATTTGTTCTTTATGAATTCTTAAATTGTTCCATTTGGACAGTTCGGTAGCATATCATGTACTTAAGTTATCATCATTCAATTTATATGTGGTTGGAATTTCAGTAGTATTTCCCTATATTTTTTCTGAATATGTGGTTTTTTATTAGTTAGTTTCCACTACGTGTGTAATGGATTACATGTGGGTGTGATAACTAATTAGTATTGAGTTTTACATATATCTGGAGAATATTGGGAGGTGTTGTCGAAATTTCGGGTCACATGTAAATTATACGGGGACAGTATATGGTATGTTACTGAATGAGATAGAGACAATTAACACCTCTAGATAGAGACAAGTAGGAATAAGATATTTAGAAATAATTAGTAAAAAAATTAAAACAATTATGGACAATTTATAGTTATGTATATGTATGTATCCCGATAGATTTATTTATTAGGGAACTATTGAGACACTTGTGTCTTGTAGTTTATGGAGGGGCTCGATATTGTTTGTATTATATATTTATGTTGAGGGTCAAATATTTCATATTAGACCCCATTTATTACCTGAACTTATGAGCATGATATTGTTTAATAGTCCATTTTAACTGTGTTTGTGCTGCAAGGTATATTTACGAGCCTGGATCGAAATAAGATGCTAAAAGATGAGATTTAACGCTCAAAATTCACCAGAGCAAGGGACGGACTTCAGGGGACCAAGATCGATGGAATTACATGCTAGAGATTCGAGAAAATTGAGAAACTGAGGCTCAAGTGGCCCGAAATTGGCTTAGAATGCAAGATCACAAGGTTCTCACCATCCGATCAGCTTGAAACTTCATACATGGCCTGAGGACCATAAATGAACCGTACACATCAAATTTCAGCTATTGAAGATCTTTGGAAGTGGGCCAATGGACTGATCAACCGCTTAATTCATTAAGTGGGGCCCACCTGATATCTGGAACTGCCTCAAAATTGTTCTCGACGGTTAAAATAATATGAGGAAGAGGATGGACGGTGTAGATTTCTTATAAACATCACGGTGGGCCCTGTGTATAAGGTGTGTGCACACTGCACAATGCACGCACGCGTGCACCAGAGACAACGCACGCGGGTCAGCAGCACTGACCCGCACCATTCTAAAACAACAAGTGTTGTTACCGTTTTCTCTTACGCACAGACGGGCGCGTCCGTTTTACGATCGACTGTGGGCCCCACCTATGGACCATATGACTCATCTGATCCGACCATCTTGTAGAGAGCTGCAAACACTACAAAATCATGTTGACTTTTTCATTCATGCGTACACACGTGTACGTTACAGAGGCCATAAAAGGGCTGCCCTGCAACATTCAAAACTGATCCTTTTGTGATTTCTTCTCTGAGTAGCGCCAATGGATGTTCAAAACCATCTATTCCTGACTGAAATTTCATTCTGAATGCAATGGACGGGGTGGATTTTTCAGAAAATGCTTCTGTGGGGCCCACCGATCACAACAGCGAAATGGTATGAAAGGTTTCTCACATCCGCAAAAACTGACCTTTCCAGGCGGTTGTGGCCCACCATCTTTGATCATATGACAGATCTGAACCGTCTATCATGTAGAGGACCCAAGAAAGTCCCAAGGGATGGTATTTCTTTGGAATTTAAGCGAGGAAAGTGGCGATTTTTTAGGCACTGAACTTGGCTGCGAAAAGGCTTTCGCTGCGCATGCGATAACTTTCCAAATCCGATTCAAGTCCGATTTTCACCACTCCAGCAGCTATATAAGGAGGTTTTGGACGTGGGGAGCAATTATTCAGACCTTGGGAGGAAGATCCATAGCTTGGAGAACGGGTTAGACGTCTACAAGAGAGTGGGTAGTGATTATTTTAATTATTTTATCTTGAGATGTTTAACCCCATCATGTTGGGCTAAAACCTCTTAGCTAGGGCTAAGGGGGCAAGCTTGTAACATGATGGGAGAGTTGTGATTTATGCCTTTGATTTAATTTTTGAATTACCTTGATTATAGTTTAATTAATGAGAATGCTTTCAGCTTTTAATGGTTTGTTCTGACTGAAATTACAATAGATCTGCGATGGCTTTGAGTACTTCTCTTTTCCTTTTGATGTTTATGACGTTAGGACGCCCTGTTGTTCACCATAGTCTCCTGGGCATGGTTGGATGACGGTACCCTTCCTAATCTTCATACATGTGATTGGTTGGTAATTAGTTTAATTCTGTTGTTTGCCATAGTCTCTTGGGCATGGTTTGGTGATGGAATCCATTCTAATCATATACCCTTTAACTTTTTGAAAACTAGATCAATGGTAGTTTAGTAAATTTCATGATTCTTGAAGCAGGCATAAGATCTCCCTGATCCCTACAAGTGGATCCTCTGAATCCCTAGTTATCTTTCTTTGACTTTTCTTAAGATTTAGATAATTATTCCATCATTACTCCCTTAATTTCTATCTGATTGAGATTACACCTTATTCTAGTTCAAATTCTACTTAATTTTAGTGAACGTACTAGTTTCAGTCCTTTGGGATTCGACCTCCATCTTATCGAGTTATTACTACATCACAACCCTGCACTTGGGGAGTGAACAAGTTTTTGGCGCCGTTGCGGGGGACTGACGGCTACGATTTTCTGAAATTAATTAGTTTTAGGATTAGTTTAAGATTAGATTTTCTTTTTAGAATTTTCTAATTCTAGGTTTTAAAGCTTAGTTATTTTCCTTGTTAGAAATTTTTTTCTAACTTTAGAAACTTGTTATTCTTCATTCTATCTGATTTTTAGAACTAACCTAATTTTTTCTGTTTTGTAGGCTTTTGAGATAGTTTCTAAATTGGTAACTTCGTTCTTTTCTTCCTTTCCCTTTCTATTTCTAGTTTCTATTTCTCCTAACTTTGTTTCTTATTTTAGAATTTTTCTATAAATTTTTTGTAGGAAACTTTTAATTTAGTAAGCTCTTTCTAATTTCCTCTCTCTTTGAAATTTCTTCTTTTCTTTAGAAATTAGTTTACTTTTAATTAGGACTTTCTATTCTTAGAAACTAACTTGTTTTGTTTATTCTGCAAGTTCTTAACCTAGGACTTCAAATTTGGTAACTTCTTTCCATCTTTCCCTTTTACTTTCTAGATTTCTACTTCTTTTCTCTTAGGTCTAGGTTAGAATTTAAATCGAGGGCTGAGTGTGTTTTATGCTCCAGTGGGCACGCGACAACACTCGACGTCTCGTGACTGAAGGAGGATTAGTTGAGGGGTTGACTATCTATCGCAGGACTAGACACCACTTGAATTCTCCTGAGTTAGAGGAGGTTGTGGCTGAAAATCAACCTCAAGCACTACCCCAACCTAGGGTTGAGGAAGTATATGATGAGAATGAGGTGCATCAGGCACCCCCGCCTCGTACTTTACGAGATTACTTACAACCAGCGGGGGTGAATACGCCCTCATGCATGATTTTTCCTGCGAATACAGGACATATGGACATCAAGCCAGGGGTTATCCAACTCTTTCTTAAGTTCCATGGGCTTGAGTCTGAAGAACCATACTTGCATCTGAAAGAGTTTGACGAAATCATAGCCACTTTATACTTCCCTAATGTATCTGAAGATACAATTAGGCTGAAACTCTTTCCATTTTCCTTGAAAGAAAAAGCCAAGACGTGGTTACATTCACTGTGTCCTAGATCCACTGGCACATGGAATGATATGCAGAGGGAATTCATAAAGAAAATTTTCCCACATCATAAGACAATTACCCTCAGAAGAGCAATCATGAACTTTGCCCAAAAGGAAGATGAAATATTTTTCCAATGTTGGAAAAGGTTCAAGGATCTGGTTAATGCATGCCCACAACATGGCTTTGAAATATGGTGCATTATGAATTTTTTCTATGATGGGCTAACATCTTCCATGCGGCAAATGGTCGAGACAATGTGCAACGGAGAATTCATCAATAAAAATGTCGACGAGGTATGGGATTACCTCGATAGTCTCGCTGAAAAAACACAATCATGAGACTATTACCCAAGGACGAACACTACGTCTAGGCCGACTCATTCAAGAAAAAAAGGAAGAATATATCTCCTGAAAGAGGATGATGATCTTAATGCTAAGGTGGCTAATCTTACCAGAAAATTTGAGGTCATGGAAGGAAAGAAGGAAAATATTAATGAAAGTGTTTGCGGCATCTGTGATTGCAACATTCATACTATTGAAAATTGTCCTACAATACCTGCCTTTCGAGAAGTATTGAATGAACAATCTAATGCCGTAAATAACTATCAAAGACCTTTCAATGGAACAACCTCTAATACGTACAATCCTGACTGAAAAAATCATCCCAATTTCAGTTGGAGGAATGGACAAACTGCTACCCCTCAAGGTTTCTTCAATCAAAATTCAAATCAGGGGAGACTTCAAGAAGAACCGGTTCAAAATTCTATGCAAGAGCTGACGCAGATAATGCGAGATTTTATATAAAAGATATATTCACGTATGACGGCTATAGAAAAGGGGATGCTTCCTACACAACCAATCCCCAATCCTAAACCACAATACGAGACAGGTAATCCCAGCTCTTCAAATCAAATGGGACACGCTAAATTCATCACCACTCTTAGGAGTGAGAAGGTTATTGATAAAACCCTTCCGGTTAGGCTCGAAAAGCCTCAAGAACTAGAAGAGGACAACAATGATATATCTAGTGACGCCCCACAAAAATTTGAACCGGAACCTCTAGAAAAGCCAGTTGCTCTGTTTTCCCAACGGTTGGTTGAACCAAAACGTCTCTCTAACTCTCAGGATATCCTAGAGGTGTTGAAACAAGTGAAAGTCAACATTCCTCTGCTTGATGTTGTAAAACAGATACCTTTATATGCTAAATTTCTAAAAGACTTATGCACGACCAAACGATGAAAAAATGTTCAAAAGAAAATTTTCTTAACTGAGAAAGTGAGTGCCATCCTGAAACAAGATGTGCTGCAAAAATTCAAAGATCCCGGTTGCCCAACCATATCATGTGTAATCGGGAACTATCGAATTGATCACGCACTTCTTGACTTAGGAGCAAGCGTCAATCTGATTCCCTACTCGGTATACCAACAGTTGGGTTTGGGTGAATTAAAACCCAATCGAACCATACTACAACTTGCTGATCGTTCTATTCATGTACCAAGAGGGATAATCGAGGATGTGTTGGTCTAGGTTGATAGATTTTACTACCTTGTAGATTTTATCATCTTGGACATTGAACCCATCAATGACACGAGCACTCAGATTCCCGTCATTCTTGGTTGCCCATTCCTGTCCACTTCAAATGCAATTATCAATTGCAGGAATGGTGTCATGACTATGTCTTTTGGAAATTTGACATTAGAATCGAATATCTTTTTCAATAACGGCAACAACTCAGAGGATGATGACGATTTTCACGATTTTAACATGATTGATTCTTTTGTGGAAGATAAAAAGCCTCTCACCTTATCCTCTGATCCTCTCGAGACGTGTCTGGCCCACTCTCATGATCTTGATGATGATATAATTAGGGAGACGTGTGCCATGCTTGATACTGCACCGGTACTTGAACTTAACCGGTGGAGGCCACAAATTGAAGAATTGCCCCAAACTGATGTACTGCCTCTACCGTCTAAGCTCAAGCCACCGAAGCTTGACCTAAAACCTTTGCCCTCTGATCTAAAATATGTCTATTTAGGTCAGGATGAGACATACCCGGTGGTGATCTCTGCCCACCTGGAGAAAGAACAAGAGAGTATGCTGATATCTACTCTCATTGAGCATAAGGGAGCTCTTGGATGGACGATAGCGGACCTCAAAGAAATTAACCCATCGATTTGTACTCACCGCATATATCTTGAGGATAATGCAAAAGCTGTTCGACAATCACAACGTATACTAAATCCAAACATGAAGGAAGTGGTTAAGGCCGAGGTTCTTAAACTATTGGATGTGGGTATCATATATCCCATATCCGATAGTCAATGGGTGAGTCCAACTCAGGTGGTTCCTAAGAAGTCCGTGATCACCATCGTAGCCAATGCCAATAATGAACTCGTGCCAACCAGAGTTACTACTGGTTGGAGAATGTGCATTGACTACAGAAAGCTGAATATCGTCACAAGGAAAGACCACTTTTCTTTGCCCTTCATTGATTAAATCTTGGAAAGGCTAACTAGCCATTCCTATTACTGTTTTCTTGACAGGTATTCAGGTTATAATCAGATTGAAATCGCCCCTGAGGACCAGGAAAAGACCACATTTACATGTCCCTATGGCACCTTTGCTTACAGAAGGATGCCATTCGGGTTATGTAATGCCCCTGCCACCTTTCAGCGATGTATGATGAGTATCTTTTTTGACATGGTGGGAAAATATTTAGAGGTTTTCATGGACGATTTCTCTGTTTTCGGTTCATCTTTCAGCGAGTGCTTAGCAAGTCTTAAATGTGTGCTGAAAATATGCGAAGAAAAGAATCTGGTACTTAATTGGGAGAAGTGTCATTTTATGGTTTAAAAAGGAATTCTCCTTGGGCATATCATCTCGTCCAAAGGAATCGAGGTAGATAAGGCAAAAATCGATCTTATTTCTAACCTACCTCCACCTAAGAACATCAGAGACGTGCGATCTTTCTTAGGACACACAGGGTTTTACAGACGATTCATAAAGGACTTTAGTCTCCTCTCTCGTCCTTTATGTAATCTTCTTCAAAAGGATACACCATACGAGTGGACTGAGCAATGCCAAGAAGCTTTCACTAAGCTTAAGGGCATGTTAACCACTGCACCTATCATGCAACCACCCGACTGGAGTCTTCCTTTTGAACTTATGTGTGACGCCTCTGATTATGATCTTGGAGTGGTTCTAGGCCAAAGAAAAGATAAGCGGCCTTACGTCATTCATTACGGCAGTAGGATTCTAAATCCTGCCCAAGTGAACAACTCGACTACGGAAAAGAAACTCTTAGCCATAGTGTTCGCTTTGGATAAATTTAGGTCCTATCTGATTGGATCCAAGATTATTATCTATATAGTTCATGCGGCACTCAAGTATCTTCTTTCTAAGAATGATTCCAAGCCCCGCTTGATACGATGGATCCTTCTACTCTAAGAATTTGATATGGAAATTAAAGATAAAAAGGAAGTAGAGAACGTAGTGGCCAATCACCTTTCTCGCCTTAATACCTCTGATTTTCTTGAGGTGACCTATATCAATGACATGTTCCCTGATGAACAACTGTTCAGAGTCTCCCATTCACCTTGGTTTGCTGATATTGCTAATTATCTTGCTAATTAGGAGCATTGTCCCGTCGAAATATGATGCCCTTGAATCTCATCCTTATCATAGAAGCATTTGATTACTGGGGCATTGATTTCATGGGACCTTTCCCCCAATCTTTTGAAAATTTATATATTTTGCTCGCTGTCGATTATGTCACTAAATGGGTCGAAGCAATTCCGTGCCGTAATAATGACCATCGAACGGTCATTAAATTCTTAAAAGAAAACATCCTGTCGCGGTTCGAAATGCCTCGAGCCATCATTAGTGACTGAGGCTCACACTTTTGTAATAGACCATTTGAGAGCTTAATGAAGAAATAATATATCTCTCATAAGGTGAGCACCCCATACCATCCACAGACAAGTGGACAAGCTAAGATTTCCAATAGGGAGATCAAATATATCCTGAAGAAAACGGTTAACCCTAACCGTAAGGATTGGTCAATCCGATTGACCGATGCCTTATGGGCATACCGTATTACTTTTAAAACCCCTATTGGAACGTCTCCCTTTAGACTCGTCTATGGGAAGGCTTGTCACTTACCTGTGGAATTGGAACATAAAGCATACTGGGCGATCAAAAATCTAAATTTCAATCTGGACAACGCTGGTTCGCTACGCAAACTTCAATTAAATGAACTTGAAGAAATCCAGAACGATGCATATGAGAACTCGAGAATTTACAAGGATAGGATGAAGGCGTTTTATGATCAACATATTATACGAAAATCATTCACGCTAGGTCAGAAAGTCCTTTTGTATGACTCTCGACTACATCTCTTTTCGGGTAAGCTTCGATCTCGTTGGACCGGCCCTTACATTATTGTCATTGTTTATCCTCATGGGGCCGTTGAGATAAGAGATCCCCACAATGACAAGGAGTTTAAAGTAAATGGACATCGATTAAAGTCATTTGTCGAGACATTTGATTCAGAGGACATATCCATGCCTCTGATTACTCCTGTTTACCAGGACTGATCTCCTAGTCTGATGGAAGTATAGGTAGGTTTATCGCTTTCATAGGACTAGGATAGTTGCTTTATTTGTCTGGCTGAAAATGGTAAATTTAACGCTCCTGGGAGGCAACCCAGCTTTTTATTCCATTTCATTTTTTTTTTAAAAGTTAGTTAGTTTAATGTTTATGGGTAACATTACTGTAAACCCTCACGAGACTACAACTTGTCCACTAGGGGTAACCTAAGGGTTTAAAGGCTTGTTGCATACGCTAAATGCAATCGAGAGCACCTGCGAAAGTGGTATAGGTAGGATTTTATTTTTGTTATTTTTGTTCTGCTTTTCTCTCGTGCTGAAAACTTCCATGCTGCGATCTGTTGGAAAGTCTCTCTCTCTCAATTCGTTATCCAGGTACTATCCTCCCATCACTTCTCATTTACTTTCGTTGTCCCATATGCATTGCATGCTCATATATCTTTTACATTGCAGATAATGTAGATTTTAGGTTGGGGGTGGGAGATTAGGTTTCCTAATCAGTGTTTTCTTGGTCTTGAAAAAAAAAATTTGTGAATATTTTTAAAATCTTTAGATTTTTCTGAAATTTTTTATGAATTCGAAGTGATTTTGATGGATATCTTTGATTTAGAATCTCAAGATAAGTGATGTTGATAATTTAGGACTCTTTGATTCAGTATCTGTTAAATTTCGCAGTTAAGATCGAGTTATTAATCCATGATTAGAAGTCGTAAACATTAATTGAGTCATGATGCCACATCTCACTTTCACATTAAAATTTCAATTTGATATCGAAGGGTTAACTTGGTAATCATTAAGCATGAAAGGAACCATCTTGGAAAAAAATGCCTAACAGGATAGTTTAAAATAAAATAAAAAAAGAAAAAGAAGAAGAAGATATCTTTGGAAAGATTTGGGCGAATAATCTTCACCGTAGGTTTGCTCCCTATAAGTGTAGATTTAATATCCCTTGAATGATATCTAAAAAGAGTCAGGTGTACGGTCTTCACCATAGGTTTGCTCCCTATATGTGAGGATTTAATTCCCCTTCTTGGCATTACTGTTAATAAAATAAATAAATAACTCTGTGAGGCAAGTTTTAGTTATCATGAATTCTCTTGTTGGTTACCAATGATATCCTAAAATAGAGAAGTAAATTTTAATGCTGATAAAGCTGAGATTAAATTATACACCCATTGAACTCAATGTTTAGAATTATGCTAATTGATGGATTAATACTTTGAACTTGGCTATAAAGTTTTCTGTGTGTTTGAGTCCAGGAGAAAGTAATTTTCAACATTTATGAATCTTAGATTTCTCGTATCTAATTTGTTTTTCAAAATATCACTCGATTTCATAGAAAATTATCATGTAATTCTCAACGTATTTTTCGCATATTTTTCTCGGGACTAGCAAAATGCTGGTTGGGGGATGGTGTTGAGGGTCAAATATTGCATATTAGACCCCATTTATTACCTAGATTTATGAGCATGATACTGTTTAATAGCCCATTTTAATTGTGTTTGTGCTGCAAGGTATATTTACGAGCCTAGATCGAAATAAGATGCTAAAAGATGAGATTTAACGCTCAAAATTCACCAGAGCAAGGGACGGACTTCAGGGGACCAAGATCGATGGAATTACACGCCAGAGATTTGAGAAAATTGAGAAACTGAGGCTCAAGTGGCCCGAAATTGGCTCAAAATGCAAGATCACAAGGTTCTCACCATCCGATCAGCTTGAAACTTCATACATGGCCTGAGGACCATAAATTTCAGCTATTGAAGATCTTTGGAAGTGGGCCAACGGACTGATCATCCCCTTAATTCATTAAGTGGGGCCCACCTGATATCTGGAACTGCCTCAAAATTGTTCTCGACGGTTAAAATAATATGAGGAAGAGGATGGACGGTGTAGATTTCTCGTAAACATCACGGTGGGCCCTGTGTATAAGGTGTGTGTACACTGTACAATGCATGCACGCGTGCACCAGAGACAACGCACGCGGGTCAGCAGCGCTGACCCGCACCGTTCTAAAACAGCAAGTGCTGTTTCCGTTTTCTCTTACGCAAGGACGGACGACGTCTGTTTTGTGATCGACTGTGGGCCCCACCTATGGACCGTATGACTCATCTGATCCGACCATCTTATAGAGAGCTGCAAACACTACAAAGCCATGTTAACTCTTTTCATTCATGCGTACACACATGTGCATTACAAAGGCCACAAAAGGGCTGCCCTGCAACATTCAAAAACTGATCCTTTTGTGATTTCTTCTTTGAGTAGCGCCAATGGATGTTCAAAATCACCTATTCCTAACTAAAATTTCGTTCTGAATGCAATGGACGGGGTGAATTTTTCAGAAAATACTTCTGTGGGGCCCACCGATCACAACAGTGAAATGGTACGAAAGGTTTCTCACATCCGCAAAAACCGACCTTTCCAGGCGGTTGTGGCCCACCATCTTTGATCATATGACAGATCTGAACCATCTATCATGTAGAGGACCCAAGAAAGTCCCAAGGGATGGTATTTTTTTTGAAATTTGAGCGAGGAAAGTGACGATTTTTGAGGCACTGAACTTGGCTGCGAAAAGGCTTTTGCTGCGCATGCGATAGCTTTCCAAATCCGATTCAAGTCCGATTTTCACCACTTCAGCACCTATATAAGGAGGTTTTGGACGTGGGGAGCAATTATTCAGACCTTGGGAGGAAGATCCGGAGCTTGGAGAATGGGTTGGACGTCTGCAAGAGAGAGGGTAGTGATTATTTTAATTGTTTTATCTTGAAATGTTTAACCCCATCATGTTGGGTTAAAACCTCTTAGCTAGGGCTAAGGGGTGAAGCTTGTAGCATGATGGGAGAGTTGTGATTTATGCCTTTGATTTAATTTTTGAATTACCTTGATTATAGTTTGATTAATGAGAATGCTTTCAGTTTTTAATGGTTTGTTGTGACTGAAATTACAATAAATCTCCGATGGCTTTGAGTACTTCTCCTTTCCTTTTGATGTTTATGACGTTAGGACGCCCTATTGTTCACCATAGTCTCCTGGGCATGGTTGGATGACGGTACCCTTCCTAATCTTCATATATGTGATTGATTGGTAATTAGTTTAATTCTGTTGTTTGCCATAGTCTCTTGGGCATGGTTTAGTGATGGAATCCATTCTAATTCATATACCTTTTATCTTTTTGAAAACTAGATCAATGGTAGTTTATTAAATTTCATGATTCTTGAAGCAGGCATAAAATCTCCCTGATCCCTATAAGTGGATCCTCTGAATCCCTAGTTCCCTTCCTCTGACTTTTCTTAAGATTTAGATAATTATTCCATCATTACTCCCTTAATTTCTATCTGATTGAGATTACACCTTATTCTAGTTCAAATTCTACTTAATTTTAGTGAACGTACAAGTTTCAGTCCTTTGGGATTCGACCTCGGTCTTACCGAGTTATTACTACATCACAACCCTGCACTTGGGGAGTGAACAATTTATATATACGTATAAATGTCGTTGATTGATTCCTTTAACCTATAAAATCTATGATCTTACCTTACTCTTATTATCTTTTAATTTTTAGATGACTACTAAAGAAAATTCAAGTATTCCTGGCCCTTATATGTCAATCAATTTTCCTTTTTCTATGGATGAAGAAAAATTAGCTAACAAAGTTGAAATAGCTTCAAGTTTTGTGAAAGGAAAAAAAGATCGGCCATATGAGAATCTCTTGATGAGATCACGTAACTCGATGATTCTGTTAAGATTAAATGCAAGTTTTGTAAGACTCTTTACAAAAAACATCATGGTTTTTCTACAACTCACTATCAGAGGCATCTAAATAAATGTGTGAAGAGACCAAGATCATTGAAGGGTGGAGTCCAACAACTGATTTCATTTACTATTTCTGGAGACGACGACTCTAAAGTTACACTCTCAATGTATAAGTATGACCCGAATAAACTGATTGAGTGGTTTGTGAGGTTAGTGATAGTCAATAAGAAGCTATTCAACATGGTAGAAAGCAAGGTTTTCATGAGATTTTGTAAATTTCTAAATCCTAGATGTGAGAAGGCCTCTCAATCTACTATGAAAAGAAAGTGCATGAAGATGTATGTTGTTGAGAGAGCTAACTCGAAAGCTCTCCTGGAATCTGTATCTAAAATAAGTTTGACATCGAATATGTGGACGGCCTTGAATCAGATAAAGGGATATATGTTATTGACCGCACACTTCCTTAATGCGGATTGGACACTACAAAAGATGATTTTAAACTTCTGTCACATTCCTCCTCCTTGTACCGGTGTGGTACTGTCCGATTGCATTTATATCTGTCTTATTAAGTAGGGCATTGAAAAGAAAATTTCTTCAATTACTCTAGATAATGACTCGTCCAACAATACATTGATTTCTTTCTTACATACTCAGTTTAGGGCTGCTGGAAATTTATACTTCGAAGGTAAAATATTCCAAGTTAGATGTTGTGTTCACATACTCAACTTGATTGTGTAAGAAGGGCTGAAAGAAATAAATTCAATGATTGCAAACATACGAGATAACGTTAAATATATAAGTTGGTCACCTTTAAGACTGAGTACGTGCAATGATATAATCCAATGTTTGAATTTGAAATCTAAACGGTGGTTAAAGTTAGATGTCTGCACTCGGTAGAATTCCACTTATGAAATGTTGGAACGACTTTACAATTTAAAGTTGCATTCCCTGAACTTGCGACGCTTGATAAAGTGTACACGTACGTGCCAAGTGATGAAGACTGGAAGAAAGCCGAAGATGTTCATCGATTTCTCAAAATTTTTTACGACTGTACGAATTTTTTTCCAGGAAATAAGTATCCCACGAAAAATCAATTTCTTCCTGAAATTATTTTCATTATGAACACGCTTAAAAAATGTACTATTGATGGTCCAAAATTTTTAAAAGCGATGGCTCTAGGAATGCAGTTGAAATTTGATAAGTATTGGACTGAATGTCACTTGTTAATAACTATTACAGTTGTCCTGGATCCACGATACAAGATGACAATGGTTGGATTTATTTTCAGATCGTTTTATTCTAGTTTCGAAAGAGTTTCAGTGGAGACCGCTATTATTAATGCTGCAAATGAAGAGTTGTTCGCATCATATGTTGATAATTCGGTCGAAACATCAAGTGCAATAGGTACTTCTCAAACTGTGGACAGTTCTTCTACTGCAGGCGAGCGACTTCATGACTTTATGTCTTTTTTAGACGAAGAAGAAACAGAGATACAGAAAACTGAATCCGAAGTAGACAAATATCTAAAGAAATCGGTCATAAAGATATAAGATAATGATTTCGATGTTTTGCAATGGTAGAAGTCCCGAGCTCGTTAATACCCCAGACTTTTGGCATAAGACATTTTATCAATTCCAATTTCAACCGTGGCATCAGAATCAACTTTTAACACTGACACCGGGTAGTTTGCAAGTATCGAAGCTCACCACTCTCGAATATAGTTGAAGCACTGATGTGTACATAAGATTGGTTACATCCAGTTTGGGGCAAAAGCACTTTCGATGCTAAAGAGTATGAAGAGGACAATGAAATTGAAAACGTGAGCTGAAATGCGTGAAGGAATGAAAGCTTTAAAAATTTTCATGAACGGATTTATAATTTTTGATATATTTTAACTATTTTGAATTGATGTTGATTGTTGAGGACAATTTATGTTTTTGTAGTATGATATTGATAGTATGTAGAAGTTTATCATTTATGTCTTAGTAATGTGGCATTAGCATATGAGACATTTAATTTGTAATTTTTAGTCAAAATTTTAATAACTTAACATATGACAATATGAACAAGCTCGAGCTCGATTCGAGGTAAACTCGACTCGATTCGAACCAGTAGCTTGATTCAAACTCGACTCGACAGCTTTAGTAAACAAACCAAGCTTCAATGTTGAGCTCAAGGCTGAGCTCGAGCTCAAGCTCTAGCTCGAGTACACTATGGACAAGCTGAGCCGAGCTTGGCCCACCTCGACTCGACTCGACTCCATACCCACCTCTACTGAGAGAATAGCTTGATTCTACATCCAGTCTCTAATTAGTCTGACTTAATGCGAGAGTCATTATCATCCAATCAAACATTGAGTCAAGAGACTCTGGCATGCCTGGGCTTCATAATCACACACAAATTTTGAATACAGGCGGTCGATCACACATGTGGTCATGCATTTGATTGAATTGCTAGTACCAGGTTAATCGTATTAATTTTTTCGTAGGGTGATGTTCATTATGGCCCCCAAATTTTGAACGGTTCAGATGAGCTACATGGGTTATAAATGAGTGGAAGAAGGGCGCATGCATGATAGGCCCCACTTGGCAAACACTCAATGTATTGTTTTATTTTGCTCCACTCGCCTGCTAATTGTTCTGTTCACGTATTTATGGACATTCGAGCCATTCAAACAGTGGGTCCCATCTAGAAATTGACTTTAGTAAAAAATTACGCCAGTCCACTTATCAGGTGAGCCCCTTCTCCTTGAAAGAAGTGACGGCCGATGGTCTGATTCGGCGTACATTTTTGGCCTGTCTAATTGCCTGATTAATGCTGATGTTTTAGATGGATGACCTTTAGGATGTGACCCAACTCTTGAATGGTTCAGATGCCCCACACGAATGAAAAATTGACCCAACGCGTGTGCATGGTTGCTCTATGCGGACCAGACACTCTTTTTATTATTTAAATTTTTGTTGTTGTCTTCATGGACATCCGAGCCTTTCAAACATGGGGCTTCACCATCAAGATGACTTGTGTATAATATAAGGCCGGTCCACTCATCAAGGGGGCCACACATCCAAAAGAACTGATGACCAACGGTGTGATTCAAGATGCATTTTGGCCGATCTAGTGGATTTATCATGCTGGCTTTTTAGCAGATGGACTTCATGGTGGGGCCTGACTTTTGAACGGTTCAGATGTCCTATCGGGGTCAATGGTGGGTGGAAAAATATGTGTGCATGATGGGCCCACCGAACAAACGGTCATTGCGTCATTTAATTGAGAAAAACTTAGATAAGAAATGCTCGCGTGCTCCTAGTGGCATTGGGACAGATAGACAGTCGAATCAATTGCGCTGTTCTACTCATTATGTCCAGCGCCCATTTCATGGGCTATCATGCAAGTATCATGCCAATCCGACAAATATTAGCCGTCTGATTAATGGCCTTTAAATGAACGGTCAATTATATAAAAATAGGTCTAATCAACGGTTTAATCCACATAGGGCTCATTATTCATCCCTCGGTGGTAGACTCAAAAGAGTTTCAATGCGAGTTCATGGGTCAAGAGTTAGTGCTGTCAATGGGCCGGGTAGTCCCGACGGGCCTTCCGGCTTATCCATATTGGGCCCGGTTTGGGGTGTGTATCAGGCCCGACTGTCCGGCTCCGGCTTAAAGCAGACCCCAATTGTAAATCGGGCCAGATCGGGCTTAACTCCCGAAAACCTCGTAAACTCAGCCCGGTCCAATATGTCCTTTTAAAAACTATTCTTCTCCCTTTCGTTTTATTCTCTCCCACTCTCTCACACATGAGTCGCATCAAAATATCATTTATTCACAGGGATATTCAGGGCTCAGGTCGGGCTTTGTGTAGATGTCCTGGGCTCACGGGCCCAGGCTAGATTTGAGATTAGATTCTTAGATGTCCTGGGCTCAAGATTCTGAATTGCAGGCGGGGCTTGGACTATCTCCTGTGGTGTGGTCCACTTGAGCTTTGGATCTGCCTCATTTTTGAGCTCATGTCCTAAACTGAGTTGACAAAATGGATTGATGGCATGGATATGATACATACATCATAGTGGCCCACAAAGCAGAAGCATGAAGCAGATTGCCTGCAACCTAAGCCTCATAGGACTCAACTTGATGTTTGCATTATATTCACTCCATTCATTTGTTTCGCCAGCTCATTTCAGGACATGAACCAAAACAAATTCAAATCTCAAGTGGACCACACAGCAGTAAACAATGGGAAAAAGACAGCCATTGTTGAAACCTTCCTAGTACTCTCTGTGATGTTTGTTTGCGGTTTCTCAACTGCAGGTATCCTTATCCACATTGTTTCTTGTGGTGTGGTCCACTTGAGATTTGGATCTACTTCATGTTTCTACCTGTTCTAGCAGGTATTCCGCATCCCCACGAGCATGTACAAGTCAGCCAATGTGCATGAAATCCACCCCATCCATCAGGTCCACCACCCTTGTTTGGCTTGAATCCAAAAATCAGGCTGGGCCACCCCGTATAAAATCTAAATTCACAAGCTACCGATCACTTAAGTTTTGAAAGTGTGATTTTTGGCTAGTTATTTCATCCTCACAAGGCAAATCAGATGAATGGATTGGATTGCATAGAAACACCATCGGCAGCCCCTACACAAAGCCTAACGGCTTCACGGTGTGGCCCACCTAAGTTAAGGATTACTGCAATTTTTGTTCTGAGGTGAACACGAGGCAACTTACCTAATGGACGGCATGGAACTCATGAAAGTTTGACCCCTTGGAAGAGTGATTGAAAAGTGGTCTATTGAGTTACAGGTGTACACAGTGGAACTGAGTCGAGCCAGGCACAACTCGACTTGGCTCGGCCACTAGCTGACCCCAGCTCGAACTCGGGTTGGCTCGATCCTCGAGCCTGACTGGCCAGCTCGGCTCAGTTCGGTTAGCAGTTCAGACATTCGAGCTAAGATCGAGCCTAAGCAGCATTTTCTCAAACACATGTTTTGCACTTTTAATTTCTCACGGAATATAAAGCAACAATATTGGTTTACAGGTATTTCATCAAACACCCCGTAGGCAACATAAAAATCAAGATACAAGGGTATTTCTTTCATATCCATACCTTCCTCGCCACTAGCTGAAACTTCCTTGAGTCATTTCATCAAACACTTGTTGAGCAACATCAATATCAAAATAACTGAGTCACTGAACTGGTTTGATTCCTCGCCACCAGCCGACACTTCGTTGAGTCATTTCATCAAACACTTGTTGAGCAACATCAATATCAAATAACTGAGTCACCGAACTGGTTCGATTTGAGTTGAGCTCGGGCAAGCTAGAACACGGCTCGAAATGTTTTTCCAGCTAAACAAATCAGCTTGCCTCGGCTCGAACTCGGTTTCAAAATGAGTCAAATCGAACTTTTTTGAGTCGAGTCAAGCGAGCTAACCGAGATAACTCGGTTCGTGCACAGCTCTAGCTGAGATGCTTCTTTCTCGTTCTCTTATTTAGGTCTTCCTCTTTGCATTAGAAAGCCCGATATTCGATACATTTAGGTCTTCCTCTATGCATTAGAAAGCCTGATATCTGGTCTTCCTCTTTGCATTAGAAAGCCTGATATTCAATAGTCTTAGAAAGGACGGAGAGGAAATTAACTCCCTAGAAAGGTCATACATGATCTCCCTCTCATTGCCTATGGTGGCCAGATGCTTCTCTTATCAAGATAATGAAAGGCTGTGGACTCCCCCATTTTGGCAATTCTCATCCAATAAAGAGATTTGAGTTATCAAGGTTGGCATGTGACTAATACCTGTGGATGCATCCAATCACCCGCAAACCATGTGCATCAGATAAATCATAGGAAGGGGAATCGAACTTGTGTATGTGGGGACCAAACCCTAGCCATTTGCCCAAATCCCGGGCAGGTTCCCTATCCATGATTTAAATGGTCAAAAATGGAAATCTTGTATTAAGCCAGCTCTCTGTGCATCCAAAAAGGAACCCTAAGTAGACAATGCAGTATCAGCCTCACATTAAGAGCTACAAATGTTTGGGATCTTCACGAGTCATGAGTGAGACAGCACAGAATCACTAAAACCACCATCTGTATTCACAATGAAGTATTATCATGAATGAATGAAAATCAATTCAAATGTACAATAATATAATACAATACAACTAGGAATTGTGGTGCTCGGTGCTGAACAGATAATGCCCACCTATGCCTCTGATCATAAATATGTATGAGAAATTTCAATAAATAAGCAGATAAATAGTGAATCTGATGATGCTAGCCAATGGTCAGCAGTCAACTGGATTTCCCTTATCCACAGGGACAAGGTTTTCATGTTTTCTTCATCCATGCCATGTGAGCACAGAGATCGTCAAAATTGGATGAATCTGCAGATAGATGACAATTTCAGAGGGTTATACAAAGGATTCCTGGAAAATAACATATCTGGAAATAATAACAATGCAGGAAGACTTGGCATGTGCCATGTCCACCGAGTGTGCATGCATCTGCCACTCTCCAATAATGGCAGGTGGTAATCTTAACGTGCATTTCAAAACAAGCTTTTTCAAAAATTGCATTTTAACATGCTTGCTAGATTCCTGCCAAACCCATCTTTAAAGGGTGGGATACATGCATACACCGATTCCATGCACAGTAAGCTGCCTGTGGAATAACAGATAATGATGTCACAATGGCCCAATTTTACAAGGAGAGTGGCTAATTTGTGCAACTAAGTATACACTGCACAATGGAAAATTGATGGTTTTGGGAGAAGATTTATGGATTAACTGTCATGTTCTTATAAAAATAATTCAATGTCAGTGTTACTCCAGCAGTACCTTACTGCGGTAGCAGGCAGATGTGGGGCCCATGTGGCGTATGAACACCATCCAACCTGTCTATGAGATGCACCACCTCATAAAACCCCTAGCACAAAGCTCAGCCCGATCCAAAACTCAGATGGGCCAGAGAACAGGGAACATATTGAGAGGGGATGCTAACGTTGATTAGCATGGGGGGATTACCTTGTTGTGTATATATATAACAAAGGCTGTTCAGACCCTTCATCATGTGCAGATAATGGGTTGTAACAAGATTCAGGTTGTTTGGAGACTCATGTGGGCCCCTATGAAATTCAAGGGTGCCTGGAATGCACCCCTCAGAAAAAAAAAAAGGATTCAAAGCTGTCGCCGTAGTTAAAAATAATAATAATAATAACATCCCAGCAGAAGTTGAAATCTTCTACAATTCAATCATGACCCACAACAATAACCAACAATGCCGGCATCCTGCAAACGTTAGCTAAAAAAATGTATTGTTGATTTTTGCAAGGGGTGCTTCAAAAAAGCACTGAAAATTCAGTTCAGCCAAGAGGGCAAAACCATCTCATTGTCAGTTTTAACAGAAATTACTTTCATGAACATAAATAGGCAGTTCTTTCGCATCCTTTATGGGCGTCAAGATATCAAGGTTGATTCACATTTTCAGAATGAAAAGTGAATGCTTAAACCAGGGATCACCACCACAAATGTGCAAGATCTAGGCCTTTCATGCGGAAGGCCCCACCTTGTGATGGTCCAAACCCAAAAAGCAGGCCAGTCCACTCATCAGGTGGGCTGTGCATGTAGGAGAACAAGTGACAGTTAAAATAGGCCAACCATCCACGGACCAAACTTAGTGTACCCATATGGAACAAGCCTCATTATTTGTGCTGGGCCATCTACATGGTGGAGCAGCTGATCAAAAGCTTGGATCCTGCACATGCCTTCCATGTTGCCAACAGGTCCCAATGCTAGGCCTGATGTGGTCGAGTCCCATTGGTATTTCTCTTTTCCTTACACATCAAAACCATTTTGTGCCTTATAAAGAAAATCAGGGTTTTCCACAATCTTGAACTTACTATTTCTTGATGTCTTGGTCCCTGTCGACGTTATGTATGCTGCCATGTCCTGACAGAGATGCAGAACCATCCTGAGGACTTGTCTGTAGAAGGTTGGAGAAACCTTGCCCAAGAGACCTCCACAAACGGGTAGGAAGGGATGATTGGGGAATTTCTGCACTTTCATCAGATAGTGGTGTCTCAATCGGCCTAGCAGAGGCTGGATCCAACTCTGAGAACCTCACAGCTCCTAATATTCTCTCAGGGAGCTCTGACTCGGTCTGGCTTTCGATAAGAAATGCTAGGTCAACGGTCAGAGTTGTGATGTATCCGAATGCCAAATGAACGATGGCATTAGCAACCATTGAAGCCCCGATATCCACATCGACTTCTATGTAGTTCTCTCCTATGAGATACTTGCAAGAGACGGCCCGCCCAAGTATGCAGATGGCCTGCTCTCCGACTGCAGTTCTCACGATCCAAGGTCCCTTGACAATGTTGGCTATCAGCTTGAGCCTTGAATTCCGAAACATGTCATCCTCCTTCAAAAATCGATCCACGAGGGACCCATCAGAGATAGGCTGGAGCGCTACAAAATACACAATGGCACTGTAGTTGTCCTTGCTAGGAACTTGCAGATTGAAGGCCCAGATGAAAGGCTTCTTGCCCATCGCTAACTGATCATCAAGGGCCTTCCTCACACGACCGCTCGGATGTTTTAAAACCTCGCTGATCTTTGTAGTGCCTTTGATCCAATCGAATCCAAGAGGCTTTAGGAGGTAATCCCCGCCAGGAATTTTAATCCTGGTAGTAAAATAGTCCGGACCTCTAACCATGAACTTATCTCCAGGTGGGGAAGCCCAGCCATTCGGACAATTATCTGGATCAAGAAGTGGAACGGCTCCTTTAGATTTCACTTCCTCTATCCAGCTGTCCTCATTATCGCCATTGTGACTGGCCATATGCAAAAGATGCAGCCTGGAAACAACAACCAACTATATCATTGAGAAATGGACAATTAACGGGCATGTGGGAAGTAAGGCAATCAAATAATGGAATGCTACTTTTAGTCCTGCATCTGCAATTTCCCAAACCTAGGTGCCCTGCATGTGCCATATCCGAGACTTGGGCTGTTCTAAAGTGCCAAGTGCAAAAATCAGGCCACTCTGCTCATGAGGCAGGCAATACACCTATAGATTCTATACAGAACTTGGGCTGTTCATCATGCTTTTTAAACATCCATATTTTCTACTTAATGAACAGACCAAACTGATTTTTAGGCCAAAGCACATTAACATCCGAACACACCTGATGAACGCACTAAAACTCACACGTGTAAACAATGTTGGCATGAATGGGGTTGTTGGGGTTTGGTAACTGCATGTAGCATTTGTCAATGAAATTATGCATGACATGCTTTTAAGCAGTCATAACTAATGGAGAATTTACAGGTAAAAAGCATGAGAGCTCGGATCAGGCTTTTGGAACTTTTTATGGAGGAATCACAGGATTCTCAACACGAGATTGAGATATGCACAGTACATGGGATTTTTCAGTTTGTACAAGTAGAGCAGAGCCCAAGGTTCAATGTTCCAGACCATTTGTCGGTTGGGTCCCCACTGTGAATAGACCATGCCCCAAAATCTCCTCATTTGGACAACATTTTAATTTGTAGCCTGCAAATAGGGAGTTGAGAATAGAAATAAAGTGAAGGTCCATATTCAATGTCGGTGTGGCCAGGATCTTCCAAATCTGGAAGATGTTTGAGTGTGGTCGATTTATAGGAGTCCAGTAGACGGATGGTCTGTAATCTCCATGAATTCATGGGCCGCACTTGTATAGAGTGAAAACCTGAATGCACGCGTGCGTGTGATCATAAAATCCCCCCTTTCGGTCTAGAAAAGAAACCAAGGCCAGTTCTCGATAAATTTCATCATCCCGATAAAAACATATGATTGACAATTGAGATACCATGCACGGATATCAGAGGAGAAATTACGCAGCTTACAATTCTACCAAAGCAAAAGATGTTTGTGGGAGTGCTCTGGCTTGAGGCCAGCTTGAAAACGCAAGCACACTAGCATGCTACACCTTTGTTGAAAGCTTGCCATGCAATCAACAGTCAGCTTTAAAGCCGTTTTGCACTAGTGCGCATATTTCTAGGAGCCAGCAAGCTAAAAAGCCATTGCTTAAGGTCCCCTGTCTGAGGGTCTTAGGCCCCCTTTAGGGCTGTGGGAGGCACTGGTGTTTTGAAGCTGTGTTACTCCACTACTTAGATTATAGCAACCAGCTCAAAAAGATAAAAAAATAAAATAAAATGGCAGCACGTCAGTAGAGAGGTCATCGCAATATTGTTAAATCAAAATATCAATAATCCCAAATCTCAAATGAAAGGCCCAAAATACAAATTCAATTTCAATCAGCAGGAAAAGAAAAAAGGAAAATATAATAAGTTTCTGCAACTTTTAGTTTAGACATCTGGAATTTTTTGGATGGGGGCCACTTGTATTGGATTGGATAGGATGGAACCTACCATTTTCCTTTTGTTCTCCAGAGGAAAAGAAAGGAATTTATGATGCCTCTGGCATAAGGAATTGGACGATTGCGTCCTCATTGCCCTTCTGGGGGTGTAAATTTATTTTTTTGGTTCTGGTTTTCCTTTTTGTTTTGCTTTGTATTCTTTTATGCTATTTGTGGTCTTTTAATAAAATCGTTGCCTTTCGAAAAGGAAGAAAAAAGTAGGACTTTTGATTGTCATGCCAATTATTTCTGCATGGTTTCCACTAACAACATGTTTCGATAGGTGGAATTTGCAGGAAAAGATAACTTTTTTCTTTGATTTGCCAATTTGTGCTGTTTGGATAATAAAGAAAATAGCGGATGACAATGTTCATTACACTTATGCATGGAAAGGATTATCTGGCACAAGAAACAAGGCAATCGTTATGCGATAAATATGAGATTTCCACCTGCGACCCAAACATGACTCATAAAAATGGAATCCATCTTTCATTAGTGCTTCCATTTTTCATTAGTGCTCACTGAAATAAACATTGGATAATTGTCACTTTTTCCATATTTTTCCCTTGGATTCCATGTATCCAAACATGGCCTGAACCAAACACTTGAAATCTTGGATTCTATGGCTCCAACAAGCACATGCTCCAATTCTATTATCCTAACCATTGATCTGATGGGCTCCACTATGGCCTGTGGTTGGATGATATGCCAAATAGTTGGAAGAACCTAGCCACCATCTTGGGAGAGTTTTGGGACATAGTCTATTTACAGTGGGGCACATATGATCAAGAGTCTGGATCGACGAACCATGGATCCCACTTGTAGAGCCCGAGGATACAAACCATATACTTGGGTGGAGCCACTCATATAGCTTTCCCGCACCTGTGCACAGTATATGGGACGCAGATTGCGTCCTATCCCCGCCCGGACAGTAATCCATCCGGGCAGGGCTCTGTGGGGCCCACCGTGATGTAAGTGTTTTATCCACGCTGTTCATCGCTTTCATCAGGTCATTTTCAGGTATAAATATAAAAACGAAGGACGTCCAAAGCTCCAGTGGACCACACCAAAGGAAGCTGCAGTGATAATGACACCCACCGTTGAAAACCTTCTAAGGGCCACCGTGATGTGTTTTTTACCAACCAACCTATTCATAAGGTCATGTAGATGTGGATGAAGTGAAAAAACAAATATCAGCTTGATCCGAAACTTCTCTAGATCCCAAGAAGTTTTTAATGGTGGACGTTCAATCCCCACTTTGTGGTCCACTTAAGCCGTGTACCTGCTTCATTTTTGTCTCGTACATTAAAATGACCTGATAAAAGTGATGAACGGCGTGGATAAAACACTTACATCACGGTGGGCCCTACAGATCCCTGCCCGGACGGATTGGTAGGACGCAATCCGCGTCCCAGTATATGTGGGTTCTCAATTCTGACAAGTGGGGCCCATGGAGCGGTGATCAAGACCACTGATCTGTTGATTCCAACCATGGATGAGCCATGCACAAAAAATTCTCCCGTATAAGAAGATCCCACTGACCAATGTTGGAACTTTCTCCAGTTGAATGTGGACCAATATTGCATTTCTCTTCTTAATTATCTATCTACAGGAAGCAAATCAACAGGCTAGGGTTGTCCTAATGATGAGATCTTTGGGCAAATATCCATCCCCGCTGCCAAGCAACAGACCAACAGTCCGGATTACCGAACTGTGGGCCCCACTGGTCAGAACCGAAAATCGCGTATACTGCAAACGGACGCGGATCACTTATGGTGTAGATTCCTCGTAACAAGAACCCAGACCTAATTACCCCAATGGGAAAAAATATGAAAAAAGAGAACAGAATGCAAAAGAAAACCCTAATCTCACCACCAAAATCCAGCTGAAGCTGAACAAAACCCTAGCCAGGGTTAATAATTATAAAAAACAAGAACAGAAATCTAGAAAACAGAATCCGAGAGAGAGAGAGAGAGAGAGAGAGAGAGACCCAAACCTTTGTGCAAATTCCTCAGCTCAAGCAGTTCTCGGAAACCCTCTTAACCTTCGAATTTTCTACTAGAAAGAAGAACAAGAGGAGGAGACAGTTGGCGAGAAAGACTGATGCTCGGGCGGGGTGTTATGGATGATACGCAGGAACTTAGACATTTTGCATGCGTGGCATATAAATTGGTCAAATAAAAACCGTCCAAATCATGGTAATCAATGTAGATTTTATTCTCAACCGAAAGTAAGTTGATTCGATTACTTACTGTTATTGGACAACTAAAAACAGGAAAAAATATCTATTAGTCTGCTTTCTACGGTCAAGATTCCATCAATTAAAGGTTAAAAGATTGTTCAACCAATCTGATCATGGGATTGTGACTAGGAATTAAGTCGGCTGCATTTAAGTGATGGAGTCGTTTGGCACCTGTCTTTAGGTGTATTAGAAGGTAAATACATTTGTTTTCTATTTTTCTCAATTTTTGATAATGAGTAAATAGAAATGTGTTTTGAAATTCCTTTATTTTACTATGATTTTAATATAATAGTCTGAAAATATTTTTCTTTTTGTTATCTTTTAAAAGATTATAAATAAATGTGAATAGAAATGAAATTGGAAGTAAATGAATTGAGAGTGAATATCTTACTCAATCATATTTGAATGGGAGTAAATGAAATGCAAATGAAATTTAAATATTTTGTTTTTGATAGAAGAAAAAATGAGAGGAATTAGAATAGTTGGAATTTTTCACACTATTGTCAAAATTCAGGAAATTTCAAACCATGAAGGGGCATAGAAACAAAGATTACAAATAAATAACTTACTAATGTTTTTTAATAATTCATTTGGATAACTAGCCTTTGTATGATTTGGATCATTTTATTATTGTGATTTTAATGTAGTTTATTATTAAATTATTTTGAAATATCATCAACATGTTAAAAGTTGTAGTTCTTTATACACAACGGAGGATAGAAGAAAATGATAACGAAACGATCAGATTTATCGAGTTCAAGGCTTGAATTAAATAGTCAATTTCTCAAGACAGATTTGCTGCCTTTTTTTTTTAAAAATTTCCAGCAAGTGCAAATGAAAGAAATCTACAAATTATCTTCAGGATACAATGAACTCTCAATTCGATTTTCAACACGAAATTTTGCACATTTAAGTGTTGAACAGATCTCTAGTTTAAACACTGATATGCCGTAAAACGTTCAGAAAAAATTCAGTAAGAGATTAGATCGAGAGTAATTGCTCAGAAGATGATATAATCTTAAGGATAAGAGTTTCTTCATCTGGATTATAGTATCCAAGATTTATATTAATTGAAGGGTTATAGATTTCTTCCTGAAGAGATGATATAGAGACTCTTCAAGAAATCCACACCCATTCACAGCAAATAATTGTCTTCCATGAAAGGACATGACTTTTTGTCCTATAACAGTTATTTCTGTACCCATTCAGACAGAAACGGTTATCCAACAGGAAAAACTATATCCACATAAGCGACGCATGACATATGTGCCACATGTACAATAATGTCATAATTACTCTTAATCAACAAAAGGTAATAAATCATCAGGGTTCAATTCATGGCTCAAAAAATTTCGACGATGCGAAGTGCTAAGTGCGCCTAATAAAGCGCCCAAGCAGCCCTACAGCCCACGCCACGCGCGCGCGGACGGTGCTTTGCACCGTCTTCGAGGAGATTTGAATTCTGGTTGCATAAACAAAAAACCCCCCTCTCTTACCGACTGGCTATACATACTATTTATGAAAAGTTTTAAATAATTAATATATTTATTTACTTTCTAAAAATAACTTTTATTTTTAAAATTTATTTTTATTCTAAAAAATACAATACAACATGCCATGTGGATTGCATGAATGTGCATAATGGCATCTATATTTACTCGTGCCAGTATTTAAAGGCGCTTAAAAAACCATTTCACCGCGTTTAATTTTAAATCCTCTTTCAAATAATAGATATCATTTATATGCTTATTTACTCTCATTTAATTTTATTTCCATGCACTTACATCCATCCAAACATACCAAAAATGTCATTTAATTTTAGAAAAAAAATCCCCACATTTGAAAATTGTAACTATTAAATTTATTGAACTTGTCTTATATTATATATGCATTTAACCATTGAATTACATGCTAAATTATGTTGTAAATAAATATCATAAAATCATAATGACAATGCTTTTATGTGACATTATGATTGTAATCTACAATCCAAACATGTTTTAATAAAATAATCAAAATTGTTCAAATGTCATTCAGCTAGATGGATAGTTAGAAACACAGGCAAGTCACTTATAATCCTTACATTTGCGACTCACTCCAGGTTTGAAACTGCATATATTTTAATGAGCTTATTATGACAATTTTGCCCATACACACACACACACAAATTGAAAATATTAAAATTAATTTAATTAATTATATTTAT
Organism: Magnolia kwangsiensis; assembly: GCA_037074715.1. Lineage (NCBI taxonomy): Eukaryota > Viridiplantae > Streptophyta > Magnoliopsida > Magnoliales > Magnoliaceae > Magnolia > Magnolia kwangsiensis. The sequence goes on from CM073573.1 coordinate 147,434,209, forward strand.
GACTAAGGATTTTAATTCATTTTAATTTTAATTTCAATTCATTTCAAATATAAGTTCCCAAAAAAAATAAAAATAAGAAGCTCCCAAGGTGACATTGGGATTCTTGACTATTGCGCCACAATGATAATTAACCATGATGCACTTACTTTGCATTCATGATGTATATCTTGATTGAGAACTCATTTAATGGTATTATCCAAGAACTGAAGTGGATCCAAATCTCAAGTGGACCACACCACAAGAAACAATCTTAACTAAATTCTCACTATTAAAAACTTCATGGATTCAACGAAATGTTTATTTGTCATCCAACCTATTGATAAGGTCACAATGACCTGGATAAAGAGACCACATAAATATCATCTTGATCCAAAGCTTTTGTAGCCCACAAGGGTTTTTTAATGGTCAATTACTACTCTCTCCTGCATTATGGTCGAACTAAAATTTGGATCCGTTTCATTTTTTGGATCATGCCCTTAAAGGCCCGTTTAGCCGGACGGATTGAAAGGGATTGGATGGTATTGTAAGGGATTGGAAGTTAAATCCTGGAATTAGCCCGGCGTGCCAAACAGGTTGGTAATCTAATCCAGGGTATAGCAATCCCATGGTTATTAAGACAATCCATCTACGACACCATCATTACCTTTAAATCTCATCCAATCCACTCTAATACTTTCAAAATTGCCTGGAACGTGTTTGGCTCGAGAGATTGGAAGGGATGGAAAGGTTTAACCTTAAGATTGGCCAGGCATGCCATACGGACTCAATATACAAATCTCGGGATATAGCAATCCCATGGATCTTAACACAATCCATTGGCAACACCATCATTGCCTTGAAATCCATGCCATCCACCTGTCCAAACGGGCCCTAAATGAGCTTCCAACACAGATGGATGGCATGGATGTAATGAAAATACATCAAGGTGTGCCCTACACTCAGGTATCCCACCCACCTCCAAACCAGCCCTAGTGTACGTTCATCTTCCCACACAAGTATTAAAAAAAATAATAATAACAAAATAAAATTGAATGAACGTAAGAAATGGAAAGGAATGCTGATTGAACGTGCACGAGCTAACTTTTACAGTACAGACACCTCAAATGGGCAAAATATGCACACTCACAGGGAATCAAAGCCATTCATCAGTCTATCCCAACCATGTAGATGTTAAATGTGAGAAACCAGTCCTGTTTGATAATCAAATAAGCCAGCTACAAAAAATAAATGAACGGTTAAATTTTTTATAACAGTGGTTATAGTTTCTCTGCGAATTTATAGCCCGCATGATTGTCTTATTTGCTGATTATAGATGCAGGAATCTTTCCAACCAGCTAGATGCGTATAACACACGTGTAACTCATGTACACGTGTGATGCGAGTGCACTTGAGCGAGTGCAAGTATATCTTTCAAAACGGGGAGCCATCCCGATCAAAAGCCAGTCGATACTTATACGATACTCACCCTTCGTATGACGATTGATACTCTGGCACGCCTGTTTGGCCGCGTGAATCACGATGGATTACATGGGATGGAATTACGTCCATCCCATCCTTTATGACTTGCGGTGGATCGTCGGTTGCATATGGTGTACACCTCTGTCCCATGTACCGTCGGTGAATTGCTTGGATTCGTGGGATATTGGAAACGGGGTCACTCCTTGCAACTTGACCCACTATACTGATAACTACGTGGGACCCACCATAATTTATATCTTTTATTCGCCCATCCATCTATTTTATTAGATAATTTTATTCGTTCAGCTAAAAATTGTAGCACACCTAAAGTTCAAGTGAACCATATAACATGAATCGAACTTCTCTGGCTGAATTTCTTTTTTAAGGTAGAAAAGTTTTTGACTTATCTAATATATTTATTTTTCTCTTCTTTTACGTCTTTGAAATCTTATGAATACTTTGGATGACAAATAAATTTTACCGTGGGTCTTAGGAAGAATTCAACGGTGGGAATCATCATTCCCGCTCTTTCCTATGGTACGGTCTAATAAAGCTTTTGATATGTTTCAAATTTCCACTCAATACCTTAAATTAGCTGAAAAAATGGATAGACGGCGTGAATAAGTTGCATATATTCACTGTGGGCCCCAATATAGAAAAAATACATCTTAAATTGTTAAGCCCCGTATTTAACTATCTGGTGAGATTTCAAAATCCCACCGATTCCATCTCACGTGTCAATCCCTCTTAATACGCTAAGGGCCTGTTTGGCTGAGCAGATCCCATGGTATTAGGAGGGATAGGATCAATTTTAAGGTAATGATGGTGGGGTCAGTGGATTGTCTAAAGATCCATGGGATTGCTTATATCCCGGGACAAGTTCACTTGGTTTGTTTGGCACGCCGCCTATATCTCGGGATTTTACCTTCCAATCCATTCAACCAAGGGATAGGATCAATTTTAAGGTAATGATGGTGATGTCAGTGGAATGTCTTAAGACCCATGGGATGGCTTATATCCCGGGACAAGTTCACCGGACCTATTTGGCTCGTCATGCCTATCCAAGGATATTGCCGATCCCATCCCTCCTAATACCATGGGATCTGCTTGGCCAAACAGGCCCTAAGAGACAGACGCCATCCAAACACCACTCCATCCGTCACATTAGGGTCCGTTTGGACGGGTGGATTAGAAGGGATTGAATGGTATCACGGTGGATGGCATGGATTTCAAAGCAATAATGGTGTTGTCAGTAGATTGTCCAAAGATCCATGGGATTGCTATATCCCAAGATTGATATATCAAGTCTGTTTGGCACGCCCGGCCAATCCCGAGATTAAACCTTCCCGTCCCTTTCAATCCCTTAAACCAAACACATCCCAGGTAAATTTGAACGGATTAGGATGGATTGGATGAGATTTAAAGGTAATGATGGTATTGTCAGTGGATTGTCTTAAGATTCAAGGGATTGGTATATCCCACGGTGAGATCACCCAATTTGTTTGGCATGCCCGGCCAATACCAAGATTTAACTTCCAAACGCTTTCAACCTGGACGGCCAAACGGGCCCCTAGGGATTAGAGAATCCCATCCACCTTAAAACCGATTACTCTAGAAGAGGGTGATGGGTAAGACTACGTACGCCTGAGCACAGGACTTGTATAATAGCATTCATTACGCATGGATATTCTTGTAGCTGGGGCTGTGTGGGGCTATAGAGTTGTCCGTGACAAATCCACTCCGTCCATCTGTTTTGCAAGACCAAGATAGGATATGAATATAAAAACCATACAGATCCAAAACTTATGTGGACCACACCACATGAAATAGAGAGATTCGACGCGTGGGGTGACAGAAGTTTTCTATCAGATCCTACAGTTTATCTGAGTAGTAATAACCCCATGAATGGCTTAGACGCCATATAAACGTTATGATCAGATCCAGGAAAGTTTCAACTATGGAGATTTCCGTTCCCACCGTTTCCTGAGCTCTATATTTGCCTTATTTTTAGATTTATATCCGATTGTGGTCTTTCAAACCAGATGGACCGGGTGGATTGGTCACGGACATCTCTGTTAGTCCCACATAGCCCCTGGAACAGGTATATCTGAGCTCACAGCCAATCCGATTCGGGCTCAGAGATATACCTATGCCGGGGCTGTGTGGGCACACAGGTATGTCCGTGAAAAATCTACTTCGTCCATCTGTTTTTAAAGACGACAGTAGACAAGGATTATAAATATAAGGCAGATCCAAAACTCAGGTGTGCCATACCAAATGAAATAGCAAGAACAGAAATGTCAACCGTTGAAGCCTTGTTGACGCTGACATTGATGTTTATATGCCGTCCAAATAGTTCACACGGTTGTTAACACTCAAGTAAACTGTTGGAAAGAAATATCATCCTGATACAAAACTTCGGTCAGCTTAGGCGTTCAATAACCTATGTTTGGTGTGGCATAGCCCACATGAGTTTTGAATCTGCTGATTTTTTAGATTCCTGATCCATCGTGGTCTTTCAAAACAGAAGGGCGGAGTGGATTTGTTACAGACATACATCCACTTCTCTCATATGGTAATGGCGGTATAATTTATAAAAGAGATGAAGAGAAAATTACGCTGGAATGATACCTTAAAGGGAAGAGTTGTATACATATATTCTACGGTTCACATGTGAAAGAACTGACGGTTCTAATTCAACAAAGAAAATATTGTTAAACAATCTAATTTTGTGGTTATGACTTATCTATAATGGCCCCATGATTTGGATACTTAATTTTTAGTTATATATATTTTTTTAAATTGTACGATTTATGAGTGCATGTGTATGATCTACCATACTCTCTCCGAGTATCAGTAACTATGTAGATATTGCTTTTTTCCGGAGAAATTTCGTACCTTACGACCCATTTATGGCCCACTAAGGAGAAATTTCCAACTGTACGACCACTAAATGGCCCATTCCCGAGACGAAGCCACCCCCATTTTACTTTCCAATAATACTCCCCGGGTGTACGGACGCCTGGCAAAAGGTCAAAAATGCCCCTCCTTTTTCCTTCTCCTCGAACTCCCAGTTGTACGAACGGTTCAAAGGAGATCAACGTTACATGGGCCCATCAGTTATGTATTTATTATATCCACAACGTTCATCCATATTTTGAGATCATTTCGGAGCATTATCCCCAAAAAAAAAAAAAATCATATCTAAAGATCAATTGGACCACACCACAGAGAGCAACAAAAAATTGATTTTCACCGTTGAAACTTTTGTAGGGCCCACCATAACATTTATTTTCCATCCAATCTATTCATAAGGTCACAAAGACCTGAATGAATAGGAAAAACAAATTTCATAATGATCCAAAACTTCCATGACCTTAAAAGGGTTTCAACGGTAGACGTTTAAAGTAGAATGACAATGTCATTATATGCGGTCAGACCTATAACTACGGATAATAACCGTAGCCATTGATACCCTAATTCGTAGCAATAGAATCCATCCGGGGTGGGCACGCCGACCTGGGGGTCCCCTGCACCACTTGCTGGCCTGTCCGGCGCGGCCATGCCAATCTGGCAGGGCCAAGTCCATAAGGTAGGTCCCTATGGCTACGGATAATAACCGTAGCTAATATCCGTAGCAATAAGTTTTTTATTATTTTTTGTATTTTTTTTGTGATTTTTTTTTTTAATTTTGTAATGGGAAAAACTTTTTCTTCCTTACATTTTTCTCAAGTACACAATTATGTAAATATGTATATATAAGTATATAAAAATATTTTTCTATCTTTTAATTCATTTCTTTGTCTATTTATTTAACAAGCATATCTCCTAAACTAGAATGAGTTACATAATGTACCATATATGATTTTGGGGTAGGAGAAGCTAATTTAGCCAAATAACATAGTAATTTTTTGAGATTTCATCGGGTTGATGGTTAAAAATACACTTCACGGTTAATTCAATTCACTTCATGGCCATTTTCACGCACTTCACGGTCAATTCACTTCACTTCACCATCATTTCCATGCATTTCACGGTCATTCCCAGCAATTCCGTGTTGATTCACGATCAATTCGACCCACTTCATGGTCAATTCACTTCACTTCACAACCATTTCCACGCACTTCGCGGTCATTTCACTTCACTTCACCGTCATTTTCATGCATTTCACGGTAATTCCTAGCGATTTCGTGTTCATTCACGGTCAATTCGACGCACTTTACGGTCAATTCACTTCACTTCACGACCATTTCCATACACTTCGCGGTCATTTCACTTCACTTCACCGTCATTTCCATGCATTTCACGGTCATTCCTAGTGATTCTGTGTTCATTCACGGTCAATTTGACGCACTTCACGGCCATTTTCATGAACTTCGCGGTCATTTCACTTCACTTCACCGTCATTTCCATGCATTTCACGGTCATTCCTTAGGATTCCGTGTTCATTCACGATCAATTCGACGCACTTCACTATCAATTCACTTCACGGCCATTTCCAAGCACTTCACGGTCATTTCACCTCACTTCACCGTCATTTCCATGCATTTCACGGTCATTCCTAGCGATTTCGTGTTCATTCATGGTCAATTCGACGCACTTCACGGTCAATTCACTTCACTTCATGGTCATTTCCATGCACTTCGCGGTCATTTCAGTTCACTTCACTGTCATTTCCATGCATTTCACGGTCATTCCTAGCGATTCCGTGTTCATTCACGGTCAATTCGACGCACTTCACGGTCAATTCACTTCACTTAACGGCCATTTCCACGCACTTCGCGGTCATTTCACTTTACTTCACCGTCATTTTCATGCATTTTATGGTCATTCCTAGCGATTCCGTGTTCATTCATGGTCAATTCGACACACTTCACGGTCAATTCACTTCACTTCACGGCCATTTCCATAAACTTTGCGGTCATTTCACTTCACTTCACCGTCATTTCCATGCATTTCACGGTCATTCCTAGCGATTCCGTGTTCATTCACGGTCAATTTGACGCACTTCACGGTCAATTCACTTCACTTCACGGCCATTTCCACGCACTTCGTGGTCATTTCACTTCGCCATCATTTCCATGCATTTCACAATCATTCTTAGCGATTTCGTGTTCATTCACGGTCAATTCGACGCACTTCATGGTCAATTCACTTCACTTCACAGCCATTTTCACGCATTTCGAGGTCATTTCACTTCACTTCATCATCATTTCCATGCATTTCACGGTCATTCCCGACGATTCCGTGTTCATTCATGATCAATTTGATGCACTTCACGGTCAATTCACTTCACAGCCATTTCCAAGCACTTCGTGGTCAATTCACTTAATTTCACCATCATTTCTATTGCATTTCACAGTCATTCCCTGCGATTCCGTGTTCATTCATGGTCAATTCGACGCACTTCACAGTCAATTCACTTCACTTCACGACCATTTCCACGCAGTTCGTGGTCACTTCACTTCACTTCATCGTCATTTCCATGCATTTCACGGTCATTCCTAGCGATTCCGTGTTCATTTCAAGGTTTAGGTTTTGGGATTTGAGAATGGGTTCGGGTTTAGGTTATAGGTTTTGGTTTCGGTTTAGGTTATAGGTTAACGGTTTAGGTTAAGGTTTAGGTTTAGGTTATAGGTTTTTGGATTTGAGAATGGGTTCGGGTTTAGGCTATAGGTTTTGGTTTTGGTTTTGGTTATAGGTTTTGGGATTTGAGAATGGGTTCGGGTTTAGGTTATAGGTTTTGGTTTTGGTTTAGGTTATAGGTTATAGGTTTAGGTTAAGGTTTAGGTTTACATTTTAGGATTTGAGAATGGGTTTGGGTTTAGGTTACAAGTTTTGGTTTTGGTTTAAGTTATAGGTTAACGGTTTAGGTTATAGGTTTTTGGATTTGAGAATGGGTTCGGGTTTAGGCTATAGGTTTTGGTTTTAGTTTAGGTCATAGGTTTTGGTTTAGGTTATAGGTTTTGGGATTTGAGAATGGGTTCGGGTTTTGGTTTTGAGAATGGGTTTGGGTTTAGGCTATAGGTTTTGGTTTTAGTTTAGGTTATAGGTTTTGGTTTAGGTTATAGGTTTTGGGATTTGAGAATAGGTTCGGGTTTAAGTTATAGGTTTTGGTTTTGAGAATGGGTTCGGGTTTAGGCTATAGGTTTTGGTTTTAGTTTAGGTTATAGGTTTTGAGATTTGAGAATGTGTTCGGGTTTAGGTTATAGGTTTTGGTTTTAGTTTTGGTTATTGTAAGACCCGTATCTTAGTCCGTACCATTACATAGACTTCCGCGGTCTTACCGGTAGAATTTCGGCAACCTTTGACCCTTAAGCGATATCGACGCGCGATCCTGATTCATATGCCGACAACCCGAGTCGATTCAGCTCAAGACCACTACCATAGCGACTGCGCCGTCGCCGCGGTTCCAATGCCGCGACTCGCGCGCCGAGGCGATACCCTGGTCAAGAGATGTGGGCCAACGTTCGGTGCGAGGAAACGCCGCGCGTTGCGAAACTCAAGAGAATCTTTATGATGTGTCACATCAATCACATCAATCTCATCAATCAATCATCCATCAATCCATCACATGTCAAGTACATGTCAAGTACACATTACTTTCATCCCTTTTCCCAAGCAATCACAAAAGTCTTCCAAACCCATACCTCTCTTATATAAAAGGCCTCAAAAGTAAAAAAGGTGGTACACACCCATCACCACCACATCCATCACTCCATCCATCTATCACTCTCTCTCTCTCTCTCTCTCTCTCCCTTTACAACTCTCTCTTTCTCTTTCTCATTTCAAACTAAAAAAAAAATAAATCCCAAGCTCCTACGTATGAGCCTCTCCCTCTCTTCCTAAACTCCAAGTGTGGCCCACCTCTTCACCCCATGATCTCCCCATCCTAACCCTCCATTCCTCATCTCATCCATTGAAGTTGAAGTTAAGGTACTAAGGGACCCATAGGAGCAAGAAGATCGGACGGTGGGTGCCTCTATAGGGTAGTTTTCTTATTTTTATGATGGGCCAAGTGAGGCCCACCGATCAATGGTGTGTATCTCACTTGGGACCCTAAGGTGTGGCCGATGGCCCACTAGGATCATGATGATCATTACATGATGGGGCCATTCTCCATGGACCCCATCATGATGTTTATTTCTTAGAAAGGTCATCTAGACCGTCCATTTTGGTGGAGAAAGGATCTCCACCGTTGATTGTAGAGTATGGTGGTCCTACATGGTTTAGGGCCCACTTGATGTATGATTCATTTCAAAAGAGGGCTCATAGTGGCGGAGCCATCCATCACAAAGCGTATCCCACTCTCCATGTCTCTCTCCCTTTTTAATTTTTTTTATTTTATTTTATGTAATAGAGTTGTGTGGCCCACTTGAATGGACCCCATCTTGGGATATTTATTTTGTACAAGTTTTTCTTCAAGTGGGGTCCACTTTATATGTTGCACCACACCATCCATCAGTGGTGGCCCACCTAAACAAGGCCCACCACGATGTTGTTTTGACCCAACTGTCCAGCGTTTGAGACGCTGGACGTCCCTGCCTAAGTAAGGAAAAAAAAAAAGAAAAAGAGAAAGAAAAAGGGAAGGGCTGTCCTTATAGCCCACCTTGATGTATTTGTTCAATCCATGCCGTTCATCCCTCTTTCCAACTCATTTTAGGCGTTGAGCCGAAAAATGAGGTTGATCTGTTAATCAGGTGGGCCATACCATATGAAATTTTATTCCTTACCATTCAAAGCTATTAGGACCCAATCTTGGTGCATCTTCACACCCAAAAATCCCGAACTTTGGACTCATTTCGCTTGTTGCGAGCCACTGAACGCAATGGCTGGGGCAGATTTTTGTAAAGCGAGCCCCACGTGTGAAAAACCCCCGAAAAATGGGTTTTTTCCAAAAATTTGCAAGAGGCAGACCCTCTGCCTCCCTCTGACAGTGGCAGCAGCTGCACGCTGCTGCGTGCAGCCGTTAAGGCGGGCGGACAGACGCAGGGCCCCACGGCCTTGCGTGTGGGCCCCACCGTAATGTTTATTTGTTATCCAACTTGTTCATGAGGTGGGCCATCCCCTGTAGGTGGCCCCCTCCTTATACTGGGCCCCATCCAAAACTCTGGTGGCCCACACCACATGAAACAGTGGGGTTAAACCCTTACCATTGAAATCCATTATTGGGCCACAGAAGTTTCAGATCAACCTGAAATTTGTGTTTTTCCTTCATCCAGGTCTGAGTGACCTCGTGAACGGCTTGGATGCCATTTAAAACATTTAGGTGGGCCCCACAGGGGACCCACAATGATGTATGTGTTTTAAGTCCACCGTCCAGGCGGACGGTGGCACCCACCACGGTGGCACCCACCTTGTGTATGTGTTGCCTCCACCGTCCAGCGGACGGTGGGGCCCTTTGGGATGTATGTGCTCTATCCGCACTGTCCACTGGACAGTGGGACCCACCATGTTGGGTGTACTTTAAGGCCTAGGGGTTAGGCCCATTTGAATTGTAAAAAAGCTCATGGGATTGGGCCCATTTTGAAGCATTCTAAGGCCCATGAGATTAGGCCCATTTTAAAGTATTCTAAGGCCCTCGGGATTAGGCCCATTGGATTTATTTAAGGCCTATGGGTTTAGGCCCACTTGATATGTTCCAAGGCCATGGGACCAGGTCCATTTGATATATTTTAATGCCCACGGGACTAAACCCATTTGACTTATATAAGGCCTAGGGGTTTAGGCCCATTTAAATTATATAAGGCCGACAGGATTAGGCCCATTTGATATGTATAAGGCTCTTGAGATTGGGCCCATTTGAAGCAATCTAAGGCCCACGGGTTTTGACCCATTGCAATGCACATAAGACCCATTGGTGTGGCCCATTTATGTGGCCCATCTGATGAATAAAAAGCCTATAAGATGTGGCCCATTTGATATATATGTAAGGCCCAATGGGATGAACCTAAGGTCCACTGCAATGTGTAATTCCAATACAGACTAAGTAGCGATGTTTACAAGATCGTTCCTTGGGAGCAATGTTGGTTTGACGTCCACATTTGCGAGTGTAATGTTGGTTGGATGTCCACATTACGACTCTCCTTAGGGCCCATTGCTGGGCCGTACTTGCTGTGTATAGGCCATCTAGGCCCATCTGCATTGTAAGAATGGTTCATCACTTTTTTACATGTTTAATATAGCTTCATGACTCATGATCATACGCATCATATGTATGCTTGACATGAGAATTGACTGATCATAGCATATGCCTTCAGGCAGGTTATTTATGGGCTCCCGGTTAGGCGGTGTTGCCCTAAATGAGCGCACGATATGCGCAGGATTTGTTGCATGACTGGATAGCGTGATTCATGCATTTCGCATTTGTGTGACATGGTTATTGTACGCCCTAGCGATATCAGGGCCGTAACCTCCACAGACGCATCGTGGTTGGCAGGATTGGAGACCAAAAATCTTGTTCTACATGGGGTGCTATAGAAATTCCTGGGTGAAAGTCCCTAAACCCTTATGGTACCAAGAGGTTGCTCCAACGTGTAGACCGAGTGGGTAGATGAGCGTTGAGTGTCGATTATCAGACGGTTGCGCTCTCCACTATGTTGTGGTCGGTTGGAAGGGGGTACGGCCTTACCCGCCCGAGAGTAGGGGGTAATGCTAGGCTGAGTCTGACCAGCTCGAGGAATGGGTCCGCTATCGACGAGTCGCGCCCGATATTGGCAGACGGATAGTGAGGTCTTTTTCACTTACCTTATTGCCCGCGATGTGGCGACAATCTGGTTTAGAGTGTACTAGACCCTGGTGATATCCCATATTTGAGCTATATTGATGTGTGGACATAGATGAGGATCTGTATGCTTGAATTGCATTGCACATCGCATAGCCTTGGGATGGCCGATACCATTCATGTCTTGCATCGCATAGCCTTGGTACGACTCATGATATTATAGATCCATCTGCATATTTCGCATTACTCTGACATTGCATATTCATATTACTACCTTGCGCACACACTTTCACCACCTTCTAAGCTTTCTATAAGCTTATGCACGACTGTTGCGTGCAGGTGACGTTGGTTCGCAGCAGCGCTGAGGCAGGAGCATGTTGCAGATCATTTTGGAGTTTTTATTCTTTACCATTGTATTTTCCTTTATACTCATTGTACTTGTAAATTTTTTGATCATAGTGGAAATGTAATGGAGTTCTTGGTTGTTGTTTGTGGGTTATGCCTTTGGTTATGCTTATTACAAATCAATCTGATGTTGAAAATCCTCCTCGTAGCATTCCAGGATCGAAACCTGACGAATGGGTGCTAGGTGCCGAGAATGGGGTTCTACAGAGGCTGTCGGTACCGGATTCAGCGATCGAGAATTTTGTGAGCTCGGTTTTCGAGTTTGGGACGTGACAGAAGTTGGTATCAGAGCATAACTTGAGAATAACTGAGAACAACATTACATGTCTGCTATGAGTGTAGAATGGCTAAGTTTCGAAGTTCGGATAGCTTAGCGACCTTCCGTTACAGACCCTTAACGTACATGCCTTCGAGAGTTTTGAAGTTGATAGGCGCCTTCACTCTTTCCTATAGGACATGGCGTGTGGGAGAGTTACCCGATCGACTCCCGCACCACCACCTGAGGACCCCGCTCCACCACCTGAGGCTCCAGCTTTACCACATGCGCCTCCCGTTCCACCCCTAGAGATCCCTGCTCCCTTCCCTAAGGATGACATTCCTCCACCTGAGGCCGATGCGGAGCCGACTGTGCCTATGAGTGCCTCTCAGTTACAGCAGATGTTACAGGCTGTGACAGCCGCACTCCAGGGACAGGGCATGCGCCCAGTTGTTTCACCAGCTCAGGCAGAGCAGGAGCGCGCGAGCGCCTTACTTCGTGAGTTCAGATGGCTTGATCCCCCACGTTTCCAGGGTGAGCCAGATCCGACTGCAGCAGAGAGATGACGCTCTGATGTGGAGAAGATTTTCGATACTATGTCATGTACGACCGAGCAACGAGTCCGGTTATCAGTATTTCTCTTCCAGGGTGAGGCCGAGCATTGGTGGACCTCTATTACCCGTGTTGCCGGACCTGAGTATGTCTGGACATGGGAGGACTTTATTGACCGATTCGAGGAGCAGTACTTTTCTGACCATATCCGTCGTCAGCGAGCTTTAGAGTTCGAGACTCTGTTGCAGAGAGACATGACTGTGGCGCAGTACGCGGCCCGTTTTGTGGCACTATCGAGATTTGCACCGTATATGGTTGATGACGAGGGGCGGAAGGCCTGCCGTTTCGAGAACGGCTTACGTTAAGGCCTTCGAGGTCGTGTCATTGGGCATGAGCTCCCAACTTTCCAGGCAGTGGTGCGGAGAGCTCAGATTTATGAGACTGAGTGGGCCGGTTCTCAGTCTGATCGCGGTTAGAGGAGAGACCGGAAGAGACAGGCTTCTTGCAGTGATTCTCAACAGCGTCGACCACAGTAACAGAGGCGTACAGGTCGCCCAGCCTTCCGTGCACCATCAGCATTAGCAGCACCTTCACCACCACCTCAGAGGCAGTTCACCGGCACTTGCTTCAGGTGTGGTGCGACGGGACACCATTCATGGGAGTGTCCCAGCCCCCAGCAACAGCAGAGAGGTCCACAGCAGCAGATGGCTCCCCAGAAGCCTCCGCCGCAGCAGCAGAGACCCCCACAGAAGCAGTGACAGCAGCCTCCAACATCGAGGCCACCTCAACAGCAGTATCAGCATCAGCACCATCCTCAGAGGCCACACAGTAGAGGCAACAGTTTTGACCGCCTCAGCGACCCCAGCAGCAGCAGCAGCACGTTCAGAGGGGACAGACACCTCCCCAACCAGCTCAAGCTAGATTTTATGCGGCTCAGTAGGATCCGCAGTCATCTGGAGGAATCGTTGAGGGTATACTTCTAGTCTTTGCATGCATTGCACGTGTGCTGTTTGATTCCGGTGCATCGCACTCTTTTGTGGCCAAGAGCTTCTGCCGATCGACCTGCATACCATTGGAGTCTGCTGGTGAGAGCCTATCAGTATCGACTCCCTTGGGGAGGACTGCAGTGTTGGGACGATTTTGCTCGTTTTGTCCCGTTTTGATTGGGGATATCTTTTTGCCTGCCGATCTGTTTGCATTGCCGATATCTGAGTTCGACGTCATCCTGGGCATGGATTGGCTCGCCGAGTACTGTGTCATATTGGACTGCGCCGCGAGGACAGTCACGTTATGTATACTCGGCGTGCCACAGTTTCAGTTCGTTGCAGAGGCAAGAGGAGAGCGGTTGTCTTGTTTGATGTCCTCCGCCATAGAGGAGCCTGTTGCCGCCTGCATCGACCATTTGCCCGTGGTTTACGATTTTCCCGATGTGTTCCAGGAGATTCTAGGATTACCGCCTAGCCGACTCACCAAGTTCCAGATTGATCTCGTGCCTGGTACCGTGCCTATTTTGAAGGCCCCGTATCGTATGGTACCGTTGGAGTTACGGAAACTGCAGAAGTAGTTAGACGAGTTGCGAGAGTTGGGTTTTATCCGTCTGAGCAGTTCACCGTGGGGGAGCACCGGTACTCTTCGTGAAGAAGAAGGATGGCTCGTTGAGGTTCTGCGTTGACTATCGCGAGCTCGACAAAGTCACGATCAAGAACAATACCCGCTCCCGAGGATTGATGATTTGTTGATCAGCTGCAGGGTGCACAGTTCTTTTCGAAGATCGACCTGTGTTCCGGTTATCATCAGATTCGGGTCCGAGATGAGGACATTTCGAAGACAGCATTCAGGACCCGTTATTGTCATTTCGAGTTTCAGGTCTTGTCCTTCGGACTGACTAATGCACCTGCGGTCTTCATGCAGCTCATGAACGAGGTCTTCCGCCCATATCTGGATCAGTTTGTTGTAGTCTTCATCGATGACATTCTGATCTATTCGAGGACCCGTGAGGAGCACGAGTAGAATTTAGAGATTACTTTGCAGACCCTCCGCGCACACCAGCTATATTCAAAGCTGGAGAAGTACGAGTTCTGGCAGGAGGAGGTGAAGTTCCTCGGTCACGTGGTGACGAGGGAGGGTGTCGCAGTGGACCCCTCGAAGGTCGAGGCAGTGCGTCTGTGGGGCCACCCCACGACTGCGACAGAGATCCGTAGTTTCCTTGGTTTGGCGGGCTATTACCGGTGTTTTATTGAGGGCTTCTCTCGTATTGCAGCCCTACTGACTAGGTTGACTCGGAAGGGCCCAGAGTTTATTTGGAGTGACGCATGCGAGCGAGTATTTATGGAGTTGAAGGACTGCCTGACGTCCGCTCCTGTCCTCACTCTTCCCTCTAGGAGTGATGGTTTTATTGTATTCACTGATGCCTTGCATATCGGTTTGGGTGCTGTCCTGATGCAGTACGGGAGACCAGTGGCCTTTGCGTCTCGTCAACTCAAGGTCTATGAGCTGAATTATCCTACGCATGATCTGGAGCTGGCTGCAGTTGTCTTTGCACTGAAGGTGTGGAGGCACTATCTTTATGGGGTTAAGTTCGAGCTCTTCTCTGATCACAAGAGCTTGAAGTACCTCTTCTCGCAGTCTGAGTTGAATATGAGACAGAGGCGCTGGATGGAGCTCCTGAAAGACTATGATTTTGATTTCCAGTACCACCTAAGTAAGGCGAACATGGTGGCAGATGCCCTCAGCCGTCAGCCACGAGGCCTAGTGGCCCATATGATGATTCAGGAGTGGCGGATGCTTAAGGATATTGTAGCGTATGACTTTGAGTTCGGCCTGCAGTCTTCCATCGTACAGTTATCGAGCCTGTCGATTCAACCCTCTCTTGTCGCTAGGGTGATCGAGGCTCAACAGGCTGATGAGTCGTTGTAGAGTTATATGGTTGAGGCTACATCTGAGAGTCAGGCTGATTGGCAGATTGGTACAGATGGTGGACTTCGCTTTAGAGGCCGATTATGTGTCTCAGATATTCCAGAGTTACGCAGAGATCTTATGACCGAGGCACATCGATCACGGTTTTCTATCCACCCAGGCTAGACGAAGATGTACTGTGACATGAGGCGACAGTATTTTTGGGCGAGGATGAAGCGCCAGATCACCAGTTTTGTGGCCGAGTGTGACACGTGCCAGCGTGTCAAGGCCTATCATCATATACCTCCTGGTCTATTGCAGCCGTTGAGTGTCCCGATGTGGAAGTGGGAGCACGTGTCGACTGATTTCATTATGGGTTTGCCGAGGACTCAGCGTGGTCATGACGTCATTTGGGTTGTTGTGGATCATCTGACGAAGTCAGCACATTTCCTTGTGATGCGTGCGACTTGGTCTATGGACCGGCTTGCGAGATTATTCATCGAGGAGATTGTGAGACTGCATGGCGTTCCAGTCTCGATCGTTTCTAACCGAGACTCGAGGTTCACGTCTCAGTTTTGGGGGAGCTTCCAGCGTGCGATGGGGACTGATTTACAGCTCAGCACCGCGTACCATCCGCAGACCGATGGCCAGACTGAGAGGGTCAACCAGATCCTTGGGGATATGCTTCGGGCCTGCGCGATTGATTTTGGGGGTAGCTGGGATGAGCATCTGTGATTGACTGAGTTCGCGTATAATAACAGCTATCAGGCAACCATCGGCATGTCTCCTTTTGAGGCACTATATGACAGACCATGCATATCACCGAGTTGTTAGACCGAGGTTGGAGAGCGTTGTCTCCTATGTCCCGAGCTTGTGCAAGAGACATCAGAGGCTATTAACATCATCAGGCAGAGGATGCGCACAGCTCATAGCCGACAGAAGAGTTTTGCTGATCGTCGGCGTCGTCCCTTGGAGTTTGATGTAGGGGACCATGTATATCTCAAGGTCTCGCCCATGAAGGGTATAGTTCGATTTGGAGCAAAGGGCAAGCTTACCTCGAGATTTAAAGGACCTTTTGAGATCACTGGGCGCGTTGGCGCCGTGGCCTATCAGCTTGCCTTGCCATCTCAGTTGTCTGGCGTCCACAACATTTTTCACATCTCCATGTTGAGTAAGTGTGGGTTAGACATAGTTTTTGTTATTGATTGGTAGCCGTTGGAGGTTCGTGAGGACGCTTTTTACATTGAGCAGCCAGTCCGTATCCTTGATCGGAAGGAGCAGGTCCTCAGAACCAAGGTCATTCCGTTGGTGAAGGTTCAATGGGGTCACCATTCTGTAGAGGAGGCTTCTTGGGAGCGTGAGGCTGAGATTCGAGAGCGTTATCCTCATCTCTTTGATGATTGATCATGTGATGTATTTTGTACCTTATCTCTAATTTTATATAGTGATATTATGTCTCTTCTTCTTCATGAGTTATGCCTACTTACGATGATTGTGTAAATTTTGAGGATAAAATTTTTATAAGGAGGAGAGAACTGTAAGACCCGTATTTTAGTCCGTACCATTCCGTAGACTTCCGCGATCTTACCGGTTGAATTCCGGCAACCTTCGACCCTTAACCGATATCGACGTGCGATCCTGATTCATATGCCGACAACCCCAGTCGACTCAACCCAATACCACTACCATAGCGACCGCGCCGTCGCCGCGGTTCCAATGCTGCGACTCGCGCGCCGAGACGATACCCTGGTCAAGAGATGTGGGCCAACGTTCGGTGCGAGGAAACGCCGCGCGTTGCGAAACCCAAGAGAATCTCTACGATGTGTCACATCAATCACATCAATCCCATCAATCAATCATCCATCAATCCATCACATGTCAAGTACACATCACTTTCACCCCTTTTCCCAAGCAACCACAAAAGTCTTACAAACCCATACCTCTCTTACACAAAAGGCCTCAAAAGTCAAAAAGGTGTTACACACCCATCACCACCACATCCATCACTCCATCCATCCATCACTCTCTCTCTCTCTCTCTCTCTCCCTTTACAACTCTCTCTTTCTCTTACTCATTTCAAACTCAAAAAAAAAAAATCTCAAGCTCCTACGTATGAGCCTCTCCCTCTCTTCCTAAACTCCAAGTGTGGCCCACCTCTTCACCCCATGATCTTCCCATCCTAACCCTCCATTCCTCATCTCATCCATTGAAGTTGAAGTTAAGGTGCTAAGGGACTCATAGGAGCAAGAAGATCGAACGGTGGGTGCCTCTAGAGGGTAGTTTTCTTGTTTTTATGATGGGCCAAGTGAGGCCCACCGATCAATGGTGTGGATCTCACTTGGGACCCTAAGGTATCATCATGATCATTCCATGATGGGGCCATTCTCCATGGACCCCATCATGATGTTTATTTTTTAGAAAGGTCATCTAGACCGTCCATTTTGGTGGAGAAAGGATCTCCACCGTTGATTGTAGAGTTTGATGGTCCCACATGCTTTAGGGCCCACTTGATGTATGATTCATTTCAAAAGAGGGCTCATAGTGGCGGAGCCCTCCATCACAAAGCATGTCCCACTCTCCATGTCTCTCTCCCTTTTTATTTCTTTTTATTTTATTTTATTTTATTTTATGTAATAGGGTTGTGTGGCCCACTTGAATGGACCCCACCTTGAGATATTTATTTTGTACAAGTTTTTCTTCAAGTGGGGTCCACTT
Organism: Magnolia kwangsiensis; assembly: GCA_037074715.1. Lineage (NCBI taxonomy): Eukaryota > Viridiplantae > Streptophyta > Magnoliopsida > Magnoliales > Magnoliaceae > Magnolia > Magnolia kwangsiensis. Next base: position 147,452,214 of record CM073573.1, read on the forward strand.
TATATGTTGCACCACACCATCCATCAGTGGTGGCCCACCTAAACAAGGCCCACCACGATGTTGTTTTGACCCAACTGTCCAGCGTCTGAGACGCTGGACGTCCCTGCCTAAGTAAGGAAAAAAAAAAGAAAAAGAGAAAGAAAAAGGGAAGGGCTGTCCTTATAGCCCACCTTGATGTATTTGTTCAATCCATGCCGTTCATACCTCTTTCCAACTCATTTTAGGCGTTGAGCTGAAAAATGAGGTTGATCTGTTAATCAGGTGGGCCATACCATATGAAATTTTATTCCTTACCATTCAAAGCTATTAGGACCCAATCTTGGTGCATCTTCACACCCAAAAATTTTGAACTTCGGACTCATTTCGCTTGTTGCGGGCCACTGAATGCAATGGCTGGGGCAGATTTTTATAAAGCGGGCCCCACGTGTGAAAAACCCCCAAAAAATGGGTTTTTTCCAAAAAATTGCAAGAGGCAGACCCTCTGCCTCCCTCTGACAGTGACAGTAGCTGTACGCTGTTGCGTGCAGCCGTTAGGGCAGGCCGACGGACGCAGGGGCCCACGGCCCTGCGTGTGGGCCCCACCGTAATGTTTATTTATTATCCAACTTGTTCATGAGGTGGGCCGTCCCCTGTAGGTGGCCCTCTCCTTATACTGGGCCCCATCCAAAACTCTGGTGGCCCACACCACATGAAACAGTGGGGTTAAACCCTTACCATTGAAATCCATTATTAGGCCACAGAAGTTTCAAATCAACCTGAAATTTGTGTTTTCCCTTCATCCAAGTCTGAGTGACCTTGTGAACGGCTTGGATGCCATTTAAAACATTTAGGTGGGCCCCACAGGGGACCCACAATGATGTATGTGTTTTAAGTCCACCGTCCAGGCGGACGGTGGCACCCACCACGGTGGCACCCACCTTGTGTATGTGTTGCCTCCACCGTCCAGCGGACGGTGGGGCCCTTTGGGATGTATGTGCTCTATCCGCACTGTCCACTGGACAGTGGGACCCACCATGTTGGGTGTACTTTAAGGCCTAGGGGTTAGGCCCATTTGAATTATAAAAAAAGCTCATGGGATTGGGCCCATTTTGAAGCATTCTAAGGCCCATGAGATTAGGCCCATTTTAAAGTATTCCAAGGTCCTCGGGATTAGGCCCATTGGATTTATTTAAGGCCTATGGGTTTCGGCCCACTTGATATGTTTAAAGGCCATGGGAATTGGTCCATTTGATATTTTTTAAGGCCCACGGGACTAAACCCATTTGACTTATATAAGGCCCAGGGGTTTAGGCCCATTTAAATTATATAAGGCCGACAGGATTAGGCCCATTTGATATGTATAAGGCTCTTGAGATTGGGCCCATTTGATGCAATCTAAGGCCCACGGGTTTTGACCCATTGCAATGCACATAAGACCCATTGGTGTGGCCCATTTATGTGGCCCATCTAATGAATAAAAAGCCCATAAGATGTGGCCCATTTGATATATATGTAAGACCCAATGGGATGAACCTAAGGTCCACTGCAATGTGTAATTCTAATACAGACTAAGTAGCGATGTTTACAAGATCGTTCCTTTGGAGCAATGTTGGTTTGACGTCCACATTTGCGAGTGTAATGTTGGTTGGATGTCCACATTACGACTCTCCTTAGGGCCCATTGCTGGGCCGTACTTGCTGTGTATAGGCCATCTAGGCCCATCTGCATTGTAAGAATGGTTCATCACTTTTTTACATGTTTAATATGTAAGACCCCGGTGATATCCCATATTTGAGCTATATTAATGTGTGGACATAGATGAGGATCTGTATGCTTGAGTTGCATTGCACATCGCATGACCTTGGGATGGCCGATACCATTCATGTCTTGTATCGCATAGCCTTGGTACGACTCATGATATTATGGATCCATCTGCATATTCTGCATTACTCTGACATTGCATTTCATATTACTACCTTGCGTACACACTTTCACCACCCTCTAAGCATTCTATAAGCTTATGCACGACTGTTGCGTGCAGGTGACGTTGGTTCGCAGCAGCGCTGAGGCAGGAGCACGTTGCAGATCATTTTGGAGGTTTTATTCTTTACCATTGTATTTTCCTTTATGTTCATTGTACTTGTAAATTTTTTGATCATAGTGGAAATGTAATGAAGTTCTTGGTTGCTGTTTGTGGGTTATGCCTTTGGTTATGCTTATTACAAATCAAACTGACGTTGAAAATCCTCCTCGTAGCATCCCAGGATCGGAACCTGACAAATGGGCGCTAGGTGCCGAGAATGGGGTTCTACGGAGGCTGTCGGTACCGGATTCGGCGATCGAGAATTTTGTGAGCCTGGTTTCCGAGTTTGGGACGTGACAGTTATAGGTTTTGGTTTAGGTTATAGGTTATAGGTTTAGGTTAAGGTTTTAGGATTTGAGAATGGGTTCGGGTTTAGGTTATAAGTTTTGGCTTCGATTTAGGTTATAGGTTAACGGTTTAGGTTATAGGTTTTTGGATTTGAGAATGAGTTCGGGTTTATGCTATAGGTTTTGGTTTTAGTTTAGGTTATAGGTTTTGGTTTAGGTTATAGGTTTTGGGATTTGAGAATGGGTTCGGGTTTAGGTTATAGGTTTTAGTTTTGAGAATGGGTTCGGGTTTAAGTTATAGGTTTTGGTTTTAGTTTAGGTTATAGGTTTTGGCTTAGGTTATAGGTTTTGTGATTTGAGAATGGATTCGGGTTTAGGTTATAGGTTTTGGTTTTGAGAATGGGTTCGGGTTTAGGCTATAGGTTTTGGTTTTAGTTTAGATTATAGGTTTTGGTTTATGTTATAGGTTTTGGGATTTGAGAATGGATTCGGGTTTACGTTATAGGTTTTAGTTTTGAGAATGGGTTTGGGTTTAGGCTATAGGTTTTGGTTTTAGTTTAGGTTATAGGTTTTAGTTTAGGTTATAGGTTTTGGGATTTGAGAATGGGTTCGGGTTTAAGTTATAGGTTTTGGTTTAGGTTAAGGTTTAGGTTTAGGTTTTAGGATTTGAGAATGGGTTTGGGTTTAGGTTATAAGTTTTGGTTTCGGTTTAGGTTATAGGTTAACGGTTTAGGTTAAGGTTTACGTTTAGGTTATAGGTTTTTAGATTTGAGAATGGGTTCGGGTTCAGGCTATAGGTTTTGGTTTTGGTTTAGGTTATAGGTTTTGGGATTTGAGAATGGGTTCGGGTTTAGGTTATAGGTTTTGGTTTTAAGAATGGGTTCGGGTTTAAGTTATAGGTTTTGGTTTTGGTTTAGGTTATAGGTTTAGGTTAAGGTTTTGGTTTAGGTTTAGGTTGTAGGTTTTGGGATTTGAGAATGGGTTCGGGTTTAAGTTATAGGTTTTGGTTTTGGTTTAGGTTATAGGTTATAGGTTTAGGTTAAGGTTTTGGTTTATGTTTAGGTTATAGGTTTTGAGATTTGAGAATGGGTTCGGGTTTAGGTTATAGGTTTTGGTTTTGGTTTAGATTAAAGGTTTTGGTTTAGGTTAAGGTTTAAGTTTAGGTTATAGGTTTTGGTTTAGGTTATAGGTTTTGGTTTAAGTTATAGGTTTAGGTTAAGGTTTTGGTTTAGGTTTAGGTTATAGGTTTTGGGATTTGAGTATGGGTTCAGGTTTAGGTTATAGGTTTTGGTTTTGGTTTAAGTTATAGGTTTAAGTTAAGGTTTTGGTTTAGGTTTAGGTTATAGGTTTTGAGATTTGAGAATGAGATCGGGTTAGGTTATAGGTTTTGGTTTTGGTTTAGGTTATAGGTTTTGGTTTAGGTTAAGGTTAGAGGTTTTGGAATTATAGAACGGGTTCGGGTTTAGGTTATAGGTTTTGGTTTTGGTTTAGTTTATAGGTTTTGGGATTTGATAATGGGTTCAGGTTTAGGTTATAGGTTTTGGTTTTGGTTTTGGTTTAGGTTTAGGTTATAGGTTTTGGGATTTAAGAATGGGTTATAGTTTAGGTTTAGGAAATCGGGTTCAGGTTCGGGATTGGGTTTAAGTTTAGATTTTCAAGTTTAGGTTTAAGTTTGGGTTTAAGATTGGGCCCCACAGTTATGTATTTATTATATCCACAACGTTCATCCATATTTTAAGATCATTTCGGTGCATTATCCAAAAAATAAAATAAAAAACGGATCATTTCGAAGCCTAAACCCGAACCCATTCTCAAATTCAAAAACCTATAACCTAAACCTAAACCATTAACTGATAACCTAAATCAAAACGTATAACCTAAACCAAAACTAAAACCTATAACCTAAACCCAAATCCATTATCAAATCCCAAAACCTATAACCTAAACCAAAACCAAAACCTATAACCTAAACCCAAACCCATTATCAAATCCCAAAATATATAACCTAAACCGAAATCAAAACCTATAACTTAAACTCGAACCCATTCTCAAATCCCAAAACCCAAACCCAAACCCAAACCCAAACCTAAACCTAAACATAAAACCTAAAACCTAAACCTAGGCCTATAACCTAAACTCAAATCCCTAAACCTAAACCTATAACCTAAACTCAAATCCCTAAACCTTAACATATAACCTAACCTAAACTTATACATATAACCTAAAACTATTCTCAAATCTCAAAACCTAACCTTTCCCTAAACCTATAACCTAAACTTAATTCCCTAAACCTAAACTTTAGCCTAAACCTAAACTCATAACCTAAACCTTAACCTATAACCTAACCTAAACCTATACTTATAACCTAAACCCGAACCCATTCTCAAATCCCAAAAGCTATAACCTAAACCAAAACCTATAGCTTAAACCCGAACCCAATTTCAAATCCCAAAACCTATAACCTACACCAAAACCTATAACCTAAACTAAAATCAAAACTTATAGCCTAAACCCGAACCCATTCTCAAATCCAAAAACCTATAACATAAACTTAAACCTTAACCTAAACCGTTAACCTATAACCTAAACCGAAACTAAAACTTATAACCTAAACCCGAACCCATTCTCAAATCCCAAAACCTAAACCTAAACTTATAACCTATAACCTTTGGGATTTGAGAATAGGTTTAGGTTATAGGTTATAGGTTAAGGTTAGGGTGTAGGTTAAGGTCATTTGCTATAGGTTATAGGTTTATGTTAAGGTTTGGGTTTAGGTTTAAGTTATAGGTTTTGAGATTTGACAATAGGTTTAGGTTATAAGTATAGGTTTAGGTTAGGGTGTAGGTTAAGGTTTAGGGAAATGACCGTGAATCAACATGAAATTGCCGGGAATGACTGTAAAATGCATGGAAATGACCATGAAGTGAAGCGATTAGACCATAAAATGTGCGGAAATGACCGTGAAATGCATGAAAGCGATCATGAATTGAAGCGAAATGACCATGAAATGCATGCAAATGACCGTGAAGTGAAGAAGTTTGACGGTGAAATGCCTCAAAATGACCGTGAATCAACACGGAATTGTTTTGGACGGCCATGAAATGCATGGAAGTGATCATGAATTGAAGCGAAATGACTGTGAAATGCATGCAAATGACCGTGAAGTGAAGGAGTTTGACTGTGAAATGCCTCGAAATGACCGTGAATCAACACGGAATTGTTTCGGAGGACCGTGAAATGCATAGAAGTGATCATGAATTGAAGCGAAATGACCGTGAAGTGAAGGAGTTTGACCGTGAAATGCCTCGAAATGACCGTGAATCAACACGGAATTTTTTCGGATGACCGTGAAATGCATGGAAGTGATCATGAATTGAAGCGAAATGACCGTGAAATGCATGCAAATGACCGTGAAGTGAAGGAGTTTGACCGTGACATGCCTCGAAATGACCGTGAATCAACACGGAATTGTTTCGGATGACCGTGAAATGCATGGAGGTGATCATGAATTGAAGCGAAATGACTGTGAAATGCATGCAAATGACTGTGAAGTGAAGCGAAATGAAGGTGCAAAACCTATAACCTAAACCAAAACCTATAACCTAAACTAAAACCAAAACCTATAGCCTAAACCCGAACCCATTCTCGAATCCAAAAACCTATAACCTAAACCTAAACCTTAACTTAAACCGTTAACCTATAACCTAAACTGAAACCAAAACTTGTAACTTAAACCCGAACCCATTCTCAAATCTTAAAACTTAAACCTAAACCTATAACCTATAACTTAAACCAAAATCAAAACCTATAACCTAAACCCGAACCCATTCTCAAATCCCAAAACCTATAACCTAAACCAAAACCAAAACCTATAGCCTAAACACGAACCCATTGTGAAAATTGTTTTTCCTCTTCATCCAGGTCTTTGTGACCTTATGAATAGATTGGATTGAAAATAAATATTATGGTGGGCCCTATAAAAGTTTCAGCGGTGAAAATCAATTTTCTACTGCTCTTTGTGGTGTGGTCTAGTTTCAACGGTGAAAATCAATTTTCTGCTGCTCTTTGAAGCGAATTGACTGCGAAATGCATGCAAATGACCGTGAAGTGAAGATAATTGACCGCGAAATGCCTCGAAATGACCGTGAATCAACACAAAATTGTTTGGGATGACCGTGAAATGCATGGGAATGATCATGGTTTGAAGCGAATTGACCACAAAATGCATGCAAATGATCATGAAGGGAATTGACCGTGAAATGCCTCGAAATGACCGTGAATCAACACGGAATTGTTTCGGATGACCGTGAAATGCATGAAAGTGACCATGAATTGAAGCAAATTGACAGCGAAATGCATGCAAATGATCGTGAAGTGAAGGGAATTGACCGCGAAATGCCTCGAAATGACCGTGAATCAACACGGAATTGTTTGGGATGACCGTGAAATGCATGGGAATGATCATGGTTTGAAGCGAATTGACCACGAAATGCATGCAAATGACTGTGAAGTGAAGGGAATTGACCACGAAATGCCTCAAAATGACCGTGAATCAACACAAAATTATTTGGGATGACCGTGAAATGCATGAGAATGATCATGGTTTGAAGCGAATTGACCGCGAAATGCATGCAAATGACCATGATGTGAAGGGAATTGACAGTGAAATGCCTCAAAATGACCATGAATCAACACGGAATTGTTTCAGATGATCGTGAAATGCATGGGAATGATCATGGTTTGAAGCGAATTGACTACAAAATACATGCAAATGACCAAGAAGTGAAGGGAATTGACCGCGAAATGCCTCAAAATGACCATGAATCAACACGAAATTGTTTGGGATGACCGTGAAATGCATGGGAATGATCATGGTTTTAAGCGAATTGACCGTGAAATGCTTGCAAATGACCGTGAAGTGAAGGGAATTGATCGCGAAATGCCTCGAAATGACCGTGAATCAACACGGAATTGTTTGGGATGACAGTGAAATGCATGAGAATGATCATGGTTTGAAGTGAATTGACCGCGAAATGCATGCAAATGACCGTGAAGTGAGGGGAATTGACCGCGAAATGCCTTGAAATGACTGTGAATCAACACGGAATTGTTTGGGATGACCGTGAAATGCATGGGAATGATCATGGTTTGAAGCAAATTGACTGCAAAATGCATTCAAATGACCGCGAAGTAAACGAAATTGACCACGAAATGCCTCGAAATGACCATGAATCAACACAGAATTGTTTGGGATGACTTAAACTTATAACTATTCTCAAATCTCAAAACCTATAACTTAAACCTAACCTTTCCCTAAACCTATAACCTAAACTCAATTCCCTAAACCTAAACCTTAGCCTAAACCTTAACCTACAACCTAACCTAAACCTATACTTATAACCTAAACCCGAACCCATTCTCAAATCCCAAAAGCTATAACCTAAACCAAAATCTATAACCTAAACAAAAACCAAAACCTATAGCTTAAACCCGAACCCATTCTTAAATCTAAAAACCTATAACCTAAACCTAAACCATTAACCTAGAACCTAAATCAAAACGTATAACCTAAACCAAAAGTAAAACCTATAACCTAAACCCGAACCCATTATCAAATCCCAAAACCTATAACTTAAACTGAAACCAAAACCTATAACCTAAACCCGAAACCATTATCAAATCCCAAAACCTATAACCTAAACTGAAACCAAAACCTATAACCTAAACCCGAACCCATTATCAAATCCCAAAAGCTATAACCTAAACCAAAACCAAAACCTATAACCTAAACTCGAACCCATTCTCAAATCCCAAAACCCAAACCCAAACCTAAACGTAAACGTAAAACCTAAAACCTAAACCTAAGCCTATGACCGTGAAATGCCTCGAAATGACCGTGAATCAACATGAAATTGTTTTGGACGACCGTGAAATGCATGGGAATGATCATGGTTTGAAGCGAATTGACCGCGAAATGCATGCAAATGACCGTGAAGTGAAGGGAATTGACCGCGAAATGCCTCGAAATGACTGTGAATCAACATGCAATTGTTTGGGATGACCGTGAAATGCATGGGAATGATCATGGTTTGAAGCGAATTGACCGTGAAATGCATGCAAATGACCGTGAAGGGAAGGGAATTGACCGCGAAATGCCTCAAAATGACTGTGAATCAGCACGAAATTGTTTCGGATGACCATGATATGCATGGGAATGATCATGGTTTGAAGCGAATTGACCATAAAATGCATGCAAATGACCGTGAAGTGAGGGGAATTGACCGTGAAATGCCTTGAAATGACTGTGAATCAACACGAAATTGTTTGGGATGACCGTGAAATGCATGGGAATGATCATGGTTTAAAGCGAATTGACTGTGAAATGTATGTAAATGACGGTGAAGTTAAGAGAATTGATTGCAAAATGCCTCAAAATGACCGTAAATCAACACGAAATTGTTTGGGATGACCATGAAATGCATGGGAATAATCATGGTTTGAAGTGAATTGTCCGCGAAATGCATGCAAATGACTGTGAAGTGAAGGAAATTGACCTCGAAATGCCTCGAAATAACCGTGAATCAACACGGAATTGTTTGGGATGACCGTAAAATGCATGAGAATGATCATAGTTTGAAGCGAATTGACCGTAAAATGCTTGCAAATGACCGTGAAGTGAATGGAATTGACCGTGAAATGCCTCGAAATGACCGTGAATCAACATAAAAATGTTTCGAATGACCGTGAAATGCATGGAAGTGATCATGAATTGAAGCAAAATGACTGTGAAATGCATGCAAATGAAATGAACGAAATTGACCGCTAAGTGAATGAAATGGATTTTTGATCATCGAGCTGATGAAATCTTGAAAAATAACTAGATTAGTTGGTTAAAGTAGCTTCTCCTACCCCAAAATCATATAGGTTACATCAAGTAACTAATTTTAGTTTAGAAGATATTCTTGTTAAATGAATAAAGAAAGAAATGAAAAAAAAGAGAAAAAAAATTTATATGCTCATATATACATATTTATATAAATATGTGTTAGAGAAAATTATAAGTAGAATAAAGTTCTCCATGTAAAAAAAAAAAAAAAACCACAAAAAAACACAAAAAAAATAAAAAACCTATGACTACGGATTTTAGCTACGGTTATTATCCGTAGCCATAGGGACCACCCTATAGGCGTGGCCCCCCAGATCAGCGTGGCCGCGTCGGACAGGCCAGCAAGTGGTGCGGGGGGCAGCCAGTTCGGTGCCCGGGGACTCTATTGCTACGGATTATGGTATCTATGGCTACGATTATAATCTGTAGCCATAGGTCTGACCGTAGCAAATGACATTACCATTTTGCTTTGTACGTCTACCGTTAAAACCCTTTCAGGGGTCACGGAAGTTTTGGATTAGTACGAAATTCATTTTTCCTATTCATCCAGGTCTTTATGACCTCATGAATAGATTGGATGGAAAATAAATGTTATGGTGGGCCCTACAAAAGTTTCAACGGTGAAAATCAATTTTTTACTGCTCTTTGTGGTGTGGTCCAGTTGATCTTTGGATACGATTTTTTTTTTGGGATAATGCTCTGAAATGATCTTGAAATATGGATGAACGTTGTGGATAGAATAAATACATAACTGTGGGGCCCATGTAACGTTGATCTCTTTTGAACCGTTCATATAACTTAGAGTTCGATGAGCGTCAGCGCTCGTCTTCGAGCAGCGACCGATCCGCTTGTAGGAAAAAGCAGGGGCATTTTTGACCTTTGGGAAGGCGTCCGTACACCCGGGGAGTATTTGTGGAAAGTAAAATGGGGTGGGCTTCATCTCGAAAATGGGCCATATACTGGTCGTACAGTTGGAAATTTCTCCCCACTAACCCTTTTAAGACCACTTATTTTTACATCCAAGAATAAGCCCCATCTATACGGACAACTTTTATCAGGTCAAAAATACCCCCACTTTCCCCGACCGCAAGTGGATCGGTTGGTGCTCAAAGACGAGCGCTGACGCTCTTAGAACTCCGGGTTGTACGAACGGTTAAAAAGAGGTCAAAGTTACATGGGTCCACAGTTATGTATTTACTATATCCAGAAGGTTCATCCATATTTCGAGATCATTTTGGAGCATTATATATATATATATATATATATATATATATATATATATATATATATATAATCATATCCAGAGATCAACTGGACCACACGGCAAAGAGCAGCGGTAAAATTGATTTTCACCGTTAAAAGTAAGGCCCACCATAACATTTATTTTCCATCCAATCTATTCATAAGGTAACAAAGGCCTGGATGAAGAGGAAAAATAAATTTCATAAGGATTCAAAACTTCTATGACCCCTAAAAAGGTTTCAATGGTAGACGTTCAATCCTCCTCTGCATTTTACAATATGGTTCACTTGATAGTTAGATCGGTCTTAGTTATCGTCTCAAGCCTTAATACGAGCTCGCCAAATGGATAGACGGTTTGAATATAATACATACCTCATGATGGGACCCACAAAAGCAGTGAGGATTGTACTAGGAGAAAAAAAAAAAGAAAAAAGCAGCCTGTCGGGGTGCCGTAACAGGCTGCTTTTATTATTATTATTATTATTATTATTTTATAAGGAGAACTTTTTTCCTCCTGTATTTTCTCTAATACATATTTATATAAATGTATATAAATATGTAGGTACATGTATATAATTTTTTCTCTTTTTATTCATTTATTTCTTTATTTTTTTTTTCTAGTTAGATTTATTAACACACACCCATGTCAGTACACACACTCTATGTTAGCCTCCGTCCCCCCCCCCCCCCCCTTCATTTAATAAACATATCTCTTAAACTAGAATGAGTTATTTGACGTACCATATATGATTTTGGGGTAGGAGAAGCTACTTTAGCTAACCAACCTAGTTATTTTCCAAGATTCCATTAGGTCGATGGTCAAAAATCCATTTCATTCACTTCGTCGTCAATTTTAATTAGTTCACGGTGAATTTCATTAACTTCGCAGTCAATTTCCTTCACCTCACAGTCAATTTCATACATTTCGCGGTCAATTCCCTTCACTTCACGGTCAATTCCATGCATTTCACGGTCAATTCGCGGTGAATTCCCTTCACTTCACGGTCAATTCCATGCATTTTACGGTCAATTCCCTTCACTTCACAGTCATTTCCATTCATTTCACGGTCATTTCCCTTCACTTCATGGTCAATTCCATGCATTTCACGGTCAATTCCCTTCACTTCACGGTCAATTCCATGCATTTCATGGTCAATTTCCTTCACTTCACGGTCATTTTCATGCATTTCATGATCAATTCCGACAAATTTCCTTCATTTCATGGTCAATTCCCTTCACTTCATGGTCAATTCCCTTCACTTCATGGTCATTTCCCTTCACTTAATGGTCATTTCCCTTCACTTCATGGTCAATTCCCTTCACTTCATGATCAATTCCATGCCTTTCACAGTCAATTCCCTTCACTTCACGGTCATTTCCATTCATTTCACGATCAATTCCCTTCACTTCACGGTCAATTCCATGCATTTCACGGTCAATCTCGGCGATTCCCCTTCACTTCACGGTCAATTTCATGCATTTCACGGTCAAACGACCATGAAGTGAAGGGAATTGACCGTGAAATGCATGAAATTGACTGTGAAGTGAAGGGGAATCGCCGGAATTGACCGTAAAATGCATGAAAATGACCGTGAGGTGAACGGATTTGACCATGAAATGCATGGAATTGACTATAAAGTGAAGGGGAATTGCTGGGAATGACCGTGAAATACATGGAATTGACTGTGAAGTGAAGGGAATTGACTATGAAATACCGTGGAGTGAAGGGAATTGACCATGAAATGAATTGAATTGACCGTGAAGTGAAGGGGAATCACCGGAATTGACTATGAAATGCATGGAATTGACCGTGAAATGAAGGAAATTGACCATGAAGTGATTGAAATTGACCACGAAGTGAATGAAATTGACCCTGAAGTTAATGAAATTCACCTCGAACTGATTGAAATTGACCGCGAAGTAACTAGAATGAAATAGACCGCGAACTGATTGAAATTGACCGCAAGTGAATGAAATGGATTTTCGACCATCAACCTGATGGAATCTTAAAAAATAACTAGGTTGGTTGGCTAAAGTAGCTTCTCCTACCCCAAAATCATATATGGTACATCAAGTAACTAATTTTGGTTTAGAAGATATTCTTGTTAAATGAATAAAAAAGGAAATGAGAAAAAAAGAGAGAAAAAATTTTATATGCTTATATACACATATTTATATCAATATGTATTAGAGAAAAATGTAGGTAGAATAAAGTTCTCCATGTAAAAAAAAAAGTGCATAGATTGTCGTGGTACTACCACCAGTATGACGGTGCTGCCGCACGACAATGCGTACACTTTTCTTCAATGGCTACGGTTATAATCTGTAGCCATAGGGAACCCCAGCTTTCAAAAATCACATTTTTGATTAAGCAAGGGCATTTCCAATGGCTACGGTTATAATCCGCAGGCATAGGGAACCCCAGCTTTCAAAAATCACATTTCTAAAAAAGCAAGGGCATTTTTGACCTATGAAAAATTATCCTTACAGCTGGGGCTTATTCTTGGAAACTAAAAGCAAGTGGGCTTTAAAAGGTTCCTGGGCCATATATGGGTCGCACAGTTGGAAATTTCTCTTTTTTCCAATTCTCTTATATCCTAGATCCCTCTTCCCGATCGGGAAAGGCAGGAAAAGGAGAAATTTCCTACTGTACAACCCACTTATGGCCCACAAACCTTTTTAAGCCCACTTATTTTTAGCTTCCAAGAACAAGCCCTAGATGTACTGACAACTTTTCAAAGGTCAAAAATGCCCCTGCTTTATCAATTTCACTCCATTCACTCCCTTACACTCAAATGCACGTTCGAACTCATCTCTACCATCCCTATTCCTTCTTTTCACCCATTTTCTTCATTAAATCTCCATAAAATCTCCATCCTACTATCACATTACATCTCCATGTTCAATTATACTCAAGGCTACTTGCATTCGTTTTCTGAGAAGACATGAATGCATTGATAAATGTGAAATGTTGTAGGCTTTTCTTCGAAGAACGTGTTTCACATTAACGCACTCTTAGGGCCTGTTTGATTTTCTAAGGTAAACGTAATTGCATTGTAGATACGTAATGATTATTTCCTTAGGTAATTATCGCATTATTTTCGAGGATTGATTTGACTGTTACTTTTTTTAACATTAAAATCGAGGATGCTGCTAAATATTTGTGGGGCCCACTGTGATGTATGTGGATTATCCACATCGTCCATCTGTTATGCCAACTAAATATAGGGCATGACCCAAAAAATGAGCTACATTTAAATTTCAAGTGGACCACACCACCGAAAAAAGGTAATCAAACACCAACGGTTAAAAACTTCTTGGGGCCACTGTTTACTTTAGTGTGGGCCACTTCTTTGTTGGATCTGCCTCATTTTTTTGTTCATGCCTCAAAATGTCATTATAAAGCAGATAGACGACGCGGATATGTCATATACATCATGGTGGGGCCCACAAATTTAAGTTTATCCTTTTAGACCATTTTCCTAGGTAGAAGTACCTACCTATTTCCAAATAGGGTGAAATTGTAATAAGCTGGTATTTAAAGGGCATTTATAATGAATTTAAAAATTCAAACAGGCCCTTATTCTTTTTCTCAAACACGGATTTCACTGATACGGCGGCTGTGGGAGGTAAAGACGTTTAAATTCTTAAGAAATTACCTAGAAGTTTGTGGTCAATTTCACGTGGTCAATTTCATGTATTGCTAAGTCAATTTTACATGATTATCCAATAAACTTCAAGAAGTTCGCGGTTAATTTGACGAAGTTTCGCGATCAATTTCACTTAGTTCTTGGTCAATTTACTGAATTAATCGGTCAACTTCATGCACTACTTGGTCAATTTCAGGCATTTTATCGTCAAATTGTAGTGCATTTTTGTAATACGACCGTGAATTTGTAGTGTATTTTTTATAATACAACTGTGAATGTTATATATTGAATACATTTGTTGCTTTCTTTGAAATTGCGAGTTTCTTACCACTACGATTCAAATTTCCAATAAGACATTCATTTCACGGTCAATTCCATGCATTTCACGGTAAACTCCCTTCACTTCACGGTCAATTCCATGCATTTCATGGTTAATTCCATGAGATTTTCCCTCACTTCATGGTCAATTCAATTCATTTCATGGTCAATTCCCTTCACTTCACGGTCAATTCCATGCATTTCACGGTTATTTTCATTCACTTCACGGTCAATCCATGCATTTCACGGTCAATTTCCTTCACTTCACGGTCAATTCAATTCATTTCACAGTCAATCCCCTTCACTTCACGGTTAATTCCATGCATTTCACGATCAATTCCCTTCACTTTACAGTCAATTCCCTTCATTTAACGGTCAATCCCCTTCACTTCACGGTTAATTCCATGCATTTCACGATCAATTCCCTTCACTTTACAGTCAATTCCCTTCATTTAACGGTCAATCCCCTTCACTTCATGGTCAATTCCATGCATTTCACGGTCAATTCCCCCTTCACTTCACGGTCAATTCCATGCATTTCATAGTCAATTCCGCCTTTTCCCCTTCACTTCACAGTCAATTGAATTCCCTTAAGTTCACTCACTTTGAGGTCATTTTCAATCACTTCAGGATCGAAAAGTAAGTGAAATTCATTGGGAAGTGAGTGAACTTGCCCTAGAAGTGAGTGAAATTGACCGTGAAGTGAGTGAAAATCATTGCGAACTGAGTGGCATAGATCCCTGCAATTGAGAACTTTGAAAATTTGACCGATAAGTTCGTCATATTTGAGCTAGTACAACGGTGGATTTCCTACTACTTTGTCAAATATACTTTATACATGTGAATATTAAACGAGTTATATCATTGTGTTTTTTTTTTTTTTTTCAGAAAATGGCTTCGATAATCATCCTATGCTCATATGGTGGGGAGTTAGTAAGTGGAAACAATCGATACACGTACAAGGGTGGAGACTCAAAAACTACTGTTGTGGGCGTTGACACTACATATGATGAGCTTCTATCGAAAATGTAGAGGATTGCAAAGAGTAGACCTGAGGATTATGATATTAGGTTGAAAACATTGTATCCTTGCACAAATAAATTAGTCCCTCTGACTGTAATTGAAGATGACGAAAATGTGAGAATATTCTTGGCAGCATAGTTGAAGCATCCGGATCACTACATCCCTTTATTCATCGAGACAATGTAGCACATTAATGAGGCAATACTCGAAGACTCGGTGACTTACAGTGGTTTTGAACATGACACCCCAATAGTAAGAAGTTTGGATGAGGAACATATCTTGAAATATGAATATATGGCATCACCTTCACATGTTCCTCTAAGCAATACTCCAGTATCCAAGCCGGCTCAGACATCGAACTTCATGACAAGTCAAGTGAGGGCGTTGGCTGACGTGAAGCTTAGAAGTGAATATACGACATCACCTTCATTTACAAGAGTAGATTTGCCTTCAACATCCAACGTCAGAAACATAAGTGGAAACGACATTCCATTGCCCGAGCAGGCTCGAACATCGAACTTCACCACCGGCCTTCCCATTATGCCATTCGAGGATGTTAGTTTTACCAATGCAAACCTATCATTGTATTCATATCCACTTGATGATCTGATTAATATAATCGTTGACCAAACGTTTAAGGACAAGAGCCGGTGTAAGTATGTTTTGAGCCAATTTGTAATTCACAACAACTTTCAATATAAGATCCTATATTCCACATCCAAGAAATTCACCGTGGTGTGTATGGAAGATAAGTGTGATTGGAGGGTACATGCATCTAGGGTGAATGATGCAGAAATTTTTAAGATTAAGACTTACACGTCCATACATGCATGTGGAATATCATGGATGAAGAGTGATCATCGGCAAGCAAGCAGTACTGGCTATCAATCGCATTGAGTAACGACTGGAATTAAGGTCGAAAGACATTATATTGGCAATGCAAGAGAAATATAATATTCTTATTAGCTATAAGAAGGCATGTCGCGCTAAAGAAATTGTAATCAATCGCGTAATGGGGTCTTATAAAGATTCTTACAACGAACTCCTGATGTACTTGTATGAGTTGAGGATGGTGAATCCAGGGACAGTGATTGCCCTGCTTTTGGATCCACAAACAGGGAGGTTTGAGAGATGTTTTGTTGTGCTCGGACAGTGTGTAAGAAATTTTTGAACATGTCTGCGAAGGGTCTTGGCTGTTGACGGGACGCATCTAAAAGGTAAGTACAAGGGTGTTCTATTCGTTGTTACAACTTTGGATGATGACGATCATATTTTTCTAGTCGCTTTTGGTATCGAAAAATCAGAGAACAACAGTAGTTGGAACTGATTTCTTACCTACCTCAGTGGTTCATTAGGGGATTTACCTGGTCTTGTGATCATATCAGACCGGCATAAAGGTCTAATGAAAGAAGTTCCCTAGGTCTTCCAAGCAGCAATCCATGACTACTTTGCCTACCATATATACTGAAACTTGGTGGATACATTCAAAGACAAGTCATTAGAAATCTACTACTGGCAAGCTGGAAAGACTTGTAGGAGGAATGAGTTTGAAAATTTAATGCATGATATCGAACTTGCCAACCCTCTGGTACATGCATGACTAAGGAAAATAGGGTATGAAAAGTGGGCATCATCACACTTCCTAGGAAAAAGATTCAATTTAGTCACTATAAACATAACTGAGTGTGTTAATGCTCCATTAAAAGAAGCACGAGAATATCCCGTGACTATACTGATAGAGATGGTCAAAATGAAAATTCAAGAGATGTTTTATAAGAAAAGAGAATCAATATCATCATTCGTTGGACCGTTGACACCGTGGGCCGAGAAACAATTAAAGGATCTCATATCGAAAGCATGAGATGTTCGTTGCCATGCAATTTTTTGAGATGAATACTATATTGTGGAAGAGTACAATGATACTGTCAAGCTCAGTGAGCTTTCATGTACATGTCGCGAGTTTGAAGTAAAATAATTCCCTTGTTTTCATGTTCTTTCAGCATGTATAAACTACAACCTTCCTCATTATTCATACTGCTCCTCGTTGTACACGGTGAGGAATTGTCAGATCATGTATGAAGATTCCGTGTACCCAGTATGGGACAAGAGCCAATGAGAAATTTCATTAGGATTCAAGGAGTATTGTGCGAGTATGAAGCCACCGCTACAGAGGAGGACAACTAGAAGATCGAAAAAGGCATGGATCCTTTCCTGTGGAGAGGAACGAACAAAAAAAATGCGGACGTTGCAAATAAACAGGGCATAATTGTCAGAGTTACAAATTTTCAATACTTCTGGAATAATGTAATTTGTAGTGCATTTTTTGTAATATAACAGTGAATGTTATATATTGAATATGTTTGTTGCTTTCTTTGAAATTGTGAATTTCTTACTACTATGATTCAAATTTCCAATAAGACATTCATTTCACGGTCAATTTCATGCATTTTACGGTCATTTCCCTTCACTTCACGGTCAATTCCATGCATTTCACGATCATTTCCATGTGATTCCCCCTAACTTCATGGTCAATTTCGTGCATTTCATGATCAATTCCCTTCTCTTCATGGTCAATTCCATGCATTTCACAGTCAATTCCCTTCACTTCACTGCCAATCCAATTCATTTCACGGTTAATCCCCTTCACTTCGTGGTCAATTCCATGCATTTCACAGTCAATTTCCTTCATTTCACGGTCAATTCAATGCATTTCACGGTCAATTCCCTTCACTTCACGATCAATTCCATGCATTTCACGATCAATTCCCTTCACTTCACGGTTAATTCCATGCATTTCACGGTCAATTCCCTTCACTTCATGGTCAATTCAATTCATTTCACGGTCAATTCTCTTCACTTCAAGGTCAATTCCATGCATTTCACGGTCAATTCAGTCACTTCTCAATAAGGGAGTGAAGGGAATTGT
The DNA here is from genome assembly GCA_037074715.1 of Magnolia kwangsiensis. Classification (NCBI taxonomy): domain Eukaryota; kingdom Viridiplantae; phylum Streptophyta; class Magnoliopsida; order Magnoliales; family Magnoliaceae; genus Magnolia; species Magnolia kwangsiensis. Next base: position 147,470,608 of record CM073573.1, read on the forward strand.
CTTAAAATTCACCGGAGTTGCATATGGTCCACATTCAACCATAAAAATCCATCAACTATTTGGGTAATGCTTTCCAGCTAGAGAAAGTCCTGGGACTAGTGTTTAAAGTATCGGTATCACTACAAGTTTCGCTGGCCAGGGATACGAAAATAATATCGATATCGTCGATAATATTGCTGATAACTAGAAATGTGGGCAATATAAGTAATGCCTAGAATTTACATAGTTGAAAATATTGATGATTACATTAGCGATATTAATACATTGGCGATACTTAGCGATGCATTGCTAATACCTGAAATTTTCGATACTACCAATGTTATCGATATCACTATCGTTGTCATCGTTATTGCTGAGCTGAAGATGAAGATAATATCAGAAATAATTTGATATTATCGAAGATAATTCAAACTCTGCCTGGGACATGATCGATCTGTAATGGTGCAAATTCAGGTGATGAGTATTAATGATTTTCACTCCATATTGTGCACCCACATTATGTTAAATAAATTCATCATAAGAACATTCAGTACATAAGTTGCAAATAACACAATACTCATGCATTTTAAGTAACCCATAAAGATTTTTCATAAGGCCATTTTCATTCAACAAGACATTCAATACATAAGATGCAAAGAAACATGTGAAATGCATGATGATGCTACCTAATACATGCATAAGTTAGAATGGACTATCATGAGGATGTTATCTAATACATGAAAACATATAAAGTGAGGGAGTCGATATCCATCACAACTCCCTATCATGAGGATGCTATCTAATACATGAAGACATACGAAGTGACGGAGTACATATCCATCACAACTCCCTATCATGAGGATGCTATCTAATATATGGAGACATACGAAGTGAGGGAGTCCATGTCCATCACAACTCCCTACTGTGATACGAAGTCCGACGAGGGAGGGGGCGCTCCCTCCTTCTGTACACAACACAACACCGCCTTTATCGTTCGATGCATACTCTGCATCTTACGCTTTAGGTAGTATTGGTCCTTCTTAAGCTCAGCTATACTAGCCTCGATCGCACCTAAACGCTCATTGAAACTCGGATGTGCATCGAGCACCTCACCTGCATCATCACCCTCTTCTTCTTCGTCAGCTTCATCCTCTTCGTCACCTTCTTCCTCTTCTTCTTCTTTAGCTATCTCATCTCCAATTTCTTCCAACTGCCTTGCTTGTTGTTTAGAGTCACATTGCATGTGATTTAAGGTGTCTTCGGTTATCACACTTTCTGGATGTGAGGGGTCATTGGATGCCCTGACCCCATTATCTTGGGCTATCTTGCAAATTAAGCGGCCAAATGGGAGGGAGAGATTACCTCTTCTTATCCTCACGGCCTTCACTATATGGTAAAGGATAATGGAGGGCAGACACACATTCTCCCCACGCCCTATTTGGTAAATTATCTCTGCATGGTAGACAAAAACCTCTGTGCTGTTTCCCACTCTCGGATATAAACTATGTGTGAAGATGTAGTGCAACATTTTGTAAATTGGAATCATTTCTTTATTTCTAAAACTACTCTCTCCTCCACTCAATGAGTTGATCGCACAAACTCATGCTCAGCTCACTCCTGTGCCGCGATGTGTTCAAATCCTTTATGTTTGGGAGGATATGGACCGTTCCCAGTGACACGCCAAGTATGTTCGCGATGTGTTGACGCCGATGGGATGCACTGCGTCTCCATATGAAATGTCAAATTCGAGTGGGTTGAGTCTTGCATTAACAATTTGAGAGTAGTAAAACCGTACATCATGCTCATTAGCTCGAGATTTACCTTTAAAAATAACTCCCTAATCGTCGTGCAAGAGTCGATCTAGCACGTCATTTTGGCAAATAGTCCGTCTCCCACCGTGACTTCGAAAATCACTCCCCGATCGCTATATCGACCCGCATCTAATGGCGGTTCATTCTGATCGTGGGCCCTCTTTGACCTCCTCTCACGACGTGGTGGTGAAGAACTCGTTGCATCAACATTAGCCCTCTTCATATTTCTTCGAACAGTGGTGATGATGGACTCGCGTCATTCGCAGGAGCCTGCCTCGTCGTTCTTTCAGTCCGCGGAGACGATGAACCCGCTTGAACCACTCTCTTCTTCCCCATTAGTAAGATAATCATGGGGATGAAAAATATCGAGGAAAATAATGCAATAATACCCATGAGGATGATGAGTTTAGAAGATGGGAAGATGGTTGTGTAAATAAGGTTTGAAATATGAAGAGAGAGGTGTTTGAAAGATGAAAAGATGGTTGTGTAAATATGAAGAGAAAGGTGTTTAGAAGATGAAGAGTGGAGTGTTTGGAAGATGAAGAGAAAGATATGTAGAAGATGAAGAGAGAGGGTTTGAAAGTTGAGAAGATGGTAGAAGATTTAGAAAAAGAGAGGGTTTTAAGTAGGGAGATGAAGAAAGGGTTAGGAATGAGGGTTTGAGTGTTTGGGGAGTTTATTTATAGTTGTTATATGGGACCCATGATGGGACCCACAAAAAAAATCCTGGGCGACACTACTACTCGAACATCCAGAGGCCGGTGGCACTGCCGCTCGGATTCTTAACGAGTCCGGGCAGTAGTGCCACCTGGATATTAAAAAAAACTATTCAGTGGGCCCCACATCTATTAAATGGGCCGCACACTCAATGTTCATGGTTTTGGTGGGCCACATATCCATCTATTGAATGGTTTTTATTGTGGTGGGGCTCAACATCATTTAAATTCGAATGGTTTTAGTGGGCCCTGCATTTGAATTCAGATATGATCTATACTTCTTCTGTTTCGTTCATGTATCGTAGTAAGACCTAGTTGAAATATTTACTTGTATAGAATGTCGCTGCAAATCATGAGTTGGATTGTCAAGCGACAATCTGTATATGTTTATATATATAGGGTATGTTTGGACTTCTAGATATTACTTGATGTTAGCGTATCAAGGGTAGTTATCATGGTGCAATTCTACTTGTAGGGCAGTTAACATAGTCCCTCATCTGCCTAATTCCAAATGTAAGTTCCCCATCCAACTTTTTAGGTTTTGGGCTTATCAACCTATGTAACTGCATACATAAGATTTTCTTAAAAGTTATTGCTGTAAGGTTGGGAAGACTCCTGCCCAATATCATATTGCTCGAGCAAGGGGCCTTTGTACAGGGTAGATTTGATATTAGCTTTTTGTAACTTTACAATATTAAATAATTTGATTACAGAAACACATTTATAATTAGGATTGATTGAGTGATTCTTTGGACAGTCCACTTGCTCAATCTGGACTTTCAATTTGATCCAGCATTCATGGGACACCGTTAAATTAATGTCAAATAGACGGTCCGATACATACATAGGTTGACCATGAAATGCATGGAATTGACTGTGAAGTGAAGGGGAATCGCCGGAATTGACCGTGAAATAAATGGAAATGACTGTGAAGTGAAAGGAATTGACTGTGAAATGCATGAAATTGACCATGAAGTGAAGGGAATTGACTGTGAAATGCATGGAATTGACTGTGAAGCGAAGGGAATTGATCGTGAAGCGAAGGGAATTGACCATGAAATGAATTGAACTGACAGTGAAGTAAAGAGAATTGACCATGATATGCATGGAATTGACCGACTGAGTGCCATCGAATACAAATTGTCGAGTATAATGATTTCTTGGTCTTGAGGGTGGATGACCATCAGGTACCAATGACTGTTGGCATGGTTGAATGGTACGTATACATTTCCATGTTTGATAAGATAAGATATCATTATAAAAATTATAGAAATGGGAACACCTAGTGTTGATAACTTGTAGCGATACCATTACCTGTTCATACTGCCACATGGGCTTTTGCCCTTCACGAGGTTTAACAATGCCGTAAACAGTGAGTTTCTCTACATGTAATAATGAACGCGCTTCATCGTTGCCAATATCCTGATACATTCTCAACATCGACATATGCATGTCGATACATGGCTATTACAGAAAATATACCAAATTAGAACATATATCATATAATGAAATTACATAATAACCATGATCCAATTCATACAGTTATCAGAAAAAATGTGGGACAGAACTTGTAGTCCTTTGTATATAGTGTAGGAAATGAACTGTGACATCTCTCCAAGAAATCGACGTACTTATTAATAGCCTAATCAATAAAGATGACGAATTAAGCTTTAGTTTAATATAAGTGTTGAATAACCATAAATGTGTGTGTGTGAATTACTTACCACGCTATCAACCCATACATTTTTCTCCCATATGGTCCTGAACCAAACAAATTCCACCGAATCTTTGTTTGTATTGGCCTAACTATCCAATTCATGCAGTTTGTCCTCCGATATTATCCTAAATGGATCAATCTTAGCTTGGAAGGGTATCGGAGAAGTACACAATTCTCTTAGTTTCTTAGTGTCGACGGCGTTGCTTAGAGTTGTTTGAATGGCAGAGATGGAAGTGAATGGAGAACGCTTGTAAAAAAATGGCTTCACCACCCTCCTAGTTCTCCTCTTATATATTAAAATGGAATGTAGTGATTTCTCACATATATCAACGTCTAATGCATCCGAGTGTTGAACATCCACGTCTCTGTTCCCCTGGTCCCTACCTTCCAATTCCTCATCTTCCTTCTTAAACTCTTCCTTCTCATTCTCTAACTCATTCTCCTTCCTCTATAAGAAACGCCTTCATTCGCTTCTTCAACTCCACCTTACCCTCCTCCAACTCTTCCTTCTCCTTCTTCAATATATCATTTTTTATCCTCAGTTCTTCTTTCTCCCTCATTAGTATTTTTCTCTCCATCTTCAAAATCGTCCTCTCATTCAACTCTTCCTTCTCTAACCTCAAGGCTTCTTTCTCTTTTAGTATCAGTTCTATCTCCATGAGTACTACTTCTCTCTCCCTCTCCATTGATTCTTCTATCTCTTTTGGCATGCATTTCCTCTCATCATATTATTTTTCCTTTAGCTTCAACTCTTTCCTATCTCACTCTTCCCTATCTCTCTCCAACTAAATCCTCTCCGCCTCCAGCTTGTAACGTCTCAGAAAAATTCGTACAAAGAGCCGAGTACCACCTCAGGCAGAAATCGCTAAGGACCAAATCTTTTAGAAATTAAACGAGACATAACTAGTGCTAAACTAGATTGCTTGTGAAATTAACACTAATCACTTTAAATACGATCCGCAAGACTTGAAACTTGTAGAATCGTTAACGCTAGATTACCCTAAAACTTAGGATCCAACTCAAAATCCAGTTGCTCTCGGGAGCATCATGAAACTTCGTATCAGACCTGGACCGCACGTCGAAAGTCTGATTTTCTCAAGACTATATGGTTATGATAGCTTTGTTGGACTTGAAAACCACCTCAGAAACCAAGTCCTAATAGTACCCAGAAACGCATAACTTGAGCCCGAAGTGAAGTATGTGAGAAACGTGAATATCTTTAAAAAATGAACTGAAACTTAAGTGAATTGAGTCGGTTCGCTTGCAGGCCAAATCTAAGGATTCAGACTGTTGGAATTTGACCCAATTACACCCTCGGATCAGAAAAAATTTCCAACACATGTCCGTGTACTTGTGACCCTGATCGAGCACCAGTTACCATTGAACTGAAACTAGTTCGTCACGGTCGATCTGTAAACTTGATCAGACTAAAAACTTCATCTGACCTAGATCCATGGTCAGGGAGCTTAAGTCCGACTGCATTCAGCAAAGGGGCCTCCAGAAGTGCTCCGTTGAGCTGGAACAGATGGGTTTTGGCTATACCCTAAGTATACCATGGCCCTGGGGCTATTTCCATCAGTTCAGGGCCTATATAAAGGCCTAAAACCACCCCATTTCTATTCCACACGAATTCTCTAAAACCCTAGGAGAGAAAAGAGAAGAAAGAGAGGGAAAGAGAGAGAGTGTGAGAGAGAGTTAGAGTTGTTCCTGGGATTCTTCCCTGCTGCTCCACGTGCCGAATCAGTCCGTCTGTATCGCTATCCCAGCGATTCTGACTCCGTACTTGGGTAAGAAAGACTAACCTTAATCTTCTTTCGGGACTCTAGAGGAGTATGTGATGAAACAGCTAACCTATTTCGTGATATAGGTTGTCGTTGTTCCTTAGATGACGAGTTAGAGAATGAATTGAGTTCGTTACGTGTCTACCAGCGTAAGGCGCGGACTATAAATATTTAGGTTATGGTTTTTAAGACTTTCAATGTCAGTAATGATTTATAACTGGCATGATTGCTATCACAAGTACTTAGATACAAGGGTTTCCGTGTATTATACATCCATATATACTATGTTGATTTATAACGCATTCCATGTGTTTGTTACAATGACTGAATGAATATGGATTCATGATTTGTGCCTGTCATGTGTATGGAATGTAAGAACCTGATTGATGTGTATTAGACAACTTCTTGGTGAAAGAATTTGTCCTATTATATGTTGAAATCAACATACGTCATTGTTGAGGGTCAAATATTGCATATTAGACCCCGGTTATTTCTCAGATTTATGCATAAGATACTGTTTAATGGCCCGCTTAATCGTGTTTATGATGCAGGATGTGTTTGGGAGCTTCGACCGAAACAGGGTGATAAAAGTATGAAATTAACGCTCTGATAATCACCAAGGAAAGGGACGGACCCAAGGGGAGCAGGATCGACAGATTTACATGTCAGAAACCCGAGAAAATCGAGAAACTGACGTTCAAATGGCCCGAAATTGGTCTAGAACACAAGATCACAGGGTTCCCACCATCAGTTCATCTCGAAATTTCATACATCACCTGAGGACCACAACTGAGCCATACACATAAAATTTCAGCCCCTGAATCCCTATAGAAGTGGACCAACGGGTAGATCAGCCCATTAATCTTCAATTTGGGGCTCACCTGGTATCTGGATATTCTTCGAAACTGGTCTCAACAGCTTGAATGAGATGAGGAAAGGAGTGGACGGAGCGAATTTCGCATACACCTAACGAGTGGACCCCACTCATAGTGTCAATGCACGAGTGCACAAGTGCACTCGACGTGCACTGAACCGAGACAGTGGGTCAAACTCGCTGGACCCGACCATCTTCAAAATCTCCTTTCTTTCTAACAGCGTCCGCACGGACGATGATGAATTTTGCTAATGGGTCCCACTCACCAGCCAAATGAAAGATCCAGACCGTCCATTCACTAAGGGACGCGGCCACAACCCTCGCCTAGGTGTCCGTTTTCTTCTATGAAGGTGATTGCAAGATCCTATCCGTTAAAAGGACGATGGACGGTGGAATGAAGATTCTCGTGGGCCACACCATAAATGCTCAAAAAAACATTCCTTTCTTAATGGTTTTTCAAGAGAATTCAAATGAAGGGAATGGATCTCTCGTCTGATACTCATCACGGGCCCACAATCTTTCGCAGTAATGCGTCCGAAGCTCTGCTTGCGAAACAGAGCTGCGAACGAAGCTCGGTGGGCCACTATTATCATATTATTCAATGATCCAACCCGTTCATTGGAACTATGAGGTCAAAAATACCATACAGAGGAGGGTTTTTCAAACCCATGCACATATACTCAGAAGATCAATGATAAAATGCAGTTCGGACGATAGAACGGTATTTTTGATTGGCCACACCAAATAGGACCCGAATAACATCGATCTTGACCGGTTTTTCGAGTCCAATCCAATGGTCGGAATGGATTTATAGACTGACAACCGATCCTGGGTCCCACCAAGGTTTAACGCACGAATGGCTTGCGTAAGAACGTGCTGCGTTCGCACTGGCTGCGTAAACAGCCACTGACCTTCATTAGTACCTATAAAAAGAGAGAAAGAGAGAGGTCGTGGGTGAGGAGAAAAACTTGGGACGTGGCATCTCAGCGTGGAAAGGAGGAATCGACGGCCAGGCTTGGCCGTGGAGGCTATTTTCGATGCTTAGAAGCAGAGAACGTGAAGAGAGAGGGAGAGAGAGAGGGAGTAATTCTTTTCTTTTCTTTTCTTTTCTTTTCTTTTATTATGAGATTTAATCCGTCCATGACGGGCTAAACCTCTTAGCTAGGGCTAAGAGGTGAAGCTTGTAGTGAGATGGGGGAATTGATGCTTATATCTTTTATTTAGACTTAAAGGGTGATGATTTTAGTATAATTAATGGCATGTTTTTAGTCTTTAATGGTCTGTTGTGACTGAAATTACAATGGGTCTGCAATGGCTTTGAGCATGTTCTTTTTCTTCCCATGTTTATGATGTCAGGAAGCACTGTTGTTCACCATAGTCTCTTGGGCATGGTCGGATGTTAGTACCCTTCCTAACCTTCATACATGTGATTGGTTGGTAATTAGTTTAATTCTGTTGTTTGCCATAGTCTCTTGGGCATGGTTTGGTGATGGAATCCATTCTAATTCATATACCTTTCATCTCTTTGAAAACTAGATCAATGGCAGTTCAGTTAATTTCCATAATTTTTTTTAAGCCAGCAAAAGAACTCATCTGAATCCCTAGTTTTCCCGTCTCTGAATTTCTTAAGCTTTAGATTAATTATTTCACAATCATTCCATAATTGTTATTTGATTTAGAATTCATCTCATTCTAGTTCTATTTCTAGTTAATTTTAGATAACGTACAAGTTTCAGTCCCTTGGGATTCGACCTCGGTCTTATCGAGTTATTACTACATCACAACCCTGCACTTGGGGAGTGAACATGTTTTTGGCGCCGTTGCCGGGGACTGACGGCTACGCTTTTCTGAAATTAATTAGTTTCAGGATTAGGTTAAGATTAGATTTTCTTTTTAGAATTTTCTTAGTTATTTTCCTTGTTAGAAATTTTTCCTAACTTTAGAAACTTACTATTCTTCATTCTATCTGATTTTTAGAACTAATCTAATTTTTCTGTTTTGTAGGAAACCTCTAATTTAGTAAGCTCTTTCTAATTTCTCTTTCTTTGGAATTTCTCCTTTTCTTTAGAAATTAGTTTACTTTTAATTAGAACTTTCTATTCTTAGAAACTAACTTGTTCTATTTATTCTGCAGGTTCTTAACCTAGGACTTCAAATTTGGTAATTTCTTTTCATCTCTCCCCTTTATTTTCTAGATTTCTACTTCTTCCTTTCTCTTAGGTTTAAGTTAGAATTTGAGGGCTGAGTGTGTTTTATGCCTCAGTGGGCACCCGACAATACTCAACGTCTCGTGACTGAAGGAGGATTAGTTGAGGGGTTGACTGTCCATCGCAGGACTAGACACAACTTGAATTCTCCTGAGTTAGAGGAAGTTATGGCTGAAAATCAACCTCAAGCACTACCCCAACTAAGGGTTGAGGAAGTACATGATGAGAATGAGGTGAATCAGGCACCCTCACCTCGTACTTTACGTGATTATTTACAACCGACGGGGGTGAGTACGCCCTCATGCATGATTTTTCCTGAGAATACAGGACATATGGACATCAAGCCAGGGGTTATCCAACTCCTTCCTAAGTTCCATGGGCTTGAGTCTGAAGAACCATACTTGCATCTGAAAGAGTTCGATGAAATCATAGGAACCTTATACTTTCCTAATGTATTCGAGGATACTATTAGGCTGAAACTCTTTCCATTTTCCTTGAAAGAAAAAGCTAAGACGTGGTTACATTCACTGCGTCCTAGATCCATTGGCACATAGAATGATATGCAGAGGGAATTTATAAAGAAAATTTTTCCACATTATAAGACAATTACCCTCAGGAGAGCAATCATGAACTTTGCCCAAAAGGAAGATGAAACATTCTTCCAATGTTGGAAAAGGTTCAAGGATCTGGTTAATGCATGCCCACAACATGGCTTTGAAATATGGCGCATTACGAATTTTTTCTATGATGGGCTAACATCTTCCACGCGCCAAATGGTCGAAACAATGTGTAACGGAGAATTCATCAATAAAAATGTCGACGAAGTATGGGATTACCTCGATAGTCTTGCTGAAAAAACACAATCATGAGACTATTACCCAAGGACGACCACGACGTCTAGGCTGACTCATTCAAGGAAAAAAGGAGGAATATATCTCTTGAAAGAGGATGATGATCTTAACGCTAAGGTGGCCAATCTCACCAGAAAATTTGAGGCCATGGAAGGAAAGAAGGAAAAGGTTAATGAAAGTGTTTGCGGCATTTGTGATTGTAATATTCATACTACTGAAAATTATCCTTCAATACCTGCCTTTCGAGAAGTATTGAATGAACAATCTAATGCCATAAATAACTATCAAAGACCTTTCAATGGACCACCCTCTAATACGTACAATCCTGGCTGGAAAAATCATCTAAATTTTAGTTGGAGGAACGGACAAACTGTTACCCCTCAAGGTTTCTTCAATCAAAATCCAAATCAGGGGAGACCTCAAGAAGAATCGACTCAAAATTCTGTGCAAGAGCTGACGCAGATAATGCGGAATTTTATACAAAAGATAGATTCACGTATGACGACTATAGAAAAGGGGATGCTTCTTGCACAACCAATCCCCAATCCTAAACCGTAATACGAGACAAGTAATCCCAGCTCTTCAAATCAAATGGGGCACGCTAAATCCATCACCACTCTTAGGAGTGGGAAGGTTATTGATAAAATCCTTCCGGTTAGGCCCGAAAAGCCTCAAGAACTAGAAGAGGACAACAATGATGGATCTAGTGGCGCCCCACAAAAATTTGAACTGGAACCTCTAGAAAAGCCAGTTGATCCGTTTCCCCAACGGTTGGTTGAACCAAAACGTCTCTCTAACTCTCAGGATATCCTAGAGGTGTTGAAACAAGTGAAAGTCAACATTCCTCTGCTTGATGTTGTAAAACAGATTCCTTTATATGCTAAATTTTTAAAGGACTTATGCACTACCAAATGATGGAAAAGTGTTCAAAAGAAGATCTCCTTGACTGAGAAAGTGAGTGCCATCCTAAAATAAGATGTGCCGTAAAAATTCAAAGATCCTGGTTGCCCAACCATATCATGTATAATCGAAAACTATCGAATTGATCACGCACTTCTTGACTTAGGAGCAAGGTCAATCTGATTCCCTACTCGGTATACCAACAGTTGGGTTTGGGTGAATTAAAACCCACTCGAACCACACTAAACTTGCTGATCGTTCTGTTCATGTACCAAGAGGGATCATCGAGGATATGTTGGTCCAGGTTGATAGATTCTACTACCCTGTTGATTTTATCATCTTGGACACCGAAACCATCAATGACACGAGCACTCAGATTTCTGTCATTCTTGGTCGTCCATTCCTATCCACTTCAAATGCAATTATCAACTGTAAGAATGGTATCATGACTATGTCTTTTAGAAAATTGACATTGGAATCAAATATCTTTTTCAATAATGGCAGCAACTCAGAGGATGATGACGATTTCCACGATGTTAACATGATTGATTCTTTTGTGAAAGATAGAACGCCTCTCACTTTATCCTCTGATCTTCTAGAGACGTGCCTGGCCCACTCCCATGATTTTGATGATGATATAATTAGGAAGACGTGTGCCATGCTGGATACTGCACCGGTACTTGAAGTTAACTAGTGAAGGCCACAAATTGAAGAGTTGCCCCAAACTGATATAATGCCTCTACCGTCTAACCTCAAGCCACCGAAGCTTGATTTAAAATCTTTATCCTCTGATTTAAAATGTCTATTTAGGTCAAGATGATACGTACCCGGTGGTGATCTCTGCCCACCTGGAGAAAGAACAGGAGAGTATGCTGATATCTACTCTCATTGAGCATAAGGGAGCTCTTGGATGGACGATAGCGGACCTCAAAGGAATTAACTCATCGATTTGTACTCACCGCATATATCTTGAGGACAATGCAAAGGCTGTTCAGAAATCACAATGTAGACTGAATCTAAACATGAAGGAAGTGGTTAAGGCCGAGGTTCTCAAACTATTAGAAGTGGGGATCATATACCCCATATCTAATAGTCAATAGGTGAGTCCAACTCAGGTGGTTCCTAAGAAGTCTGGGATCACCATCGTAGCTAATGCCAATAATGAACTCGTGCCAACCAGAGTTACTACTGGTTGGAGAATGTGCATTGACTACAGAAAGCTGCATACCGTCACAAGGAAAGACCACTTTCTTTTGCCCTTCATTGATCAAATCCTGGAAAGGCTAGCTGGTCATTCCTATTATTATTTCCTTGACGGGTATTCAGGTTATAATCAGATTGAAATCGCCCCTGAGGATCAGGAAAAGACCACATTTACATGTCCCTATGGCACCTTTGCTTACAGAAGAATGTCATTCGGGTTATATAATGCCCCTGCCACCTTTCAGCGATGCATGATGAGTATCTTTTCTGACATGGTGGGAAATTATCTAGAGGTCTTCATGGACGATTTATCTGTTTTTGGTTCATCTTTCAGCGAATGCTTAGCAAGTCTTAAATGTGTGCTGAAAAGATGTGAAGAAAAAAATTTGGTACTTAACTGGGAGAAGTGTCATTTTATGGTTCAAAAGGGAATTGTCCTTGGACATATCATCTCGTCCAAAGGAATCGAGGTAGATAAGGCAAAAATTGATCTTATCTCTAACCTACCTCCACCCAAGAATATCAGAGACATGCGATCCTTCTTAGGACACGCAGGCTTTTACAGACGATTCATAAAGGACTTTAGTCTCCTCTCTCATCCTTTATGTAATCTTCTTCAAAAGGATACACCATACAAGTGGACTGAGCAGTGCCAAGAAGCTTTCACTAAGCTTAAGGGCATGTTAACCACTGCACCTATCATGCAATCACCCGACTGGAGTCTTCCTTTTGAACTTATGTGTGACACCTCTGATTATGCTCTTGGAGCGGTTCTAGGCCAGAGAAAAGATAAGAGGCCTTACGTTATTCACTACGCAAGTAGGACTCTAAATCCTGCCCAAGTGAACTACTCGACTACGGAAAAGGAACTCTCAGCCGTACTGTTCGCTTTGGACAAATTTAGACCCTACCTGATTGGATCTAAGATCATCATCTACACAGATCACGCGGCACTTAAGTATCTTCTTTCTAAGAATGATTCTAAGCCCCGCCTGATACGATGGATCCTTCTACTTCAAGAATTTGATTTGGAAATTAAAGACAAAAAGGAAGTAGAGAACATAGTGGCTGATCACCTTTCTCGCCTTAATACCTTTGATTCCCTTGAGGCAACTCATATTAATGATATGTTCCCTGATGAACAACTGTTTAGAGTCTCCCATTCACCTTAGTTCGCTGATATTGCTAATTATCTTGCTACAGGTTCCATACCGACACATTGGGCATCGCAAGATAAGAAGAAATTCTTTACCAAGGTGCGTAACTTTTTCTGGGACGATCCATATTTGTTTAAATATTGCCCAGACTAAATCTTAAGGAGGTGTGTGCCAGACGATGAGCATTAGAGTGTCATCTCCTTCTGTCACTCACAGGCCTATGGTGGTCACTTTTCTGCTAAAAAGACCACGGCTAAGATTCTACAGTGTGGTTTTTATTGGCCCACCATGTTCAAGGACACTCATGAGTTTTGCAAGGCTTGTAAGCGTTGTTAGAAATTGGGAGCATTGTCCCGTCGAAATATGATGCCCTTGAATCCCATCCTTATTATAGAAGCATTTGATTATTGGGGCATTGATTTCATGGGACCATTCCCCCAATCATTTGGAAATTTATATATTTTGCTTGCTGTAGATTATGTCACTAAATGGGTTGAAGCAATTCCATGTCGCAACAATGACCATCGCACGGTCATTAAGTTCTTAAAAGAAAATATCCTGTCGCGGTTCGGGACACCTCGAGCCATCATTAGTGACGGGGGCTCACACTTTTGTAATAGACCATTTGAGAGCTTAATGAAGAAATACGGTATTTCTCATAAGGTGAGCACCCCATACGATCCACAGACAAGTGGATAAGTTGAGATTTTCAATAGGGAGATCAAACATATCCTAGAGAAAACGGTTAACCCTGATCATAAGGACTGGTCAATCCGATTGACCGATGCCTTATGGGCGTACCGTACTGCTTTTAAAACTCCTATTGAAACATCTACCTTTAGACTTGTCTATGGAAAGGCTTGTCATTTGCCTGTGGAATTGAAACATAAAGCATACTTGGCGATCAAAAATCTGAATTTCAATCTGGACAATGCTGGCTCGCTACGCAAACTTCAGTTGAATGAACTTGAAGAAATCCGGAACGATGCATATGAAAACTCGAGAATTTATAAGGACAGGATGAAGGCGTTTCATGATCAACATATTCTCCGAAAATCATTCACGCCAGGTCAGAAAGTCCTTTTGTATGATTCTCGACTACATCTCTTTTCAGGTAAGCTTCGATCTCGTTGGACCGGCCCTTACATTGTGGTCACTGCTTATCCTCATGTGGCCGTCGAGATAAGAGATCCCAAAAATGCCAAGGAGTTTAAAGTAAACGGACATCGATTAAAGCCATTTGTCGAGATATTTGATTCAGAAGACATGTCCATGCCTCTGACTGCTCCTGTTTACCAGGATTGAACTCCTAGTCTGATGGAGGTATAGGTAGGTTTATCGCTTTCATAGGACTAGGATTGTTGCTTTATTTGTCTGGCTGAAGACGGTAAATTTAGCGCTCCTGGGAGGCAACCCAGCCTTTTTATTCATTTTCATTCTTTAGTAGTTAGTTCAATGTTTGTGGGTAACATTACTGCAAACCCTCACGAGACTACAACTCGTCCACTAGGGGTAACCTAGGGGTTTAAAGGCTTGTTGCATTCGCTAAATGCAATCGAGAGCATCTGCGAAAGTGGTATAGGTAGGATTTTATTCGTTGTTATTTTTATTTTATTTTCTCTCTTGGCTGACCAGCTTTCATGCTGCGATCTCTTGAAAAGTCTCTCTCTTGATTCGTTATCCAGGTACTATCTTCCCATCACTTTACTTTCGTTGTTCCATGTGCATTGCATGCTCATATCTTTTACATTGAGGACAATGTAGATTTTAGGTTGGGGGTGGGAGATTAGGCTTCTTAATCAGTATTTTCTTGATCTTGAGCAAAAATTGTGAAAATTTTTAAAATTTTTCTGAAAATTCTTGTGAATTCGAAGTGATTTTGACAGATATCCCTAATTTAGATTTTCAAGATATGTGATGTTGGTAATGCATGACTCTTGAATTCAGTTATCTATTAGATTTCACAATTAAGATCGAATTATTAATCTATGATTAGAAGTTGTGAACATTGATTGAATCATGATTTCACATGTCACGTCTCACCTACACATTTAGATATCAGTTCCATATCGAAGGATTAACTTGGTAATCACTGAGCATGAAAGGAACCAGCCTGAAATATCTTGCCATCATGGTATAAAAATTGAAAAGGTTGGGTAATTAATCTTCACCATAGGTTTGCTCCCTATAGGTGTAGAGTTAATTCCCCATGAATGATATGTGAAAAAGGTCTAGGAGTACGGTCTTCACCATAGGTTTGCTCTCTATTGGTAAGGATTTAATTCCTCTTCTTGGCATGACTATTAATGGAAAAATAAAAAGTTGAAAAGATCAAAAAATGAAATTTATGAGGCAAGTTTGGTTATCATGAATTTTCCTGTTGATTACCTATGATTTCATGCAATAACAAAGTGAATCTTAATGTTGATAAGTCGAGATTACATGATACACCCATTGAACTCAATGTTTAGAATTATTCTAATTGATGGATCAATACTTTGCTACTTGATTATGAAGTTTACTGTGTGCTTGAGTCCAGGAGAACATAATTTCCAACATTCATGAATCTAAGATTTCACGTATCTTATTTAAAACATCACTTGGTTTTATAAAAATTCTCCTGTCATTCTCAACTTATTTTTCGCATATTTTACTCGGGACTAGCAAAATGTTGGTTGGGGGTTGTGTTGAGGGTCAAATATTGCATATTAGACCCCGGTTATTTCTCAAATTTATGCATAAGATACTGTTTAATGGCCCGCTTAATTGTGTTTATGATGCAGGGTGTGTTTGGGAGCTTCGACCGAAACAGGGTGATAAAAGTATGAAATTAACGCTCTGATAATCACCAAGGAAAGGGACGGACCCAAGGAGAGCAGGATCGACAGATTTACATGTCAGAAACCCGAGAAAATCGAGAAACTGACGTTCAAATTGCCCGAAATTGGTCTAAAACACAAGATCACAGGGTTCCCACCATCAATTCGTCTCGAAATTTCATACATCACCTGAGGACCACAACTGAGCCGTACACATAAAATTTTAGCCCCTGAATCCCTACAGAAGTGGACCAACGGGTAGATCAGCCCATTAATCTTCAATTTGGGGCTCACCTGGTATCTGGATATTCTTCGAAACTGGTCTCAGCAGCTTGAATGAGATGAGGAAAGGAGTGGACGGAGCGAATTTTGCATACACCTAACGAGTGGACCCCACTCATAGTGTCAATGCACGAGTGCACAAGTGCACTCGACGTGCACTGAACCGAGACAGTGGGTCAAACTCGCTGGACCCGACCATCTTCAAAATCTCCTTTCTTTCTAACAGCGTCCGCACGGACGATGATGAATTTTGCTAATGGGTCCCACTCACCAGCCAAATGAAAGATCCAGACCGTCCATTCACTCAGGGACGCGGCCACAACCCTCGCCTAGGTGTCCGTTTTCTTCTATGAAGGTGATTGCAAGATCCTATCCGTTAAAAGGACGATGGACGGTGGAATGAAGATTCTCGTGGGCCACAACATAAATGCTCAAAAAAACATTCCTTTCTTAATGGTTTTTCAAGAGAATTCAAATGAAGGGAATGGATCTCTCATCTGATACTCATCACGGGCCCATAATCTTTCGCAGTAATGCGTCCGAAGCTCTGTTTGCAAAACAGAGCTGCGGACGAAGCTCGGTGGGCCACTATTATCATATCATTCAATGATCCAACCCGTTCATTGGAACTATGAGGTCAAAAATACTATACAGAGGAGGGTTTTTCAAACCCATGCACATATACTCAGAAGATCAATGATAAAATGCAGTTCGGACGATAGAACGGTATTTTTGATTGGCCACACCAAATAGGACCCGAATAACATCGATCCCGACTGGTTTTTCGAGTCCAATCCAATGGTCGGAATGGATTTATAGACTGACAACTGATCCTGGGTCCCACCAAGGTTTAACGCACGAATGGCTTGCGTAAGAACGTGCTGCGTTCGCACTCGCTGTGTAAACAGCCACTGACCTTCATTAGTACCTATAAAAAGAGAGAAAGAGAGAGGCCGTGGGTGAGGAGAAAAACTTGGGACGTGGCATCTCAGCGTGGAAAGGAGGAATCGACGATCAGGCTTGGCCATGGAGGCTATTTTCGAGGCTTGGAAGCAGAGAACGTGAAGAGAGAGGGAGAGAGAGAGGGAGTAATTCTTTTCTTTTCTTTTCTTTTCTTTTCTTTTATTATGAGATTTAATCCGTCCATGACGGGATAAACCTCTTAGCTAGGGCTAAGAGGTGAAGCTTGTAGTGAGATGGGGGAATTGATGCTTATATCTTTTATTTAGACTGAATGGATGATGATTTTAGTATAATTAATGGCATGTTTTTAGTCTTTAATGGTCTGTTGTGACTGAAATTACAATGGGTCTGCAATGGCTTTGAGCATGTTCTTTTTCTTCCCATGTTTATGATGTCAGGAAGCACTGTTGTTCACCATAGTCTCTTGGGCATGGTCGGATGTTAGTACCCTTCCTAACCTTTATACATGTGATTGGTTGGTAATTAGTTTAATTCTGTTGTTTGCCATAGTCTCTTGGGCATAGTTTGGTGATGGAATCCATTCTAATTCATATACCTTTCATCTCTTTGAAAACTAGATCAATGGCAGTTCAGTTAATTTCCATAATTTTTTTTAAGCAAGCAAAAGAACTCCCTGATCTCTATAAGTGGATCATCTGAATCCCTAGTTTTTTCGTCTCTTAATTTTCTTAAGCTTTAGATTAATTATTTCACAATCATTCCATAATTGCTATTTGATTTAGAATTCATCTCATTCTAGTTCTATTTCTAGTTAATTTTAGATAACGTACAAGTTTCAGTCCCTTGGGATTCGACCTCGGTCTTACCGAGTTATTACTACATCACAACCCTGCACTTGGGGAGTGAACAGTCATGTATGTCGATTATGTGTAGTCTAAGTGTTTGATAAAATGCCTGAATGATTGGTTGTTAGATGAACTGTAGTTAATAAGGTTGTTGAGATAGGATTCTCAACCACGTTAGCTATGTAGATAAATCCCTTCAAGTAGCTATAAATCTATATGGTGTGTTTGAGTAGAATAGGTATATGTAAAATGGCATGTTATGTGTGTTTCATTGTATTTTCAAATGCTATACATGGTTACAATGGTTGTTAAGTGTTATGTGATTATCACATGTACATATTTCTTACATCGTAATGTGTTTGGGACTACGGTATAGTCCAAGAAATCGGTAATAGGTCCTGACTAGGTGGCTGGGGTTGTTCTGCCACACAGGATGTGTTCGATGAATCTGAGCTGTACTTCAATTATCGACAGTAGTTAGGCCGCACGGAGTGCTTACGCATTTCATGTTAATCAACTCGATGTGCACTCGTACTAGTCGAGCTCCTCAAATAACTTGATTGACCCAATGTATGTTCACAATGTATGGACGCTACTACCTGAATCTAAGGTACCAAACTCACCAGTGAAAATCCATTAAACCATGATACCTCGATCTGCTAAGATGCATGAGTTGGGCATGGTGGTATGAGACACTGTGGTCGAGCTGTCGGCCTATGCCGGGGTGATGAGCCCACTCGTAGTGACCAGTGAGCAACACCGCCTCGTGAGCTAAATATGGTGGTATGAGACACTGTATTTGAGCTGTCGGCCTACGACTAGGTGATGAGTCATTCGTAGTGACCTTGAGCATACTCTGAGACTGCGATGACGCGACGAGCCTTTCCATAGTAACGAGAGCATAAACTAGGCCTACACTAATTAAGTGACGAGCCCTTTGTAGTGACCTAGAACTGCAACATCGTATGAGATTTACTAGGACTGACGACCCTAGAATGGATCATTATTTGAGAATTGACATAAGGGAGGTACCTTAGCTTCCCAATCCTGCTGTATGAAAAAGACTAATAAGAATTCGATAATCATGCTCATAACATCACACTGCATATGCCGTTGGCATTGGTGTAAAACACAGTGGTAGAGATTCATGCCGCAACAGTTAGATGTTGTCGCAAAAGGGAGTGAAGGCGAGAGCATACATCATTACTACATACCATTTTTGTATTAATCAGAGTATTTAGGGATGCTTGATTGTATTGTTTTATCATTACTGCTTGACTAAGTTAATAACATGTTAACCTTTACTTTATAACCCCACTGAGTTGAACACTCACTCCCACGTTCTGGGACGGTATTTGAAACACCAACCAGACCCTGTTGTAGTTTCAGATGGTGGCGCAGCCTGCGAGGCGGAACTAGACTTCGAGGATGATGAGGAGGCATTCTCATATATGTAGTACTCTGGCGGGTTTATATAGACCGCCCTGGTCGACGGGGATCATTAGATTTCAAACTAGATAACACTACACATTTTGTATATTTTGGAATATTATATGTAACTATTTGACCTGGTAACGCGATCATACTCAGGAGACTTAAAATCGCTTACATGTTTTATATATACTTAACGCAGTCTTCTGCTTGCATAGTTAACTCTCTGGAGTATGACTTGTTGTTTGGTATAATCTCACTCATGTTTAAGGCACTAATACAAACAACATTAAATTATCATTATCTATGTTGCATAAGTGATGTGTTGAAACTTGGGCGTTGGGCTCCTGCTCGACCCCCAATTTTCAGGGCATTACACAGCTCCTCCTTATCCTCCCTCGACTCCCTAGTCACTTGCATTCTCGTTCTCTCTCCCTCTCCCTCATCACCACTCTCTTCCTCTTCCCCTTCTTCTCCCTCTCCCTGTCTCGATCTCTCTTCCATATCTTCATCATCTTCATCTTTAATGCCCTACAAAATGAAGCAATGTATGTATCAATTATATAACATGTTAAAGTAAATATAAAATATCAATATAAAAGAAGACTTTTATGACATCTTACGTCAAATCTATCACGGACCAAACGAACGGCCTCCGTCTCCAGCTCCTCAATGGTAGGCTCTAAGAAAAGAACTATCTCAGTCTGCAAGAGAACATCTTCATGTTCATGTGCAGAAACATATATATAGTTCAATGAGTGACCACCCAACTTCATAGAAATTGACTTACATCTTCAGTCTCTAGTATTTGATGAATCTTCTTATACCTTCAACCCTTCCATCCCCGATATTGTATGAA